>CAMZMU010000128.1:93077198-93677198 GCA_947311845.1 Poa pratensis
TGGCTTTGACATCCAGCTCTTCCCCAATAACTGAAAGCTTTTTTTGACATGTGGGCAGTTTGGTCAGTGCAGTTAAACACAGGATTGTGTCTGCAAAGATCATATTTTTTTAGGTCACTTAAGGAAAACCATATACTTAGTCTAGTGATAGGATACACATCCCTAGTTAGAACTACAGTCATAATTACCGAGTACCACCTCTAGTGGATCCAAAATGGGTTTTTGTACTTTGGTTGTTCGTTTTCCATGTGGTTAGTAAACTACCCATGTGTTGTCTGTAAATCAGTCCATACATCTCAAATGAGAAAAGAGAGCATAATAGCTGTGTAAATAGAATTGTTCAGTGGAGCCATGCCTGAAAGTGTCAGTTGTTCTCAGCCTGTTCAGACAGAGAAGCTAATAATAATGATCCAAAACAGCCTAGCCTTCAGGGCAGAAGCAGCAGTAACTGTTACAACGCCGATATGTCGCGTGGCAGGTTAACATCCAGGCTTAATAATGCAAAGCCAGGAATTCTCTGCAGATCTAAAAATTATTGTGCCGTGGAAACTGCTTGCATAAGGCGGCAGTCCTAGCTGTTACCTGACAGAACAGCCTCGGGTTTCCGTTGTGTTTGAGCAACCAAGACCCACCAACCAACTTGAACTTTGAATGAGATCTCTTCCAACTCAAAACCTTTGAAACATCTTGATGTCCCATGCAATTTTTTGTCCCTGATTTAAGTTGGGCTATCTTTGTTTGCGTATCAAAATGCGTAGATTGCACAGGACGATCTTATACTACCGAATAGCGTCTAGAGACTTCGTCAACAACTATGTGAGTGCAAGTTGGCGTTTATATTAGGGAAGTGATCAAGACAGACCTTTTCCCGGCGACAAGATCTCACCCGCAGGCACAAAATCACAGGATTGAGATTTTGCTGCCCAGCAGCTCACTCACGCGTATGAATCACACATTGCTATGACTAAGCAATGAGTGAGCCGTCCGTCAATGTGTATCTGGAGGCGTTCACTGAACTTTCTGTTGGTATATGCCCCCCCTTAACTTCCAAAAGGTTTTTGTTTGAACCGTGCAGGCGTGTGATCAAGTCGCGGCTAGAAAAATAACACAACATGTACTGATAGTGCAGTTCGACTGATGTAAGGGTTGTCCTTAAAGATATGGAATTTTTTAGTTACTAAATCATTGTGAGATCTCTGAGACTGAGTTTTGTCTACGTGAGGCAATTGTTTCGATACATATCGTCGTTGTGCTCAAATTTTCAGATGAAACCGTGCGACATGGCGTGCGATGACGATTTTTTTAGAGGACAGGAAGTACTCAGAGTTATTTTGTAAGGAAAAGTATCTACGATTGTTACTCCCTCCATGCAATAATTATTTTCATGATTTTAGTTTAATTTGAACTAAAATCACGACAAGAATTATTGAAGGGAGTTGTATTTTGTAATGCGTTTCTCACTAAATGTGCACTCAGATTCTGTAGGCCGGTTTGCTAATTAGGACCAAATTTTCTGGCCTTTTACCCTGAAGAACACCGTGCTATGATAACAGGCTCACAGCCCAAAGCGGGCCTTTTCGTTTGGACGGTCTGATGGCCATTTCTTATCTCCCAAGGGAGAAATTCAGCTCCTGTATGCTGTATGGAGGTTACATGGAGATTTTTGACGAACTAATTTATTCTCTCATAGGGTATACTGGGGATGGGCACATGGGGTCATGGGTATGGTACCCTATACCACAACCCGATACTGATAGGGGACCCCAATATAGCTCAAAAAGCCTAATGAATTCACAAAAGTCTCGGTACGAAATCGTCAAAACCCTAAAAAATTACGCTTCCACCTCAGCTGCAACCATGACAAAGGAATCTACTCGACCTACATTGGCAATGTCTAGACGAAGACAACATTGTGATCTAAATGTGGTTATGTGGATCATTGGTGCTTGTACCATTCTTTCACTAAATTGGCTATCATTTGGTTGGCGGTGACGTTCTAACCATCACTTTGGCCGTGTGGATAGGGATTTCACTTGTTTGAACACACATGGTCTTCTCCGGTCAGGTGTCTTCTCACGGGCGAAGGGCATTATAGTGGATACGCTCCAATATTTTTCATGGACACATAGCGACGGGAACGTCCACGGTTAGATCGCGGATCAAATGTTGGGGATTTTTTGCACGGTCAAATTTGATGCTCCTCGGGGCACTGCTTCACTTGCTACCATCAACAACATGCAACATAGCTTCCTTCCATTGGATGTATGGTAGGAACGTTGGCTCACTCTTTGGCTCGTATTCGGTTTTTGTGTGGCCACGTAGCGGTGAAGCCTTACTGCATGGTCATAGGCATAACATGTCAACTAGGGGATCCGCATTTATGGATCTCTCGTGTCCCTAATATCACCGCCATCTCTGTTTTCATGAAAACTGTAAGCTTGTCACAGAAGTCGGGGACTATTTTGGCTAAGTCGTTGCACGATTCGTGATAGAGACTAAGGTGTCCCGATCTTTCGATGAGAAATAACTATCGATTTGGGTGGCGTCGACGTTGACGATCCGACTACAAACGTGCGACGACGTTGCGCCTTAGCAATCGCTACACCAACTCCGGGAGGTTATTGACAGCGTTGTAACACAGTCGACCCAACCACTAGGGTCCAATTCCTGCAGGCAATCGAAGAACAAGCAAGAATTGAGATGCAATCTGAATATTGCGAATATAGATGAAGTACAGATAAATTGGGGTTCCGATAGCGGTCTAGATCTGGTCTCTCCGACACAGACGAAGAACACGAAGTTGCAACAGTGGCTAACTTTTTGACTAAACAAAACCCAACCCTAACCCTAGACGGCGGCTAACTATTTATTGGAGAGTCGGGAGCCGGCGGCCTCCTGTGCGTCGTCGAAATCCTTGGGAGAAATAGGCTGAACCAGGCTCGATCCAAAAGCCCACAAATTGACGTGGTTGTGCTTGTGTATTGGTCCCACCAGGTCGGTCCCACCATATTTGACATGACACGATCCATCAAATGTCCATGCATGGTAATTGAGAGGTCCCACCAACGAAAGCATCCATGCGTGACTTGATTTCCTGGATGGAGAGAGCTGCTAGCCTGCTGCTATGTTCCAGCTGGTTCTCGGACAGACTTCTGACTTTTGATATCTTCGTATTTTGACACGTGGCTTATACAACTCTTTAATAATTCTGCACAAGATAAATGATGGTGTTGTATTTTTGTCCCGTATAATATAAAAATATAATTTATGATCGTAAATAGAAATCACCTGGAGAATAAATCCGTGAGTAATAAATTTGGTCGTATCCGAGGTAACCATGTCCATATCATCCTCCCTTTCTTGAAAATGAAGCCGTCCTCGGCGATGTTTCTTATGAAACATGGTTAACAAAAGAGACAAGACGTACACATGGTATATATATATATATATATATGTCATCCGTTTTAACTTCTCTCAATTGTTGCACATATGATACATTTATACGGGGATAAATGGCATGTCTTAGTTTGCACGTATTAGTGAAGCTCTTATTCTTGTAATCAGAATTGCAACGCTTATCATTAAACCATCCCAAAATAGGTGAACAAAAATTCAAGTTCGCCAAATGTTCAGTCGCAAGATGCTTAGATATATAATCATGAAACAAATTATTTGACTTAAATTCGTCACCAATATTGGAGGTCGTATCAAAATGACTAAGCGCATGCATTATCTTATTATCGTTCAGACTAGCAAGTTCATCACAAGTTATGCAAATTTTATGAACCAAAATGGTATTGTCTACGCCATATTCTCCAAGTAATTTAAATTTAAAATTCAGGGCATAGACACTATTAAACATACGCAAACATCTGATTTCAGAAATCTTGTTCATAGCATGTGACAATGAAATAGGAGAATCCATCATTATAGAGCATAACGAAGTAGCATGCAAATGTTCAGCTAACATTTCATCATGTTTAACCAGTCGTATATGATCCAAAGCATTTTTAACGGTAAGGTCACTGGTTTCATTCTCAATATTTAACTCAATGGCTGTAGTTAAATCAATAGTAGGATTAATTTCAACAGTAGGCATATCACGTGCAGGATTTAAATGAGCAACATAATCCTCTACGGTAGGAGTCACCAAAGTAGATAGTTCAACACATGATTTTTTTAATTCAGCAGGGCATTCATAGTAATCAAGTGATGAGACAAACATTGTACCTGCACTATTACCATGTTTGTCCGTCTCAAATGTGGCAGCTACGGTTGGTGGTGACACGTCAAAATCTTGAGACACCTCAATCTTGGTTGGCGGAGGAGCAGAAAAATCAACCGCCTTCTTCTTGCACTTGGTGGTCTTATGGAAACGTCTTTGTATTTTCTGTTCAGCTTTGGAGGCAAGAAAAAACATACGAGTGATAGAATAATATTCTTCATGCATAAGTATATTTCGATGAGAGATAACTATCGATTTGGGTGGCGTCGACGTTGATGATCCGACTACAAACGTGCGACGACGTTGCGCCTTAGCAATCGCTACACCAACTCCGGGAGGTTATTGACAGCGCTGTAACACAGTCGACCCAACCACTAGGGTCCAATTCCTGCAGGCAATCGAAGAACAAGCAAGAATTGAGATGCAATCTGAATATTGCGAATATAGATGAAGTACAGATAAATTGGGGTTCCGATAGCGGTCTAGATCTGGTCTCTCCGACACAGACGAAGAACACGAAGTTGCAACAGTGGCTAACTTTTTGACTAAACAAAACCCAACCCTAACCCTAGACGGCGGCTAACTATTTATTGGAGAGTCGGGAGCCGGCGGCCTCCTGCGCGTCGTCGAAATCCTTGGGAGAAATAGGCTGAACCAGGCTCGATCCAAAAGCCCACAAATTGACGTGGTTGTGCTTGTGTATTGGTCCCACCAGGTCGGTCCCACCATATTTGACATGACACGATCCATCAAATGTCCATGCATGGTAATTGAGAGGTCCCACCAACGAAAGCATCCATGCGTGACTTGATTTCCTGGATGGAGAGAGCTGCTAGCCTGCTGCTATGTTCCAGCTGGTTCTCGGACAGACTTCTGACTTTGATATCTTCGTATTTTGACACGTGGCGTATACAACTCTTTAATAATTCTGCACAAGATAAATGATGGTGTTGTATTTTTGTCCCGTATAATATAAAAATATAATTTATGATCGTAAATAGAAATCACCTGGAGAATAAATCCGTGAGTAATAAATTTGGTCGTATCCGAGGTAACCATGTCCATATCAATTCGAGAGGAGTTACACTGCTAACCTTGGGTTGGCTATCTTTGAAGGACATCACTATGAATTAATTAAGAGTAATTTGTGGAGTAGCTCTTGAAAGATCCACCAGTAAGATGGTAACCAAACACTACTCATATCTAAGGTTAAAGCTTATGATCTAGCCTTCGGTAGCTAGACCTAACAACAATAATCATCGCCGTCTATTTGTTGAAGATGTTGTCTTTGTACCCATGCTCTAGCGCTTGGTTCGTTGGTTCTTCCATGAGGATAGAATTTCTTGTCCTGACCTTCATTTCGTGGAGAAGAGATATCCCCGCCCTTGTCTTGACCTTCATAGCCTATAATCAAAGATGTCGGTGCAATGTACCTCTTTCTTAATTGTGTTTGTTACATAAGATTGGTGACTTGATCGTAGATCTTTTTTGTCGCATCGTGCAATGGTATAATATCATGGTCCACTCTTGTACTATGATTGCAAGATGGTTTGGCTTTTGCCCTGCATCTTATCTCTACTATCTAAAAACATGTATGTTCCGTTTTCTACCAGTACACATTTCGCTCCACATTTCGTCCGTTATCTCCCACATCCCTTCTCGCACATTAATTATGTTCTTTTTCATCAATGATCAATCATCATCATAATTTATATATTTTTTTCACGCTACCAATTAATCACCAATATTTACTTTTCCTTTATCAGCAGATCAATCACCATAACTTATATTTCGTTTCCACACTACCAACAAAAATCCCATCCCACGGAAATGCACACACACATAAGCCACTGATGAGTCAGTAGAGGCGCGGGGCTTTTCTTTTTATTTCTTCTTCTTATTGTCTTTTGGTTGTGTGCATCCGATATGACTCTGGTTATTGCGTTGTTGCAGAGGCTGGGTGTAATTTGTATCTCCGCGATATTAATATACACTCTTTATCTAAAAAAAAGAGGCGCGGGGCTGGCAGGGAGTCTCACATGTAGAAACGTATGAGCAAATGCCTAGTTTTAATAAAAACATGGATGTGACCATCAAAGTGATGAATTGACCATAGTATGACCTTTCTTTTTCAGAGAAAATTAATCAAAGTGGAAATTGTTTTCCTTAGTTCATAAAAGTCCATACAATATGTGAATACTATTTTAATAGATTATAAAATGTGTTGTTTGTGTTGAAACATATCGTAAACATTGTTTAAGCTCCACGAAAAATATCCATGTATATTTTTTAATGTATTCATGAATTTGAAATAAATTGCAGGTAAGTCACGCGAACATGGTCTTGCTTATGTTAATCTTTCTCTTTTATCAAAACTAAATTAAAAGCCCATACTGCAAGTGAACACAAAAATAGGTCATGCCTGAATATTTTTTATACAACAGTGAATTTATTTCTAGTGATACATGTGTACAAATAAAGAATAAAGGGAAGATAGATTTAAAAAGGTAATTTAAAATGATAATAATCAATAAAAGGAAAAGGGGTAAATTAATGGGCCTTTAGTGGACCACGATATAGTTTATACAACGGTGAACCTAGCTGGGTTCGCAGTGGGTTCTCATTGCCCGCAGTGAGCACCATCGATATAGCTTTAGCTTTCAGACCAGATCTCTCCCTAAAAAAAAAACTTTCTCTGCTACAAAAAAAACTTTCAGATCAGATCCCACCATCGATATAGTTTTGGCTCGTGATTCATCTCGTTTCTGGATTATCTCCCGCCTTGCGCTCCACGGGCGGGTGCTCCAGGGACCCGCGGTGGACGTCGCTGGTGTCATGGTCTGACTCGATGTGTAACGGCCGGAGCGCGGGGAATAGTTGGCTGGTGGAAGCAGCGGCACTGCGGCAGGTAAAACCACGTAGGTGGGAATGGATTGTCCAGAGTCTCCTTTGGCGGCAAATTCATCATCGTCATCACAACAACTCTCTGTCCACTGCAAGGTCAGCTATGCATCACTCAAGGAAAACATCGAGTGCGATGAATAACAGTTACTACATGTTCAAACCAGATCCGAGATCACAGGCCTGGTGTCCTGAGATTTGACCGCCGAGTCAAAAAGAGAAGGAACCGTGCCGCTAGCCATGGCTTGCTCAACCCGGCAGCAGCATGTGCCATGGCCATGTCACATGTGAACGGCGGAGTGATGCTGCGATCTCCCCGGACCAGTACTTGGTCTTCTTCCACATCGGAAAACCGGCGGCCGGAATCCAAACTCGATCAGTTCTTCTTCTCTGCTGCAAAGAGACGCACAGTGCTCATCCATCTCTTTGGTAACTGGCGACTGATTCTGAATTGCTGGTGCTACCAGGCAGTCTGCAAGGCATGAAGGCAGCACAAAAGGACCAAATGAAGTGGTGAACATGCCCCGTAAGCCCTGTTGCGACAGAATACACTACTCGCAGTCGCAGTGCAACGGTGGTACACATTACGGCATCCTGAGTTGCCATCGATTTTGCTGTCGCTTGAGTTTAGCTGCGATAGCTTTCGAGGTTAACGAGGACCAAGGATGTCCGACATGATCCACGTAAGTAGCAGAGCAATCATTAACCGTAAACCCCACCGTATCCCCACGATAGGAGCCCGCAAATCCACGGCGGCAGTTCAGCTGTGTTTCCGCTGGTTTACTTTGCTTGGAGTGGTGGGGCTTGATTGAAAATATTGTAGTGTTCACTACTTGTACTTGTAGTCAAACAAAGCTTTTGGGCTAGGAAGTTGCTGACTGTTTTTTCTTTCAGTTGAGCTGTTTACTGCTTGCATAATTTTTCCCCCAAAAAAAGTTCAGAATAAATACTCTCTCCGATCCTAAAGTACTGTCGGGAGATTAGCGTTAGAAACGTTCATAGGCAGTTATTTTTCCTAAAATACTGTCATAATTTTTCGAATCCGATAAGGGAGGCCTTTGTCAAGTGTGTAGAAAATATTGGAACCCTAATATTTTGTTGTTGATCTGACCCTCGTGGGGATTATATAGGAGTACAAACTTGGAGGGCAGGAAGCCTAAGACATGGAATACAAGATAACTCCTAATCTAACTCTAGTCATACACGTACGTATTCTAACATTCCCCCTCAGTCGTAGCGGGAGTGAAGCGGACGATTGCGACTAGCTTTGAAGGCTTGCGCATCCGTCGTTCCTCCTCTCCGTCATCATCAACTGCGTCTCTGATGTTCTTCCTCTCTTTAAAGATCCTGCGGCCTGCACCGATCTCACGCTAAGGACTGAAATAGCCTAGACGTGAGGGGGAGTGTTGAATATAAATATATTGCCTAGCCCCTTTCCATCAGTTCGGGCTTTTGGGATAATTGGCTAGTGCAGAAATTATATATGGTATCAGAGCCAAGAGGTCTCGAGTTCGAGACCCCGCTCACGCGGATTAAAAAAGAAAAGGAAAAAAAGTTCCTGTGGCCCGCTCCTATCCCACGCTAAGGACTAAAATAGCCTAGACGTGAGGGGGAGTGTTGAATATAAATATATTGCCTAGCCCCTTTCCAAAAGTGGCTATAGAAATTCTGGAGGGTTTGCAATATTTTAGTCCTGTTGTTAAAGTGGTTTCCAAAAGATTTCAAAGATGGAACAGTTCGGTATGGTAAGCAACCGAAAATTTACAATGATGATAGTATTCGTTTCAGTATGCTTGCTTCTACAGGTGAACCTCGTTCTCTGTCCGAAGCTCTTGAGGATCAAAATTGGCGCAGAGCAATGGGGGAAGAATATGATGCATTGCTCCAAAACAGAACTTGGCGTTTAGTTCCACCCAGCTCCAACAGAAATGTGATTGACTGCAAATGGGTATACCGTATCAAGAAACATGCAGATGACACAATTAATAGGTATAAAGCTCGTCTTGTGTTAAAAGGTTTTAAACAAAGGTATGGCATTGACTATGAAGATACTTTTAGTCATGTTGTTAAAGTGGCTACTATCAGAACCGTGTTGTCTATAGCAGTTTCTAGAGGATGGAAATTGCGACAGCTTGATGTGAAAAATGCTTTCTTACATGGTATTTTGGAAGAGGAAGTTTACATGAAACAACCACCAGGGTTTGAGGATTCCAATGCTCCACATTATATTTGTAAACTTGATAAGGCTCTTTATGGATTGAAGCAAGCCCCTCGAGCATGGTATTCTCGACTCAGTTCTAAGTTATCTGCTCTTGGTTTCATTCCTTCCAAGGCAGACACTTCCCTGTTCCTCTATCAAAGGTCTGATATCACTATATTTATGTTGATGACATAATTGTTACAAGTTCTTCAGATCATGCCATTTCTGCTCTTCTCAAAGATCTCAATGAAAATTTTGCCATTAAAGATCTTGGAGAGTTACATTTCTTCTTGGGTATTGAGGTGAAGAAAATACAAGATGGGATAATATTGACACAGGAGAAGTATGCTTCAGAATTACTAGAGAAGGTGAATATGCATCAATGCAAGCCGGAAAATACACCATTGTCTTCAACCGATCCTCTCTTGCTCAATGCAGGGGATCCTCTCGGTCCCGAAGACAGCACAAGGTATCGTAGTGTTGTTGGTGCCCTACAATATCTTACTCTAACACGGCCAGACTTGTCTTATTCTGTCAATAAGGTTTGTCAGTATCTACATGCTCCTATATCTGATCATTGGGCATCTGTAAAAAGAATTTTGCGATATGTCAAGGGTACAACAAAACTTGGTATTACATTTCAGCCATCTTCTTCTACACTTTTGAGTGCTTTTTCAGATGCAGATTGGGCTGGCTATCTTGATGATAGACGATCTACTGGAGGGTTTGCAATATTTGTAGGCCCAAACTTGCAGAGTTAATATGGGTTGAACCACTTCTCAATGAGCTTGGAGTTAAGTTAAAAGAAAAACCTTGCTTATGGTGTGATAATATTGGTGCAACATACCTGTCAGCAAACCCAGTCTTTCATGCACGTACCAAACATATTGAGATTGATTTTCACTTTGTTAGAGAGAGAGTTGCAAGCAAACTTCTGGATGTCAAGTTCATTTCTAGTAGAGATCAAGTTGCAGATGGTTTCACCAAAGCTCTCCCTGTCAAGAATCTTCATGAATTTAGGCGTAATCTAAATGTTTCCCAAGTTTAGATTAAGGGAGGGTGCTGGAATACATGTAATAGGGAATACATATATGAGTATGGTATAGTATACCACCACGTATACGTATAGGATGTAAGCCACGGCAAGGGCTATTCTTGCCTATATAACATGTACCCCGGACCTCCAACGAGGTCACGGTTTCTGCTACGTAACTTTGACACTGATGGAAAGGGTCTAGGCAATATATTTATATTCAACACTCCCCCTCACGTCTAGGCTATTTTAGTCCTTAGCGTGAGATCGGTGCAGGCCGCAGGATCTTTTTCTTCCTTTTTTTATTCCGCGTGATCGGGGTCTCGAACTCGAGACCTCTTGGCTCTGATACCATATAGAAAATATTGATACCGTACACATACGTATTCTAACAAAGTGTATTCAGTTTGGCCCATCTTAAATGACGTCTTCTCTACGTGATGGACTGGCTGCCTCCGACGGCCAGAAAATTTCACAAGTCATCACCGCGGGATCCATCTATCCGAAAAAAAACTGTCAAAATTGTTCATGAATTTGAAATAAATTGCAGTTAAATCACGCGAACATGGTCTTGCTTGCGTTAATCTTTACTTTCTTTATTAATGTAAAAACCCATGTTGCAAGTGAACACAAAAGTTATTTTCTCCCCTGAATTTATTTCTATTGATACGTGTGTACAACTAAAGAACAAAGGGAACATAGATAAAAAAAGGTAAATGTTAAAAATAATCAATCAAAGAAAGAAAGAAAAGGAAATGTAAAAAGTTAAAGTAACGGGACTTTAATGCGCCGTCCAACCTGGGTTCGCTGTGGTTTCTCATTGCCCGCAATGAGAACCATCCATGTGGTTTTAGGTTTCAGACCATATCTGCAAAAACAAAATCGAGATCAGATCCAATGGCTCGTTATTCATCTCGTTTCTCATGAAGTGAGGCTAGTCATGTTGGGATTGGGAGATATACGAGTAACATACACAGTTTACAAGTCTATGTTACTACCTTCATGCATTGGTGGAGTCAAGAGTAGCAGCCAGTGATGTCAAACAAAGAAATCACAGTGATGTCGGAAATTAGCATTTATGGGGTTAGTTATGGTGTATTCAAGTTGTGGTTTTCTTGGTTATCAATATTTTGTGTTGTCGCTCGGCAACACAGTCCATGAGCAGCTCCGCCGCTGCCTTCATAGAAGGTAATAACATATATGTGGAGTCATACGAGATTTTATTAATTAGGTTGTAGACTCATATTATTATAAGATATATGATGTTATGGTAACGTAATAGTTATTCCATTTCCCTCTCTTCTTTAATTGCATGCAACATCATCATTTCTGTCTATGTGACACTTATATTATTACTAATGTTATATGGTTGTGTAAGAGCGAGTATAATAAGTCCTATTCAGCGGGTTATAGCATTACCATCACCAAAATCTTACGTGGAATAAAAAGAAGAGAGGACAGAGAGCATAGCCGGCGCTCCACCAAGCGCCCGCCTACAACGCAGTGCGAAAGAGACACACAGCAGCTGGCTTGCAGCCAGCGTTGCTAGCGGCAAGCTACCTTTGATCAGCATTTCCTGCCAATCGTGAGTGTCCTTGCATGCAAGACTGCTAATTAACATTTTAATAAAGAAAACTTAGCAGACGGTCTAAGGCCTATTCTAATGCAAGTCTCTTAGCACGGTTTTATAGGCATTTTGCTTATATGACATGATAGTTAATGAAGAGAGAGGGTGAGTCTGTTGCTTAGCTAACATACAACATTTGCACGTGGCCATAGGCAAAAAATCGTGCTAGCCCAATCACATGCATGCATGAGCCCAAAATCATTAAATTAGATACAACTTATAAGAAACAATGCATTGGACTACTCATGTACACATATCTCGACTCTCTGGCCACTGCAGGATTGCAAGGTCAACTATGCGTAACATCACTCAAGGAATGTGCTATAAGGATGACTCCAACGGGGCGACGCAAACGGACGCGCGTTTGGTCCGTGTTTGATCCGTTTGCGTCGCCAAAAGGACGCGCGTCCGGCCCTGGTCCGCCCCTTTTCGGCCACTACGCCCAACGGGGCCGACGCATTGAGTCCGCACGGTCAGGGTTATTGATCATTTTGATCATTTCAGGCCAGGGTTTTTGATCACATTGCAACAAAACAAGTATAAGAAGCAAACAAACATAATCCCGGCCTCACACAAGCCATGTCTGGATACATACCCAAAATATACAAATCCCGGCCATCGGCCATGTTTTTCCGACCATATCAGCCATAGTTCAGCACCGGCATGCAACATAATAAATAGAAGGACCGAGATTTGATCAATCTTGGTCCATGTAGTACCTTTGCTTCTTCATGTAGTAGGCCTTCTTCCTAGGGGTGAAGGCCGAGAGATCCATGTCCATGATCCTGGCCTACTCGGCGCGTAAGGTGAGATCAAGGTCCTTGGCCTTCAGGTCGACCTCCTTCTCCTTCACGTCGGCTTCCCTTGCTCTTACGTCGACCTCCTTGCCCCTAGCCTCGGCCTCCTTGGCCCTTGCCTCGGCTTCCTTGGCTCTAGTCCGAGCGTTTTCCTCGTCTATATCGAGCCTCTTCTTCTGCAATTCGAAGAAGAGCTTGGAAGACGTCTCTCTCTCTAGGCGTTCCTTTTCTCTCCTTTCCTCCTTGTCACATGATTTGTCCTTTTGGGATAGGAACCCGTTCAATGTCGCTTGCAACGAAAGGGTTGTTGCATCGCGTTTCAACTCGGCCTTCGAGTTGTTCTTCCCCCTTGGCCTCCCCTCCTTCTCCGTTGTGCCCTCTTCCTTGTCATCTGGTTGTCCACCTTGCTTGAGGGAGGCGTAGAGGTCCTTCCACTTCTGTTGGTCCTTGAGTGCCCGGTAGCAATGGGTCAAGTTGAAGGTCTTCTTATGTTGAGCCTTGAAGGTTTCCAAAGCTTGCAACACCTGTGCATACAAGGTTATAGCAACCAAAATCATTGCAACGAAAATGAATAAGAAGGGAAGAGGAATTACCAATTCCTTCACTCCATAGCCACTTTGCGGCCGGGCTTGAACATTTTCAACGGAGCCGCAAAACTTGCTCATCTCTGCTTGTATGTGGAGCCACCTCTTGGAGATAGATACCTCGGTCCGCTGCGTTTGAATGTTATTGGGCGGAAGGATTCTGCACTCATTGTAGCGCTTGGTGAACCGCCCCCAATATGCTGACCCTCTTTGCTCAGCCCCGAGAATTTGGTTGGTTCCAACCTCGATCCAGGACTCGCAAATGAGCAGGTCTTCCTCGGACGTGAATGAGCCGCCCCTCTGGCTCATCTTCCTCTTCATGGCCTGGGCTTGGGTATCGAGCTCGTTATCAAAAACCGACTCAGCATCGATGTTGATCACATCGGGGCCGGTCGGCGGAACTTCATCTTCTCCGGCATTGTAGTCGTCCTCGGCGTACTGATTGTTGTCCCTGACCATGTCCTGGAGGACGTCCTCCCCGTCGTAGAGATCCTCCTCCTCCTCATAGTACCTAGGGTCACCCGGCGACGGCCTGGGCAAATCGCCAAACAGGTTACGTGCGGCCTGGGCGGCGACCACTGCCGGGGCAGCTACACGCGCTGCCGCAGTCTGCGGCGCGGGAAAGTGTGCGGCCAATGGTGTAGCGGCCGCGTTGAGATCAAGGGTAGGTACCTCGACCGTGGAATCGGCTGAGGTAGGGGAAACCCGCGGCGGCATGGTTCCCGGGAGGTACCCGTACGCAGGCGATGGTGCCGTCGCGGAAGATCTCGACCTTGGCGGTCGTGCCGCCGAGGCGTTGGAGCTAGCCGCCGCAGTCGCGGCCCTGGACACGAGGTCAGATTTGTTCGCCTCGCCCTGCTGCTCGGCAGCGGCCTTCTTGGCGGCGTCAAGCTGGTCCTGCTTCAACCTCTTCCTCTGGGCGCCCCGCTTCTTGGTCTCTGCGGCCCTCTGCTCTGGCGTGAGTTCCTTCTTTGGTTTCTTTTTAGCTTGGGGTGCAGGTCCAGCGGCGATGCCGGCTGCGGTAGGTCCAAACTCGGCGGCGGCCGCGGCGTCGGAGGCAGCGTCGGCCATGACTAGGGCTAGAGTGTGGACTGGGGTTTTGGGAGAGGAGCAGAGGGCGGAGTGTGAATTTCGCCCAGAGAGTGGACTGGACGAGGACACAAAAGCGGTCCGTCGCGCGTCTGGGGCCGACGCATCGGTGGCCCAAATTTAGGCCAGGAATGCGTCGCGGCGGACAGAAAAACGGACCGCGGTCTGTTTGCGTCGCCCCGTTGGGCCGTGTTTTTTGCTCCAACGGACAGGACCGGACGCGCGCGGACTCGATGCGTCGGCCCGTTAGAGTCATCCTAACCAGATCCAAGACCACACGCCTAGTGTCCTAAGCTTGACCGACGAGTCAAAAGACATACAAATTGTGCCGCTAGCCGAGTGTGATGTTTTGTAGACCGGACTGCATGTAACTCGGTATTTTAAAAATTCAAAATATATGGTTATATGTTTTAAATGCGAAACATTTTTGTAATTTATGATGTATAAAAGTGATAAAATTTAGATTAAAAACTCCCAAACTTGTTAGGATTTGTCATTTTCAGGTATGCCGGAATATATACAAACTATTTCGAGATGAAAATTTGCATAAAACGTAGAGACTAGAGAGCATAGAGAGGATATCATGACCCGTCCCGACACGGAGGCCGACAAGATAGAGTTTGACCGACTAGTCCAAAGAGATAGGAACCCCCGTAACCCATCAGCATGTGTCATGTGGACTGCGGGGTGATGCTGCTATTTCCCCGTACTAGTAGTCATGTTCAACGGTGGAGCTGCTTGGAGGTCAGGGGGTGTCGCCCCCCTCCCCCTAGCCTGAAATAAAATAATAGTTAGCATTTTATTTGCATTGCTCGCAGTCGTCGAACTACAAATGGTACAGTACTTAACGAGGAATAATAGTTAGCTTATGTTATTGATTGTTATGGGAAAGGTTGGTTAAAGAGCTCTCACGAAATTGATGCACACCTTACTTTTATTGCACTTAATAAACATGACCCATTGTGATTAAAATTATGAAGTTGTGAGCTTGACAAGAGTCTTGGTTGGGACTTAGCTCATATGTGCTGTCACATGGCAAGCTTTCAACGTGCTCTTTATATTTAGTTGATATCATGTACTTTTGTTTATGGATGCTTATCATGGTGCCAAATAAATGTGGAAACTTAGTAAGTTTAATGAGTTTGTATAAATGGCTAGAGAGACGCCTGGGCCGCTAATCTAAGCCATGCATCATTCATGGTGGAAATTTACTTACATGCTATGGTGAACCTTCAGTGATGCACCCCACAATAAAAAGCTATACCAATAGTAAATAAAAAGGGTGTGGAGATTGTTCATTTTGTTTGTTTGTCTTGTCATTTTGACATGGGTTTGTTCCATGTCCTGAGGCAAGAGGTACCCCAGTTGACGCTTTTGATGACGCTATTATATTACTTACAATGACCTTAACTTGAACTTGCTTTTGTGTCCCAAGTTGAGTAACACCGTGGTGTAGGTACTCGTATTCACGGGGCATGAGACATTCAACCCATACTTTGTCAAGCATACTACTCATATTTGCTTTCACTTTAAACTTTAACCATTCAAGATGCTTATTAATGAGAGCTTGACACCAATGAATACCACATTGCAAACATTAACTTAAGTAGAAGCATTTGGAAGTTAGATGAAACTTATTCATGTTTTACCTCTACTCATTTATATATCTTTCCAAAGTGTCCACCTTTTATATTCAGATTTACAAGAATACTCTATGACCATTATAGGATGTTTTTACTTTTCATTATGCATACATTTGGTCCATAGTACTTTCTTCTATGTTACACTTTGTGAATTATCATTGAACATCCTTACATTGAATATTTGATATCACTTCATAATCTATCTTGTATATTGCTACTCCTTTGAAGAATGAATCATTTGACTCTATGTAGCAATAGTAATCATCTTTGATATCCATTGATAGTATTAAATTGCAAAGTCCATGTTAGTTTTATCACCTTCATACTCGAGGACGAGTATAGGTTAAGCTTGGGGATGTTGATGCATGTAAAATGCATACATGAACTTTGCATTATATTACTTATATTTCAATCATATTTGCATCATATAAGGGTTATATCATTGATTTATATTGATTTTGGGAATATTTCATTGTTTCCCTATTTTTCTGGAATTAACCCTGCACAGGCAAAAAACCCTATTTTCTATATTTTGATGTTTCAGGGACCCAAACGACGTCCAAATGACCTAATAATTTACGAGCATCAGTTTTTGGAAGGAACGAAGCGTGGGAGCGAAGGAAGCGAACAAACGGAGGCCCGAGGGCCAAGTTGAGTGGGCCCACGCGGCCAGATTCCTTGGCCGCGTGGGACCCATCAACTGGGCCTCGAGGCTCCGTTGCCGTCGATCTTTTTTCCCAAGCCTCCGTCTTGACCTAAAAATGACTATAAAAATAGTCCCCGACGCCCTTCGGAAAGGAGCGTCGCGAAAACACAGAAACCACGAAACAGAGACCTGGAGTTGCAGATTGGAGGGGGAAAACTCCGGCGGGGCGCTGCCGGCGTGGTCTCCATCTTCTCCAACGACTTCTCCACCGTCTCCATGATGAAGAGGGAGTAGTCCACCCCTGGACTATGGGTTTGTGGAAGTAACTTATGTATCTCTCCTCTCTTGAGCTTCACTAATTAGTACCGTATGAGCTGCTGAACATGATTACGGTCATCTATGTAATACCTTTGTGGTGGATCTTTTTATGAGTTAATATATGTTTGAGATTGCAATAGTTTTGTTTCAGTTATGAAAGTAGATGCATATTATGTACCCCGTTCTTGTTTACTTGTTATGATCAAGCATGTGTATGAGAGCGTGTGAGGGGGAACGTGTGCATTAGTTGGAGTAACGGGGGGTGGCTAGTGCGGTGAACGTGAGAGAAAGTTCCGCGATCCACTTGGGTTTTACCTTACTTTGTTGCCTCACTAGGGATAAAGAAAAATACCTTGCTACCGGAGATGTGGGTGTGACCATTGCCACTACTCCATGACTAGATCTAGCATGTTCTTATTTTAACTTCATGTCATGAAACTTAATGCTATGCTCTGATTTATCTTAATTACTAAGGTGTTATGATTTAGTTCGCATCTTGGTGGAGTATAAGAGAGATTAATAAACAAAAGATCTCTATGTTAGGACGTGATGCCCATATAATTAGTAACTTGTCATGAAACCTTTATGTTGCAATCTCATATGTCAATTCTAGTGTTCCATTGTCTACCACTTTATTAAAGAGAGAGTGCATTTGTGAAACCATGAACCCCGGTCCATTTTTAATCATAAGAAACACCTTTCCAACAACTTTTATCCACTTTACATTTTCTGCCATTTAAAAATCCGAAAATACAAAAACACTTTTACATCTTGCATTCACAATACAAAACCCAAAAATATCATCCATCATTATTTACACCATCCTTGCATATTTATTTATCATCATTGCATATTTATTTACTGTTTTGCATTCATTGTATTTTCATATCATTCTCACACCTTGTGCTTGACAACCACTAGGTGAGGTTGAGGGCACAAACAATTTACTTTGTTTTGTAGGTTTTCAAGAGAAGGATAAGAAGATAAATCTTTCACTACTGATTCCCCGAGAGTTCGATATTAAACCCTCGAGTCACCCCTCGTGGGGAAAACCGTCTTTCCTATACTATACACTCTGCACTTGGAGTCTCAACCTAACCCATATTCTTTTGACGCAGGTAACTACGTCAAGGGCCATCACTAGCGTTGTCCGATGGCCCATAGACCGTGGAGATGGTCCAAGGCGTTCCGCCCATGCACGGCGTGAGTCGGGCCGAGACCGAGAAGGTGGAGACCTCTATCTGATCCGCAGCAAACACAGAGGTGTTCTAGGTAAGAAGAACACCGCCATTAGTACTGTCCGCCGGGAGGAGAGCCGAGCAATCCAGAAAAGGGCCGACGGTCTCTCTCAAGAACTCGGGGGAGATCGTGGCCAGCTTCGTCTCCTGCAGGCAAAGAATCGAGCAGCGGACCTGGTCAACAAGGGACTGAACAGCAAGACGCCGCGCCCAGGTGTTAAGGCCGCACAGGTTCCAGTTTAAGATGGAGAAGGCCTTATCCATCGATCAAACTCAGCAGACCCCAGAAGGACAGACGAACTGAACAAAACAACGCACTCGCTCTAACAAGGAGCGGGCACACTTTGGAGAATAGAGACAGTACAACGTGGCCGGCGGGACTCGCAGGTGCCTGGCCTAGGCACCACAGACTAAACAACAGAGCAGGCTGGGGAGCGGTTAAGCCGTAGACAAGCCCATCGCAGGCAACAACAGCCACAAACACTGACACGGACCCAAACAGACATGCTGGTTCAGACTGATCTAACATAGAAACTAAGCAAACCGAGACAGAGGCAGCAGCAGGTACAGCCGAACGATCAGACGGCGCCGCCAAGCTCCTCACCAGCCAACCGATCCAGCTGCTCATCTGGGAGCCTGATGCGCGCGGTAGAGTGGAGGCCAACCGCGCGGCCGATCTTGGAAGTGAACTGCCCGAGCGGGGTGCGGAAGCGAGCGACGTACTTGGCGCGCACCGCCGGGTTGAACTGCTGCGGGCTGTCGATGAAGGCGAGCTGCTTTGCCAGACGAGCTTGCGCCTTCTGCTCCTGCGAGAGCCCCTGCTTGGCATTGGCATGGCGAGCGCTGGTGCGTCGGCGTGGCGGCGCCGGCACGATGGCGGGCACCGGGGTTGGCACCATCACGGACTCCTCGACCGGGAATGAAGCGAAGACAGGCGGGCCCCCATGATCGAAGGCGGCAGCATCCCAAACACCTTGGAGAGGAACGAGGTGTTGCCGTCCACCTCCAGGGCCTGCAGCTTGCCGGCGAGCTCGTCCACAGGCGCCGTCAGGTCGAGCGAAACCGATGCAGGGGCCTGCGGCGGCGTAGACTACTGCAGGCAGCCGGGTCCAAGCAGCCCAAGGAGGGCCACGGCCTGTTTGGCCCGACAGACTCCTCCAGCTGGGGGCCCGGCCCAGCCTTAGCCAACCCACTCATCTGCAGGCTCATGGGCTCCAGGCCCAGCTCCAAGGGCGTGAGGCCCATCCACGGCTCGTTAGCAGCCACATGACCAGACCAGAGCATGTCATCCTCAGCCAGCATGGGTGACCAGATGGGCCCAGGCCGGCCCAGCGCCTGTGCAGGGCTACGAATCAGGAGCAGCGGGTCGGCACGCGTGAGCTCGCCCCAGAACGCATCAAGCTCGGAGTGGAAAGGCTGCATGTCCGGCTCGACGAAGGACATCACGGGCACACCAAGCAGAGGCGAAGCAGGTGGTGACGCCGACGGAGGAGCAGAAGCGCCAAGCGGGATACCCGGCAGGACAGGCACGCCTGACATCTCGAGGATCCCAGCCGGAGATGAGGGCGAGAGGGACCACGGTCTGCTCCCCTCCTGGGAGCGAGAGCGCGAAAGGCTGGCGCTGCGGCCACGTGTGCGGCCATGCCCGTGCTCCATGTCCATACTGCTGTCAGAGCCTGCAGCAAGGTCACGGGGCGCGGCAGCGTGGCGACGACCGTTGCGGCCCGAGCCACCGTCCTCCTGACGGCGATGCGGTGGCGGGTCCTGCGCCACATCATCAGCCCTGCAACCAAGCAAACCAGAGCGCCGGTTTCCACGCGAACGGCGGCGACGCCACGAGGCGCCCTCGTTTTCCTCATCATCGCGGCGAGCAGGGCGGAGGCGGTCATGGACAGAGGAGCGACGGGCCGCCGCTCCGTTGCCGGTGGAGTTCTCTTCAACACCCAGTGTCCAGCGGAACCGCTCAACCCGCGGCCAGGCGGCCGTGCTCCCGGCCGGCAGGGGAGCGTAGTCCTTGTAGGTGTACAGGTAGATCAGGACAGGGAACGAAGGGCCATGCTGCCCCTCCTCACGGGGCGTGCCCTCCGGCAGCAATGCGCGGCTGCGTGCCACCGGCGGCGGCTCAAGCAGGGAGTAGTCATTGGACGTGGGGATGTCGTCTGGGTTCGAGGCCCAAGCCCAAACGTAGACGCAAGAGGTGTTGGAGAAGCAAAGCGTCTGGCGCTCCAGCCGGTCGATGACGCAGGAGCGGACGACGGCGTCCTAGACCCTCTCCTTAGTCCAGCACTGCAGCGGGACGAGCTCCACCGCCAGGCGGCAGTAGTACCTCCAAACCTGCTAGTGGCCGCCCGTGGCCGGCGTCCAGGGCTCAAGCGAAAGCGCAACCCCGCGACAAGTAGCCACCCCAGCGGCGAGAGCGATGTCGCGGTGGCCCCATTGCTTAAAGCGGGCCAGGAAGGGCTCCGGGTGATGCTTGGACACGTGCATCTGGTCGAAGGGGATGGAGAGGTCGCGCTCCAGCGCCTTGGCCACCAGCTGGGAGTTGATGTCCATCCTCCAGCTGCCTCAGATGCCTCGCCTCAGACCGCCACGTTCGCTGCGCTTTCTGCCTCCGTTTGTCCATCTTCTGCTCACCGACACCACAAATAAGTTAATACCCACTATGGAGATAGTAACAAAGGGTAGTAACATAAGTATGTTATCACTCAATGTTACTCCCCATTATGAGTAGTCTAAGTAGCAGAAACCTCACCGTATCTCCACGATAGGACCCCGCAAATCCTCGGCGACAGTTCAACTGGTTTACTTTGCTTGGGGTGGTGGCCTGATTGAAGACAGTTCACTGCTTGTGTTTGTAGTCGACGAAGCTTTTGGGCTAGGAAGTTGTTGACTGTTTTTTCCTTCGATGGAGCTTTTGACTGTTTGCATAATTTTTCCCCGAAAAAAAAGCCCAGAAGGAGTACTCCGTAGTTTTTTTTTCCTTTTTTAGAGGATGGTAGTTTTTTTCTCGAATGCGACAAGGGGTACCTTTGTGAAAGCGTATTGGGGCTGTGGCCCATTTACATACGACATCTCCTCTACATGATGGACTGGCTGCCTCCGACGGCCCAGAAAACTCCATCCTCTCTCGCCAGCAGTCACCACCCCGGGATCCATTGCAAAAATCCTTTCTCTCCGGCCCCGCATGCCACCGGTCGCAGGCAGAGCGAGCACGAATCCGGCGGTTCGATGGGGGCACGTGACCCGTGACCGTGCCTAGCCTTTCCGACGCTCACGCCACCCTTCTTTGTCAGGCTAAAAAGATTAAGATAGGCCGGCGGAACTTGTGCGCTTTTGGCTGGCACAGCCATGGCCCCGTCAAGTCGCAGGCTGGTACCAGTCCTTTCGTCAGGTTCCACAGTTTTGCAATGCAAACAGAGACAGAGCGGAGGAGGAAGAAGAGGGGCACAGCTGCACACCACATTCCACAGGCCTCCGCCTACCTACGTACGCACGCACCTACGTCCTCGGGATAGATAACGAAGAATCGTCAAGCGCCGGGTGCGTCACGGTCTCACAGTGGCACACAGGAGAGGAATATCTGTTGCTGTGGTCTCCGCTGTCAGTGGATCATCGAGACATCGATGCGTCAATGAAATATGTCTGCCCGCCGATCCGATTTAAACCTACACAGGTCAGCTACTTGCGTTTGTGGCACTACTCGACAGGCCTGCCTCTGTAAAAACGAGCGAAAAATCATATTTTGCATCTCAATTGGTTGAAGGTAGCCAGGCCCGTTTCGCTTGCTAGGAGTTTTGTATCCCTGTTGTTTGATTTTACCTCTCACCACCGCACTTCACCGTGATAAGCTGGTGGCAGAACAAAGATGGTCTAAAAAAGTTCAGCGGTAAACAGACTTCACCTAGTGTGATGAATTTGACAAAAATCCTCTAAAAAAGTTCCGAACGTCGATACAAAATTGATAAGTTATGCTCGATGAAATTTAGAACCGAGTACGGGAATGAAACCTACTCATCAACACACACATATTTAGTGGAAACAATTTTTTCAATCGAAGTGTATTTGTATAGATTCGAGAGCAAGTGAAAATGAAAAGGGGAAAAAGATACAAGCTGTGGTCGAAATGTGGTGCGGTAGTGCCGACGAGGAGGAACGGAGGGAGCGCGCTACCTTGCCGCCGGCCGGACGCCGGCGCGCACCTGCTGCCTGCCGTATGCCGATGCTGCCTTGCCGCCGGGCAGCTACGCTGTCGTACTGGGCTGTTACCTGCGGTACCCTCCACGGCCACGAAGGGTGCTGCTTGCTGTAAGCTGGTGCGCGTACTCGCCGCCGGTGCGCCTACTCGCTGCCGGCCGGGGAGCTGGGCACCGTTGTCCTCCCGGACGCCTCAGCTGTACTCCGCCATGAAGGAGAATAAGGAAGGTGAGCACACCAAATCCTCTCCTACCCACTCAGCCACAGTTGAGTGGGACTAGCCCAAGTGTGCTTTAAGTTCGTTATGGCCAAAAACGCCATGCAACATGAGCAACCAAACAGTTCAAAAGTTGGGCCGAACAGTGAAAAACGAAGACATGCAGGAACCAAACACGCCCTAGAGCTCTATCCGTTGCACCCTGAACTTGTGAATCCCAGTCAAAATTGAACTCTGGCCATGTTTAGTACCCCGGGAATGCGACGATCCCGACCGGGATTGAAGACTACTCTCACTCTCACTAACATGTGGTCCCTCTTGTAATACTCTACTTCCTCAAACTTACTCACCACCCCTCACTCTCTGTCTTATGTCACATGTCACAGGGATCTCAAATTCATGGCCCCCAACGCCTCCTGCTCCACACCCTCACTCTCGTCGGTTGCAGCCGGGACCGCGTCGCCAGTCTTGCCCCTGACTTCCCCATCCTTAGCACCAACGCATCCTACCTGGTCGCGCCGACCAGCGTCGTCGCTAACGTCAGTCTGGAGTCCGACAAAAAGATCGTAAGGAATTTTAGCATGTTTGAGTCTGTCGTGCTCGGTGTCGATAAAGACCTGGCGTTGTATGAGAACGGCGACACGGAGATTGGGGAAGAAGATGGAACATACATGTGGGCCAGTATCGTCAGTGAGAGTAGCAATTTCAAATTTTATTTATTTTCTCTGACAAATATGTCCAAGGTTCAAGTTAGACTGGGATTTACAAGTTCAGTGTGTAGACGACAAGGATTTTGATTTTAGGGTTCGATCCACCCGACCTCTACAAGTTCATGGTTTAAATGGACTTGTTCTTAAATAAAAGAAATGAAAATATAGAGAAAATATGAACACATCAAACACGGTGATGTGGGAATGTGGGATCTACTGAAGTACCAAACTCCATGGCAAGTAAAGCAAATACCGCCCGCCGCCAGCCTTCCCCGTCTCGCCACCTTCCGTCGCCAGCCTTCTCGGCACAATGGTGATGGATCCACAACTAAAATATGGTGGGGACGTTCTTCTCTGTTGGTGGTGGTCTCACAACGTGTGGGGGGTGTTGGTGGCCAGAGTTTCAGGATCCGGGGCAGCGGCCCCGAGGCTCATCGGCATGCTGGAGAAGAAGGTAGATGTAAGGTCCACTAGTGAAGAGACTTGAAAAGGATATATTTAGATGTGTACATTGCAATAATGCATTTCAAAAGCCAGGAAAATTAAAAACTTTATGTATCAAAAAATTAATGTGATCGAAGTTTCTCTTAGATCGATGAGTTAGAATTGGATCATCGATCTGGGTGCGATAAATTTTGACATGGTTCTAGCTAATTTTGGAACATTTTGGGGCCCGTTAAGCTTATCATAATATTAAATAAAAATGCACAAAATGCAACATTTTTACATTATAAATGAAACTCCAAAACTTGGAATATTAAATTCCAAACAAATTTTATTCAAGAAATATTTGAATAATACAAAACAATAAAAATAAGTTCAGAAAAGTAGAATAAAAATAAGAAAAATGACAAATTGAATGTTACACTTATACTGAATATTTTACAATTATACGATAAGAATTGAATAATAAAAAATTAAGATTAATAAATTGTACATAAGCTTATAGAATAAGAACATATCTCATTCAGTTAAAAAGAAGATTACATCAGAATAGAAAATCCTAATATAAGAGTTGATCTTGATGTTTTATTTATCTTCTTCGCCTGAAATCAACAAAAACACAAATTGGAAATAAAAAATAAGATTGTTATTGTGAGGCCAAAATATATGCATCACCGGAGGTGATGCAAGTTAATGTTGAATTTAGCTAATGGAAATCAATAACTAGTCTTGATTCCCAAATGATTGACTAAAGGGAACTATTCATCTTAGACAACATTAGAGATATTGGATCATATGGATAATTTCCAGCTAGATCATTGGATGATTTGCTAACAAAGGCATCAACGAGGAATTACTAGATTCAACCGAGGGAACAAGGACAAAGGCAACACATTTATGATCCTTTTCCTACACACAACAAATATTGATCCATTGAGGTTTAACAACACAAGGTAACAATTGGTCTCCTTCTAATTCAGCTACAATCCTTAAAGCCCACAAGGAATTCATAAAATGGATACTGATTGACATGGAGATGCCAATCTGATCTTATGCCAACTTGATAAAAGCCAAATGTTAGTCAAGGAAATACTTAACCAATTACCAAAGCTAGTTTGCAAAAAAATTGACTTATCCTTGATGATCTAAATATTTGAAACCACGTGATAACCACCCACATACAAAAATGTATTAGCCAACAAGTGTTTGTTAAAAGTCCACAATTAAAAGGTGAAAGCCACATGAATTAATTCACAAGTCAATATGATGCCACCTTTCAATGGATAGAAAAGATACATAGGATAGTTATCCACAAAAGATAATGTCAAATTGTACTTGAACCCAAGTAATGCCTATGCATAGGGGCTTGACAACAAGCACCTTACTTACCAAATCAAAACAAGTTTCACCTAGTTGTGTGGAAGCACCACAACAACCAAGCCAACAACATAAAACGACATGCCAACCGCACCAATATATTTTTACACCCAAAATTGTTTCTAAAACAACAAGAACACTTCACCATTAGACCAGGATCAAGCCGAAGAAGCTAGGTGGAGGGATGCCACAAGAAGCAGATTTTGTTTAGATTTCCTAAAGAAGAAGATTCCCAAGAGAATCAGGTGTAGGCCTCGAAGTAAGGGGAGAGCAAGAAGGGTAGGGGGACTAGAACATGTAGTATATATCCTTGATCAGTAAGAAGAGAGGTAATATAGAGATTGGGAGATCCGTTCTTATCAAATTCATGGAGGAAAAGGAGCAAAAGACATTGTAATAAGCGAAGGCATCACATCCCAGTCTATATGTTGTTGGACAAAAACTAGATCTTGTCCAAGAACTAGCAAATCATCTTCCAAATCATTCAAAAACATAAGAACAACACTCACATTCCACCTTATCATGTAGATGATCCGTTGGAAACAAACAAGTGACCTTGACTAGATGGTGACTAGTGCAACATATCAACTAACTCATACTAAAGCACAGTAAACTAAAGTGTTGGTATTCTATTGATTATCCTTTTATTAGTGAACTCTTGGCATGTAGAGATGGATTGAAAGCCATAGCTAGACGCCGACTCTCTAGGTTATCTTGTATCTCCTTGGCACTCAATGTTAGACAGATGTAGATGGAAGTTGTTCAGATCTTGAATTAGCTTAAGACTATTATTTGTTCGTTCCAGACTATCAAGCTTCTTCTTTTTGAATCGCAGTGCAAATTATGCAACATATGTATGTAGGAAAGAAGCTCTTAGCATAGATGCACCAATTTTGTTTGATGTGACACTCTGGCTTTCTTCTTAGAACTATCCAAGCATATTGTAATCCTAAACCTTCTAATTAAATAAATTGGATTACAATAAGGAAATAACAAAGACTAGACAACAAAGAAATCCTTTTTTAGAGTAACAACATTTTCCTTTTTAGGAATGAGCAATCAGATGCAGCCGGCACAAAACATGACCAACACCTACCACTTTACCCATACCACCCTCCAGTTAATCCCGTCTCACAGTGATTACCATGTTCCCAGTGAAAACAATTAGCACGAGCAACACCGAACAAGAAACACACCTCACATAAAGGGCCCCACATACTCTGCTTCCTCTATAAGACAAAGCTCCCCACTGGCCCACACTAGTCTTCCCCTAGACACTTCGTCTCCCTCCTGTCCCTTTTTTTCTCTCCTCGCTCTGCGTAAGCTTGTGAGCGTTTCACTCTTTTGGGTTTCATCTCCCGCTCTTTCTCCCTCTTATCTGCTCCGGCGAAGTGCTGGAACCAAGGAAAGGCCATGCGTTCGGCGGTGGAACAGTAGCCGGAGGCCATGGGGTGGGCTTCAAGGTTGTTTCGCGGGCTGCTCGGCGGCGGCGGCGCCAGCGGCAAGAAGGGCACCTCCTCCGCCTCCGGCGAGCCGAAGCCGACGAGGGAGAAGAAGCGCTGGGGATTTGGGAAGTCCTTCAGGGAGAAGGACCCCCTTCGGCCACCGACGCCTCCTGTGCAGCGGGCGGCGACGCCCCGCCGCACGTACGCGGACTCGGACGATGGGGGCGACGAGCAGAACAAGCGGGCGATTGCGGTGGCTGCGGCCACGGCGGCGGTGGCCGAGGCCGCCGTCGCAGCGGCGCAGGCGGCTGCCGCCGTGGTGCGGCTGACCAGCAGCGGGCGGTGCCTGCCGGCCGGCGCGAAGCATGAGGAGTGGGCGGCCGTTCGGATCCAGGCCGCTTTCCGTGGATACCTGGTAAGCTTCTTCCCTCGACTCTTTGGTTCCTGATCTTTTACTCTGCAAACCCCAAAATCAACTTTGTGTAGGATGCTCTGAAGCCAAAGTATTCACCTTTTGGTCACGAAATTCTTGAAATTTCGCTTATCTGTAAACTCCGAAATCGGCTTTTGGTAGGCCAAATTTTTAGGAAATTTCGGGTTTAAGGCATAACTTTTCCCCACATTTTTAGTTGCAAAATTCTCCTATTTCTGCTTCAAGGAGAGAAACACCGGTGCTCGTGTGAGCAAAATTAAGCTACTTGCCGTCGTGTCGCCTCCAGCTAGGAGAAGCCACGTTGTTCATCTGCTCTGCCATTCCCATGTCTTTACTGCTTCATAGTCCTCTCCTCTGGGCTTCTTTTATGGAAGCAAGGCATGGGCGTTCGCCGCTTTAAACCTGGCTTTCCCTTCTCAAGAACACTTGATTTTTTTGCCATTTGCACATTGTTTACTGGGTTACTGTTCCTGGAAGCTGCTAGTGCGGTAGCAGCAGTGATGGCGGTGGTGGTTGGCATGTCAACCTCCTGCCTGCAATGCAGAGATGCCCATGGTGACGACGGGACCACTACTGATTTACCTTCTCACCTCCTTTCGTTGCGTGTGCAGGCGAGGCGCGCACTGAAGGCGCTGCGCGGGCTGGTGAAGCTGCAGGCGCTCGTCCGCGGCAACATCGTAAGGCGGCAGGCCGCCGAGACGCTCCGGTGCATGCAGGCGCTCGTCAGCGTGCAGTCCCGCGCGCGCGCCAGCCGCGCCATCCGTTCCCGGCAGGCCGCGGCGCACCCGGTAATTAATTGGCATCGTCACGAACGCCGGCTTGCTCGGCATCAGAAACGCGTTCTGATTATGGTTTGTGGCGTTGCATTGCAGGGGGCTACGACGCCGGAGAAGTACGAGCAAGGGGCGTATGATGGTGCGCCCAGGCACGGCCGTTCCGGCTCTCTGAAGGTACTCCTTGCTCTCCGTGTCACGGTTTCGTTCTGTAGATTTCCATCGCCGTGGTGATGATGATGACACTGATGGCAGTTCTCTGTGCAGGGTGGCTCGTCGAAGACGCCGGGCAGTGATAGGCTGGGCAGGGAGAGGTCAGAATCTTGCGGGAGGAACTGGCTGGACAGATGGGTGGAGGAGAGGTACATGGATGACGAGAAGAACGCCAAGATTCTCGAGGTGGACCCCGGCAAGCCGGGCCGGCACGCTCCCAGGAGGCGGAGCGGCGGCGGTAACAACCACCTCCAGTCGTCGTGCTCGACCAGGACCTCGGAGCAGAACAGCCGGAGCTACGCGACCATGCCAGACACGCCGTCCAGCCCGCCGTCTGTTGGCATGGGCGAGGCGCTGAGCCCGCTGCGCATGCCCGTGGACATGGCCGAGCTGTACGACAGCCCGCAGTTCTTCTCGGCGACGTCGCGGCCCGGTAGCTCGAAGCGGGGCGGCGCCATGTTCACGCCGACCAAGAGCGAGTGCGCGCGCAGCCTCTTCGGCGGATACTCCGACTACCCGAACTACATGGCCAACACGGAGTCGTTCCGGGCCAAGGCGCGGTCGCAGAGCGCGCCGAAGCAGAGGCCGATGTACGAGAAGTCCGGGTCGCTCCGGAAGGCGTCGGCGTCCCTGCATGCCAAGTTCACCAACAAGGCTTACCCTGGCTCTGGCAGACTGGACCGGCTTGGCATGCCTGTCAAGTACTGATCATGCCATGATCAATGTTAAAAAATGAATCGTCAGTGTGGATTAAGCTGAGGGTGAAGTAAATTTAGCAGCAGTTTGTTAGGTTTGAGCTTTTGTGGTACTTTTCTGTTATCTGCTGGTTAAGTGTAAGTTGCTAGTGATAGTATCTGTGCGTGGTTTAACTCTCTGACAACTAGTATGTTCCCTCCCTTTTATAGATGCCGTTAATCTTGCCTCAATGATTACTGGTGCTATTTGGTCCGAGGGATCTAGGTCCTACTCTACTCACATCCATCCATGGCATATCATGTGTTGTCTATCATGGGATTATCTCTGAATATTTCTGTGAACCGAGCCGAAAGATCGTCGGGTGGTGGTGGGCGGGTTTGCTATTTCATTTGGCAATCCTGTTTTGTACTGCATTTGAAGGTAAGAGCTACTAGTACAATTCCAATTTTAACATGCCATCTCGCGAGCTTTATCATCGTTAGCCAAAGGTAGCCTGCTTGGTGTGTCAGCGGTTGGACCGTTTGGTATGTTTGTTAGGCCCGGGGCCCTATCTGGTGAGCTACGACTTGTCCTAATTTAATGGCGCTACCTGTTCCGTAGCCATTGGATCTACTCGCGCCGGCGATAGGCCCCGGGCAGGCAAAACCCAGTTTCGTTTGGCTCCGACTAACCACCGCCTAGTAAAGAAAACAGATCCACGACAGCATTCCATGACACTCCTGCTAACAGACACTGGAATGTGCTAAATTAGTGAGGAGTACGTGCTCGGGAGCTTCGGCTTAAACTAAACTAATCAGCCGGAGCCATCGTTAGCCGGGCATCAGGCGTGCACGTGACGCATTGACACCGGTGAAACTCCGACGGCCGGCCGGGTTCCGACGATCTTCGAGCCTCGAAGTCTTCGTGAAGGATTTTTTGTGCTTGATGTCGAAAGACGGGAGGGAGGCGTCGGACTGACGGTGGTGGGTGCCGGCGAGGTGACGACGCCGCTGTGCTGTAGTACTACTATTGACCTTTTCAAGGCCATTGTTTATCAGCTGACAGCTTATTATTTTTAGGGTTCCAGTGGACGGACGGCACGCAACAGCGTATATACTAGTGCCATCGCGGACCCTCGTCTCCCGGCTTTCGGCTCGCTTCATTAATGGACGCACAAATGGAGGCAAACAGGCAGCTAGCAGCCTAGCAGAATAGGAGGATATAGCGGGTTCCTCACGAGCGGATCTTTTTAATCTTAGCAGTTAGTGGATGTCTTTCTCGACGGCATAGTGCATGACTGTAGCCGGAACCGAGCGATTGCGATCACTGAGAAGAAAATGCCCGGCTGTCCCCGAATGTGGTCAATGTTCATCCCGTACTACTTAGCGTGATGTTGATCGTCGAGTCGGTGACTAATGTGATCCAACGCTAATAAATCCAAGTTTTCCTAAGAACTAAGGACACGGTAACTAACAAAAAAAAAAGAATCGTGTCATGGTGATGTTCCTAATGCTAGCTTTGTTTTGCAGATCCTACAGAGCTGTTGAGTGGTCACAGCTCACAACATTTTTGTTGCCATCTTCAACAGCAATGCAGCTATAACATCCGTACAGTTATTGTACAGTGTACCTTCCTCCAAGCTGTCAGTGCCCTTTGCTATGCTGTGCCAATGCTGCCCGTGTCCTGCTGCAGAATTACTTGTACGTTCTAATTAAGCTGGATTTGGTGCCTGCACCAATAATGTAAGCACCCCTTGCACGGTTGCTGTTAGAGGAGATGAGAAGAATGGGACCATGGAGTGCCTGGCAATGGCTACCCGATGGGCAACGCTGTGCACGGCCGACTCGCTGTGTCCTGTGTCGTGCAGTGATCCATACAACAACGAAAGCTCCGTCGAACCAACCATCGCCATCAACTGACGTTTTTAGGCCCTGTGGTGAGGGCAAAGACTGTTTAGTGCTTAGGCATGGCCCTTTTGCCTGATCTTCAATTCCTACCTTTTCTGGACCAATCATGTTACAATTTTGACGCCAGAATCTTGGTATGATCGGTTATCATTGTTGCCGAGTATGGTGTTGACATGGCCACCGATCCGTTCCTTATCATGGATTTTTAAGGATGACACAATGAGTGTTGACTAAGGGTGTTCGAATGGCAGGACTCAAAAAACATGATTAAATTATACTACATGATTGAATAAATTCCTTTTTTTGTTGCACCACATGAAAAAAAAGCAAATGGCTCCTTTTTCCATTGGATTGATTGGATGGAAACATTTTGAGAAAATATAATTCGAAGAAGAAAATGTCATGTTACAAATCAAAGTGCTCAGCCCATGTTCGGATGAGGTAAAAGTTTCAAACGCACAAAAATGTATACAGGTTCGGGCACCGGGATCGTCTCCGGTAAAAACCATAATCTTGAGTAGATCGATGGATTCCGCCGTGTGAGGTGCTCAAAATACAATAGAGGACCGGATGGCGGTTCAGAAGGTTGTATATGGTGTGTGTATATGTGTGAGTGTGTGCAGAGAGAGTTTTCCTTTGCCCCTTCCCCTCTTTAGTCGAGAGGTGTACCCCTTATATAGGGGTGTGCCAAAGCCTCATAGATAGGGCGGTATGTGACATTACATGCCCCGCGCAAGAGCTATGAGGAGACCTGTGCAATGGCTTCACGGGGTCCCGGTGCGGAAGCCGAGGTCTGCCCGAATTGCTCGGAATGGGACAAGACCATGGTGGTGTGCGTTCGCCTTCGGAAGACGTTCCCGTGAAGCCTACTATGATGGATCCCTCTGCTCGCCTGCTCCCGACGAAGATGGAGATGTGGTCTTTGTCCGCTAGCGTCTTTCGTAAGGCCGGCTATAACGACAATTTTGACGAATTTGACCCTTTTTTTAATTCATTTCATAAAATGGACCCAAATTCAAATTAATTCACGATCTAACCCTTTTTCACGCCGCCCGACCCCGGGGTGCCATGCTCTACTGCACGATGCCCCGCGAAAGGCGTCGTGGAACCTGTCACGTCAGATTAGAGGGACCCGCAACACAAAAGCATGGCGCCCTGGGCCAAAGCGTCATGCCTAGTATCACAGCGCTTTTTTTTTGCTCCGTGGGCAAAATCCGAATAGGTAAACATGGTTTAGGGATTTACTCAGTAATCAAAACATTCTCTGTCCTAGTGGTTTGGACGTAGTGTATGTTGTGTTTTTGGAGGTCCTGAGTTCGGGTCCTCCTACTGCTCCAATTTTTTTCCGAAATTTTTGTTGTTCACGCATGCAGGATTACGAAATAACGAAAAAGTAAGTGACCGAGATGCAAGGGAAAACTTTTTTTTTCCAATTTCCACATATTTGTTCGTTTACCAACGTATGCCAACCTAGCTAGCAGTTCGTTAAAAAGGGTCAAATTTGTTAAAATTGCCTTCGGAAGACGTTTCCGTGAAGCCTACTATGATGGATCCCTCCGCTCGCCTGCTCCCGACGAATATGGAGATGTGGTCTTTGTTTGCTAGCGTCTTTCGTAAGGCCGGCTATAACCTGATAGCCATGTGGAAGTGAAACCCTTCCTTCTAGGGTTGGCCGGCTGGTTGTGCTAACCGGATGGCGGCCACTTCCAGTGATACTTGCAAGTTTTCCTTTGAGGGATATATCATGTTTGTAATCCCATCAAATAGGGCATCTACGGATGGAGGCCAAGGCAGCTACGGATCACAAGGATCCCCTGCTCGTGCGACTAAGAGTACTCGTGCTAGAAATAAAAAAGTCGTTGGTGAAGTTACTGTTGTTCGTCAAACTGCTAGGTTTAATAAGAAAACTAATCTTTAAGCCAAAATGAAAGGATGCTTTTGGAATTGTGATGGTTTTGGGGATACAGCAAAACATTGGTTCATCCATGAATCAATTAGAGATCATAGGCTTGACTTCTTTGCTATTCAAGAAACTGGTAGAGATAATTTCTCGGTTCCTTTTCTTAATTTCTTAGCTGCGGGGTTCGACTTTGCTTGGTACTGCCTGCCGCCACAAGGACGGTCATGGGGTATGCTGGTTGGGATTAATGTACAAACTCTTTCGGTTAGAAGAGTTAATAATGGAGATAAGTGCGTTAAGTTTGATCTAACGTCCAAAAGTGACGGTTTTGAATGGTCGTTAGTGGCAGTTTATGGGGCAGCTCAATATGAGCATAACCAGGAATTTTTAACTGAATTGGTTAGGATCTGTGAGGAGGAAGTAAAACCGATTTTGATTGGTGGGGATTTTAACATCTTGCGTAGAAAAGAGGAATAAAGTAATGACAATTTTAATTCTCGTTGGCCTTTTCTCTTTAATGCTATTATTGAGAGTTAGGACCTTAAGGAAATTCAACTCTCTGCAAGACAATACACCTGGGTTAGTCGCAGAGAAACACCCACACATGAAAAGCTTGATAGAATTCTTTCAAATGTAGAGTGGGAGCAAAAGTTTCCTCTGGTGACCGTTAGGACGCTTGATCGGGCTGGTTCTGATCATACTCCTTTGCTTCTCGATTCTGGTGAACAAGCTCACCTCGGGAACAAAGCGCATTTCTCTTTTGAGTTATCTTGGCTCCGTCAAGAAGGTTTTGTGGCCATGATAGCAAGAGAATGGAATTCGGTTAATTATGGTAGATCCCCTATGGAGAGATGGCAGAACTAGATTAGCGACCTTAGGAGTTTTTTGAGAGGGTGGGCTACAAATTTAAGTGGCGTTTACAAAAAAAAGAGAGATCGTCTTTTACAAATTATTGAGGGCCTAGAAGCCAAGGCTGACTCAATCCCTCTTGATTCAAATGAAAGATACGCTTTAAAAGATGCAAACTGTAAAACTGCCTCTTTAAGGAGAGATGAGGAGGCTAAATGGGCTCAAAGAGCCAAAGTTAAGCATATCCAAGAGGGGGGTAATAATACTAAATACTTTCACATGATTGCAAATGGGAAACACAGAAGGAAAAACATTTTTCAACTGGAACAAGATGAAGGTATTGTGATAGGGCAAGAGAATCTAAAAATTTACATCACCAATTTTTATAAGAACCTTTTTGGTGCGCCGGAAGAGATTTTTTTCTCCATGGAGGAGTCGGTAGTGGATGACATTCCTCAACTTTCGGCTGAGGAGAATGATATTTTAAAAGTGGAGTTTACCGAACAAGAGGTATACGAGGCTATTTTCCAAATGGAAAAGAATAAGGCGCCAGGGCCTGATGGTTTCCCAGCTGAATTCTACCAAAAGTGCTGGAACGTAGTAAAATCTGATTTAATGGAAATGTTTGGTGCTTTCCACAAGGGAGGACTACCATTGTTTCATCTAAATTTTGGGACTATTATTTTGCTGCCTAAAAAAGAGGATGCCATTCAAATCCAGCAGTACCGCCCCATTTGCCTACTAAATGTGAGCTTCAAAGTTTTCACTAAAGTGGCTACTAATCGGGTCACCAAGGTGGCACATACGGTAGTTAGACCAACACAAACTGCTTTTATGCCATGCAGACATATTCTGGAGGGTGTTGTGGTCTTACATGAGACTATGCACGAGTTACATAGGAAGAAATTAGATGGAATACTTCTCAAGATTGATTTTGAAAAAGCTTATGACAAGGATAAGTGGCCTTTCTTATTACAAGCTTTTCCGGATGAAAGGTTTTCACCCAAAATGGTGCCACTGGATTAAAGACTACATTAGCAGGGGAGCGTGGGTATTAGAGTTGATGATGGGATTGGCCATAATTTTCAAACTCTGAAGGGACTGAGACAAGGGGATCCGCTTTCACCCATTTTATTTAATGTGGTGGTGGATATGTTGGCTATTTTGATTAACCGAGCTAAAGAAGATGGTCAAATAGGAGGTTTAATTCCTCATCTTATGGAGGGGGGGTGTTTCTGTTTTACAATATGCGGATGATACTATTATTTTTATGGAACACGATTTGGTTAAGGCCTTGAACATGAAACTGATTATGTGTATTTCTAAACAATTATCGGGCCTTAAGATTAATTTTCATAAGAGTGAACTTTACTGTTTTGGACAAGCCGAAATAGTTAAAGAGCATTATAGACAACTCTTTGGTTGTGTATCTGGTGCTTTTCCTTTTAAGTATCTGGGAATACCAATTCACTTCCGTAAGCTGAAGAATGGAGAATGGAAACCGGTTGAGAATCGTTTGAGAGAAAGCTGAGTAGTTGGATTGGTAAACTCCTCTCATATGGTGATAGATTAATTTTAATAAATTCGGTGATCACTAGTCTCCCTATGTTTATGCTATCTTTTCTTGAAATTCCAAAGGGAGTACGGAAAAGATTAGACTTTTATCGTTCTAGATTTTTTTGGCAAAGCGAGGGCCATAAGAAGAAATATCGTCTCACTAAATGGAATATAATTTGCAGACCTAGAGAGCAAGGGGCCTCGGTATTGAAGTTCTAGATATTAAAAATAAATGTTTACTCAGTAAATGGCTTTTCAAACTTTTAAATGAACAAAGAGTGTGGCAGGAATTGTTGCATAACAATTACCTACATTCCAAGACACTGTCTCAAGGAAAGGTAAAACCTTTTGATTCACCTTTTTGGAAAGGTTTAATGAAAGTGAAGGATGATTTCTTTAACAGAGGATCTTTTGTGGTGACGGCATGAACACAAGGTTATGGGAAGACGTGTGGTTAGGAGATTCTTCTTTAGCACAACAATACCCTTTGTTGTATAATATAGCTAACCGAAAACAAGTTTTGGTGGCTGATAATTTAGCTCAACCTCTGAACATCACCTTTAGAAGGGCTCTAACCGGAAACAAATGAGAACAATGGTTACACTTGGTCAATCGTTTAATGGATGTTAATCTTTCAGGGGAGCCGGATGCTTTTGTGTGGCGTTTAAATACTTCAGGGGTTTTTACTGTCAAGTCAATGTACTTGGATTACTTAAATGGTCACACTCCTTTTTTTAAGAAATATATATGGAAGCTGAAAGTACCACTAAAAATCAAGATTTTTATGTGGTTCTTATATCGTAAAGTAATTTTAACAAAAGTCAATTTAGTAAAAAGAAACTGGAACGGCAACAAGTGTTGTTCCTTCCTTCCGCTGAACGCCGAAACAGGCGACGGGCCGGGATCACGGTCCGTGACCGCGAGCACGTGGCCTACGTACGTACTGCGGCCCAACGCCCTTGGAGCTGAACGGCGATACCGGATCGATGGATCACGCGCGGCAGTCAGTACAGTACGCCCAGTACAAGCGTCCATGCATGCCGCCGGCTACGGCGACGAGACACTGTAACACTGTACAAGCTACCGGATCGATCGATCTGCGAGACGAATCTACCGGATCGATCGATCACGCGCGGCAGTCAGTACAGTACGCCCAGTACAAGCATCCATGCATGCCGCCGGCTACGGCGACGAGACACTGTAACACTGTGTCGTCTCGTTCGTCTCGTTTCCGCCGTTCCGCGTGCCCGGACAAGGCCGTCGCTTCTCTTCACCTTGTGCCGGTGTCCGGGAAGCAGCAGGGCAGCATGTGCACGCAGTCGGAGCAAAACTCAGCAATGTTTCGTTGTTGGACTTTGGAGATGTGGTTGTCTGTGACTCTGTGTTCCTTGGTTGTGATTGATTTGCCTTAACAGGAGCACGGATCCTCCATCTACGGATACTACCGTGTCCCCCGTCGATTTTTCTGCTCGATCGATACGGTTGCTCTGCTCTGCTCTTTTACCCGGTACCGTGCGAACGTGTTGAGAAAGAAGCTGGGTACAGTTGAGACTGAGCCCGGCAGTGAACTGCTGTCTGTTGAGGAATCCCACATAGAACTCCCTGTCTGTAGGCAAAGGATTACAGTTGGCATCGTAGCTGGGTTTTTTTTTAACGAAGGCAAAAGCTTTGAGTCCGGCCGATCAGATGGCGGCCCCGGGCGTGACTCGTCTCTGGTCCGCAGATTAACCTGAAGTGAAGCACCACCGAGATCAAAGTGCCGAGGTGGAAGAAGATGCCTTGCCTCCCGCGATCAACTCAACACCCGCCAAAATGAAGACGCAGGTGACGAACAGAACCAAGCGACCGAGATTCGAGAACGAAGAAGCGACGTGGCATGCATGAGGCACGGGATCGAGGAGGCAGCAGGCCCCGTACGTCACATGATCTCTATGCCTGTGGGGTGGCGATAAGCCTACGGCTATAGCTAGGCCTATGAGTATGTACGTGCGATGGCGGTGACGTTGGGGCTTTGACTAGGGCTGTATGATGCGACGGCACCTTTAAAGGCGATCTATCCATCTACCGGACACACGCTGCGAGCGCAGGGGAATAGAATCGATCCTTGGGTTCATGTTGTATAGGTGAGATTCGTGCGTACTACATAGATGAAAGATTTCTGACTCCTCGTCTCTCTCGGGTGATTCCTTTATTTTAGATTTAAAAATGTATTTATATGTTTCCAAAGGATCTGAATAAAATCGTATGTTTCCAAAGGATCTATCCCGCAAATATGCAAACCTTAATTTGAAAGACTCTAGTATGAATTACACAAAATGGCAAATGTGTGGATCCGAGTATAGGTGAATATTACCGAAAAGAAACTCACTCATTTTGGGATATCTTTGTTGCCACAAATGAATGCAGATATTTTTGTTATTTTCGTTCAGAGCAAAACAAATGCCAATTCACCACAAACTCGCCCTAAATAATCGGCTGGTCGTATACTATCATAAGTTTGTTGCCCAATTTTTTTTGCAAATATTTTCAAAGTGTTGTTTTTTTGAATTTTGAAAACAGTTCATCTAGTAGCACATAAATAGGCACATCGAACCGACCAAGTCTAGAGCAATAGTAAATTAAATGTGTTTCTAGTTTCGAAAAAAGATAAATGTGTTTCATTGCACAATTACACACACTTTAGGATCTAGTAGGACCTACATAAGTACATCGAACTGACCAATCAGATTAATAGCAGCATAATATGCTACATGGCACCTATACACACACTTCGAAGGCGACCATCATCTAGTAGGATCTAGATAAGCAGATCGAACTCACCAGACCTAGATTAATAGCAAACCAAATGTGACTTAGGGGGCGACAGTTCATATAGTAGAAACTAGATAAGCAGATGGAAGTGCGCTATCAAATCAACCCTAGATCAGAAGATTGAATTGCGCTATCAAATCAAACCTTGATAATCCTCTATCTATTCGAAGCAGTCCATGCAGCCACATAAGAAATTTGCCACCACGCAGGCACAAAGCGTCGCATTCGTGAGGTTGCCTGCGATGGTTATCGGAGGCACAACATGAAGGGATCATAGGCAGAAAACAAAAAAAAATCCTAACAACGATAATCTTAATACTAGCGAGAATCTATTACTATGCAGATATACCGTAACAGAGGAGATCGATATACATACCCTTGTAGACCGAAAAATGGGGATTACGCCCCCGCACAGGCGTTGCTGATGAAGCCGACGTAGCCGACCTCGAGGTCGTGAAGACGAACTCCTCCAAGCGCCCCAAGTGTGGCGCCTCGCAGAGCTTACACACGTACGGAGAAGATGACGACCTCCAGTCTCCGATCCAGTGAAGTAGAAGACTTGGACCGGAGAAATCAGCAGCACGGCGGAGTTTGTATGGTGGAGAAAACCTCAACCGTGCGTAGCCCCAATTGCGGAGCCACGTCTAAACGGATGAGAGAGAGAGAATTGGTGTATTTTCAAAAGCATGGGGGCACCTATATTTATAGGAGGAGGAGGGCTGCAACACCCCTTGACTTAGCCATGTGGGACTATTCCCACATGGCCAATTCGGCCAAGGGGGGTGCGCCGGCCCTGGTGGGCCCCATTCGGCCCAGCCAGGCCGGCTGCCCCTCTCTGGTGCCCCCCTCATGGGCTTTCTCCTCCGGGAGTTGGCCCATTTAAGGTGGGCTGCCTTTTAAAATTCAAAATTAATTAAATAAAAATATATTTAACTATTAATTACACTAATTAATATTAAATACATATTATCTAATTTATTCCGGCTCCGAAAACTATTTCGTTGCCGTCCGAACTCCATCGGATAAGTCCCGGAACACTTCCGGTGTTCTTCTCTCTGTTTTCTTTTCTGCGTCAAATCTAAATAAACGTCACCTACCCTTAAGTGTGTCACCCTTGTGGTTCGGAAACACACAGACCTGATCGAGACCCGTTCTCCGATCAATGACTAGCATCGGGGTCGTGGATACCCATAATAGCCCCTGTGCGTTTACGAATAATTGTGGCGTTTGAACCTTAGACGTCAAGTGTTAAACCTTTTGCCTGGTGATACTTAGTTTTGTCCGAGACTCGATCTCCAGCATCACGATACCGAGCTTGATCTTGTTACTTGACAATACTATCTTTACTCGTCTGTGATATTACATCCCCGTGATCTAGTCACATGCTTGCAAGTTCATTGATGTAATCTCACCGAGTGGGCCCATAGTATCTATCCTGTTAAGCGGATTGGCAAATCCCGCTCTTGATCCCTTGCCTCAACTACTTCCTTCCGATACCCGAGAGGGACACCTTTATTGTCACACTATGTAAGAGATGACCTTTGATGCAATCAAATTATCTTCCAGAAACAACAATTAAAGTTGATCTCACGGTCGAAGACGTAATGACTACGTCCTACAAATATTGGGTGTGTCCATCACATCATTCTCGTAATGATTGACTCCATTGTCAACTGACATAAATGACACATGATCGGGAAACCTTGATCATCAATCGCACAATGGACTAGTAAAGAGGATACTAGGGACTTGGTTGTTTACATACCACAAAGTGCATTAATGTTTCCGCTTAATACAGTTATAGCATGGTATAAAACGTATTATGAACCAATGAGATATGACAAATAAAACATCTTTATTAATTGCCTCTAGGGCATATCTCCTTCACAGCAGTCATCCCTCTTGTTTGTGCCTGCTGCAGAAGAAGCCGGTGGCGCAGCCGCGGAGAAGCTCGCCGTAGTGGCAACGAACGATAGGTATGGCTGCGTAAAAAACATCGATTATTATTTAGTTAGAATCATGACTGTGAGTGTGGGGGGGGGGGGGGGGGGGGGGGGGGTAATTGCCCCCATCCCCCAGGTAAAATGTAAAATTTATTTAGCCTTATGTTTTGAACATGAATATGCATGCATGTTTGAGTCGTTCAAAGTAGTTAAGTTATAGATATAAAAAAATCACTTCAAGTGGTTTCAAGTATTTCTCATCATCAGTATAAGAATAAGTACATTAAAAATGCAAATGTCAGATTGGTCTTATGATTGCTATGGTCCATAGATACAACAGAGCCACCGGTTCGACATCCCATCCTGTTTTTGGATGCATCAAAGGAAAGGCTTTGATTTTTTTTTCAAAAAGTTATTCGCGTGACAAGTTTGTTAATGAAAGACAAGTTTCAAAAGAAAAAAATCCTACACAAATAACCAATGCAAGATAGATTTAGAAACAATTCTTAATATAGCTAATTCAAAGGATGGTCAAAATCGGGGGCAATATAGTCTATTGCAACATAGAAGGTGTCCACACTATAAAAATAATCAGCAATGACCCGGTATCTTCCCTTTTTCTTTATTTGCCCCATTTTGTTACCATTTTATTAAAGCTTAGGATTGTGATGTCATTTTCTATGCAAATTGATATCTTCCAAGAGAGGCCTCAACCATCAATTTTTCCAATTGAGCAGAGAAGTTCTCACATTTTGAACCAAAGACATTGACTTAACTAGCATAATTAAAAAATGTTAAAATAAAATATAGAAATCCAAAGTAGCATACAACACAATCCAACAAATACCTAAAGCTTAGGACTGTTTTGTACGGTTTTCACTCTGGTTTTCCGATTATTAACAGCTTGATGTTACAATCGCATTGATATGGTACTGAACCTGGTGGTTCTCATGCTTATGCTTAATCTATCAATATATCAAAGCTAACCTGGTTAGCCCTCCAGATGTTGCCTCCACATCACCACCTTTTCAGCGCCGTCCGATCGCGCGAATCGACGGCCAGGAGACCGCCACGTCGCCCCCCATCGCGCGGCACTGTAGTTGCTACATTGATGCACTTCAGCAGTGCCAGCGCCTCTCCGCGCCGTCAGTCCTAAATCCAACGGTCCCGCGGTCGTTCCCGTGGTCGTTTTACAAAAAAGAACCTGCACTGTCCAGAAACTGTTATGTAGTCCACACCTTCCAACTGCAAAGGATCCGTATGAAATTTCCAGAAACCTCAAGGACCCGCTGCAAAACTTCACGCACACACCCCCTTCTTTCCTTCTCTCTCTCCGTGCGACTCGGCCGCCGCCGCCGCCGATGCCGATGCGCATCGCCACCGTTCTACTCCTCCTCTGGATAAACTATGCACACGGAGATCTCCGCCGTCCTGTCCTCTTCATCTTCACCCAGCCTCGCACGTCGGGATGCCCGGAGGGCAACGAAATCGACGTCGTCGTCGTCGCAGGTCGTCGCCGCGGATTTGGTCGGCGCCGGCGACTCCGCCAACCATACGGTCCTGCGCGCCGCCCACTCGACTCCCTTGCACCTCCTCGCGTAGCTCTGCACAGACCCTTTGCACAGGAATTGTATTCATGAAAAATACAAATAATATAACAAAAAATTTCAAATTTAACAAATTTTCACACCCTTTGCACAGGAATTGTATTAAAAAAACAATAATAATGATAAACCAAGATAATTTCCAGATAATACTTAATCACATAATAAAAAACTGTAAATTACAAAGTTCATAACTTTCAATCTGTTATTCATGAAAACGCAAATAACATGCCATTTTTTTTTAATTTAACAAAATTTCAAACTATTCACACAAAAAATGTATAAATAATAATAATAATAATTTGCTTAAATAATGCATTATCTCTAATTGCTAACTCAAAATTGAACATTTTAATTTGGTACTTATTTAAATGCAATCTAAATGAACTAATTATAATTATAGAATGCAAATCAATAAATGTTCATTTCCACTCAGTATGGACATACATTAAATATTAACGGGAAAAAAAGAAATTTGTCAGTCCAATTCGCTATATATTTGAAGATACTCCACACGGCAAAATCCAAGAAATTTCAACATTTCGAATCCTAACGGGTAAAAAATTATGCTCACTATGACTGTTTTCCATTTTATGCTCATTTTAATTGAGTCAACCTAACAAAGGAGTTCAAGGAAATTATACATATAGTATTTGTTTTCTTTTAACAATTCATCAAACAATTTATTTCACCTCTACAAACTATAAGTCATTCATGATGAAAAATGTTCGATGAAAGCCTTACAAAACTTCAAGAAAAATTTATTCCTTTTTTGGGCGACATATTTTTTTTGTAATCTAAAAATAATTTGCTTTCATGCTACTTATATGATGTTAACCTATTCAGATCTTATACTTCATAACTTTATTACAATTTCCTTCTAACTGTAAATGTATAGATTTATTGATGCTTAGGAGATGTTCAATTTAATCCAATCAACTTCAAGAAGAAATTAATTCATTTTCCATTCTATGTTTATTTTGTAAGATGTAATATGCTAAAAAAAACCTTATTGGACACTAAAATATTTCTGTTCACACCTTATGCAAGCTGCTTATATCAAAGTTCGCTCTTGATTTCTTTATATGAAATTTCTCTTACTGTTAACACTTTACATAGCTTAACAAAAGTTTACCACAGAAGGTCTCAATTCAGTTACTCTTTCTAATCCAACTCCGACAGTGCTTTAAGACCTAAGCTGACTGTAGCAAACAATAATTTTTTACGGATACATCGCAATACCATTAATTTGTCAAATGATCCATACTAAATGCAGTGCACTGACATCGCAATACCATTAGTTTTTATCGATAGAATACAAATCCAAAATTGGTTCTAATAACACCAAAGATCCATATTTCGCTGTCAACGAACAACCGGAAAAATATATCAACATGATCACAAAAATACATGCTAACTAACTATGACATACGATTAAGAATCCAGACTTAAATATTTTTAAAATTCAATTGCCTTTCAAATCTGAGCATTAACAAACAGAAAAATATATCAACATAATCACAAAAATAAAGACTGACTGTCTACAACATATGATCACAAATCAAATTTGAATATTTTGAAGATTTAAATATCCTTCAAACCTGAATATTGTAAAATTTTAAACGCTTTTCAAATCTGATCATTTTACTAACGTAAAAAGAAATCAAATCTAGAAAACTTCCCAATTTGACCATTTTTTGAAATCTGAACAATTTTTAAATATAACCTCTATTTGCATTTCAATAATTTCAAATTTCCATACTTTTTAAGTAAGGACATTTCCAAATTTTAATTTTACCACACGCCGCGCAAAATTTTCCTAGTAACTATTAAATGGCACTCGTACCGTCGATATACCTCAGTATCACGCGAAGGCCGTACGTAGCTGGACCGACGACTGGTTAGCAAAGTCCACTCGTTCACAGTTCACGCCATATCCTTTTGGACTCTCCGGTCGGACGAAGCTAACTAGCATACTCACACCGTGCACCACTGAACAAAGCATTTGCCTGTCTTCAATGTGGATGTCGCATGGCCAAAATTCACCGTTTCCTTACAGACAAGATGAACTGATGAATTAGTACAACATTATCCCCGAAGAAAAGATGAAGTACACCTTTTTGACACCTGTTTAATATTTTCACCACAGTGTTCTTAAACACGACATTTCAAATGGGGCGGGTACATTCGCTGAAACACTAATCAGCCGCCCGCAGCCTGGCTTCAAGGAAACGGCCGTTCCCAGAGGCACTGGCCCAAGGCTGATTTGAAAAGCGTGCTAGCCTGGCCCAGCACCATTTACACGCATCGAATCACCAGAAGGTTGCATCTGGTGGGCCTGCTTACAACATCTACAGTCTACCAAACGCGGCCTAAGCACATCCAGTTATGGAAAGAGATGCGCAGTGTAACATTAGTCAAACTCAGGAGATCGGATTGCGCACGGATGGTTGACTGCAGTGAGGGAGGTTGAAGCCTCCTTGGCCGACGACGTGGTTCTGTGTACGCACATGCGTTCCTTCACAGTTATATTTTCTCTGCTCTCTCTACTTGGTACAGTTTTTGTAGGGAGGTTGAAGCGAAAATGCTTGGATGCTCCGGGCGGCATATGCTCTGGGCTGACTCTAAAGCTTCATTGGTCCACGTGGAACAGGGGCAGCATTAACAGCAAACGTATTCAAAATCTATTTGAGAATACCGGAATGCATAACTCACGGGACCAACAATTAATTCCCTGCTCGTGGCTGGCTCATGGGGCCAGCAATTAATTCTTTGTCCTTCCAGGGACATGTTTACTCAACAACAATCAGCTCCACGGACAGGTGCCCGGCGACTCGCCGTCGTCCATGAACAGGTCCCCGGCTGCCGTTTCGTCCTCCGCGAGCACCACCAGGAGGTGGAACCTCGTCCGGCACGCGTGCGCGGTCGTCATCGCGCTATGTTGTAGCGGCAGGATGCTGCCGCCGGCAAGTACAGCATGTCGGCCGACAGCAGAGCGCGTATCGACGGCGAAGGAGTGGTCGTAGAGGCAGAACCACCGGGCCGGCGGGGAAGTAGGCGACTAGGCGTGGACAGTCGTGGCGCCCTGTACGTGGCGACATCCTCCGGGTAGGAGAAGAAGAGCGGCCGCACGATGGGTGCCCCGCCGGCCCGCCCCACGTACGTCGTAGGGGGGCGCACCACGCATGCTACCGCGCCACGCCGGCCTACACGACGGAGGCATTCGTCAACGCCACCGAGCTCCGGCCTCCACTTCATTCCTAGCACCCCTCATCTTCGTGCTAATTGGCGCCGCCATTTCCGGCTCGCATCTTCTTCTCCTCCAACCCCGCGACGAAGGCGTGTGCACTGCGCAGCCTGTGCTGGTACAGACGTCTTGTCGCCGGTGCCGCTTTCTCCTACATATCTGGCGCCTCCGCTTCCGTTGCCAACAGATTTTGTCGTCTCTGTAACACCCATGAAGTACTGTGCCGCCGCACCATCCATGGACCACTACCCGTTCTGGACGAGCGCGAAGGCAGGCATGGCGGTGGGCGAACGCGGCGTTGTTCCCGTGCTGGACGAGCGCGAAGGAAGGCATGGCCGCGTGCTCGACGAACGCGGCGCCGTTCCCTGGACGAGCGCGAAGAAAGGCATGGCCGCGTGCTCGGCGAACGCAGCGCCGTTCCCGTGCTTGACGAACGCGACGGTAGACATGGCGGCGAGTTGGGCGAGTACGGCGCCGTTCCCGTACAGGACCAGCTTCACGGCGTGCATGTCACCGGGTTTTGCCCAATAGACATGAAAAGGTATTTACATGCAATGGTCCAGCATGTGTTTAGAGGAGGAGGTAGGGCGTTGCACACTAATCAAGACGAAAAATTAATGCTAATATGTAAGCTTTAATGAGTTATAAATATCGTCAAAATTCACTCCAAGAGAGGTCTTAACCATCATTTTTCCAATTGAGCAGATATGTCCTCACATTTTAAACCAAAGACATTGACTGAACTAATACAATTACAATTGTAGATCAACAAAAGATACAAATCGAAAGTAGCGTAAAACACAATCCATCAAATAACTAAAGTTGGTTTCGGGCACCTCATAAACTGGCCAAAATAATCCCAAGTCCTGCTTAAATAGCGCTCCTAGAACATTATTAAGAGTCGGGTTTTGCTAAGAGAAAGAGTTGATTTTATATTAGACTAGATCTAGTCTCTCCTTTGGTTCTGAATCAGTTTTGTGGAATGTTTACTAAAACAAGCACAACTTTCTCATATAGAGTCCGTTTTTGACTTGCGAGACTCAAATTGTTCTAAAAAACATGTACATACTAATGGTTTCGTAAAAAATCAAGGCGCCTTGTCATCACAATCCAACATGGTACCCATCTGTATAATTTTTAAACGGGGAACCATGCTAGTTTGTACGGCGCACCAGCCCAAGACGCCATTCAAATAAAAAAGAAGGTCCAAGGGTGCATCAAGGTGTCGTGATAATGGTGGCATGGCACTCTTGATCATGGCGTCACGATGTCTGGCACGCCGCTCCAGGTGCAATCGCCATGAAAAGTGTCAAGTCATGAAATATTTTGAAGTCCGGCGCATTTTCATTTTATGCTAAAGTTTAAAAGGTCAATTTTGTGTTTTTTCACGTTGTGAACAATAGTTAAGTAATTATTGACCGATTGAAAGGAAAATCATAATCATATGCTCTGTACGGACAGAAGTTGACTTGAGCAAAGATACAAGTGACAGCATGCACAATTGATCGATTGGAGTTGGATCTGTATGCGGCGTTTTCGTCGCCTCGGCGATTGAACTTGTTTGATAGTCCGGCGCAAGAAAAGCTTTGTGAAACGATACTTGCTTCAGTATTCTCGAGTTGACAGTATCACGTGAGGGACGTACCTGGATCGAGGACTGGTTAACAAAATCCACTGGTTCACACCATGTCCTTGGACTCACCCACCGCACCTGGCTTAGTCACTCAGCACATGCAGTTACGGAAAGAGATGCGAGTGGGGTAACATTAGTCAAACTCAGGAGTGAGAATCAGATCGCCCTGCGCACGGATGTTTGTTTCGCGGCAAATCCTGCGGTGGTTGACCGCGGTCCACCTTGGCCGACGCCGACGTGATGTCTATATGCACGTGCATGCATTCCAGTGCTCGCCTGTCACTGCTTCGGCGGCGCGCCGGAGACAGGATATTGAACGGGAACAGAGCCTATAGACAGATGGTGCGCGTGTATATGATCGTCTGCGTTGTACTGCGTTTCGTGAAAAAAATAGTGTAGATAGATGGTAATATGGGCCAATGGCCCAAAACATATTTGATATGGCTAGCTCACCTTGCACGCATTTAAGGGCTAGGAGAGGGAATGGTAAAAGTTCTACAAAAAACTACCCTCCAATCCGTTCTATGTGTCGGAGGAAATGTATGTATGTACCATGTACAGTTTTCTACCTCTACAAGCGACACTTCTATCGGATCGGAGGGAGCAGTACAAGTACAAAATAAAAGTCAGAATGCGAGAAGCAAAAAAGTAAGTAGAATAACGATTTTGATGTAATTCAAGTTCATCAGTGCTATGTGCACTCCTTGAAGATAACCTTGACTCTCGGTTGGAAGTAATCACGCTCGCACTACTCGAAGGTTTCGTGCCGCCTAAAGCCACCACATAGTTCGACGAAGCGACCAAATGCTTGGAAAGAGCACCACTAACTCAGGAAAAAAAAAGGTTAGCCCACTGTTAGATTTTGGGCCCATTTGGGCAGCCCAATAAGAAATTCCTATAAATCTCAAATTGGCCCATGTGCATGGCAGAATTTTGGAGGTGCAAAGTGGTGCTAAAGTTTAGTCCCACATTGCTAGTTGGAGGAGACAAACACCACCTTATAAGGTGGAGTGTTGTGACACTTGGTGTGCTAGTTGAGAACAGAAGGCTCTCTTCCGCGCACTCCTCCTCCGCCGCCGTTCGTCCGTCTCGTGACGACACGACATGACACGACACGCCGCGGGTTGCGGGAATGAGCCGAGCCGATGCCTTGCCAATCTCGTGCCTTGCGCCGCGCGGGATAGCAGGTCTCCGGAACCACTTGTCCTTATGATCCTGTACGGGAGAGGACGAATATTTTGGGAAGCGCCCCGCGTGACTGCTTTCAAGTTCTTCATCACGGCTCGACTTCCTGGACGATCTCCGGGTCCGCGGGCGACTCGTCTCCAACGTCGTCTTCTTCGAGCTGCTACCGTCCCGCTCAAGCTGCTGCCGTCGCTGCTCCAACGACTACTTCATCTACAATTGTTCGGTACGTTGTCACGTTCCGATGGCTGTTTCATAGATGTCTTGCTGTTGTTCATGTTAATTAATACGTCTAGTATTTTCGATATTAACATGTTAGTAGCTCTTGTGATCATGCTTTATATTCTGAAATTAATCATGGAAATTATGCCTAATATCCAACAATCCAAAAACCTTATATTTGTTATAGGCAATTTCCTGAGTTAAACATGGGACATCTATCTGATGCGCTGAGGCCGGACAAGTTTACCGGTGTGGACTTTAAGAGATGGCAGTACAAGACCACACTGTGGTTGCGATCTCTGAAAGTGTTCGAGGCTAGTGAGGGTTTACCTGAAGGAACTATATCTGACGAGGATCAGAACAAGTTCAAGGAAACCAATACTGCCTTTGTGGGACTCGTTCTGAGTGCTCTTAGCAACAAGCTGTTTGATGTGTACATGCACATTACAGATGCCAAAGAGCTCTGGGAGGCACTGAACGCTAAGTTCGGTGTAGCAGATGCTGGCAGTGAACTGTACATCATGGAGAGCTTCCATGACTTCAGGATGGCTAACAACCGTTCTGTAGTCGAACAGGCTCATGAGATACAGTGCATTGCTAAGGAGCTTGAGCACGCTAAGTGTGCCTTACCTGACAAGTTTGTGGCTGGATGCATTATTGCAAAGTTGCCCTCTTCATGGAGGAACTTCGCCACAACTCTCAAACACAAGAGACAGGAGATATCGGTTGAAAACCTGATAGCGTCTCTTGATGTTGAGGAGAAGGCTCGGGCTAAGGACACTGCTGAGAGAGGTGGTGAAGGTCAGTCTAGCGCCAACATGGTGCAGAAGAACTTTCACCATGGCAAGAGCAAGGCAAAGAGCAAGCCTTCCTTCAACATGCCTACCAAGACTACTTCTTTCAAGAAGAAGAAGAAGATGCTGAACAAATCTGAGCTAAAGTGCTACACTTGTGGAGAGCCCGGACACTTCTCTGTGGACTGCCCAGATCGTGCAGACAAGAAAGGGAAGGCGCCAAAGCATGTCAACGTCGTGACCGCTAGCAATGCTGATGGGTACGGTAATTTACCGATTGTGCTTTCAGTATTTCAATCTCCATGTTGGTGGATTGATACGGGTGCTAATGTTCATGTATGTGCTGACATCTCTATGTTCACTTCTTATCAGGTCGCAGATTCAAGCGTCTTAATGGGGAATGGATCACATGCTTCTGTTCGTGGTGTTGGCACGGTAGATCTGAAGTTTACTTCGGGGAAGATCGTGCAGCATGTCCCTACTATGAACAAGAATCTCGTTAGCGGCTCCCTTCTATGCAGAGATGGGTTTAAATTAGTCTTGGAGTCCAATAAAGTAGTTGTGTCAAAGTTTGGACAATTTATTGGTAAAGGGTATGAGTGCGGAGGCTTGTTCCGCTTTTCATTATCGGATTTTTGTAATAAGTCAGTAAACCATATTTGTGGCAGTGTGGATTCGGATGCTAATGTTTGGCACTCTCGTTTATGTCATGTTAATTTTGGTTTAATGAGTAGACTTTCCAGTTTGAGTTTAATTCCTACTTTCACCATTGCCAAAGGTTCTAAGTGCCATAGCTGTGTGCAATCTAAGCAACCTCGAAAGCCTCACAAGGCAGCCGAGGAGAGAAACTTGGCACCTCTAGAACTCGTACATTCGGATCTATGTGAGATGAATGGCGTGTTGACAAAAGGTGATAAGAGATATTTCATGACTTTAATCGATGATGCTACTAGGTTCTGTTATGTATATTTGTTGCACACTAAAGATGAAGCTTTAGACTACTTTAAAATCTATAAAGCTGAAGTAGAAAATCAATTAGAGAGAAAGATCAAACGTCTTAGGTCAGATCGTGGTGGCGAGTATTTCTCCAACGTATTTGATGAATTCTGTGAGGAACATGGTATTATTCATGAGAGGACGCCTCCCTATTCGCCCCAATCAAACCGCACGCTGACCGACTTGGTGAACGCCATGTTGGACACTGCTGGTTTATCTAAGGCATGGTGGGGGAGGCTTTGTTGACTTCGTGTCATGTCCTGAATAGAGTTCCTAACAAGGATAAAGAGAAGACACCTTACGAGGAGTGGTCTGGGAGAAAACCATCACTTTCTTATTTTCGTACTTGGGGATGTTTGGCGAAAGTCAATGTTCCAATTCCTAAGAAACGAAAACTTGGACCGAAGACAGTGGATTGTGTCTTTCTAGGTTATGCTCAGCGGAGCATTTGCTATAGATTTTTAGTGGTTAAATCTGAGATACCTGATATGCATGTTGATACTATTTTGGAATCTCGTGATGCAACATTTTTTGAGAACATGTTTCCTATGAAGGATATGCATAGCATTGCTAGAATTTCTTCTGAGATATTTGCTGAACCTAGTACATCTGTTGATCATTCTGAACAACCACATGTTGAGGAAGTCCTTGAGAAGGATGACAATGAATCAGCTCCCAAGAGGAGCAAGAGACAGAGGACTGAAAAATCCTTTGGTGATGATTTCATTGTGTACCTTGTGGACAATACTCCCACGTCCATTGCAGAGGCATTTGCATCTCCTGATGCTGATGACTGGAAAGAAGCTGTCCATAATGAGATGGACTCGATTCTTTCTAATGGAACTTGGGAATTATCTGAACGACCCTACGGCTGCAAACCTGTGGGTTGTAAGTGGGTGTTCAAGAAGAAGCTAAGGCCTGATGGTACTATTGAGAAGTACAAGGCACGGCTTGTAGCCAAGGGCTACACCCAGCGTGAAGGCGAAGATTACTTTGACACCTATTCACCTGTTGCTCGACTACCACCATTCGTGTACTACTTTCCCTGGCTGCCTCCTATGGTCTTATCGTTCATCAAATGGACGTAAAGACAGCTTTCCTTAACGGAGAGTTGGAAGAGGAAATCTATATGGATCAGCCTGATGGGTTTGTAGTAAAAGGTGAAGAGAGAAAGGTGTGCAAATTGTTAAAATCTTTGTATGGGCTGAAGCAAGCACCTAAGCAATGGCATGAGAAGTTTGACAGACTTTACTCTGCAGGCTTTGCCATTAATGAGGCTGATAGGTGTGTATTATCGCCATGGTGGGGGCGATAGTGTTATATTATGCTTGTATGTTGATGACATACTTATTTTCGGTACAAGCATGATAGTGATAAATGAGGTCAAGTCTTTTCTGTCAAAGAGCTTTGATATGAAAGATCTGGGACAAGCTGATGTGATCCTGAACATTAAGTTGATTAGGGATGAGAGTGGGCACGCAATCACACTATGTTGAGAAGGTCTTGAGCCGCTTTGGTTATATAGACAGCAAGCCTTCTCCAACACCCTATGATCCCAGTGTGACACTCAGAAAGAACAAAAAGGAAACGAGAGATCAATTAAGATATTCTCAAGTGATCGGTTCACTCATGTACCTTGCGAGCGCGACGAGACCTGATATCTCTTTTGCTGTGAGCAAGTTGAGCAGGTTCATGTCTAACCCGGGTATTGATCATTGGCATGCACTTGAAAGGGTCATGCGCTATCTGAACGGTACAATGAGTTATGGGATTCACTATTCAGGGCACCCTGCGGTGCTTGAGGGATACTGTGATGCGAACTGGATCTCAGATGTTGATGAGCTCTACGCCACAAGTGGATATGCATTTATTCTTGGAGGTGGCGCAGTGTCATGGAGGTCTTGCAAACAGACCATTTTGACGAGGTCAACCATGGAAGCAGAACTTGCTGCTTTAGATACAGCTTCTGTTGAGGCAGAATGGCTGCGTGAGCTCTTGATGGACTTGCCGGTGGTTGAGAAACCATTACCGGCCATCCTTATGAACTGTGACAACCAAACGGTTATCATGAAAGTGAACAGTGCTAAGGATAACGCGAAGTCATCAAGACACGTCAAAAGACGCTTGAAGTCTGTCAGGAAAATGAGAAACTCCGGAGTAATAACTGTTAGTTATATTCAAACAGACAAAAACCTGGCAGATCCCTTTACGAAGGGACTATCACGTAATGTGATAGATAGTGCATCGAGGAGATGGGGTTGAGACCCGTGAGCGTTACACCATAGTGGTAACCCAACCTATGTGATCGGAGATCCCGTGAATTAGGACCTGGGAAGAACAAGCTAGTGGTTTAACAGAGGAGAGTTATTTTATAACCCTCTCCGTGGGAAGATGCATAACTCTCACATTCTGTAAGGCAGGTTGGCAATATGCCTTAATGTGTTTCTGTTGGCTATTCGTAGCAAAGGTGCTATCCTACAGAGCGACCTTGAAAGAACACACCTATATGAGTCCGACTGTTAAACGTCGCAGTCTATGAGATTTGGGTGATCTCTAGTAAGCTCATGAAGAGACCAGGGAGTATGACGCATATGCTCCACCCGCGGGGTAGGCTACTGGCAGCCACGTACTGGTTATGACTTTGAGTGAAGTCTATTGGCACCAAACTTGCAATTCAAGGTTCGTCCATTGTTCAAGTTGCTGGTAGATGTAGCTTGAAGCTCTAGGCGGAAGTTCAACTTAACAGTCTCTGCTGAAACACTGGTATATAAACAAGAAACGAGGTTTGGCAAAATCTCTAAATGGGAATTTGAGATCTGGTGGGGGATTGTTAGATTTTGGGCCCATTTGGGCAGCCCAATAAGAATTCCTGAAAATCTCAAATTGGCCCATGTGCATGGCAGAATTTTGGAGGTGCAAAGTGGTGCTAAAGTTTAGTCCCACATTGCTAGTTGGAGGAGACAAACACCACCTTATAAGGTGGAGTGTTGTACACTTGGTGTGCTAGTTGAGAACAGAAGGCTCTCTCGCGCGCACTCCTCCTCCTCCGCCGCCGTCCGTCCGTCCGTCTCGTCACGACACGCCGCGGGTTGCGGGAATGAGCCGATGCCTATATTTTTGCTGTTCAGGAAAATCGAGTCGCTAGCGTACGTGTACAGCTTAGCCAGTTCGGGTCGCTCCCGGATCGTGGGCTGCTGCACCGACTCGAACGTGTGCGACGTGACCGGCCCACGTTGTACCCGTTAGGGTTTCCCGAACCGCACTATATATTGCCGTGCACTGCGTGCGCCGTCACACACCGAACCAATCTAGGTTTTGCCAATCTCGTGCCTTGCGCCACCACCGTAGTCTACTCCATCCCGTGCGCCGGCGTGCACCGGCGAACGGACAGCAGGTCTCCGAACCACTTGTCCTTGTGATCCTGTACGGGAGAGGGCGAATAAGGTTTTTGGGAAGCGCCCGCGCGACTGCTTTCAAGTTCTTCATCACGGCTCGACTTCCTGGACGATCTCCGGGTCCGCGGGTGACTCGTCTCCAACGTCGTCTTTTTCGAGCTGCTATCGTCGCCGCTCAAGCTGCTGCCGTCGCTGCTCCAACGACTAATTCATCTATAATTGTTCAGTACGTTTGTCACGTTCCGATGGCTGTGTTCGTAGATGTCTTGCTGTTGTTCATGTTAATTAATACGTCTAGTATTTTCGAGATTAACATGTTAGTAGCTCTTCTGATCATGCTTTATATTATGGAATTAATCATGAAAATTATGCCTAATATTCTAACACCCACTTTGAAGATGAACCCGCCGCCACCACCGTAGCGAGCTCCGGTGACAATGGTGGTTGATGAGGCTCAACGAGGAGGCATCTAAATGTCAATTAGGGTTTTCTCACGAGTTGTTCGGGAGGAGCAACATGAGAGCCGAGATGTTACTTTTGATGATGTTTCAAGTCCGATGAGCGAGGTGCTTAGGACTTGAAAACCAAGCGTTCTTGGAATGGTTGAGAGTCGAACTCTTTTCTACAGATGTCCTACAAATTTGCTTGGAAATTCATGCAATACCGAGTTTTCGAAAATGGCCGAACCAAAAGAGTGTTTTGGAATTTGGACTCGACAGAGGTCCAACGACGCCCTGATCCCACCACTCATCTCTCCGCAGTCCGCACACGGATGACGGATCTCACCTGCCGGCCCTTCGTCCCGCGAAGTACACAAAAGCTCAAGCCCAAAACAAAGCTCGGAATCTAAACCCGCTCCCCTCCTCCTCCATGGCCTGATCCCATCGTTCGATCGCCACCCTCGCCGCGGCCACAGCCTCCTGCTACCTCCCCGATGGGCCTCCTCAGCTCCCTGCGGACGCATCGCCGGGGCGCAGCCCTCTCCGGCGGCGCGCAGTGGCAGTGGTCCTTCCTCGACGCCGTCTGGGCGGTCTTCCTCGTGGCCGTGGTCGTCTTCCTCGCGCTCGTCTTCACGCCGCGCCGCGGGGACACCCTCGCCGCGCTCTCCAGCGCGGTGCCGCCGTGCGCCGCCTCGGAGGTGGACCTCCTCCCCTGCGAGGACCCCGCCGGAGCTCCCGCCTCAGCCGCGAGATGAACTACTACGCGAGCGCCACTGCCCCGCCCGCGGAGAGGCGCCCGTGTGCCTCGTCCCGCCGCCGCAAGGCTACCGCGTGCCCGTGCCCTGGCCCGAGAGCCTCCACAAGGTGCGTGCTGTCGGCACCGACTGTTCCACTCAACAACAAGACCTAGTTAACTGTTCTAGTTGCAGTATCTGCTACTGTCTAATGCTGCTGTAGGCAACACGCGAGTAGTTTGAATCTAATGACTGTGCATATCGATTTGGGTTTAAGGTGGGTATGGTGTGTAGGCGTGTAGCGTACTAGCATATACCGTGTTATGTGTATCCTGTACTGTCGTTATGAACTTATGATATGACTTATGTGTTGCTTCAGTTTGGTATGTAACTGTAGGTTGGTGCTAGTGTATGACTAGCTTTTGATCTCAGGCTCCGAGTGATTAATATGTGCATGACATTCTGACTATGAATGTTCGAAATGATGCAGTTATAGTGTGAAAGGTACTAGATGATGTCTAGAGCTCTATCTAGAGTTTTAGATTGGCTCTGGCTATGTGAGATACTGGGTAGGGTGTTTTTCATGGATGTGGCTATTGAGATTAGGAGATGAAATACATGCTATCATTTTAGTTAATAGTTCTAGTGATAGCGGGAAATAGAAGATTAAGCAAGCAGCTAGGCACAAGTTGTGATGGTTGCCCTTCAAAAAAAAAAGTTGTGATGGCATCTGAGAGATCATGGCCAAGGACTTCAAAATTCGGGGATGCACATTTGAACTGGAAGTTACAAATTAGATACTGCATCTTGGTTTTCTTTGGGTGTGGTAACAAGATGTAGATTAGTTCAATTCCCGTTCTGCAGAGACTTACTGCTCTACTTATTGTGCTCCATGCAGATATGGCATGGTAACATGCCTTATGGTAAGATTGCTGAAAGAAAAGGTCATCAGGGGTGGATGAAGCAGGAAGGCTCATACTTTGTTTTTCCTGGTGGCGGGACTATGTTTCCTGATGGAGCTGAACAATATATCGAAAAGCTGACCCAGTATGTTCCACTAAAAAGTGGCCTCCTGAGGACAGGTCTTGATATGGGTTGTGGGGTAATAGTTTAAACTTTAAGATGAAACTCTCCGTGTTTTGTTTTCCATGTAAAATGGCTACAGTTATGTTTCATCTATGTAGGTTGCTAGCTTTGGTGGATTTTTGCTCAAAGAGAATATCACGACACTATCCTTCGCCCCAAGAGACTCACATAAGTCTCAAATACAATTTGCGCTGGAAAGAGGAATTCCTGCATTTCTTTTGATGCTGGGCACGCGACGTCTTCCATTTCCAGCACAGTCCTTCGATTTTGTCCATTGCTCCCGATGTTTGATACCTTTTACTGCCTACAGTAAGTAATGTTTCTCTTCCTCATTCACCATGCACATCTTTCATCCCTTTATCTGACGTGTACAAACTGGCAGATGGAAGTTATTTGATTGAAGTTGACCGTCTACTTAGACCAGGAGGATATTTGATTATATCGGGACCCCCTGTGCAGTGGAAGAAGCAAGAGAAGGAATGGGCTGAACTTCAAGCAATGACACAGTCTTTGTGTTACAAGATGATTACTGTAGATGGTAACACTGCTATTTGGAAGAAAGCTAACCATGCTTCATGTCTTCCTAGCCAAAATGAATTTGGCCTTGATTTGTGTAGTTCTGATGATGATCCAAATGAAGCATGGTAATAATTTTCCGTCCATTTTCGTGTATCCTGAAAATTGTGTTCCTTGCTTTCAGTACGCCACACTTTGTATTTTTTTGCTGGTTGATGATAGGGTTTTACCATTTGCAGGTACTTCAAGTTGAAGAAATGCATTAGCAAAGTTTCTCTGACGGAAGAAATAGCTGTTGGTTCCATTGATAAGTGGCCAGATAGGCTGTCTAAACCTTCTGCTAGGGCCTCCCTTATGGATGATGGAGCAAACTTGTTCAAAGCAGATACTCAGAAGTGGGTCAAAAGAGTATCATATTACAAGACATCACTTGGTGTGAAACTTGGAACTTTACACATCCGCAATGCCATGGACATGAATGCATTCTTTGGAGGATTGGCCGCTGCTGTAGCGTTTGATCCTGTGTGGGTTATGAACGTTGTTCCTGCTAAAAAACCGCTGACACTTGGAGTAATATATGACAGGGGCCTTATTGGAGTTTATCATGACTGGTAAGTATCCAATATTTAACTTGTTTGGCTCGTACAAATTACAGAAAATTTCAATGCCTTGCTCATGTGCTTCTTTTTCCCTTAGTTGATTATTGACTACATCCTAACTTCTAATTTACAAACCGATACCATGTTCATCTTACTCCCCAGCTGCTTGCTTGCGGTAACTTTGCAAACACTTGAATGTCAAAATAATGGGTTCTTCGCCCACCTTTGATAATTTACTGCATACTTGTAAGTCATTGAATTTGCATACATGCTGGGAAACTGCTCGTGCCTGCTCTAGCATTCACAGTGAACTGATTATCTGGGTACCATTGATGTAGAATTTTACATTGAATATTTGCCTCTTCTAGTAGATCTCAAGCATTATGTGGCTGCTGGAAATAAAAATTGTAGGGCTTTATGTTGGTGCTTTGTGCAAGATCTGTTTGCTTCCTTCATCAAGTATGAGAATGGAAAACAAGTTTGTCCTGCCACGCAAACCGTAATATAATTGTGTGGTCAGCCTAGTAGATTACCTAACGGGAAATACAATTAGCTAGGGAACCTTATTGATCAGATCAGAGACTGAACCTAGTGATCTTATAACACCCATAAGGTTTTAATCTTATTTGTCTAACCAACTATCAAGTTTATACAATAACCATTTCAACTACTAAGTCAATAGATTGAGAAATTTACATGTATGTACTAATCGTCGATGGCCTTGTATGTTGTCTTTCTGAATGTGGTGAATGTATGCCTTTTGTTCCAGGTGTGAGCCTTTCTCAACATATCCTCGTACCTACGATCTCATTCATGCTGATGGAATCAATTCTTTGATAAGCGACCCAAAGTCTGGAAAGAGCAGGTAGACCAACTATAAACTCGACAGGATCTAGCATTGTTAACTTGTTCTAGTTTTCTGCATCTTTAGAGTAATTTATTTTATTCTTGAAATACTCAGCATAGTTTCAGTGCAAACCAAACATGAATAAGAAAATGTAGGACCAGTCAGGCATGGCTTGTCGAATCTGAAGGAAAAAAACCACACAAATTGCTCAAAACCGGTGTTACCTGGTAATTGCTTATGTGTAACACATAATCGTCATGGTAGAATTCTAGCAAATGCTGTATGAAAAAAAATTCATCAAGCTTTACGTTATTTATGTGATAAGCACCATCTACTAAATGGGCAGTACGAACTAGAAGAGTTACCTGATTCCATTTGTATTTCTGTCAGATGTGAGCTGTTTGATGTCATGTTGGAGATGGACCGCATACTGCGCCCAGAAGGAACTGCTGTTATACGAGACTCCCCAGATGTAATCGACAAGGCTGTACAGGTAGCTCAGTCGATTCGGTGGACTACGCAGGTGCATGACAGTGAGCCTGAATCTGGTGGTACTGAAAAAATACTTGTAGCTACGAAAACATTTTGGAAGCTACCATTAACATCAGGATAACTTAGTTGTATCCACGGTTATAACATTTTCTGCTTTCCCCCTTTAGATTCCCCTGATTTTGAGTGTTTTCGGGGGATGGGGTGGATGGATTAACACCTATCAGGTTAATGCGGAGATAGCTTACATTGTTTGTTCTTTAGTAATGAGTTAGATACTTAGGTGTGGTGTGATTCTTTGGACATGTCCTGTGGCCCTTCCCTCTTCCATTTGCCATCAACTTTCAGATTGATACATGTTATAGGATGATGGTACCTTGTGAAAAGAGTATGGTTTGTTCCAGTTGTGGTTACTGCATCCATGTTGTATCTTGCAGTACAAACACGGTTTAATTGCATGGAGATGGACTTAAATCCTGACACAATTGCATGCCAATGATAATATTACATATTTGTGCAAGAAGGCTAATGCATATTGATCAAGCCAATTTATCCAGTGATGAAGAAAAGGATTTGTTGTTCAAGTGATCTGTCTTAATCTGAACATTACAGACACGGTTGACTATGTAAAATCAAAGAATAACCACATTAGCCACAAGTAAAGCGGACCGATGTACAGAATTTTAACATATACAATCAGACTTACAATTTAAAGCCTTTTCTGGACAAAGAATGCAAAAGAGGGCAAGCTTAAATTACTATACAGCGAAAAATATAAAATGCCAGACCCAAGCAATTATCTCGATGGACAGCACGTTCTCTCCACAGCTGTGGGAGGCTGGCAGTGCCGTTGATCTTTTCATTTTAGTTGCCGCACTTCCAGTGCGACGTAGGCACGCAGCTAAGGTAGTGGCACCAGCTGCAATGGTCGTTGCCGTTCACCCCCCGGAACACCATCAGCAATCCAACAGCAAACCTGTGTGCACACATTGGCTTCAGATTAGTTACCAGACAAGCCGTGTATCGCCTTCTATTAGGACTTGAATAAGGTTCTGTGATCTTTCAAAAAGGAATAAGGTACTGTGAAAATGCTTACGCTGCAATCGTTAGGACGACGGCGAGAACCAGGAGAATGATCTGACATGCCGTGTACTTGGACTTGGTCTTGCCGCCAAAGGTCTGCTCCAGCCATCCGAACCGGGGCTGAATTAACAGCACAAATCCGAGGAGGAAGCCGGTGGCGAACCCCCCGATGTGCGCGAAGTTGTCGACCATGGGGAGTATCCCTATCGCAAGGTTGATGGCGGCGATGAAGATCAAGTTCGCCATGGCCGCGATCTGCGATGGTTCCGTTTGACGTCAGGATAGTATCATGGTGAATTACTGAAGCAAATGTATGAGACATAAGGGGCTATGGGACGGTACCCTGTTGGTGTAGATGCCCCAGTTAGTGATGAGCTCCGACAGCATCGATCCGAGGAGCCCGAAGAGCGCGCCGGAGGCCCCAACGGAGACGCCATTCCTGATGAAGAGCACCGAGAGGATACTCCCGCCGACCCCCGAGATGAGGTAGACGAGGCCGATCTTCCCTGCAGGACAAGACGAAACCGGGTCAAAAAAGAAACAAAACATCGTGTGCGCACGCGGTGCAGGACCTTGTCGTTCAAGACGGAGTCGTCGGTGACGTGGGACGTGGTTGGGGGCTCTTACAGAATCCGAACTGCTGCTCGAGGCGGACGCCGACGAAGATGAGGCTGATCATGTTGACGCCGAGGTGGATCAGGCCGGCGTGCAGCCAGGTGCTCGTCTCCAGCCGCCACGCCTCGCCGTGCACCACCTTGTACCGGTCAAGCCCACCATACTTCCCAGCCTGTATGCAGCATCATGATTCGTGGGTTACAAACCACAGAGGAATCACACGAGAATCAAAACATTGGGAAGCAGAAATCTGTCGCGCTTACGTGGTGGCGGAGGGGCCGAAGAGGGGGTTCTCCTTGAGCGGCTGGAAGGAGAAGCGTCGGAGGACGCTGCCGCCGACGCAGTCGGCGCCGTTGCGCGGGCAGTTGTTGTAGTACAGCACCACGACGAACATGGCCACGTTCGCCAGCACCACCAACGGCACCAGCCACGTGTGGTGCCGCCGCTCGTGCAGCGCCGCATGGTCGTAGTAGAAGGGCGAGACCGGCGCGTGCTGCCCGTCGACGTGGCTCGAGTTGTACCTCCCCGGCGGTGGCTTGATCCCCGTCGGCGCCGCCTTGGCCGGGCCGCCGGCTTCCACGTCGGCGTTCGACATGGTCTCCGCCTCTCCGGTGCAAACGCAAATCCTCTGCGGATTGGTTGGCTTCCGGAGGAGGAGACGGACGTGGAGACGACGACTGAGAGACCTGGCCTTTGTGGAGGTTTATATCCAGGGGCTTTTAATCTACGCCTACGCGTTTCCTGTTTTATGGTTTCTTCAAAACATATTTGTTCGCCTATTATTGTTATCTGGTTGTTGGCGGGAAGTTTTATATGGAAGATTGGAAGATTTGTGGGTTCAGGGAGTTGAGCTGATGGCACAATTAGAAGTTGACCGTTGGCTCACTTGATGCTACGGTCTAGCTGTATTTGGGGGTACTCTGGCCTGTTTAATATTAGCTGAAACAGCTTAAAGGTGAAATACTTTTACGAACGTACCAACTGACCGTTTCTTTAGAATTATCCTCCTGGAACCTTTCTGGTCATGCTGATGTTCTCTTACATTATTATCCAAGATGCACGGTAGGATTGTTTGTCATTTTTGTATTTTTCTATGTAGAGAAACGGGCTCATTGCGACTGTTACTTATAGGCTGTTCAATCTTTTTATCTCGATTTAAACATGCTTCCTTAAATCACAACACAATCTCAAATTATTTTGGAATAGTTTCCAAAGTTCCTGGCCAGTGGCCATGCTTTAATTTCAGCCCTTTCGTGCTGGCTTAACTCTATCCTGTTCAGCTCACGCTGGAGTAGTTTTCATCCACCTTACATGTGCACGGTGTTTTCTTGATTACTACTCGTAGCAATACTTTCCTGGCTATCGCTGGTGTGTACATCGTTATTACGCTTGAAAGCTATATTTCTGATGGCGAGTGCGCGCGATGTGAGGGCCGCGTTAGCTCAGGTTTTCAACATTTTGCTATTCCAAGGAAGCATTCCACGCGTTTCAGCGGCCTTTTCCAGTTCGCACCTGGCCATCCCATTCGTTTCCTAGGGTTATATTATGTGGTTAAGCTTTCATATAGCCGTTTTCCTTTTTCGAAGAGATCCAATCCGATGTTGATGCACGCTCAGTACTGGGTCCCTCCCTTTAAAAAAGTCCCCCTTATTTGCCAAAAGCTTTCTTTGTTGAGGACTTTTATGGTACCCCCAACAAGATATAGACCGTTTATTTTTGTGGAACTAACGGCTCGTATTAAATCATACTAGTGCTTAAAATCTGAGTAGTAGAAATCATACTAGTCCGTAAAAACAGACTAGTACTAATGCATGCAGAGTCAAAATCGGAAACTTCTGCAACAGAGTATCTGACGTCTACAGGAAAATCGGAAATCCCGCAAAAAATGGAAGGCCTCCGTCGTAACGCCTGCTATAACTTCATGCATCGCTGCCAGGCTACTTCACCGCGCGTTTATGGTCAAAATTAAAACCAGATTTTGCCTTCCTAGAAAGCTTACGATTTGACAGTCCTATTGTTTGAAAAGAGTGGTAATGGTCAGCCTAGTTCCATGGCCAGTTTTGCCGTCGTACTGCCCGGCCGGCCGCCATGCGTACATGAACTACGTCGAGGTTGTAAAGTTGTAGGAATAATCGATATTAAGTTGGAAAAAATCAGACGGTATTACTGCGATTAGATCTTGGAATCAAATAACAGGATCTGGTAGCCAAGATTTTAGGCCAAATTAACAGCTTGAATAAATGATTTTCTAATTAAAAGTCCACACTGCCCCTATAAACCAACGGCCAGATTTGAAATCATACTACTCACCTCTCGTGGGTAGTAAAAGGTGCCGTAAAACTAGTTCCTTCAACATTGAGCAAAATGCATGTTTAAACTATCCCTTTTGCTTATAAATAAGAATCAATCTTGTTTTCGCCCTGACATCGCTGCCACATGTCCATTACAGTAGGCTTGGTATAGAAACTGCTGCATGATGGGACCCCACTCATCATCTTCTAGACTAAGCAAATGCAGTACAGCGTCTCTCCACTCTAGCCAGTTGTAAAATTTAACGTAATTATAATTTGAACACTGAATATTTGAAAAGATGGTATTTCATTTCGACCCCATAAAAAACATGGATGCCAGAAATGATGAAATCATAAGCTGTGAAAAACATAAATAATATGGACATCCATGTCATGTGCAAACATGGCTCGTGATTTTCATATGGAACATAGATGATCAATCCTTTTCTTCAAATTTTACTACAACATTTTCCACGCTTATTTCAGATATATTTGGGAACTTCAGTACGAATCAACTATCCAACTTTAAATTTATGGGCTCGACTAGGCTCGACCAACCTAAACAAAGGTGATGCAAACATGAAGATTTTAATTCATATTTTCATGTGGAGAGGTGGGGATTTCCGTATTGTATCGCGCCGGCGCGCACCTTTTATGTCTATGTCCGCAAGACCACTAATTTTAAAAGGATAAATTGTATGCAAGGTATTTATGCCATGTTTGGAATGGAATAAGCTGATTAGGAGCAATTACCGTCTTCCTTGTGAAAAATAACTCACCGAGATATTGTGAAAATTCATGAAATTGGGTGCTAGAGAAACTTAACGACTAGTGGTACTATCCTAACCAACCGTACCAGGCTCAGCTAATGTTTTCTGCCTAACCGTCACCATCTTCTTCATCTACATCACCGAGTCCCTTCTCCATCTAGTTGTAATTCCGAAACTTCGGGTTGTGGATTTGCACATGTACTTGTATAATCATTCGTTTTATATTCATAATACTATCATGAAAATGTTTTGTTCTTTCATGTGTGAGTAGTTGCATTAGTTTTTGGTAAGTTGGGAAAACTATAGTATTATCATGAACTCAAATAAAGATGTATTATGATTTGGTGTCGTCGCTACTATATATTATCGATTGTATAAGGAAGTTGAAGTCCTGGGAACTCCCGCGACCACCCAGTCGAGCCCACAAAGAAACAGTACAATATCAATTTTCATTAAATCTTATAGAAAGAGGTAAAGAACAGGAGGAGCTATATATCGCTCGCGAGCCCACAAAGCAACAGTACAATATCAGTTTTTTATATTCTCTTATGGTTTTTCATTTTTTTTTCCGTTTCTGTATGTTTTCTTATCGTTTTTCTTTTACTTTCAATTATTGAAAGAAAAATTAGATTTGAAAAAATGTTAGATTGAAATTTGGAACCATTTTCAAAGATGGAACCATTTCAAATTTGGAACAATTTTTAATTTGGAACCATTTTTAAAATTAAATTTGGAACTATTTTCAAAATGGAACCATTTTAAATTTAGAACCATTTTTAAATTTGGAGCCATTTTCAAAATGGAACAATTTTAAATTTGGAACCATTTTCAAAATGGAACCATTTAAAAAATGAACAATTTTCAAATTTGGAACCATTTTAAATTCGGAACCATTTTTAGATTTGGAAACATTTTCAAAATGGAACCATTTTAAAATTTGGAACCATTTTTTAAATTCAGAACCATTTTAAATTCGGAACCATTTTTAAAATTGGAACCATTTTTTAAAATGGTACCATTTTCAAATTTGGAACCATTTTCAAATTTGAAATCATATTAAAAAATTGAAACCATTTTCAAAATCATAACCATTTTCAATTTTGGATCCATTTTTATATTTAGAACCATTTAAAGAAAAAAGAACGAAAAATAGTATGAAAAAGAAAACAAAAACAAGACAAAACATAAAATAAAAAGAAAAACGAAAACGAAAAAATAAACCGAAATGAAAAAAGAAACGAAAAAGAAACAGAAAAAGGAAAAAAATGAAGACGCCAATGGGCCGGCCCAGTAAAGCTTCGCTGCGCGAATCGGGTATCACTATCGGAAGGGAACCTTCCGAAAGGGCACCGCATGCTCACGTGCGTGCCACGTGGCAGCTTTCCACGGAAGCGAAAACCAATTTGGTGACGACCGCACGACGTGTTCCGGAGCCCAGCGTTTCGCGTACGTCGTACGGCCGGCCTCGTTTGCTCCCGTGTACGGCTGGCCTTGCTCGCTCGATTGCTTTTTTTGCGAAACACAGTACAACACAGACGCTCATATACACGCGCACACACTCACCCCTATGAACGCACACACGCACACCCTACCCCTATGAGCACCTCTAAGAGACCGAGTCGGCGGGTCGAGTCTTGAGATTGACGAAGTCATCACAGGCACATCGTTGTCGACGGGAACATAGCCTCTCACTAAAGAATATTCCGTTTTAAATAAGAAACATCAGCGTCAAATCTGAGATTTGAACTCTGATGGGCTAGGCTATACAACCACCCTCCTAACTATCTTGCCACATGTTCGATTGCTCGAAGTACTGCGTTGTACGCGCGCTCGCTGGGCAGCAGCGTACAGGAAAGTCCCGCGTGCACACACGCTCGCTGTTAAGCTAGCTCGCTCCACGAAGCTAGCTCGCTCGCTGGTTCCCGCGTACGCCTATGATTATGATTATGATTATGTACGAGACCCCCGCGGTTGTGCCCTGCTCGGTCGCTCTCTCAGCTGCCACCTCCGTTATACGCGTCTGTACGTTTAGACAAAGCCTCTTCACATGTGAATTAAGAATGGAACGGAAGTAATTTTTTTTACTATATACGAGCTTGCTACTGTATAAGGATGGCAATGGGGCGGGTTCGGGCGGATATAGCAAAACCAGATCTAGATCCAAATCCAGCAGCGTCACTATGGCTTGCCCACGAAAGTATCCATGGGCATGGATGTCGCCCCATATCCAAACCCACCAGATATCCGGATATCCATGGATATCCACGAGCAATGCATCAGAGTATTAAATCAACAATATTTCAATCACAAAGTACTTAAAAAAATATGTAGAATCTCAAACAATCACACCACAAAATACATAATCTTATCTCAATCTCATGGAACATAGCCAATACTTCTTATTACAAGTTTCTAACACAACAATTCATGCATTCAAAAGATATAGTAAAAGATAGCAGAAATGTGTGGATGCGTTAATTATGTGAGGGAGTAGTTTAGGGTTAGCAATAATTAGTAATTACGTAAGTTTGGGTCATTGGGTGAGTTGGTCCTCAAGAATATTAAGAGATGGGCCTGGGAAAAAAAATACATGTCTCACTAACATGTGGTTCCCACTTGTCAGTAGGGTATCCATTAGATATCCGTGGAGCAAAATCTTTGCTCGTGCCCACACCATGAGTTAGCGGATATCCGCCCCATGAAATCCATGGACAAAAACTGCCCTCCAAACCCTTATCCATCGGGTCAGATATCCATAGATACCCGGCTCCATGGATAAAATTGCAATCCTTACTACTGTATGTACACCCACATTTGTGTTGGATGTACACAAGTTGCTGCTACTGTATGTACACCCATACTAGTATTAATACTAGATGTACATTCATTCTGCTACTATACGTACACAGATACAAGTTGTACAACTACACATATACTGGTTGTACAACTAGACAGACACAGGTTGTACAACTACATAATACATATTGTACAACTAGACACACACATGTACAACTAAATAGACACATATTGTACAACTAGACAAACATGTGTTGTAAAGACACATGTTGTACAACTATACATGCACATATTGTACAACTATGCGACACAGTTTGTACATAACCAGGAGTATTTTTTTTTGTGGAAACCTATAAACATGAGATCTACTTTTGAACATATCGATGCGAGAAGCTCAAAAATGAAAACGGTTCGTAATTCGGATAAACGGTTCTCGAGATATTTTATTTTGAAAATTCGGTTTAGAAAATAAAAAGAAAAAAACTGTCCTCCCACCTCACTATCTCTTCTCTCTCATCATACAAAAGTATAGAGAACAAGAAGTATAAATTACTGAGAAGTGTGAGTATAAACTAAAAAGGATGTACAAAATATACATAACCGGTATTTTTTAAAAAAAGTTCGTCAAAACCTATCAACATGGGATCTAGTTTTGAAGATCTCGACGCGAGGAGTTCAAAACATAAAACGGTTCGAAATTTGGATAAACCGTTCACGAGATATTTCGTTTTAAAAATTCGGTTTAGAAAAATAAAAGGGAAAAACTAACCTCCCACCTCCCGTATCCTTTCTCTCTCATCCTCCCCATTTTCAATTTGGTAGCAACACTTGTCAGACGTGCGAGGACCAAGCAAACAGAATACGACACTTGTCACAACGAGAACGAATGTGGGATTCCCTTTGCAAAGGGAACCTTTTTTCTAGTGATTTCGTTCAGGTGGCGCTATCGCTAGCCATATCGCTCCCCATCGTTGCTGGACCGTTCCGCCGCCTAAAGGGAGTGCTTCATGGGCCGCTTCAAAAAGCGGCCCAATAAAAGGTGTTGTTTTTTCTTTTATGTTTTTTAAAGCTAAATATTCTTAAACAGTCTGAGCATTTTATATGAAAAAAATTAAAATTATAAAACGTGGAAATTTTTCCAAATTTGAACGTTTTTACAAATTGAATAATTTTCCAAACAATTTTCAGTTTTAAACATTTTTTCTGAAATGAACAATTTCTGAATGTGAACAATTTTAAAATCTGAACAATTTTCAATTTGAACATTTTTTTAAAATGAACAATTTTTAGATTTGATTTTTTTTGAAATTCAGACATTTCTAAAAATCATAATGAAAGAAAAAGGAAAATAAAAATAAAAAACGAAAGAAAAGGAAAACGAAAAGAAAAAAAAAGAAACAGAGGAGAAAAAGAAAAATAAAATAAAAAAGGAAATACGCTGATATGGGCTGGCCAGCAGAATAGTTTCAGTGGCGCGACGTCACTAATGAGCGATATATAGGATTTTTCGTCTAGAATGTTGTGCAATTTAGTAGAATGGGCCAAGTGATCCCGCGGCCGGTGTCTCAGCTGGGCCAAACGGTCCATGTAAGCGATTCGTAGTACCCGTGGGCCTCCAGTGGGAAGGGCAACGATATAAACGGAGACGAACTCGATCCCCAATCGGTAGTATCCCCAATTCACCACCAAACTCTACACTAGGGGCGTGACAGCATCCTCCTCCACTTCCCCAACAAATCTATAACAGTCGGAGCAAAGGCCCCTTCCATCGACGAATCCAGCAGCGGCGGCCGGAGGATAGGCTTCTTTCGAAGGTATCAATTTTTGGTTGCTTGGATTGTCCGAGATCTAATTCAAAATCTTTCTTTCTTGGTTGCATATATGGATGCTTCAACCCACCCAGTTCCTTAGAGCGATTCCGCCACAGTTTATAGGGTATTTTGTTGTTGTTGCAGTTTCTTCCTCCGATCTGTTAAATACAGACAATCCAATCCCTCCATTTATTCTGTTTGACAACCATATCGATCCACTACTTGTGTGTGTTTATTGAATTTTGTTCATTGCTGTTCAGGCGGTCTTGAAAAGATTGATGATGAAAAAAAAGCGCGGGCTGATGAGAGGCGACGAAGAGCAACGCCCTTACAAAAGACCAGTAACTAGGCCAAGTGAGTCCGTGCTGAATGTTTTCCTCTTCCTGCAAGTACATACTCGTTCGTAGTAATATAATTGACGGCATATTCTCTTAACTGTATCACCACATTATTTTACTATTTTAATAATCAACTAGGTATGGATGGTACCTCGTCGGGCAGCTCCAGTGAATCCAGAAAAAAAGTCACCTTGAGTGCGCAAGTACTTTCCAGATTACATATGAGTGTTGTGGCGCTGGCCTCATACAAAGGTTGGCTGTTAATAATTTCTCATGCATGTTACCTTGTTTTTTGATAATTCAGTTTGCACTTACATATGACCCTCCTTCTCCAGGTCATACCATGTTACGTGAATGCACAGGCATATGCATTGAGAGCTCACGTCCTGATGTTACAAGTTTCCTGACATCAATTGATTTGATTCCACATACTTGGCATAGAAAGAAGATCATTGGAGGGTTGAGTGTACCTGTAATCATTGATTCAGTTTCCTTGTGCTCATATGAGATAAAAGTACACCTTCCAGATGGTCAGATTGTCAATGGGTGGATAGAGAATTCTGATATATATACTGATTTTTTCGTCGTCAGCATCTCGAAAGTGTCTGGGTTTGATGCTGCTGCACATGTAAGTCTTGATCATGACATGCAGTTTAAGCCTTATAGGAAGGTAGCAGCTGTATGGCGCTATTTCAGTTCAGGATCACTAAAATGCGGAAGTGGAGTAGATCTTTCCACTCCAAGCGCCCATATCGAATCGCCAATGTTAAGCACATGCCGTATCCCCAAGGTGAGCTAGCTAGCTGCTCTAATTGGTACTGTTCAAATAAATATCTGTATGATGGTATGGATGGCAGCTTAATCTACATCCTATCATTTGTATGCACTTTCCTTAGTTTCTGACATTATGAATTGCGTTTTTCATGCATAACTTCATCCTCACTTTGTGCTAGGCTGGGGTTGGAGGCCCCCTTGTTGATTTTGATGGCAACTTTGTTGGGATGAACTGCTCTCATACGAAAGCAAGGAAGACCCCCTACATACAAAGGCCTTCAATTCTTCAATTCTTCGAGTTTCACGGGATGATCAGGTATGACTTTCGGTATTGATGAACCACCCACTCAAGGTGTATCATTCTGAAAAACAAACAACAGCTTCCGAGGTTTATGGTTTTATCCCAAAAACTGTCCCGTTAGCTATTTTGTACTTGTGTGGTTTTGGCATCTCCTGTTGCTCTGCATCTGTTACCATCTTCTCTTGTAGCCCAAACAGCTGCAGTTGCGCTACTTGGTTGAGGTTGTTATTTCAGTGCTGGCGCTAATACATATTTCTGCTACACTCTCAACTTACATTTAAGAACCATGAATAAATTTTGTTTAATAATTTTTTCTGATGTGAAATATCTATAAACTATTTGGCTCCCTTGTTCTATATATCCATTGCTTAATAGATTGTGTATGGTCTGTGATATCGCGTCATTGGATTCATCACAGTGATTTTTCTACATTGTGCTGCAGGGTTGTTGATGCTACAAGAGAAATCAAATATGAGATGGAAGAACCATGTTCCTACAGGCCAGTGAGAGGAGGTGAGCAAAATTATTTCATAGGATACTACTGCAGCCCTGGACCAAAGAGGCCTGACTGACAGTCGGCAAACCTCAAAGAGACCAAAGACGAGGCGGAAAGTTAGATTCATTTTGTCTTGCTTAGATTAATGCACATGCATACTTAAATTTTATCAAGCACTTCTAATTTGTGTATCATGCCAGGCCAGCGTATCATTAATGGTCTCGAAGAGAGATTCGGCAAGGATATCTTTAGAAAACCATACAAAGGTTTTGCTTCAGAGTTGAATCAAAGTGCTACCTCACTTCCTTCAAAAACAATAGACTGTCTTGCTGCAAAAATGAAACGTAGTGTTGTCCCACTTGCTTCATTCAGTGGTGATGGCTCTGTTACATAAGCATTACAGTTCCATGTTTTAATTGATCAAGGATTTATAACTGAAATAGTTACCTTTGTAGGTTTTGCAAAATTTTTTGCTTGCACGGGTGTATTTATAAAGTGCACTGCACGCTCTGCAACAATTCTGACATCAGCAAGTTTGGTTAGAGTTTCTGGCGAAGCAAACAAGATTGATGATAACTTGAGGGTTGTTACTGCCGATTGCTTTTTGTTTGCCTTTTCATTTCATATACTTGCTAACATAATCTTGTCATTGCAGATTGAAGTTTGCCTTCAAAACAGTTATCGAGTCGTAGGGAGATTGAGCCGTTATAATTTACATTACAACATTGCTCTTGTTGATATCATGGGATACTGGGGTCATTGTGCAATAGAAATCTGTGGGCATCAAGTCACCCCATGTTTGAAGGTAGTAGCTGTGGGTTCTCTTTTTGCGCATTGCAAACTAATGGCTACAGAGGGGGAGCTGTTGATTGGAAAAAAGAGCGATCTTGATTGCGTAGAACTCTGTGTCTCTACCTGTAAAATCACCAAGGTATTTCTTGTGGACTTCCCCAGTACCTTTAATATCATAAATTATTATTAGCATTGGAATAGTAACATATAAGCTACCACTACATCTATCAAATGATATCTGTGTGTAACCCTTGTATGATTTTACTTTTGTTTTGCTAGGCTGGGATTGGGGGCCCTCTTGTTGACACTGATGGGGAATTTGTTGGAATGAACTTTTATCATGAGGAAGAAACTCCGTTTCTGCCTAGCGATGTTATTCACCGTCTCTTGTTGAGTTTAAATAAACAGTGGTATGTCTTTTTTAATAAGGAAGTTCCTAGGAAAGTTGTCCTGTCAGTTTGGATCTCCGTGAAGATTCATCTCTAGTTTTTTTTTTGGTGTACTTGCAGGACTGGTGCAGATGTTGAGGGTAATGAAAACAGGTATTCTTTCTTACACATGTTAATTCGTATATTGTATCAAATAAATTTATTCAGAACTCTTATGCTTTTCAAAAATGGCAGATGGTTGTTGCCTGGCAGGAAACACCGAACTATTGCTATTGCACAGGGTCGTGGAAACAAGTATTCTTTCCTACACATGTTAATACACTCTTATCTTTACATTGTTACAATAAAACTATTCTTTGACATGCACTTTATTGCTCATGACAGATGGCCGTTGCCTGAGCCGCGTAGTGTTTCTTATAGAGGCCTCAACCTAGGCATGCCATTGCCACCTGACGTTTTATTCTAGTATCGATGATGTTTTCTTTGATCGGCTGTCTGTCCTCCGATCCGAACTGCTTTTCTATGACGAGTGCTATTAGTACTGATAATGTTCTGTTGGTGGTCGGCTGTCATCCCTGTTATGAACTGCTTGCTTTGTGGTGCTAGAGTTGTTCTACCAAAAATCTGAACCAATTAATGTTACATCTGATGAATTGGAATGCTGTGTGAACAACCATTTCACTTGCCCATGTGCTCTGAACATCCCAATGTTTCATGCCTCGTTTTATGTCTGCTCCCCAATGTGAATAAACGTACATTTCGCTTACCTGATCCTATACTACGACTGTAGATTGTTGCATGAAAAGACTTACAGTCGCCCGGAAACTCCTACACATAGCTTGGTATCCTATCCACCCTTTCTGCGTTGCGATTTGGGCCATCGTTGTATTCCGCTGTTGTATTTGGTGATCTGGGCCATAGTTGACGAAATACACTTACAAGGAAGAGCTTTTGCCTGACAGACATGACAATTTGTTTGCGGGTCGCTGGCTCAACGGTATGCTGTCCTTCCGCTACCCGGCTCAACGGTATGCTGTCCTTCCGCTAAGGACACTTTATACCAACCGTGAGATGTTTTAATGAGCGGGCAAGTATAATACAGAAAATATTTTATCTGTGGAGAGTAACTGAATAAATGTTTGCATGATGCAATAAGCCTTTTTAGCAAACTAAATTAGCTTGCTAAAAAGGTATACATTTTGGAGTAACCTTTGCCAGTTACGCTTTTGTCTTCGTCCCGTCTTTTGTGTTATTTGGGTAGAGTATCTCTCTTATCTAATGGCAGAGTTTGGTTCCTTAGTCTGTCAACCCTTTTCGTCCAACATCATTGTACGTCGCCCCTGACGCCTCTCTCCGCTCGCCCTGCGCGCGATCAAATGGGCCAAAACTAACAAAATTCAGCATCGGGACCCTTTTGACGCCCTCGCTCCTCTCTCCCTCTTCGATTCCTTCCTCTCCCTCTCGCTGGCGGCCACACCCCACCGGCCTTGACCACACCAGCATCGCCGCCCCTGGCCTCCTCCATTGCATGTGGGAACTCCCGTCTCCACCTCGCGCTTGGTGCACAGGGAGCAGCACCTCCCTTCATGCGGTAGGGGTCGAGGGCAAGGAGCCGCGCGTCCTCTCCCGTTGTAGGTGTCGATGTCAAGATCCACCGGCGTCACTGTTTCAGCCGGCCTCGATCGGATCCGCGCAGGGGTGGCGAAGGATGCTGCTGCTGAAGACCACCACAGGAGGGACATGACGCGAGGACGGAGACCCTGCTCACCTTCCCCGTGGACGAACACGAGGACGACAAAGACGAACATCAAATCGAGGAGTTCAGGGCACGACTGGAGACCTCGCGGAGCACCAACGGCAGTCTCAACCAGATGCAGGAGCAAGGTGAATATGACAATTCCCCATTGAATTTCTCACATAATATCGTGTTGAAGCATGCAAAACACACATGATTTTTCCCTCATTGAACTGTTTCGGTTGGATCAAGATCCATGAAATATCCCTGTTGAATATCCCAATACGTTGGATATTTTATAGCAATATTAAAGTCTTAAAGCCGACCCAACTGAAGTATGGACATGCATTAGCTTTCTGTAGCATGTTAAGCTAGCTGTTCTGATATCCCGTGCCGAGATATGGAGTAATCTAAATGCTAGCATAGTTGGCTTGGAAAATAGTTTGGAGAATATGTTAGACGCATATGCAAGTTGGTCAAAGGTCCTCTGCCTAGACTACGATTGACAGACATTTAATAACCCTGCAATGCATCAGAGCTGTACAATGCACATAAGCTAATGCTCCAAAATAATAAACCTGAAGTTGACATTAGGGAACATTGGTTTAGCAGGATGCAGGTGTTGAAACTGTCGCCGACTAGAGAGCTCGCCACACAAACCGAGAGAGTTATATATAGTCTATCGGCCAATTCTTGAGCATGGATGTGCATGCTTGTGTCCGTGGCAAAAGAATCGGCGAGGATACTAGCTAGGAAGCTCGAGGCTGGAGTGCACGTTGTGTCCGGAACACCAGGCAGGGTCTGCGATATGATAAGAGAAGGGCCCTGCGCACGAGGGCCATCAAGATCCTATCTATGGTTAGTGTACTCTCCATTCATACTGCATAATTTTATGTTTTCTTAAGTTCTGTCAGTCTTACATGCATTTATGATATCATGAAGCCGATGAGATGTTGAGCAGAGGTTTTAATGACCAAATATATGATGTGGATTGGCTCCCGGGAGCATATGCTCCCGGTATTTTCAAAAAAAATTGAAAATTTGAAAACTTATCAAAAAAATCTGAAAACAATCATGCACGTACATGACCATGGTACGCACCACCGTGTATTTTTTCGCGTCGAAATTGTCAGAAATTTGTCATTTTTGTATAGGGCGCATACGATGTCATTTCGGCGCGAAAAAAAACACGGTGGTGCGTACCATGGTCAGGTACGTGCATGATTTTTTTCAGATTTTTTGATAACTTTTCAAATTTTGATTTTTTTTTTTGAAAATACCGGGAGCATATGCTCCCGGGTGCCAATGCGAATTTCCGCAAATATATAATGTTTACATATATCTCCCTCCAGTTGAGCTACTGTTTTTCGCCTGCGTGGAGAGGTTGTGTGGACACTGGACTTGTCGTTGTCCTCTCGCGCACAGAAGTTAGAGTGGGAGAGTCGTTGTGGCATTAGGATGTCTCCAACGGGCCGACGCATCGAGTCCGCGCGCGTCTGCCTTGTCCGCGCGAGCCAAAAACACGGCCCAACGGGGCGACGCAAACGGACCGCGGTCCGTTTTTCTGTCCGCCGCGACGCATTCCTGGCCCAAATTTGGGCCACGGATGCGTCGGGCGCGGACGCGCGGCGGAGCGCAATTGTGTCCTCCTCTGGTCCGCACTTCGGCCTCGGCCTCTCCCAAAACCCCAGTCCACACTCCAGCCCTAGCCATGGCCGGTGCAGCCGCCGCCGCCGCCTCCGACACTGGACCTGCCGCCGCCGGTACCGCCTCCGCCGCCGGCCCCGCCGCTGGATGTGCGCCCAAAGCTGCAAAGAAACCAAAGAAGGAACTCACCGACGAGCAGAGGGCCGCAGAGACCCTGAAGCGGGGCGACCGGAGGAGGAGGTTGAAGCAGGAGAAGCTCAACGCCGCCCAGAAGGCCGCCGCCGTGCCGGAGGACGAATCTGACCTCGTGTCCAGGGCCGCGACCGCTGCCCTCCTCCTGATTGGAATTACCCCGACGGCGGCCGCGGTCGGTGTGGCGACTGCGACGGCCAGCTCCAACGCCTCGGCGGCCCGACCGCCAAGAACGAGATCTTCCGCGACGGCACCATCGCCACCGTACGGGTACCTTCCGGGAACCATGCCGCCGCGGGTTTCCCCTACCTCAGGCGAATCCGCGCCCAGCCCAGTCGAGGTACCTCCGCTTGATCTGAACACGCCTACTACACCATTGGTCGGACACTCACCGGCGGCGCAGACTGCGGCCGCGCGTGCAGCTGCCCCGGCAGTGGTCGCCCCGGCGCGTAACCTGTTCGGCGAAATGCCCAGGCCGTCGCCGGGTGACCCCAGGTACTTCGAGGAGGTCCATGATGAAGGGGACGACGTCCTCCAGGACATGATCAGGGACAACAACGAGTACGCCGAGGACGATTACGATGCCGGCGATGATGGAGTTTCGCCGACCGACCCCGATGTGATCAACATCGACAATGAGCCGGTTTTCGAAGAAGAGCTCGAGACCCAAGCCCGGGCCATGAAGAGAAAGATGAGCCAAAGGGGCGCCTCATTCACGACCGAGGAAGACGTGCTCATTTGCGAGTCCTGGATCGAGGTTGGAACCAACCAAATTCCCGGGGCCGAGCAAAGAGGGTCGGCATATTGGGGGCGGTTCACCAAGCGCTACAATGAGTGCAGAATCCTTCCGCCCAATAACATTCAAACGCACCGGACCGAGGTATCTATCTCCAAGAGGTGGCTCCACATACAAGCGGAGACGAGCAAGTTGTGCGGCTCTGTTGAAAATGTTCAAGCCCGGCCAGCAAGTGGCTTCGGAGTGAATGAACAGGTGAGTTTTGTGGCTCCTCTTCCCTTCTTTGGTACAATTTGTATGCCCAGGTGTTGCAAACATTGGAAATTATTTTGGTTACTATAAATTTGTATGCCCAGGTGTTGCAAGCTTTGGAAACCTTCAAGAGGCAATACAAGATGGCCTTCACCTTGACCCATTGCTACCGGGCACTCAAGGACCAGCAGAAATGGAAGGCCCTCTACGCCTCCCTCAAAAATGGTGGACAACCCCTTGATAAGGGAGAGGACACAACGGAAAAGGAAGGGAGGCCAAGGGGGAAGAACAACTCGAAGGCCGAGTTGAAACGAGATGCAACAACCCTTGCATTGCAAGAGACATTGAACGGGTTCCTAACCCAAAAGGACAAGGCTGCCGACAAGAAGGAGGAGAGGAGAGAAAAGGAACGCCTAGAGAGAGAGACAGCTTCCAAGCTCTTCTTCGAATTGCAGAAGAAGAGACTCGACATAGAAGAAGAAAACGCCCGGACAAGAGCAAGGGAAGCCGATGCAAGAGCCAAGGAGGCCGAGGCTAGGGCCATGGAGGCCGAGGCAAAAGCAAAGGACATTGAGCTCGCCCTACGCCAAGAGGAGGCCAGGATCATGGACATGGATCTCTCGGCTTTCACCCCTACGAAGAAGGCCTACTACCTCAAGAAGCAAAGGTACTACATGGACCGAGATTGATCAAATCTCGGTCGTTTTATTTATGTTGCATGCCGGTGTTGAACTATGGCCGATATGGCCGGAAAAACATGGCCGATGGCCGGAATTTGTAATATTTTGGGCATGTATGCAGACATGGCCCTATGAGGCCAGGATTATGTTTTATTTTATATTCATATGCTTGCTATTTGTTGTATTGTGATCACAATGGCCGAAAATGATCAAAAACCCTGGCCGGGGGCGGACTCGATGCGTCGGCCCCGTTGGGCGCAGTGGCCGGAAAGGGACGGACCTGGACCGGACGCGCGTCCTTTTGCCGACGCAAACGGACCAAACGCGTACCAAGCGCGCGTCCGTTTGCGTCGCCCCGTTGGAGACATCCTTATGCACAGATTACATGCACTTCATGATACCAATTAGTTTTTTTTGAAATACATGGTTGCAAATAACATTTAAATGTTTGGTATATCTATCCAACACCATTTTAAGCATATGAATATGCATGCTCGACTGGTGGTCGATAGTTCATTTAGTTTTCTACTTTCGGATGGTACAAACTTTCAACTTTCTTGAGGCATAGTTAACCTACCGCACAGACACTTGGAATGGCTGTCACTTTTTAATCGTTGTCTCGTGAACAAAGCATTAATTTGGTGCTTGGAAAGCTGCTTGTGCAAGTAGCTAAAACAAAATAGTAAACCTTATATATGTTCAACCAGATTCAGGCTTCTATGCTAACTCATCGAACGCATAGCAGATTGGGTTTGTATGAAGTGGTAAAATAAAGGGAAGCAACGTGAATTTATTTGTGGGATTCCTCCTTGCTTGCCTTATGTGTGTTGATTTGTTGCAGGTTACTCCATCCGTTCACAAAAGGATGTCACAACTTTATCCAAATTTGCATATATCTAGACATGTTTTAGTATGTAGATACATCCAAATTTTGAGATAGGTAAGACATCCTTTTATGGACGGAGGGAGTACATGTTAGTGGTAGCTTCAGATCGGACTTGTTGGTTGACTTATTTGTGTTGCTTTTTTCAAGAACTGAACATCAGGTGAAATGTACTATTCCTCGATGGTTGATATTACTCAATAAAGACAGTAAGATTTGTTGATTTAAAATGGTCTAGATCCAATCATCAATTAAATAACTTGTGCTGATTCTATTTCTTTCTGCCGTCTTTGTCAAGCAATGTAGGTTCACAACATAGATATTGCTTCAGAGCCTACAGAGTGACATGGATCTGTGGTCAAAAGCAGAACAGTTCCAAATGCAGTTAGTTTCGGAAAATGTGGCACCGACCGCATATTATAACACGGTCATGGGGCTTCAGCGGCTGGTTTCTCTTAACGACAAAGTAAACCATGGATGCTATGGTTGTGTCAGATATTGAGTCATTGAGGCTTGCTAGCAGCTCGTGTGTGAGACATGGGGCAGAGAGACACCGAGCGATTGAGAGTGGAAAGATCTGAGTGAGTGTACTGTTGTGCTGATATTGTTTTGGAGTTCATTGTCGTGATATTCATTTTTATTAATTGTCAAATGTGCTTTTGCTCAAAAACTTCACAAGGATGTTTGTTCCAAACTTGCATGTTTGACACGATTAGTGTTGAATCACTAGAATATTTGTTCCCCCGTTGCAACGCATGGGCATGTTTCCTAGTTAATTCAATGGAAGAAAAAAGTGGGGCAAAATGGGGAATCAACTATACAGGCTCGAAGTAGTTGTGAAAAATTTAGAAGTAAAACGTAAAGCGAAGGTAAATGGAGGGAGTACAAGTTTGATTGTTTGTCGAGTCAGCAACTAAATTAAACGATGTGTTCATAAAAGTTTATTGGTTTCCATTACAGATCAGACCATTACATCAGTACCATTAAGAAAGATGCATATAGACCACTACGCAGCCAAACTCGGTTCTTGCTCTTCTTCGATAAGCCGGCTTCCTTCTTGGGTGACTGGGCAATGTTCTCCGACAGTCTTCTTGGGTGATTCTTTAGTCTTTTTCGTTCTCTTTTTCGGGAGGAGCGCCGAGTGGATGTACGGTACTACTCCCCCTTGCGCGATGGTGACGCCGGTAAGAAGCTTCTTGAGTTATGTGTCGTTCATAATGGCGATATGGAGATCCTTTGGAGTGATGCGTACCTTCTTTCTTTCCCTGGCGCTGTTCCCGGCGAGTTCCAGCAACTCTAAGGAAAGGTACTTGAGGACGGCGGCGAGGTACACGGGAGCCCCCCTGCCGACGCGTTGGCTGTAGCGACCCTCTTTGAGGTACCGACCAATGCGGGCGACGGGGAATTGCAATCCAGCTTTGACCGATCTTGTGACTCGTTCCTTCCTGGGGCCATATGATGCGGGGTGGAGATCTTTACTACTCAGATTACGGTTTGAAGATCGGCGAGGTACCATCTTCATGAGCCTGGTCGCCGTTGGCTGAATTTTCTTTGTTCGAGTGTGGGGAGGGCGGCGACGAGAGTGGTTGCAGGAGGTTTGGTACACGCTTCATGCCGGCTCCAGGATTGATGGTGCGTAAGGGCAAATAAGCTTATGTGGCAATGCGTTGAACAGGACCACTGCACCACTTCGCGCGTGGTGGAATTATGTCGGTTTTAGTGTATGTCGTCGTGGTGCCCTCCTTTGTTTTCGATCTGATGGGAATAGGATTCACGATGAAGAAATGTACCTCCAAGACTTTCAAAGGAAAATGGAATTTGGCTGCCATATTTCGTAAGCGAACCATCTGAGTACGTGAGGCCCAACATGTTTTTTGCCAGAACCTAGGTTACCGCGGTTTCTTTATCTCCATTCTTGGTGGACGTGATTTCACTAGACGGAATTGATTCTAAGTCGGCATTCACCGGGTTAAAAGTTGTTCGATTTGTTTTTAACTGGGCACAATGCTGATGAATCCCTCCCGGCCTTGTCCATTTTCCTACTGGCGGATCCATGTTGGAGCTGGATTCCATTGAGCTGGCTTTTTGCTGAAGTATACATGTTCGTTATATCCTTACACGATTACCATTGGTAAAACCGTGTGTTAGATTATATTTATTCAGCACTTTACACGCCTGGATATTATCATTGTGTAGTTTACTTTAAATCTGTGTGTGGACGACTCATTGTAGCCCGAGTGTTTGAGTCAGTACTTTTTACACATGGATATTATAAATTCTAACCGTTATTATTTTCATCGTGTATGGCGTGTCATCAACAGAGATCTCGGGGAATCGTGCGGTCGTGTTGTTTCGTCCTCCCATCTTTGGTCCGTGAAAGTGGTTCCTCTATATGTATTTTACAGTACCTTCTGAGTTTTGAAACGTGGTATATGCATCTGTTGGTTTACATAGGCTGCTGGTGATGTCTATAGTTAGGTTTCTTCCATTCTAGGTGAGGGATTTTTATTCCAAGCGTTTGAGTCAGCGGATGTTACACATGGACGTTTGAAATTTTAACTGCTGGTTATTAGCATTATGTATGACGTGTAGTCAACATAGAGTTCGGGGGATCGTGCGCCAAGGCGTTATTATTAGGTTGTTTCAATTATGAGTTTTCGTAGTTTTCGTTGACCTGCATCCCCGAGTGTTCGAGTCAGAGCTTATTATATATGGATATTATAATTTTTAACCGTTAATTATTTCCATCGTGTATGGCATGTCGTTAACAAAGAGCTTGGGGAGCGTGCGCCAAGGCGCGCCCTGAAATCTAGTATTCATAATGGCCCAAGTGTGTGGAGAAAGCAGTTTCTGAATATCTTCATGTTTCATTCTGATTTGATGATAACCTCATCTGAGATCAAATTTGGAGAATACTGTTGCCCCATGTAATTCATCCAGTAAATCCTCTATTACTGGTATAGGGAATTTATTTTTTGTCTGTTCAGTCATTGAGACCTATTAAATCGACACACAGTCGCCATGATTTATCCTTTTTCCTAACTAGGATAATTGGGGAAGAGAATGGACTGTGGCTTGGACGAATTTCACCATTCTTGAGCATTTCCTTGATCAAAAGTTCCACTAAATTTTTCCGACCGTGAGACATTTTATAGGGCCTAATATTTGGGGGTGAAGCACCAGGTTTGTGGGGTATGTGGTGATCACAAGACCTATGTGGTGGCAGGCCTGTAGGAGCTTGGAAAATATCTTGAAATTGATGGAGGAGGTCATTAATTTCCTTAGGTAATTCTGGAATTTCAGTACTAAGGTGCTTTCATAATCTGCAGCAGCTAGTAATAAATATCCCTGGTCTCCCTGAGTAATCAACTTGCTGCAGTCATCAAAAGATTTCAAGAGGTTTTTCTTTGGCAACAAGTTGTCATGGAGTGTTAACATGGTTCCATCTACTACTAGGGTTAAGGTTCTCTTGATGAAATCAAATGTGACAGGATTGTGGACTTTAAACCAATTAACTCCCAATATAATGTCAAAGCTCTGGAGTTCCAAAATTCTGAAATCACCCTTGAATTTGTGTCTTTGAATGGAGAAGGAACCGTCACTTGCAACTGCTGCAGAGGATACCATAACACCTCCAGCTACTTTCACTGTTCTAGGAGGTACACTTGTCATTTTGATATTATGTTTCACATCAAATTTGTAATCCATGAATGTATTTGTACTGCCCGTATCTGCTAAAGCCAATGCTTGTGCCCTGGGAAAGTTCAACAAAAAGGATAGTGTAGAATCCGAAGGACACCCATTGTAAGCAGTTGCAGAAATGTTCATACACAATTTCCTAGGTTGTGGTTGCACCTCTAGCTCTGGTGCGGCTTGATCTTGCGGGGCAACTTCTTTTGGCACTACTGAGGGTTGTTGTGGTATCACTGGTAGTGGAGCTTCCTCATCATAATGACCTTGAAGTTCAATGACATTCAGAACTTGCTGCAGTACCAACATTTCCTAGGTTCTCTATTTTTGGCTTTGTTGTCTCTTACCATTGCAGGTCTAGGAGCAATAGGATTGTTCTGCCTTTGAATAGGAGTTGTGTTAGCTGGCTTTCTAGCATTTGCCAGGTATGCCTTTTCATATTGTCTGGCATACCAGTAAGCAGACATGAGGGAGGTTGGCTTCTGACAATTAACTGTGTGGCGAATTCCTTCTTTGAGGCCACTGATGAACCTGTCAACAAAGAAGTCTGGTAACAGATAGGGTTTTTCCCTCTTCATCAGTGTCATCCAATTTTCATATGAATCAATGTAACTGTTCACTGTTGACACTTGTCTGAGTGACAACAATTGTTCCATTGGGTCAATAGTTGTTTTATCTGGAAATATGTCAATGAGAATGCTGCCCAATTCATGCCAAGAAATACTCTGCAGATTTATGCCAGCACTATTAAGCTAGGTCTTTGCCTGACCACGGATGTGAGCAATTCCCCATTTTACTCTGTTTTCAGGAGGTATATATTGACCAAACTGAATATATCTTCACACTCTAGCAACCAAGCTCTTGCATTTTCTCCATGGAATAAGGGAATCGATCTCCACATGTGGTGCTCGAATGTGTGGTTCATAGGAGCTGTTCCGGTGTGGTTGTGGTGTATGGTCTTGTGGATGAGGGTGGTGTGTGTTTGTTGTTGGTGTTGGCATGTGTTTTATCACTACAAGAATCCTGCTACTCTGTGACGGATTTGTCGCCACGGTTATCATGTCCATGGCAGATCTCAAGTATTTTTGAGAGAGAATTCCTTCCTTGGCCCTTGCTTAAAATTTTGTTCCCTATTTGGCCCTAAAAAATAAAATCTTCCCAATTTATCACCTAAATTTCATTTCCTTCCTTATTTGGCCCTATAGTGCAGTTTGAGCATTAAAAAGACTTCTTTACCCCTAATAAATAATGTGACAAAGAAATATGAGGTGGGCTGCACATCGGGCGCTGCCGGGCCTAGGCAAATCAGCGGGCGAGCTCGCCATCGGCGGCGTCCGGCACAGTTTCCTCTTCTTCTCTCAGCCACACACACACACAACCCACACCGCACGCACACACCGCCCGAGCTCCCTGCTCCGGCCGGCTCCGGGCCCCGCGCCGCCGGCCGTCTTCCACCCGCGCCTCTCCTCCGGCCTCCGGCGCCGCGCCCCGGGCCCCCTGCTCCTCCCTCGCCCCGTGGCCGGGCGTCGCCGCGCTCCCCATCCTTGCCTCGTCGACGCGCCGCCCCGGCGTCAACCGACGTGTCCTCCGCCCTCCTGCGCCTAGCCGCGGCTCCGACCTCCTCTGCCCCGGCGTCACTCTCCCCTGGCCCCGAGCCCGGCCGTCGTCGACCCAGCGCATGTCCGGCCCCGAGCCGCACCGCCTCCTGCTCCGACTTCCTCTGGCTAGAGGAGCTCCATGCTCTGCCCCGACGATCTCCTGGCGTGGACGTTCTTGTGCTCGTGACCGCCGTCCTCGGCCGTCGTCCTCTGCCCCTCTGGCTCGCCGTGGCCGTTGCTCCGGCAGCGCCCGATGTGCAGCCCACCTCATATTTCTTTGTCACATTATTTATTAGGGGTAAAGAAGTCTTTTTAATGCTCAAACTGCACTATAGGGCCAAATAAGGAAGGAAATGAAATTTAGGTGATAAATTGGGAAGATTTTATTTTTTAGGGCCAAATAGGGAACAAAATTTTAAGCAAGGGCCAAGGAAGGAATTCTCTCTATTTTTGATGCCCTCGGTATTTGTCGTCACTGATCCATGGGCGGCCCGCCCGGCCCGGAAAAAGTCAGACGAAAAGGCCCTAACCGTCACGGATCTCAAGGGGCCTTCCGTCACAAGCTATTTTGCGGGTTGAACCTGACGAACCCACACACAAACCGTCACAGGCCACTTGGCTTCGTCAGCAGAGACACATGCACCCCACAGGTCTTTACACGTGTCAGCTGTAGGACCCGCAGGTCAATGGTGGGACCCATATATTATTTATTCAAGATATTTATAAATTATGGAAATGTATTTTTAGTTATTAGAAATAAAATAAGAATGTTTATTATTTCAGATGGGGCCACGCATTTTTAAGTCATATATAAATTGTGAAAATAATATAAAAAATTACTAATTTAATAAAAAATAAAATGTTTTATAATTTCTGGGACCCGCATGTCAGCTGTGGGGTCATCATATTCGTGCACGTGCACTTCCACGTGTCCAACATAGGCGAAAATTGGGCCGGATCATCGGGGATGAGTGGGCTGAGGCTGCAAAATAAGCAGATTTGGCCTAGATACTGCACATGTTTGTTAAGATTACATGACTCGCGTGCGGTCCGGCGAGTTTGGGTCGATTCTGAGCGCACATGCAAAGTTCAACGTGTCTATCCTAATGTAGCTTGGCCCATATCAGTGTGGGTAAGTGGGCTACAGATTCGGAATAAGGAAGTTAGACCAAATTCTTAGAACAAGTGCTCTTCCACGTCCATCGGAATCAAGCCTGGCCCATATCATTGGGAATACGAGGGATGAAGCTGCAAAGCAGAAATTGGGCAAGATCATTGTGGTTAAATGGGCTGAAACCACAAAATAAGCAAGCTTGGGCCAGCTCTGGAATGCACATGGCGCTGGCTCTGCAGCTAGGCCTCTTTGGCAGGCTTATGTGGACCAGATTCATCATGATAATTGTTGAATCTGCATCATGGATTCATGGCAAATTTACTTATTTTGAACGTTCTTTCAGCCTCTTTGTCAGTTTTCACTGTGGGCCAAAAATTAAGTCGGCGGTACTGGGCGAGAGGTCTAAACCGCGACCTCGCCTTACCGCTGTCCAATTGATCAAAAGTTCTTTTATTTTGACATTTACGTGATCAAACAAGAGAGGATTGGGGCATTGAGAGGACTTGGCTCCATCTCGATTTGACCAGATTAAAGAAATTAAACATTCTATTAGAAAGTTCTTCAAAAATTAACATACTAATAAAACAATATTTTGGAATTATTCCAATGATAATTAATTTGGCAATAACATGAAAGTGACAAAAAATACAGTTGTAACTACTCGAAATAGGCTTTATAAATAATAAAGCGACAAATTAATATGATTATTCCAACCGAGGTAGTTTTCGAACCACGCTTTAAGTAAAGCCACAAACCCTGTTCGATGTTCTATTCACCGTGGCAATTGCAATCAGAAAGTAAGCTGCTCCTCTCACCGTGCAGCCCATCGCTGTTACAAAAAAGCTAAGGCAGGAGATTCCTCCCAAAAAGACGACAGTGCGCAACTGAAGCCATGGAGAGAAGCAGTACAGCTGAGATGTCAAATAATATAACCAAATTGAAGCTAGGGATGAAAAGAAAGCCTCATTCAATCAGATCTCCTCCCCATTTCATTAATATGGAACCTAATAAAATATGAAACACGTTTCAGGTCTGAAAAAGCATGCCTCGAAAACACATCCAGACCACAGAAGTGATGTTAACATCATGCTCAGTCTGGACTTCAAACTTATTACAGACCATAGAAGACATGCTAACATCATCCTCCAAAGGTTCTCGAACCAAATCGAACATCACAGAAAACTTCTCGCAACACAACACCTACAGGTGTACAACTAAGCAAACAACAATATTTTTCTTGCAGTCATCCAAACTTAATTCTTGTCGAACACCACCTACCAAGCGTTTGCTTGATGTAACCAAATAATCTAGCAGCACCATGCTCTGCACAAAATGTCAATGTAAACATATAATAATAACACGGCAGGGTTACTGAATTTGTAAAGGAAGAAAAACAATACACTGTGCCAAGTTGCAGGGTTACGAAGTGGGGCTTTTATTCTAAGCTTTTATTTTACATCTTCGGAAATATAACTCAACAAAAAATAAGTCTCTTTTCTTAGATCTAACATCTTTATATTCTACTATAAATTACTAAATCATATGTTAACTAAGATTACACAATGCAGCACAAGCACCACACGGTGCCCGGGAGAATAAACGACCAATCACTTCTCTGATAGTAGCAACTTGAAGACATGGGCGTACCTGGATAAACCAGCATCTCTGGAGTTATCAATAAATACTGATTGCTCCAAATATCCATGCTATATGAATCGTGAAATCATCTCTCCTGTAAACATTGGGGATACGAGATTAGATATTTGAGTTGATGCAACAGGATGATATGCGTGAATTAGATGAAATGCTGAAGAGCAGAAGCTGCTTTGTATGACCTACACAAAAACGGTAGTGCAACAGAGGAACTCTGAGTCATGTTACATTACATACTTAGTGTATTAACCTTGTTAATGGATGTTGCCTATGCTTACCTATGCTCCGGTGGTGATTTGGATGGTGACCTCTATTTATTAACTTGGGATCACAAACTGAACCCAAAGAAGGTTGATACACCGATGCAATTCAGTGCAGCAAGGCCACGTATAATGGCACATCCTGCAACAATCAAGGTATATTTGTGAGCAGTGACTGCATATTTCCTTTTCTTTGCTAAGTTGTTGTAAAATACTAAGAACTATGTGGTACAAGAATGTGGTATAACAGGGTGACATACTTCGGCATGCCTTGTAGGCAACAGAAACCCTACCCCGAGTTAATTTTATTTAATTGGGGAAACTAAGAAAAGCTACAACATGTCTGAATCATGCTCCGGCCAAATTTTAACAAGTCTGAGAATAGAAACAGAGTTTCTGTTGCCCGGGAGAATAAACGACCAATCACTTCTCTGATAGTAACACCTTGAAGACATTGGCGTACCTGGATACACAAGCATCTCTGGAGTTATCGATGAGCTCTGATTGCTCCAAATATCCATCCTATATGAATCATGAAATTATCTCTACTGTAAACATTGGGGATACGAGATTAGATATTTGAGTTGATGCAACAGGATGATATGCATGAATTAGATGAAATGCTGAAGAGTAGAGAAGCTGCTTTGTATGACCTACACAAAAACGGTAGTGCAACAGAGAAACTCTGAGTCATGTTACATTACATAATAAGTCTATTAAATAATTAGTCTATCAATTTTATTTAATTGGGGAAACTAAGAAAAGCTACAACATGTCTGGAGCATGCTCTGGACAAATGTTAACAAATCTGAGAATAGAAATAGAGTAGAAGCTACCTACATTAAATAAGTTTCCCTTCCCACCAAAGATATCCACACAACTGGGCCACTATGGGTGGGAGATCTAAGCACATACACCAAGAGGACAGATCGTGTGCACACTTCAGCTGTGATGTGTGATGTAGCTCTTGAAACAATGCATCGATGTGAAAATATGAACACAGAATAGGATAACTAGATAAAATAAATGTAGCTACCAAATAGGATATAAAACTACCAACGTCAGAAGCCAGGGTCTAATAAACTGGCTACGTTGGGATCATCACGAGACATGAGGCGGACGCGGACCTCCCAATCTTCCTGACATCTTGTGCAGTGTAACCGAAATATGATACTGTTTGCTGTCGAATTCCACCTATCTACACAAAAAACAAGAAGGATGAGCACAACTGACACGAAATAAAATGGGGAGCTAACGAAAATATGGCATGTTAACTAAGCGAACATTGCCATGTTAACCTAACAGAAAAGGGCAGCATTTTAACTAAACGAGGAACACTGCAATCTCAACTAAAACCTGTGGCATGTTAACTTATACTCCCTCGGTTTCTAAATATAAAATATTTAGGTATTGCACATGTTGACTAGGTGCGGATAAATAAGTGATATGCAAAATAAAACATGACTAGATACGTGTAAATACATGTGAATCTAGAAAGACCTAAAGCATCTTACATTTTTAAACGTAGGGAGTACTGAACAAGTTGAATGAAAATAATATTAAAACATGTGGCATGTTAACTATATATACTGTATTAAAATGTGGCATGTCAACGATATTAAAATGGGCAAGTCAACTAAACACAGATCTATGTCATTTTTGGCACCACTTACCTACCCTGAAGAGGCTCTTGGACGGGTTTCCTCTCTCCCGGGGAAGCCGGATCCGATATACCATCGGATCCCACGAATCGGCGTGCCACGGGACAGATCCAGCAGCAATATCCAGCTGCGGCCGGATCTGATAGACCATCGGATCCCACGGTTCGGCGCGCCACGGGATAGATCCAGGAGCAATATCCAGCTGCTCTGCTCGGGAAGAGGTGGAGAAGGCGAGGCCGGCAGCTCCGCTCATGAAGAGGCGCGGGAGGAGAGGGCGGCCACTCTGCTCGCGAAGAAGAGGGAGGGAGTGAGATAGGATGCTCCAATCGATCGCTCGGCAGGAGCGGCGAGGCCGGCCACTCCGCCCGCTCATTGAGGCCGATCGACCGCGCCGGTAATGCCCAGATCTGGAAGAGGGAGGGCGTTAGGTTTGCCTAAGGGTTATGAACTACAGTAGATATGCGGGGAGGATTGATTTTACTGTATTAGGCAAATGTGGGCCGCCTGGGTGCTTCCCGAACTCTCAAATTCAGCACATCTGTCCGGGCTGACCTGCCCATGTATGTGGGGAGGATTTCTCTCTAAAAAAGGAGCGACTAGGCCTCACTCGAGTGAGAATTAAGCTAATTCTCACTAGATTAGATTCTCAACACACACAAAAAACTAATTCTCGCTAAGATAATGTCATCCAGTTGCATGAGCAACAAATTTGCAACTGAGTAAATTTTAATTGCAACTCATATGTAACTAGGAAAATACCAGTTGCAACTCTTGTGCAACCATTTGTAACAAAGAAATTATTATTTGTGACACATTTGCAAAGCAATTACCCCTAGAAAAAATCTCAGTTGCAACTTAGTGCAAACCATGTGTCACTGAAGAAAATTTGAGTTGCAACTCATGTACCACTCACATACGGCACGAATCACGACGTAAATCTAACTGAATTAGAGTTGAGTGAGCTCTAACTTAATTCTCAGTCGAGTGAGATATACAGTAGCAGAACCGCAAAAAAATATGTACAAAGGTGTGCTAGGGGCGCCCGGATGCTTCCTGAATGTCTCACTGGCAGCCGGGACCCACACAGAAGACTGACATGCGCTACTGTGCAGTCTGATGCATTCATGCCGGAAGGCTGACCGGAGTCTGCACGCGCGCTTGGCTACGGCGCTCCGCCCCAAAAACCGATCCTTGCTTCTAGCCCCCTCCCCTCCGGCCCCGTCACCATCCGCATCCACAATGCCTCGCCGGAAGGTCACCTGGTACGCGAAGCTTACCCCGGAGCGCGGTGCGGAGCTGTTGGCGGAGATGCGCGCCAGCGAGATGGAAGACGACACCCCCAACCATGCGGCGGACGTGGTTGTGACCGGGGCCGACGAAGTTGACGCTAGCGAGGCCGAGGCTCAGGACAATGCCGCCGCCACAGGCGGATCCGAGAACGAGGGCCTGGGCATGTACATGTACGTGCCAGAGGAGTTCCGGCTGGCCATGGAAGCGGAGCACCTCTCCTACACCATGGGGGTGGAGCACCGTGCGGCGGAGCAGCAACTCGCGGATGAGGCCACAGACCGCGCCTGGGTGGTCCAGTTCACCGCGGACCCCGGCCTACTTGCTGATCAGTTTGCTGCTGAGCGGCATATCGCGGACACCCTCCACAACCAGGGGCGGAGGCAGGAATCAGAAAATCCTTCTCCAAAATCCACAACGAGGCCGGCGGAGGAGTTTCGGCAGGCCATGTAGGTGGAGCACCTCTCTGACACCATGGGGGCTCCGACGAAGAGGAGTACGGGAGTGTAGTCCTCGTCGATCCTACACCATGTGGGCGGGGCACCTCTCCTACACCATGGGGGCTCTGACGATGAGGAGTAGGAGTTCGATCCAGCTGGCCATGGAGGCGGAGCACATCTCCGACGAAGAGGAGTATAGTAGTGTAGTCCTCGTCGATCCTAGATTTATTTTACTATATGTTTCTACCTCTTGTTGCACGTATTTTCCTCTTGAGAAGGTGGACTCAACTCTCAGAGCATTTCCTCTTTGGTTCGTCTTAATACAAACTTCATGCCCATTCCAATCCTAGTACGTACGTTTATTTGATTTCATCAAAGGAATTGTTAAAAAGAAGTTGGAGTGAATTCTAGAGTTCCTATGGGATTTAATACAAACGATTAGTGAATTAGCTAGGTGAATGCGTAGTGTTTCTCCCAAAATTGTTGATTAACTTTATATAGCTATAACAAAGCATAATTCTAATGCCTCTTTGTAATTAAGTCATGTCCACCGTTTCTCCGCTGAACGGGCATTGACCTAACCTACATGGCTTTCACATGCATGTTCATGAACATTATTTTCTTACTCCCACACAAAACACTATATTTAGATCTGAAATAGCCATGGGAACCTCATTATGATTAATACTACGGCAAGTGATTGTACACTAAGATATGGATTGTTGTAAAGTAGTGGTTTCATCAATAAGAATATGAAAATCTACTTAATTATCTTTTGAGGGAAATCAAGAATACTTAATATAAGACCATCATGTGATGTAAAAGCTAAATGGCCATATATCTCTCCCGCGGGTGTCGAATTACCAAAATAACTCGATACACAAAACATAGGAAATGGCACGAGAGTACTTGTTTCCTATAGTGTATCATGCATAGTAAAACCTTAGGGTGATCACATCTACAATACCTCCTTGTTTCCTTTAACCAACAGGACGATGGCACCAGCCGGGTTTGGGGCCCTGTTTTGCACCCCCATACGGGCCTCCGACCCTTCTCCCCGCCCCCGCCAACCGCCTACGAACCCGTCGTTGGGTACTGAAAATTCCCATACTCGCCACTCGTCGAGTTAACGGGACCTGATTGTACCCGTCGGGTTGTGCATGTCCCATTTGGCAAATGAAATTCACAACAAGTAATAGACACATTTTGCCATTTGGCACAACAATTCAAACAAAATTCACGACAAGTACGTAATGACACACACACAGCTTGCTATGTGCATGCAAATGCAATTCAAAACAACAGTCTAAGAATTAAGAGTTTAAGACACACTCCAAGCCCAACTGCGCTCCGCTTCCCCGTGGCGCGATCTGAGCATCTCCTTTGTAGGCGGGGGCGGTGTGAGCTCAGAGACATCGCTTTGCTGGAATGGGCCCTTACCGAAATTGCTCCCCTCGTCTAGCTCGACCGACTCGGACTCATGCAATATGCATGCGCGTGTCGGGCCGGATGGAGGCGGGGGCTCAGCCTCTCGCGCGGTGGTTCGGTGCCACGAGATGAAAAGAATCATCGGGGCATGGATCTGGGCCATCGGAATTAGTGAGTTAGGGTTTCTCTTTAACCTTTGATAGGTAGGGTCCACATGTCACAGTCGGGTCTCCGGGTTAAAGGGCACAAGGGGTTGGCACCACCATATATACATCTATACCCGGACCCACTATGAGTTTGCTTTCTTCCCTATAAGCAGACATCCGGGTATTTTTCTTAACCAGTACCTTCCCATTTGATGTGGGTACCCGTCGGGTTATCGACCAAGTCTCAGGTACCCATTGCCATCCGGACCTCCAACCGTGCACCATCAGTCTTGTGTGTGGTGCATCTATCCTACATTACGACCAGGCGTGTTGGACTCTGGATGTTAGCAATCTACTTAAACAATTATCAATCCATGAATTCTACGGAGGAGATGCAACAGATTTTAGTACATTACTGCAAGAGCATATTATTCACATCAAACATCAAGGCCGTATAAATGTTCTCGTATGTCCTCTAGCTAGCATCTAAGACACACATTCATATGTTACTACTCAGCAAGTTGCATGTTGTTAAGGTGTAATCTTGAACTCTGTCCACACTACTTTTATTTGTTGATAATTTTATTGTTCATGTATATTGTTTGCACAAAGGAATTATATTTTCTTAATTACACAATGGTTTGTTTTTTCCTCGATAAGCAGACACGCTTGTATTTTTCTTAACCAGTACCTCCCATTTGATGCGAGTACCTATCGGGTTAGCGCGTCTCGGACTCCATTGCCCCATCCGGACATCCAACAACCATGCACCACTACAATCTTGTGTGCGGCGCATCTCTCCGGCTATACGGCTGGCTGCGATGGACTCTGGAGGTGAGAAATTTACTTAAACAGTAGTCAATCCATGAATTCTAGGTACGCATGAGGTACAAGTTCTTTGTGCAAGAGCATCGTATTCATATATAGTATCAAGTTAATATGTTCTCGTATGTCGTATATCATCGAAGACACACACATTCATATCTCAACAAGCAAGTCACATGTTGTCAAGGTGTAATCTTGAACGGTTGGCCACTCGATTGTTATTTGTTGATAATTGTATTTTTCATATATATTGTTTAATTGCAGAGTGAAATTATATTTGCTTGTGCATATTTACCCGATATTTTTATTTACGACACGAAACCACTCCGTTCTGATCTTAATTTGTAGTCCAATTTAATCGAAATTTGAATCTGTATCCCGTCATTATCTACACCAGTCCTAATTCGACAAAGAAAAATGGTTCCCTGTCTAGCTAGTACTAGGATGTATGATTAATTAGCACCGGCGAGGGCATGCATGGCAGAAATGATAGAAATGGTTAGGTATTTGTGAGTTGCACATCTTAATTTTGCTTTGAACCGGGTTCAGTTTTAAATTTGGGTTAGTAATATTAATTACTAATCCACGTCATTAAATATTGATGATCGCCGAAAAGGGAGCGAGCTAAAGAGAACGACCATTTAATTATAAGCAAAAATTATGACCTCACACATAGAGGGGGACAATTGAAAGGATCGTATGACACCTAGAGGGGGGGGGGGGGGGGGGGGTGAATAGGTGCTACTTCAATTTTAGTAATTTTTAAATTTAGGCTTGACACAAAAGGTAAATTCTCTAGATATGTAACTATGGTGAATTTACCTATATGAAAAGCTAGCAACTAAGCAAGGTACACTAAGTAAAGACGGTAAACAAGGATAGAAGTAACCGAAGTGAAAGCACGCGGAGACACGGATGTAATCCTGAGTTCCTCCTTTTTAGGGGAGTACGTCTCGTTGGAGAGGTGTGAGCTACCACGAAGGTCAAAACTCAACCGCCACAAAGGCGTCACCTTCTTCTCCGATGAACCGCACCACAAAGGTTTGGTTCACGTTCCACTATCGGAATCCTTCAAGGCGGAATCCGGAGCCCTTACAACAACGATCCGGGGCACAACCCACAAGAGGATTGGGGGCTCCCGAACAGCTACAAATCTGTCACAAAGACAACAAGTGAGTACAATAAGAGGCTAGGTTTTCCAAGGAAAATCCTAGCAAAGGGTCCCTCAAGTGAATGAGGGGGAAATGAAGAACGGCTTGGTGAAGATGTAGATCCGGGGCTTCTCCTTCAATCCTCCAAGTATCAACAAGTTTGGGTGGAGGGATTGGGAGATCTATCAAATCTTGAGCTTGCAATTAATGGTGTTCTTCAATGTGGTCAAGCTAGTTGTCCAAAGGTTGGTGAAGAGGCATTTATAGTCCCCTTCAAAATATGGCCGTTGAAGGGGTAAGTCGTTGCTGCGCAGAGGAGAGCCGGCCGTGGGGCTGGCCTAAACCGGCTGGAGGGCCGGACCATCTCCCGAGCAAACCGGCCACTGGCCGGCCTAAACCGGCTGGGGAGCCGGACCAACACCCGAGCCAACCGGCTGTGAGGCCGGCCTAAACCGGCCGGGGGCCGGCCGGGCACCCGAGCAGTCCGGCCATGGGGCCGGCCTAGACCGGCTGGGGAGCCGGCCGGGCACCCGAGCCAACCGGCCATGAGCCCGGTTTTGGCAGGCTGGGAGGCCGGTTGCCTCCCTGCGCTTCTTCTCCCTTCACGTTCGACTTTTCGACAATCCACTTTTCTTCCCTTTTTGCATAGAGAGAGATCCACTAGTATCTTTCGATATAGATGGTCATATTTCCTGTAGACACTTAGCGGTGTGTTAAATACTTCCAAGTGTTGTGATCAAGCATCAAAACAAGATTAACGGATTTTGTCCTTTCAATCTCCCCTTTTTGATGTTTGATGACAACACAAGGATTTGCAAAAAGGTATCTCAATTAAGCATGGCAAAGTTTTTGAGAGAAGCTCCCCCTTAAACTTATAAGCCAACAAGGTAAACAAGAATATATGCTCAAACGAGAATCATGAAGCAAGCACAATATATAGACTATGTGAGCAAGGGATATGCGATAATCCTCACCATAGACATCACATAGTAGAGCAAATTTCTCACCATAGGCTTCAAATAGATATAGTCTTGGAATACAATCACCTTGTAACGGACTCCAAAATAATAGAAGATAAACCGGGGAAGTCCTTACAATAACATAAAGGAGGTCCATAATATCCTTACAATAACCATGACATAAGTTCCATAGTACACCACAAATAGAGTTCACTTAAAAACTTAAAACAAGTTCGATGCAAATGAAACACGGGAAATATGAAAGTGCAAATGGATGCAATGCAATGCAAATCCCCGGAGATCTCTCTCCCCCTTTGGCATCAAGACACCAAAAAGGGAGAAAGTGATGTGAAAGCCCATGATCACTTATCTTCATCATACTCCTCGACCTCCTCATCATCATCCTCATCATCATCATCATCATCATCATGAGCAGCGGGACCGGAGCTAGACTGACCAGGGTCGCCGCCCTGCCAATATGGAGCAAGAGAGGAGGCATCATCACCAAACCAATAAGTATACTTGTTCTGGGCCATGTAGGTGTTCTCAGAAACTTCAGCAGAGCTAGATGAATAGGTAACACCGAGTTTATCCATGATGGCACGCTGATGGCGCTGGATGCTTTCTGCTTCTTGTAAGACTTGTATTCAGATTTCTTCTTGTGGGCAAAGAAGCAATTCATCCTCTTGAGTGCTTCAACCAGACCACCCTTGTGCTGAGAATCATCATCATCTGAAGGAGCATCACTAGGAGGCGGAAAAACAGGAGCACCCTCAGGTATAGCACGGAAAGCAACAAGTGGAGGTTCAACTAGCTCATACTGATTGACAACTTCTTCAGGCAGCTTGGTGTTGATGAGAGTCTGCAGGAGTGGACAATAAATGGGAACCCTGCACTTGGCAACCACAATCTCCATCTCTTCCCAAAGATAATCAAGCACATCAATTCGCTTCTTCCTGAGATAAAGATCATAGATGTGATGAAGGCAATTACTCATCCGTTCACGAACAAGAGTCTTCTCTCCAAACTTGCAGGCAAGGCAGTTACTCAGAATGGTGAAAACAATTCTCCAAAAATGATACATATGAATAACACTGGGAATTTTTTCACGAAGCCCTGTCCCGGGAGGGTAGCAATGACGGATCCCGACCTCAGCTGGAATAAGCTTCTGAAGATGGAGACGAACATACAATGGGCAGAAGGGCAGATCCTCAAGACCAAACAGTGCTCCAAAATCAGCCAAGGAAGAGGAACACTGAGTATCTGCACTCATCCAAGTCATAAACCTCTTACCACGCACTTTGGTGAAAACAACAGTAGCATAAATTGCTGAATTAACTCAGGAGAATATGGAGTGCTAACTGTCATGAGCTTAGAAATCTGATGAAAATCCATAATATCCATCACAACCGGCCACTCTTCTCTAGCTTGAGAAAGGTTGAAATAATCCACAGCAACATGACTATTCTTATGGACTGCTAAGCGTTCATAAAAGATTTGCTGATGCATCTTGCAATAAAATCTATCATCATCTAGGCAAGTGGACTCACCAAACACATAAGGATTGAACTGCAAGCGATCTTTCTTGAAATCCCTAGGTTTCACACCTATCCAAATTTCACGAACTGGTTCATCGGGATTCTCACGAGGTTGTTTACCTTTCTTTGACTTGGACTACACAACCTTGGGAGCATGCCTGGCCGTGGTCTTCTTGACTGTAGCAACCTTCTTGAGTTTCTTGGCCTTGGGCATGGAGGAGGAATCAGCTAGGAAATCATCATCACCAACAATGTCTTCCAGCCCATCAAAGGTCTTGCTCTTGCCAGCCCTGCTGGACTGAGGCACCTCCTCAAAATCATCATCCCACTCCTTCATCTTAAGCTTGAGAGGAGCTCCGAAAAGCACCAACAATGGAGGAGAACACCCCAAATCAACCACCAATGGAGAAACTATATGGATGGGGTGGAAGATCGGGGGAGTTGCTTCAGATCCATGGAGAGAAAGGAGTAGGGAGAGGCTCAATGTGTGGGGGAGGTGGAGGAGCTCGAGGTGGGGTGAGGGGCAGCCATGGCGTTGAGGATCACAGGGTGGAGAGAATAACTGTTGGAGGAGTTGCCCCGTGCTCACGCGCGAGAGATGAAGACGCTTCGGCGGGCCGGCCGTGGATCCGGTTTCAACCGGGGGGGGCTCGAGCCAACCGGACCTGGGGCTGGTTGCGGCCGGGCAGGCGACCGGGCGGAGACCCGAGGAAACCGGACCTGGGGCCGGTCAAGCCGGGTGGAGGCCGGCCGATGGCCCGAGGGAACCGGCCCTGGAGCCGGTTTGGGCCGGTTTGGAGGTCGGCCAGGGCCTGAGCGCTGAAACGACTCCGGACCACTTCCTCCTTCAGATTTTTGACGAGCTAGAGCTTCCGAACACCTTGCATCTTCAAGAATACCACTGTTGAGAAATCCGTCTTCAAGAATATCCAATGAGCAACCTTTGAGTAATCCGGGGAGATGCGAAACATGAAGAAAAACTTCATACATCCAATGGAAAAAAAACTCCAAAAAAACATTGGATGATTCAAAGATGATAAACAACGAATATGCATCAAAACTCACGGAAGAACCAACTCTTCAAGAGAAGAGGGCGGTGGCCTAGGCCACCATATATGAGTGTGTGGTGTGACACCGCGAAGATATATCTTGGGTTCACGGCCACTACTCATCATTGAAGCTCACAATTCATAAACGAATAAGATAAGCAAATGATTTCTTAATGTCGGCATAATGGGGGGAGGGATAGTCCAATGGATTAGGACCGCACTCCCCCTATGTCCATGCCTACACCTAAACCAAATAGATAGTCAAAAATAGGTGTGTATGCAAGATGGTCAAGTCAAGCTCCTAGAATCCACGATATTTAGCTCATGCCTCAAGAAGGTGAATCTTGCTTCATCAAGTGGCTTCGTGAATATGTCGGCAAGTTGATCTTTGGTTGGAATATAGCCAAGCTCAATATCACCACGAGCAATATGATCCCGAATAAAATGATGACGAATCTCAATATGCTTCGTTCTTGAGTGTTGCACCGGATTGTGGCCAATCTTGATAGCACTTTCATTGTCACACAAAAGAGGCACTTTGTCACAATTGACACCGTATTCCTTTAAAGTTTGCCTCATCCATAACAATTGAGTGCATGCACTAGCGGCCGCCACATACTCGGCTTCGGCGGAGGATAGAGATATGCAATTTTGCTTCTTAGAAGACCAACTCACCAAGGACCTACCAAGAAATTGGCATGCCCCGGAAGTTGATTTCCTATCATCCTTGCAACCGGCCCAATCCGAATCCGTGTACCCGGCAAGAGAGAAATTAGTGCCCTTTGGGTACCACAAACCAAACCTTGGGGTATCAACCAAATATCGAAGGATTCTATTGACCGCCACCATGTGGCTTTCTTTAGGAGCGGCTTGATACCTTGCACACACCCCTACACTCAACACAATATCGGGTCTAGATGCACAAAGATAAAGCAAAGAACCAATCATAGAGCGATAAAGTTTTTGATCAACATCGATACCGTCGGGTTAAGTTCAAGATGGCATTTGGTGTCCATGGGAAACCGCTTCCCTTAGCATTGTGCATATTGAACCTCTTGAGCATGTCTTGGGTATATTTGGTTTGAGAGATGAAAGTCCCTTCATTCAATTGCTTGATCTCAAAACCGAGAAAGAACTTCAATTCGCCCATCATAGACATCTCGAACCTATCGGTCATAAGCTTTGAAAATTCATCATTGAAAGCTTTGTTAGATGAGCCAAATATAATATCATCAACATAAAGTTGGCATATGAAAAGCTCCCCTTTACCCTCTTGGTAAAGAGAGTGGGATCGATTTGCCCCAATTCAAATCCACGGTCTAGCAATAGCTCTCTTAGGTGCTCATACCAAGCACGAGGTGCTTGTTTGAGACCATAGAGCGCCTTATCAAGCTTGTAGACATGGTTAGGGAATTTAGGGTCCTCGAAACCCGGTGGTTGCTTAACATATACCAACTCCTTTAAAGGACCATTAAGAAAGGCACTTTTCACATCCATTTGTTGCAATTTAAAGTTATGATGTGATGCATATGCAAGAAGGATACGGATGGACTCAAGGCGAGCCACGGGTGCATAAGTCTCTCCAAAATCAATGCCTTCAACTTGAGAGTACCCTTGTGCAACCAATCTTGCCTTGTTCTCACAACCATTCCACTCATCTTGCTTGTTCTTGAATATCCACTTTGTGCCTATAACATTGCGGCAATCTTTTGGCTTCTCAACTAGATTCCACACTTTGTTGCGCTTGAAGTTATTGAGTTCATCATGCATAGCTTCTAACCAATCCGGATCTTCAAGAGCTTCAAACACTTTCTTTGGTTCCACCATGGAAATATGAGCTTGATGTTCACTAAAGTTTGCCAATTGCCTTCTTGTGGTAACACCCTCTTGTGGTCACCAAGGATGTTTTCTAGACGGTGACTCTTTATTTAAAGTCTTTTCAACTCTTGCTTTACGACGGGCTTCGATATCTCTATTGCATCTTGGAGGTATCTCTTGATCATCTTGATCATTTGAGTCCCCGTCTTGACCGGAATGTTGACCTTGATCATCTTGAAGCACATCTTCAACAATGAAGGAGAGGGTTGATCTTGGTCATGACCTTGGCTAGCATCAACAATAGGAGAACTTGGTTCTTGCATAGCAACTTGGTCAACATGAGGAGGGTCTTGAACTTGTTCTTGGGTGGTGCATCATTTGCTTCCATGATAGGCGCCGTTTCAACTTGTGATGAAGAGGCCTCCACTTGAATGGAGCTTGGACTTGCTTGAGGAGACTCGTAATGAATCTCAACGGGACGATGGAAACCAATGCCCATTCTTCTTATAGCATCTTGAGGCTCTTCATTATCTACATCACAAACATGAAATTGCGCCACTTGGGAGCCGTCATTCTCATCGAACCTCACATCACAAGATTCTATGACTTTCCCAACGGTTTTGTCATAGACTCTATAGGTGTGAGATTCGGCACCGTACCCAACAAAAACACCCTCTAAAGCTTTAGATTCAAATTTAGACAAACGAACACTTTTGTTCTTATAGAAACACTTACAACCAAATACTCGGTAGTAGGAGACATTGGGCTTGTTGCCGGTGAGCATCTCATAAGATGTAAACTTCTTGCCAACGAAAGAATAGCCGGTTAGATGAATGACACGCCGTGGAGATAGCCTCGGCCCATAAGAATAGGAGACTTAAACTCCGCCAACATAGACCTTGCCATATCCATGAGAGTCCGGTTCTTCCTTTCGGCTACACCATTTTGTTGAGGGGTATATGCAGCGGAATATTGATGACGAATCCCCTCTTCACTAAGAAACTCATTTAAGGTGTAGTTCTTGAACTCGGAGCCATTATCACTCCTAATGACCAATATAGGGACATTGTGTTGGCGTTGAACTTCATTGGAAAAGTCGATGACGGCTTGTTGGGTCTCATCCTTCGTCTTGAAGAAATAAACCCAAGTAAATCTTGAATAGTCATCAACAATCACCAAACAATATTTCTTCCCACCAAGACTAGGTTGAGGCACGGCACCAAAGAGATCAACATGAAGAAGTTCCAATATCCTCTTTGATGAAATGATGGTCTTGCTTGGATGGGGAGAATCATGCATCTTTCCTTCAACACAAGCCCTACAAAGACGATCTCTAGAAAAAGAAACATTGTCTTTTAGTCCAAGAATGTGGCCACCCTTGTGAAGACTTTGCAAAGTTCTCATGTTGACATGGGACAAGCGGCGATGCCACAACCATCCCACGTCGGCCTTTCCGAATAGGCATATTGCTTGAGTGTTGGTAGACCCCGAAAAGTCCACCACGAACAACTCATTTTCAACATACCCAACGAACATGACCTTTAGAGTCTTGCTCCTCAAGAGTACCACCATATCAATAGTAAAATGGACATCAAAATTCATCTTATTAAGTGCACGAACGGACATAAGATTGTAACCGAGGGACTCGACAAGCATGACATTTACAAGGGTGATATCCTTTGCAACTACCACCTTGCCGAGACCCGTTACCTCCGCTTTTGATTTATCACCATAGGAGACGGATGCTTGATTTATATTTGGTCCCAACTCCGTCATGATCTCCTTGCTTCCGGTCATATGACTAGTGCATCCACTATCAACCACCCATTTAGACCCACCGGAAGCATAGTCCTACAAGAAATCATTGCTTGGTTTTAGGTACCCATTTCTCAATGGGTCCTCTTTTGTTAGCAACAAGGGTCTTAGGAACCCAAATAGATAAGCAATGTAACCATCATAAGGACCAACATATTTTGCATAAACATCCCCAATAATCAACATAAAGAATGTAGTTGGGATTGTTATGCCCCGCAAAGTCACTACGAGTGGTCTTGCCCCTAGTGGCATTACCACCCGCAATGGAAGTCTTGGCTTGTGCGGGCTTGGCATTGGTGTTGCTCTTCTTCTTCTTTGCCTTGGCCACATAACCAAGGCCCTCCTTCCCTTTGTGTGGCTTTTGCTCAAAAATTTGAGCAACAACCTTTTCTTTACCTTTAGGAATAGAGGTCTTGGCACTAGTGGCCTTGGCAAGCTCAACCTTCAACCTAGCATTTTCCTCAATAACATTTGCATGATCACAAGAGGGAGTAGAGGTGCTAGGTGAGTTAGATTTGAAAGTTGAGTTTGAAGTTGCTCATGAGACTTGACTAGAAGAGAGTGGGTACTTTCCAAGGCCTTGTGAGCCTTGTTAAGTTTCTCCACATCCTCAAGGAGTCTAGCATTAGCAACCACAAACTCGGCTTTCTCCTTTTTAATCACTTTATATTTAGCAAAGACATGATCTCTATCCTTAATGATTTTAGCAATTATTTCATCATTTTTATCATCAAGAGACTCAATTCTTTCCTCAAGAGAGTTCTATATTCACTTCTTCTTCAAGAGAAGCATTCAAGGATTCTATGGAAGCATTCAAGGATGCTATGGTGAGAGAATCCTCTCTCTCAATTTTTCCCTTGTCATCAAGGATTTCTTCGGCCGCATCAAGTTGTCTCAAGAGAGACTCAACATATGCCTTAGTTTCACCTTGCAAGTTAGCCACAATAGTATCGGAAGCAACAAGTTCTTTCTTAATCACAAGACTAGTTTTATCATCTATTTCATGCATAGTCTTGGGAGTAGAAGATGATACCTCGGTGACGTGAGCCATGAGGCAACGAGCGGTGTTGATGGAGAGGTTCTCATTGGGGGATTCGAAGAGAGAAGGAGGTGGAGTTGATACAATGGCCAAAGCGGCCACCTCACGAGTGGGTTCTTCTTCTTCGGAATCCTCGGAAGGATACTCTTCTTGAGTCATCAACACAATTCTTGGTGCTTTCTTGAAGAATGGCTTCCTCTTGACAAAAGGCTTCTTTTGTATCATGTTTGATTGCCCTTGAGGACAAGCCTTCCACCGTTTTGCTCTCTATTCTCATATGGACAATCTTGATGAAGTGATGCTTGTTATGACAATTGTAGCAAGTCTTTATCCTATTAGCAAACTCCTTCTTCCCTTGGATTGTTTGCATGATCAACTTGAGCCTTTGCCTTGGCCGGGTCACGCCAAAAGTCCTTGTTGCAAGAGCTATGTGACCATGGAGGGCTTGTTCAAGTTCATCGGGAGGAAGGTTGTTCGGGCATGCTTCAACTTCATCATGTTCATCAAGGCACACAACCTTGGCCTTCAAAGCAAGAGAGGGACCTTGCTTCATTCCCATGGCCCTAGCACGGTTGTCTAGAGCATTCTTGGTGGCAACCTTGGAGGCTTGCATCTCTTGCATAACTTCATTGGATGTCATCTCAAGGTAGTTGAATTTTCCTTGAAGGGCCTTCAAGTCAACGGGCTCGAAGGGCATGAGTGCATTCACATACTTCCTCTTGATCCAAGCATCATCCACATAGGTTGCCCCAACATTGAAAAGGCTTGGCAAGAATCTTGAGTCTTGCATACATCTCTTCATGAGTTTCACTATCAAGCATGTAGAAGCCTTCGGCTTCATTGTTCAAGCATCAAATCTATTCCTCTTCATGCTTTCATTTCCAAGAAATGCCACCTCAAGGCACTCCCAAGCTTCTTTGGCGGTGGAGACGTTTTGAATGTGATGAAGACCACTTTCTCCAACGGCAAGTTCAATCATGTGGAGAGCGGAAGCATTGAGTTGTTTCTCGGCCACCTCTCTTCTTGTCAAGTTGTTAGGATTCACGGCCTTGTATCCCTCTTGAATGATCCTCCAAAGCTCGATAGAGGAACTGTTGATATGAGATTTCATTAAGTGTTGCCAAGTAGCAAAAGCCAATGCATTAAGTTTAGGAGGTGGACCCAAAGGGTTTATGCGAGTATGATGGATAGGTGGGTCGGGAGAGTACACAAAGGGAACCCCATGGTACTCCGGCTTCCCACCTTCGGGAGTGGTGGTAGATGTGGAAGATTTCTTAGGGTCGGTTTCTTTATCTTCAACCCCTTTCTTTTCCTCTTTTCCCTCCTCGGTATCACCGTCATGGGAGGTAGCGGAGTCTCTAGTGGGGTGGTCTCCTTAGGAACCTTGCCACTTGCGAGTTGTGTGATCAACTCACGCATCTCGGCAAATTTGGTATCCATGGACGATATCAAAGATGTCTCCATCAATTTGAGATCGGCCATGGATGCCGTAGTGGCTTGGTCTCCGGGATCACCTCACTTCGTGTCATACTTCTCTTAGGCGGTTAAGCCCAACAAGAGAGCCGAGGCTCTGATACCAATTGAAAGGATCGTATGACACCTAGAGGGGGGGGGGTGAATAGGTGCTACTTCAATTTTAGTACTTTTTAAATTAGGCTTGACACAAAAGGTAAATTCTCTAGATATGCAACTATGGTGAATTTACCTATATGACAAGCTAGCAACTAAACAAGATACACTAAGTAAAGACTAAACAAGGATAGAAGTAACCGAAGTGAAAGCACGCGGAGACACGGATGTAATCCCGAGTTCCTCCTTTTTAGGGGAGTACGTCTCGTTGGAGAGGTGTGAGCTACCACGAAGGTCAAAACTCAACCGCCACAAAGGCGTCACCTTCTTCTCCGATGAACCGCACCACAAAGGTTTGGTTCACCTTCCACTATCGGAATCCTTCAAGGCGGAATCCGGAGCCCTTACAACAACGATCCGGGGCACAACCCACAAGAGGATTGGGGGCTCCCGAACAGCTACAAATCTGTCACAAAGACAACAAGTGAGTACAATAAGAGCTAGGTTTTCCCAATGGAAATCCTAGCAAAGGGTCCCTCAAGTGAATGAGGGGGAAATGAAGAACGGCTTGGTGAAGATGTAGATCCGGGGCTTCTCCTTCAATCCTCCAAGTATCAACGAGTTTGGGTGGAGGGATTGGGAGATCTATCAAATCTTGAGCTTGCAATTAATGGTGTTCTTCAATGTGGTCAAGCTAGTTGTCCAAAGGTTGGTGAAGAGGCATTTATAGTCCCCTTCAAATATGGCCGTTGAAGGGGTAAGTCGTTGCTGCGCAGAGGAGAGCCGGCCGTGGGGCCGGCCTAAACCGGCTGGAGGGCCGGACCATCTCCCGAGCAAACCGGCCACTGGGCCGGCCTAAACCGGATGGGGAGCCGGACCAACACCCGAGCCAACCGGCTGTGAGGCCGGCCTAAACCGGCCGGGGGGCCGGCCGGGCACCCGAGCAGTCCGGCCATGGGGCCGGCCTAGACCGGCTGAGGAGCCGGCCGGGCACCCGAGCCAACCGGCCATGAGCCCGGTTTTGGCCGGCTGGGAGGCCGTTGCCTCCCTGCGCTTCTTCTCCCTTCACGTTCGACTTTCCGACAATCCACTTTTCTTCCCTTTTTGCATAGAGAGAGATCCACTAGTATCTTTCGATATAGATGGTCATTTTCCTGTAGACACTTAGCGGTGTGTTAAATACTTCCAAGTGTTGTGATCAAGCATCAAAACAAGATTAACGGATTTTGTCCTTTCAACAATGTCACCCGACTACATGCTGAGGTCACGCATTGCTTCTACACATTCGGGCTCATACACATGCTACCCCGTGTGACTTCCAAGTGAGAGAGACCAATGTCAGGGTCCCACCTGTCAGCGCAAATGGTAGCACAAGACTACTGTTTTTTATGCTTTTGCTGGAGTTTGAACACTAGTGGGCGGCAAGCATACTCCAGAAGCAAGAGTTTGAAAAATAGTGGGCGGCAAGCATGCATCGATTCGATACGACGGCTCATGTAAGCATTATCTCCACTACCCGCAAGGCCGCAAGAAAAGAAATCATTATCTTTCACTAGAACCTTCATTCTGCAATGTGTGAGTCCTAATCCGACAAACAAAATTGGTTCCCTATCTAGCTAGTACTAGAATGTATGATTAATTAGCACCGGCGAGGGCATGGCAGAAATGATAGAGATGGTAAGGTGTTTGAGTTTGAGTTGCACATCTTAATTTTGCTTTGAACTGGATTCAGTTTTAAATTTGGGTTAGTAATATTAATTACTAATCCACGTCTTCCATACCAAACCACGTCATTAAATCGTCACCAAATGTAATACTCTTTGTAATTAAGTATTGATGATCGCCAAAAAGGGAGCGAGCTAAAGAGAACGACCATTTAATTATAAGCAAAAATAATGACCTCGCACCTAGAGGGGGACAGTTTCCACCCAGCTAAAGGCTGAGGCCACAGATTGGTGCTACACATTCGGGCTTATAAACTGGTGAAACACACTGTAAGCTAGCGAGGTGGGACTAAACATGCTACCCCGTGTGACTTACAAGTGAGAGAAACCAATTTCAGGGCCCCACCTGTCAGCGCGAATGGTAGAACAGGACTACTGTTTTTATGCTTTTGATGGAGTTTGAACACTAGTGGGCGGCAAGCATACTCCAGAAGCAAGAGTTTGAAAACTAGTGGGAGGCAAGCATGCATCGATTCGATACGACGGCTCATGTCAGCATTATCTTCCACTACCTGCAAGGCCGCAAGAAAAGAAATCATTATCTTTCACTAGAACCTTCATTCTGCAATGTGTGAGTCCTAATCCGACAAAGAAAATTGGTTCCCTATCTAGCTAGTACTAGAATGTATGATTAATTAGCACTGGCGAGGGCATGGCAGAAATGATAGAGATGGTAAGGTGTTTGAGTTTGGGTTGCACATCTTAATTTTGCTTTGAACCGGATTCAGTTTTAAATTTGGGTTAGTAATATTAATTACTAATCCACGTCTTCCATACCAAACCACGTCATTAAATCGTCACCGAAATGTAATACTCTTTGTAATTAAGTATTGATGATCGCCGAAAAGGGAGCGAGCTAAAGAGAAAGATCATTTAATTATAAGCAAAAATAATGACCACGCACCTAGAGGGAGACAGTGTCCACCCTGCTAAAGGCCGAGGCCACGGATTGGTGCTACACATTCAGGCTTATAAACTAGTGAAACACACTGTAAGCTAGCGAGGTGGGACTAAACATGCTACCTCGTGTGACTTACAAGTGAGAGAGACCAATTTGAGGGCCCCACCTGTCAGCACGAATGGTAGCACAGGACTACTGTTTTTTATGCTTTTGCTGGAGTTTGAACACTAGTGGGCGGCAAACATACTCCAGAAGCAAGAGTTTGAAAACTAGTGGGCAGCAAGCATGCATCGATTCGATACGATGGTTCATCTCAGCATTATCTTCCACTACCTGCAAGGCCGCAAGAAAAGAAATCATTATCTTTCACTAGAACCTTCATTCTGCAATGTGTGCCAATGGTCAGACACGCGCATGGTGTACGGGAGGCCTAGCTAGCATGTTATTAGGGGAACCGTTTTTAGGTCACCCGCAACGTGTAGCCAAATCTAGTTCCATTTCACAATTTGGCTTTGAGAATCCCTCCGTATGAAAACATAAGATGTTTTAGCATTTCTGGACAACACGTATGTAGACATGTTTTAGTGTGTAGATTCATGTGCGTCTTACACTAAACATGTCTAAATACATTATGGTTAAAAAGGCTAAAACATCTTACATTTTGATACGGGTAGTTCCATACATTGTGAGCTAGTTATAAAATTAGCAAAACAGGGAACCGGAGCAAGTTCGTGCGCCGATGCCATACATGTTGCATGATTGAATAGACAATGTTCTCTCTCATGTGGTGGGAAGAAAGAGATGGGGTAAAGGGAGAGAGATCGGTTGGAAAGAGAAAGTTGATGGTGTTGCATCGGAGTAGTACACCGTGTCAGATTTGGGGATTTCAATGCTGTGTCTGCCTTCCAGAAAGCCAAATGTTTAACAGATACAACATCGAGAAAGCGAACTACATCCATATCATATACCACGATGCACAGACATAATCTTTGCACATTTGCATACACAATATATCCAATACAGTGTCATGCTGAAAGCAAAAAAAAATCTCTGTAAAACAAGTCTTCATCTTCCAGTCAAGGTACGGGTAAAGAGTATATTGGAACATCAGTGTCCCCGATATACACAATGTCACAAACTCGCAATGCATGTCCAATGAGAAATATCTCAGTGAAACAAGTCTCATGCGAGGAACTGGAACCGAGTACACTGTACGTCCATTATGCTTAAAAAAAAATGGTAAGTTGGCATGCCTAATAATGAACAATCCGAATACAGAGATACTAAAATAATAACTTACTCGTATCTATTCTTATCTGAACGAGGCAGCAGAGATTTTGAGAAGAGATAGAAGAGGCATCATACGTGCCTACAAGATCGTGCTCTGTCCTCTTCGTGCCCAGCCAAGCCTGCCATTTTTGTGAGGTGTCCCCAAAATCAGATCTGAGAGGAGAGGAGCTAAAGGAGAATGTGGTGTTTTTTTATTTCCAGTTACTATCATATAACTACCTCTATGCTCCCATTTCGGGTGTGAATCCGGGTTCGGACTTCTTTGTCACCAATCAATGTATGCATTTTTGTGCGGTGTCACTGAAATGTAAGATTGATGATCGCCGAAAAGGGAGCGAGCTAAAAAAGAAATGCTACAATTAGAACAGAAGGTACATAGCAACCCTACACGTGTACATGCATTACCAAAAATAAGAAGTACCATGTACAAGAAAATATCAGTAAGGCTTCCCTAATGCTTGGATCTATTTAAATGAAGGAAATGATTGAAGTTGTGTCTTATTACGGTACTAACATGCATACAGCTCTTCCACAAGATCATATGCCAAAAAGAAGGTTCGTTAGGGCAAAATCGTTATTTACAAATTCAATTACATACAAACACTACAAACAAAAGCATTACTATTGTGATTATAACTTATAATAAACCACTAGTACTATACCATGCATTAGGGAGGGACTAAAGTAGTAGCTAAATAAAATCGAACATAGCTAGCTTGCTCTTCGGCATGGGGTAGCACAAGGATTTATACCATGGAGTCGGTGGAGGTAGAGGTCTCCCGTACGGCCGGTTCATAGAAGGAACCCGAGGTCCCGAGCCCTCTGCGGATCAGCGATCAATGGGATGTCAGACAATCCTCCGCGTCGCCGCCGGCACCGCGAGCCTCTGCAGCACCTAGCGTTGAGGACTTGAGGTGGGAAGGGAGAGTAGACCAGCCACACCGTTGGCCAAAAACGGTTCAAAGTGGAGATCGGTTCACCACACCGCAACATAGAAAAAGAGTATTTACTCTGCCATAGGTCCCACCAATGCATGTTGAATCGATTCAATACACTGCAAGGAAATATAGCGGTTCTTCGTTCTGACAACATTTTTAGGAAGCGAACCAACAGTGTGGCTGGTCGATGGTGTAGTTTTTTTTAGGTTGTGTAGGGCTTTCGGCTTCCCACTATTCCCATTCAACTCTATCTACACAATGCTGAGCGAACAAGAAAAAAGAGGGAAGCGGCTCCTCTGACGTACGGCGCACTGAAGTGGAGTCAATGACATGTGGCGCCCAATGTCCGGTCGGCCCACATGTCAGTGTTCTCACGGTACCACGGCTACGTCATGGTCAGGGGATCCCAGTCCGAAAAAGAGAGTCCCACTGCGTCAAAGAGAACCATTGATGCGTTGAATCAACGCAGGTGTACACGCAACGCCATGAAAGAAAATTGACAGAGCTAGGCAGCTAGCGAGAGAGGAGGCCCTAGCCCACCGAATCTTATCTTGATTGGAGAGAGACAAAGCGGGGGTAGGACGATGGTGTCTTTCGTGGCGACTCGCCTATTCGCTGAGCAAATTGCACTTTCCACCACCTTCTTCTGCATCTGTTGGATAAATCACCAGTTGGAAGGATTTTCATAGCATCCAAATCCTTATGTATATTTTCCTATGATGGCAATTGGATTTGCTTTTCCTGTGATGGAATCAAACAAAAATTTGCGCAAATATAATCTATAAGATTGGAGTTCGGATGACGCTATCACATTGCAATCCTACAGTTTTTTACTACGATTTTTGAATTCTAGTAGTATGAGAAATTGAGAGTCAAAGAGGCCGAAGTGATTGTTTGTGCAACACATGGAGCATGAGGTGTGGAAAGTGCAATTTCCTCTCTGTTTTAGTAAGGTGGGAGATATGTCTCTCCTCTTTCTGGTGGTCCCGGTTCCTGTTGGTAAAACACCCTCTGGGCACTCTGCTTCACCATGACTTGCCACACTCCTGTCAACCTACTGTGCAACGGAGTTACTCCGTACTATACTACTCCTAGTATATTCTGTGGCATATCGTCCAGAGAAAATCCTTGCAGGATTGGAGTGGGGGTTGTGGCTGGGGGTGGGGCATCGGTTTCAACACGCCTCACGATGCGGTACTACTCCGTACATGTCTACGAGGAGGGAGTGGCGGAAGCGGCTCCTTTGACGAACGGCGCACTGACGTGATTTCACTGACATGTGCCACCCAAGTCCGAGCGGCCCACATGTCAGTGTCCTCACGGCTGCATGGGCTACGTCAAGGGATGTTGATCAATATGGTTTCAACGTGCCTCACGATGCGGTACTACTCCGTACATGTCTAGGAGGAGAGGAGTGGCGGAAACGGCTCCTTTGACGAACGACGCACTGACGTGATTTCACTGACATGTGGCCACCCAAGTCCGAGCGGCCCCACATGTCAGTGTCCTCACGGCTGCATGGGCTACGTCAGGGGATGTTGATCACTGTTATTGATACCGCAGGGGAGAGAGAGAGAGTAGGGAGGAGAGGAGGCCTGCAGAGAGTGAGAGAGTCAGAGGGGGGAGAGAGAGAGGGAGAGGAAGCTTGTTGACGAAGGATGGGTGTGTAGAGTGGGGGGAGAGAGGGAGAGGAAGCTTGTCGACGAAGGATGAGGGTGTGCAGAGCGGGGGAGAGAGAGGGAGAGGAAGCTTGTCGACGAAGGATGGGGTTTGCAGATGTTGCAATCGTCACCTTTTTGGCGATGTGACTGGTTGTCCTGCTGGGCTTGCTCACCGCACGAAGAGGCTACCACTACTCCATCCACTATTCAAGCTTAGAACGGAAATTAAATCCCTAGTCAGTTATCAAACGTAACTAAACTTCCCGAGCTTAATCAATGGAGCACATGATGAAGTGAAGATTTTTTTAAAAAATCGATTTTTTTGAATTTTAAGATAATCTTTTTTGGATCGGCTATGACCATTGGATTCTTATTGGACACGGCCAAGATCTTTGATCGGATGGCACCTACATATGGATTTTTTTGCGAATCACATATGGAGATATTCACCGTGTGACTTGCTTCACAGCTCACAGTGACCGAGAATCTCTGTCCCCACGTGTACAACTGTTATTCGTTCTTAGGGCATCTACTATGTAGTCCATAAGTTTGTCCCTATCAATAAGCTTGTCCATAAGGAAAAAGCTTATGGACAACCCATAAGCTTGTAGACAACCATAATGAATAGAATAATGTTAATTTATGGCTATAGTGCACAAAGCAATAAACATGTAATATTTTTTCAAAGCTATTGTTATTTTCATGGTTTTACTATCTGATTTTTTTCCTGACAGGTGGGACCCATCTTAAGGTGTGTTATTTGAGCATACATTGTGGTGTTGTCTATAAGCTTATGATGTAATAAGTGTGTCCCTTCTTATTGATAGATTTTGCCCCCACAACTACTCCTCCCTTCGTTTCGGTTGACAAGTCCTGCGCGTATCCCTATATCATGACGAAATATATATGCCCAAAAAATATAGTATCATTCTCGCTCAAAAATATAACTTAAAAATATAACATTTGAAATTTCTAATGGTATATTTTCGTAATATACACTTTATATTACGATTTTTTTAGATTCACTTTATATTACGTTGGTCAAATTATATCGATCTGATGGTAGGGCGAGCGAATTTGGGGTACCAATTAAGACGTTGATTGTAAATGGATACGGTTACTGTATACGGTACATTAAATGGGCCCTACCATGGAACTGTAGAACTTCTCCTCTCTCTTCTCTCTCTGTCTTCTCTTGTTGACGCAAAAATGGCGGCTTTGAGCGGAGACTCTCACCAGAACAAGTCCATTGACACATCCAACGGTAATGGCCCCGACCCTCCACTGGGCAGCCCAGACTCGTTCGACGGGCCGTTTCTGTCAGATTCAGAGGAATTCAAAACTGACCATTATTCAGAGGAAACGCCTCCACCGAGCCAGACCGACTCCTACAATACGAGGAGGAGGAGGAGAGCGACAATGACGACGAAACCGACGACGAGGAGGAGTCGAAAGGGGAGGACGAAGCCTCCGTCGAGCGGAGGAGGAAAGGCTGCATCAGCCGCCGCTGAGCCCGTTCACATTCTACGCGGGGTCGTCGGACTCAAACAAGGTTGACGACGACGAAGTTTCTTCATTTCCCCAAGAAGCATGACCGGGAGGAAGACGAGGACGATGAGGCCGCCATGAAGAAGAAGAAGAAGAAGAAGAAGAAGAAGAAGAAGAAGAAGAAAGAGGAGGAGGAGAAATAATAAGCTTTCCATACTTTGTATAATTCTGTATCCTGTGAAGTTAAGTAAATATGGTTCACAATCAAATTAACCTCTCTGCTCGATTCTGTCGATTATGTTCTATTGTTCAAACGTCGGTGTTGTTGGTTATTGCTTATTAAGGCCATGATCTTTGCCATCCCATTCCCACACACGCAATGCATGATGCATGCATGAACGGACCCAACTATCCACACATACATGGAGACCCCACTTCTCATGGTCCAAGTCAGTGAGCCATTTAGGGAGTGCAGTACGGAAGGAGACATCTGATACGTCTCAAACGTATCTATAATTTTATATGTTCCATGCTGTTATTATACCAATTGCTACATGTTTTATTTACACTTCATAGCATTTTTATGCATTTTCTGGGACTAACCTATTAACAAGATGCCGAAGTGCCAGTTCCTGTTTTCTGCTGTTTTTCTCCTTCAGAAAGGCTAGTCGCAAAATATTCTCGGAATTGGACGAAAATCAACGTGTGCAAATATCTCATCGGAAGACTCCAGAAGCCAGAAGGGGAGACGAAGTGGGGCCACGAGGCAGCCTCACCAGGCCTCGGCGCGGCCTAGGAGGGGGTGGCGCCCACCCCTGGCGTGGCCGCCTCGGTTGCCTCCCGACGCCGCCCTTTCGCATATATATTCCCGATGTCCCGAAAACCCTGAAAACACTGATCATATTCCACGAAAAGTTCCGTCGCCGCCGTCGTCGTCAACCCTAGATCGGGAGGGTTCTGAAGCTCTTCTCGGCACCCTGCCGGAGGGGAGATCCTCACCGGAGGCCTCTACACCGCCATGCCTGCCTCCGGAGTGATGCGTGAGTAGTTCATCCTTGGACTACGGGTCCATATATAGCAGTAGCTAGATGGTTGTCTCTCCACCTTGTACCTCCATGTTTAGATCTTGTGAGCTGCCTAACATGATCAAGATCATCTTATTGTAATGCTACATGTTGTGTTTACTGGGGTCCGATGAATATTGATACTATGAGCAAGTTGTTTATCAATCTGTCTATTTATGTTGTTTATGATCTTGCATGCTCTCCGTTGCTAGTAGATGCTTTGGGCAAGTAGATGCTTGTAACTCTAAGAGGGAGTATTTATGCTAGATAGTAGGTTCATGCCTCCAGTAATCTGGGCTCGAGATGACAGAAACGACTAAGGTTGTGGATGTGCTATTGCCACTAGGGACAAAACAATGATGCATTGTCTACGTGTCATTTGCATTGTTTACATTACACACTTTACTTCATGCAATAATCTGTTGTTTGCAACTCAATACCGGAAGGGGTGCGGATGCTAACCGGAAGGTGGATTATTTAGGCATAGATGCGTTGGATAGCAAGTCTATGTACTTTGTTGTAATGCCCAATTAAATCTCATAATAATCATCTTGTCATATATTGCATTGTCATGCGCTCATTATTTGTCAATTGCCCAGCTGTAATTTGTTTACCCAACATGTTAGTTATCTTTTATGGAGAGACACCACTAGTGAACTGTGAACCCCAGTCCATTTCCTCATACTGATAAAACCACCAACTGCAATCATTTTTTCTCTGTTACTTTCTGCACTCATTACTATTTTCCACACAATACGTTTAATCATTTGTTTTCAGCAAGCCGGAGAGATTGACAACCTCTCTGTATCGTTGGGGCAAAGTAGGTTGTTTGTGTTGTGTGCAGGTTCCACGTCAGTTGCGCCGCTGACAACCTTCTGAAGAACCTCCGTGTCCTCCTGGTTCGATAAACCTTGGTCATATTTCAAGGGAAAACTGCTGCTGCACTACATCATACCTTCCTCTTGGCGTCTCCCAACGAACGTGTGTTGTCACGGTCAACAAGCAGATCTTCTGGTGTTGTTGCTGGGAAGTAATAAAACACTCTACCGTTAACACGCCATCAAGACATTTTTCTGGCGCAGTTGCCGGGGACACTGGAATCTCCAGATAGGGGAGTCTCAAACTTTCAATCTCATTACTTTGTTCTTATCTTGCTTAGTTTATTTTATTTTACCTTGTTTGCTGTTAAAACCCAAAAACACAAAAAAAAAATCCTGCACTTAGTTAATTTTGAGTTGTTATCTTTTTGTTTAGTCATCATGTCTGGTTCTGCGTATTATGCTTCATCTCCTGAGGTTGAGGTTCGTACTTTTAAGCAACAAGGGGGAGAAAGTTTGAAAGATGCTTGGTATAGAATTAGTAATGCTCATCATAGGTGTGCTAAGAAACATTCCACTACAATCCTTCTTAGGAATTTTTATGTTGGCATCACCAATTGGTATAGGTATGTTTTGGACACTTTAACAGGAGGGAACTTCCTAAGTACCCCTGCTTTATAAGCTAGTTACATCATTGAAAGTCTAGTTGGGATACCACCTGTTAATGAATTTAAAATTGAAATTTATCTTGAGGATGTCGTGAAAAAACTAGAATCTATAGAGAAAAGCCTTTCAAGTATTGATAAGATCAATGAGATAGAAAAGCTCCATGATAGTACTAGTAAACTTGGTGAATCTTTTGGAAAAAAAATAGAAGGGTTACTGTTTTAGAAACTAGTGCTATCCATGATAATCAAAATTCTAGGATTGGAGAATTAGAGGAGGTTATTGATACTTTGAGTTCTACTTTTTCCTCACTTAAAACTAAAAAGAAAGAGCATCTATTAGACAAGGGGAAGAAATTCATATATGTGCCCAAAGTGCCTAAACCGAAACCAACATTTGTTGATTTGTTTGAAACTAAGGAAGAATTTCGTGGATTAGTTAATGAATCATGCAATGGTTTGTTTAAATTTTCTTCTCAAGAATTCTCTAAACTTAAAAATACAAGCTGTGTTTTTGATGAAGCTTTTGATGATGTTGATGTTTCTAGTCTTGACAATACTTGATTCATGTTTCATGCCTAGCTAAAATGCATTAAAGAGAAGCGCTTATGGGAGACAACCATTGTTTTTACTTTCTGTTATTTTTGTTTTTTGTGTCAAGGAGCTTGTTTACTTCTGTAACAACTCATTTGTACCTTTTATTTGCTATTTTGTTGTGCCAAGAAAATTCTCTTATGACAAGATGGTACCTATATTTGGATTATTGCACAGGAACAGATTTCTGGAACGTCACCGTTTCTCGCCGTAGAAAATCAATTTTTTTTGTAAAAATCTGCCAATTTTTGTGCGTATTCCTGAGATATGTACGCAACTGTCGTACGACTAAAGTTTTTCGATTTGAGTGACGTAAGTGTCCCGAAAAAATCATCTTTACGGACTGTTCTGGTTTTGACAGATTATGTCTTTGTTTTACATTCTATCTTTTACAAGTGTTGAGTGGTTTCTTTTAAGGTGAAAGAACATCACTTAAGCCTAGTAACAGTAGCTAATGTTTGAAAATGATTGCTTATGAATTTGTGTCCTTACATAACTAAGTGAGATTATTTGTTTTGATGCACTAACCTGCTAATGAGAAAAAATGTTGAGTTTTTGTGTGAAGAAAGTTTTCAAGTGTTAAGAGAGGAGGATGATATTGTAAGATCACGAAGAGTGAAAAGTTTAAGCTTGGGAAGCTCCCATGGATCTCCCCAATATATTCAAGAAGACTCAAGCGTCTAAGTTTGGGATGCCCAAGGCATCTCCTTCTTCATCGACAAACTATCAGGTCATCTCTAGTGAGACTATATTTTCATTTCTTCACATTATATGTACTTTTCTTGGAGCGTCAGTGTGCTTTTGTTTTCAGTTTGTTTTTGTTTTGTTTGCTGCTATATACTTGTTGGATCCTAGCACTCTTGTTTGGGAGAGAGACACGTTCCGCTTTTTCATTAGAATACTCTAGTTTTCACTTATATTTGTTGAGTATTCCTGTCTACCTACTGCTAAAGCTTCTAGCTCTCTGTTTTCATATATCTCTTGTAAGAGCTATTAGTTTCTTTTGAAAAAAGTACTCTCTTGCTTCACTTATATTTGTTTGAGAGTTGTTCAAATAATTGATTGGTGTTTGGTTGGAACAGAAAATGCTATGCATATGGTAGTGATATAAAATGGTTACATAAGTCTTGTAGATCACTGTCTTGAGTAATTTGATGCTTGTCAATTGTTTTGAGTTACCAAGTAAGTAATATTTAGACTTGTGCATCATGTAAGTAAAGGCTATTAGTGAAGAACTACTGTAAAGCTTGTTGATATTTGATTTGTATCATTGGTAGTTCCAACGTCTAGATATTTTCTAGTGAAAGGTTTTGGTTAACAAGGAAGACAATGTGGAGTCTTGTAATTTTCAAGCATGTTTTTTCTATGAGTTCTTGCTGTACCAATTGACAGTATGTGTTTGCTTAAATAATCTTGCTAGTCTAAACTCTGTACTAAGCGGGAATGTTGCTTGTGCATCCAAAACCTTGAGCCAAAATCCATGCCATCTGTGTCCACCATAACTACCTATTATGTGGTATTTTCCTGCCACTCCAAGTAAATTTTTCATGTGCTACATTTAAAATATTCAAAACTGTTACAACTCTTTTTTGTGTTACTGTTTACAAGCTCATGAGGATGTGGTAGATGGTCTTTATTTCACTTGTTGATCAGACTTTACACCTGGACTAGTGGCATAAACATCGCTTATCCAATAATTTTGCAAAAAGCTGGCAACGGGGTGCCCACTCTCAATTAATTACAACTTTAACCATTAATTCTCTTCACATCTTTTTGCCCCTGAGAAATCAGTCAAGCAATGTTCATAAGTGTGTAAACAAAAGAGAACGAGGATGATCTACCGCTGGTAGAAATAACGTCCTTCATGGGAGCCGCTCTTGTAAGGTATGGTTAACTTGTGACTTAAAGTATTGTCTATTTACTGATTCGTTGACCACTAACACACACCTCTCAAAATATATTTTTATACTCTCTGCGAAGGGCCTTTCTTTTACTTTATTGTTGAGTCCGTTTTGCTACTTCTTTCTATCTCCACAAGCAAACACTAGTGTCAACTTTGGTACAACAGTTGTTATATAATGATATGTTTGACTTATTGCATTACTTTCCCTTGACAATATCCATGAGATAAATATGTTAAAGTTGAAGCCAGTACTGAAACTAAATCTTCCTTTGTGTTAGTCAAACACTTTCATTTAGAATCTATTGCTTTGTGAGCTAACTTCTATGCAAACTCTTATAACTCCATTGTCTCCAAAGTATTATTCATGAAAGTTTGCACTTGTATGATTCATTTTGTTTACTCATTGTTTACTTGTTAGCAAACTATAGACCATTAACTTGGATCACTTCATTCAGTTCATGTGCTTTGCATTACTATTTGATCAAGATTATGTTGGTAGCATGCCACTTCAAAAATTATGTTGTTTTTATCGTTTACCTACTCGAGGACAAGCAGGAACTAAGCTTGGGGATGCTTGATACGTCTCAAACGTATCTATAATTTTTGATGTTCCATGCTGTTATTATACCAATTGCTACATGTTTTATTTACACTTCATAGCATTTTTACGCATTTTCTGGGACTAACCTATTAACAAGATGCCGAAGTGCCAGTTCCTGTTTTCTGTTGTTTTTCTCCTTCAGAAAGGATAGTCGCAAAATATCTCGGAATTGGACGAAAATCAACGTGTGCAAATATCTCATCGGAAGACTCCAGAAGCAGCCAGAAGGGAGACGGAGTGGGGCCACGAGGCAGCCTCGGCGCGGCCTAGGAGCCCTCTTTTCGGCTCCATTTCGAACACCACCACTTCCACTCGTCGCCTCCCTCAAAACGCTACAGCCCCACTCGATCCGTCCACCATTCTTAGATTTCGGTGAGCTTCATCCGCATCTCATCCTCGTGTCACCGGCATCTCATCGACAAGAGCATGGAGTTGAGTGGCCGCAGGGGCTGTCTTCGGTGGGGAGTGACCCGGAGCCCCTTCCCGCAGACCAGACGGCTCCAGCGGCGACCGTCCCTTGCGTCGGCATCGGCGTCATGCTCTCTCTTCCCCTCTGTTTCCTTGGCCGTCGCCGGCGCGGTTGTCCCCTACTTGCCCCGTGGATTTCCTCACCGCTGCCTCTGCTGGGATCTGGCCCAGAGGTGCCTTCCAAAATAACCTCCTGAGATGGGAGTTTTGCAGGATCTGCACGGGTTGTGTTCTTGGGATATAGGTGTTGTGGCAGCAGCGCCGCTGATGGAGAAGGAAAGAAGAGGGGCGGGCGGTGGGGCGGGGTTTCTTTCTGTCGATTTGGTCTCCGTTCCAGTGCACAAGGCCCTGCCATCAGGACCGGCTCCGTCGAGAGCGCTGCTTGGCCGCCGCTTCGTCCGCTACTGCAACGCGCCTCCTCGGCCACCAACGCTGCCCTCTCCCGCCGCCCCGAGGTCGTCCCGTGAGCGGTCTCGCACGTGCCCTCACCACGGTGGACCACCACGATTTTGCGCCATCGGCCACTGAGGAGGAGGCGAGTGCCGCGACGGCACAAGCGCCGCCACACCAGCACCGGCGTCCTGGCCATGCGTCCTGCTGCGGCGTACTCCAAATCCAAAGCAGAGGTGAGTCCGAGCCCGCCGGCTCCATCGACCTGCTCTCGCCGGCTGGTGGCTCTAGGTCAATAGTGCCAGAAACAATGCTTGTACGTCACACGTCAGTTGGGAACCCCAAGAGGAAGGTATGATGAGTGCAGCAGTAAGTTTTCCCTCAGTATGAAACCAAGGTTTAATCGACCAGTAGGAAAACGAGGTTTGCTTCGAAGGTGTTGGTGAAGGAGTGTAGTGCGGCGCAACACCAGGGATTCCGGTGCCAACGTGGAACCTGCACAACACAACCAAATTACTTTGCCCCAACTTAACAGTGAGGTTGTCAATCTCACCGGCTTGCTGAAAACAAAGGGTTAAACGTATCGAATGGAAATGATGTTTGTTTGCATAAAACAGTAGAGAACAATGATTGCAGTAGATTGTATTTCAGATGTAAAAGAATGGACCGGGGTCCACAGTTCACTAGTGGTGTCTCTCCAATAAGATAACTAACATGCTGGGTAAACAAATTACAGCTGGGCAATTGACAATTGATAAGTGCATATAACATGCATGTGTGAGCTGTGGTGTCTACTATGAGATTCATTTGGGCATTACGACAAAGTACATAGACCGCTATCCAGCATGCATCTATGCCTAAATAGTCCACTTTCCGGTTAACATCCGTACCCCTTCCAGTATTAAGTTGCAAGCAACAGACAATTGCATTAAGTAATGTGCGTAATGTAAACAATACATTCATCCTTGAATAAAGCATTGCTGTTTTACCCCTAGTGGCAACAACACATCTACAACCTTAGAACTTGCTGTCACTATCCCAGGTTAAATAGAGGTTGAACCCAACTATCATGCATAAATACCCCCTCTTGGAGTTACAAGTATTCACGTGGCCAAGGCTTCAACAAGTAACGGAGAGCATGCAAGATCACAAATGACATAGACATGATAATATAATATTCAGCTCCACATAGGTATCAATATAAGTCAGATCCCAGCAAACACAACATGTAGCATTACAATAAGATGATCTTGATCATGATAGGCAGCTCACAAGATCTAAACATGATGGCACAAGTGGAGAAGACAACCATCTAGCTACTGCTATGGACCCATAGTCCAAGGATGAACTACTCACGCATCACTCCGGAGGCGGGCATGGCGATGTAGAGCCCTCCGGTGATGATTCCCCTCTCCGGCAGGGTGCCGGGAAGAGCTTCAGAAACCCCCCGAGTTAGGGTTGACGACGGCGGCGGCAGCGAATATGTTCTGGATGAAAGGCTCGGTGTTTTAGGGTTTTCGCGTCTCGGGGAATAAATAGGCGAAGGGGCGATGTCGGCGGACCCCCGAGGGGCCCAAACCACCAGGGCGGCGGGGGCCCACCCGCGCCTGGTGTGTTTGGCCACCTCGTGGCTCTCCTTCGTCTCTCCTTCGGACTCCGTGTACGTGCTGGAAAAATAGGGACTGGCCTTTTGTTTCGTGCAATTCCGAGAATATTTCCAGAAGTAACTTTCTGAAACCAAAAACAGCAGAAAACAGGGAACTGGCACTGTGGCATCTTGTTAATAGGTTAGTCCCAGAAAATGCATAAAAGTGATACGAAGTGTATATAAAACATGTAGCAAATGGTATAATATAAGCATGGAACAGCAGAAATTATGGATACGTTGGAGACGTATCAAGCATCCCCAAGCTTAGTTCTACTCGTCCTCGAGTAGGTAAAACGATAACAACAAATAATTTCTGAGGAGACATGCTTTCACACAATCTTGATCAATATATTGCAAGGCTCATGTCATGAATGAAGTGACTCAAAGCAATGATCTATAGTTTGCTAACAAATAGATAAAGAGTAAACAATGAATCATATAAGCAAAAACTTTTCATGAATAGTACTTTCAAGACAAGCATCAAAAAGTTTTGCATAAGAGGTAACTCATAAAGCAATAGATTCAAAGTAAAAGGCATTGAAGCAACACAAAGGATGATTAAGTTTCAGCATTTGCTTTCAACTTGTAACATGTATATCTCATGGATAGTTGTCAACATAAAGCAATATAACAAGTGCAATAAGTAAATATGTAAGAATCAATGCACACAAAGTTGACACAAGTGTTTGCTTCTAAGATAGAAAGGAGTAGGTAAACTGACTCAACATAAAGTAAAAGATAGGCCCTTCGCAGAGGGAAGCAGGGATTAAATCATGTGCTAGAGCTTTTTAAGTTTTCGAAAGCATATAGAGAGCACAAAATAAGTATTTGAGAGGTGTTTGTTGTTGTCAACGAATGGTAGTGGGCACTCTAACCCCCTTGTCAACCAGACTTTCAAAGAGCGGCTCCCATGAAGGACGTTATTCTACCAGCAAGGTAGATCATCCCTCTTCTCTTTTGTTTACACATGTATTTTAGTTTCTTTATAGATGACACTCCTCCCAACCTTTTGCTTACACAAGCCATGGCTAACCGAATCCTCGGGTGCCTTCCAACATTCACATACCATGGAGGAGTGTCTATTGCAAAATTAAGTTGCTTACTGATAAATCAGGGCAAAACATGTGAAGAGAATTATTAATGAAAGTTGTAATTAATTGGGGCTGGGCACCCCGTTGCCAGCTCTTTTTGCAAATTATTGGATAAGCGGATGTATATGCCACTAGTCCAGGTGAAAGTCTGTCAGAAGTAAATGACAAGATTGAAAGATAAAACACCACATACTTCCTCATGAGCTATAAAACATTGACACAAATAAGGAGTAATAAAGTTTTGAATAGTTTAAAGGTAGCACATGAAATATTTACTTGGAATGGCAGGAAATACCACATAGTAGGTAGGTATGGTGGACACAAATGGCATGGGTTTTGGCTCAAGTTTTGGATGCACGAGAAGCATTCCCTCTCAGTACAGAGTTTAGGCTAGCAAGGTTGTTTGAAGCAAACACAAGTATAAACCGGTACAGCAAGAATCACATAAAAACATATTGCAAGTATTATAAGACTCTACACTGTCTTCCTTGTTGCTCAAACATTTTACCAGAAAATATCTAGACCTTAGAGAGAACAAATATGCATCCCAAGTCTCAACAAGCTCTACGGTAGTTCTCCACTACTAGGCTTTAACTACATGATGCAAGAGCTTAAACATGATCTACTTGAGAGCTCAAAACAATTGCAAAGCATCAAATCAAAACAAGACAATGATCTACAAGAATGCATATGTCTTTTCCAATACCAACTACTACATGTAGCATTTTCTTTCTTCCAAACAAACACCAATAATTTATTTAAACATAAACTCTCCAAATGATAATATAATGCAGCAAGAGAGTATTTATAAACAAGTGCTAACAGCTCGAAGAGATGCATGAAAAACAGGAGCTAAAAGCACTGCAGTAGCTAGTTAAGAATACTCAACAAATATAAGTGAAGAACATGAGTATTCACATGAAAAAGCGGAGCGTGTCTCTCTCCCACACAAGGATTGCTAGGATCCGAATTTATTCAAACAAAAACAAAAATAAAAACACACAGACGCTCCAAGTAAAGCGCATAAGATGTGAAAGAATTAAAATATAGTTTCACTAGAGATGACCTGATAAGTTTGTTGATGAAGAAGGGGATGCCTTGGGCATCCCCAAGCTTAGACGCTTGAGTCTCTCTGAATATGGTTGGGATGAACCACGGGGGCATCCCCAAGCTTAGGCTTTTCACTCTTCTTGATCACATAATATCACCCTTCTCGCTTGATCCTTGAAAACTTCCTTCACACCAAACTCAAGACAGTTCTCATTAGAGGGTTAGTGCATAATCAAAAATTCTCATATTCTGTAATGATACAATCAATCCCAAAGCTTCTGGACATTAGCTACAGCCACCAATGCTTTGTGGAGCAAAGAAATCCACACAAACACAGTAAAAGAGCGAATGCAAAACAAAAGGCAGAATCTGTCAAAAACAGAACAGTCTGGAATGACGAATTTTTTCGAGGCACTTAAGTTGCTCAGATGGATCTGGCCTAAAATAATGAAAGTTGCGTACATATCTCAGGAATATGCGTGATTTTTCTCAGAATTTTTTGAATTTTCTACAGGGAGATAAGCTCAAATCCGTGACAGCTAAAAATCTGTCACTGCGCAGAAATCCAAATCTTGCATCAACTTTCAATATAGAACTTTACTTGGCACAACATTGCGATAAAATAAAGATACAAAGGAGTTGCTACAGAAGTAACAAAACTCCTTGAGAAAAACTAAAAATAAAAGATAAAGGGTTGCCTCCCTAAAGCGCTTTCTTTAATGCCTTTAGCTAGGCTAAAAGATTTTAATGATGCTCTCATAGGAATAGAACTTGAAAAACAAAAGAGAGCATCAAGAGGCAAATATCAAACGCATTTAAGTCTAACCCACTTTCTATGCAAGGGAACCTTGTAACAAAATAAATTATTGAAGCATAAAGCAACTAGCATAGAAAGATGAAACAAGTACAACTTCAAAACTTTCAACATAAAGAGAGGTGTTTTAGTGACTTGAAAACTTTTACAACCATATTTTCCTCTCTCATAATAACTTTCAGTAGCATCATGAACAAACTCAACTATATAACTATCACATAAAGCATGCTTTTCATGATCTACAAACACATAATTTTTATTAAGTTCAAAAACAGTGGGGTCATTAAACCCACTTTTGACAATAGTAGTATAATAAATATCATTAGGCAATATAGGACCATCATCAAGAGCATTATCATATATAGCATTAGGGAGCCATTGTTTTATTTCTGAAATTTCGTTTTCTTGAGTCAAGGAGCTTGTTACGTAAAATTTATCAAAAGGAGATATTTCAAAAGAATCATGGCATTCAACAATATAACACTCTTCCTCCTTAGGTAGGCATGGAGGGCAATTAAATAGTGTAAGAGTTGAAGAGTTACTGTCATTAGAAGGTAGATCCTCCTTTTGTTCTTCACTCTCCTCCTCTTTTTCATCCAATGAGATCACAGTTTCAGCAATTTCCTCTTCCTCAGGTTCCTGCAAGGCACAAGTTTCATCTTTTTGAGGAAACATCCTCTCAAGATGTTCAGTAATGTAAGAATTATTATCCTTGTAGGTATCACAACAATATTTAAGTATGGCAATACATTCAGATTTATAAGGGGCATCAGTTTTATGTTCAAGATAAGAACTAATTTCAAGGGCACCCTTAAAAACAATAAACTCTTCAATTTGTTCAAGATTACCAAAATCATAGTTTCCTTTAGCATAGGCAGCCAAGGTTTCATTATCAGTATACTCACATTGGAAAGGGAGATGTTTGTGCCTTCTATAGCAAAGAGATTCATTAAAGCAGTAGGATTCATCATATGTAGAACACAAGTTCTTAGCAAAACCATTCAATCTTCTTATTTGTTCCCATAGATGTTTTCCTTTTGGAGAGAAGCGGTAATTCTTATAACGAGACCCAGTTTCATAGAGATAAGACATTGAAAACAACTAGTCATAATAGTAATTCGAAATAAAAAGGAACTAATTTTTTTGTGTTTTTGATAAAGAGAGCAAACAAGACTAAATAAAAATAAACTAAGCAAGACAAATAACAAAGTAAAGATTGGGTGTGAGAGACTCCCCTTGCAGAAGCAATTCGGTTTTCCCCGGCAACGGCGCCAGAAAACGTGTTGGTGGCTCTAGGTAATAGTGCCAGAAACAATGCTTGTACGTCACACGTCAGTTGGGAACCCCAAGAGGAAGGTATGATGAGTGCAGCAGTAAGTTTTCCCTCAGTATGAAACCAAGGTTTAATCGACCAGTAGGAAAACGAGGTTTGCTTCGAAGGTGTTGGTGAAGGAGTGTAGTGCGGCGCAACACCAGGGATTCCGGTGCCAACGTGGAACCTGCACAACACAACAAATTACTTTGCCCCAACTTAACAGTGAGGTTGTCAATCTCACCGGCTTGCTGAAAACAAAGGGTTAAACGTATCGAATGGAAAATGATGTTTGTTTGCATAAAACAGTAGAGAACAATGATTGCAGTAGATTGTATTTCAGATGTAAAAGAATGGACCGGGGTCCACAGTTCACTAGTGGTGTCTCTCCAATAAGATAACTAACATGCTGGGTAAACAAATTACAGCTGGGCAATTGACAATTGATAAGTGCATATAACATGCATGTGTGAGCTGTGGTGTCTACTATGAGATTCATTTGGGCATTACGACAAAGTACATAGACCGCTATCCAGCATGCATCTATGCCTAAATAGTCCACTTTCCGGTTAACATCCGTACCCCTTCCAGTATTAAGTTGCAAGCAACAGACAATTGCATTAAGTAATGTGCGTAATGTAAACAATACATTCATCCTTGAATAAAGCATTGCTGTTTTACCCCTAGTGGCAACAACACATCTACAACCTTAGAACTTGCTGTCACTATCCCAGGTTAAATAGAGGTTGAACCCAACTATCATGCATAAATACCCCCTCTTGGAGTTACAAGTATTCACGTGGCCAAGGCTTCAACAAGTAACGGAGAGCATGCAAGATCACAAATGACATAGACATGATAATATAATATTCAGCTCCACATAGGTATCAATATAAGTCAGATCCCAGCAAACACAACATGTAGCATTACAATAAGATGATCTTGATCATGATAGGCAGCTCACAAGATCTAAACATGATGGCACAAGTGGAGAAGACAACCATCTAGCTACTGCTATGGACCCATAGTCCAAGGATGAACTACTCACGCATCACTCCGGAGGCGGGCATGGCGATGTAGAGCCCTCCGGTGATGATTCCCCTCTCCGGCAGGGTGCCGGGAAGAGCTTCAGAAACCCCCCGAGTTAGGGTTGACGACGGCGGCGGCAGCGAATATGTTCTGGATGAAAGGCTCGGTGTTTTAGGGTTTTCGCGTCTCGGGGAATAAATAGGCGAAGGGGCGATGTCGGCGGACCCCCGAGGGGCCCAAACCACCAGGCGCGGCGGGGGCCCACCCGCGCCTGGTGGTTTGGCCACCTCGTGGCTCTCCTTCGTCTCTCCTTCGGACTCCGTGTACGTGCTGGAAAAATAGGGACTGGCCTTTTGTTTCGTGCAATTCCGAGAATATTTCCAGAAGTAACTTTCTGAAACCAAAAACAGCAGAAAACAGGGAACTGGCACTGTGGCATCTTGTTAATAGGTTAGTCCCAGAAAATGCATAAAAGTGATATGAAGTGTATATAAAACATGTAGCAAATGGTATAATATAAGCATGGAACAGCAGAAATTATGGATACGTTGGAGACGTATCACCGGCCGCAGCCCAGAGCCAGACTCCCCTTCTTTTTTCTTTCTCTGCTTCTAACAAGTCTGTCTTTTGCTTGCGCTCTCGCCGGATTAATCTGGATTTATCCTTTGATTGCGTGGATCACACGTTCGCTGGGAGACCCCAAGAGGAAGGTATGAAGCAGTGTAGCAGCAGTTTCCCTCAGTATGAAACCAAGGTTTAATCGAACCAGTAGGAGCAAGAAATCACTTCTGAACATTGTTGGTGGCGCCGTTTACGATCACCAACGTGGAATCTGCACACAACACAATCAAACTACTATGCCCCAATGAAACAGTGAGGTTGTCAATCTCACCGGCTTGCTGAAAACAAAGGATTAAACGTATGGTGAAAAACAGTAGTAAATTGCAGAGAATGAAAAGAAACAGTGTTTGCAGTTGGTTGTATTATCAGTTTAAAAGAATGGACCGGCGTCCACAGTTCACTAGTGGTGTCTCTCCGTAAAAGATAACTAACATGCTGGGTGAACAAACTACAGCTGGGTAATTGACAAAATATTAAGCGCATAACAATGCATATATATGACATGATGATTACTATGATATTCATGTGGGCATTACGACAAAATACATAGACCGTTATCCAACAGCGTCTATGACTAATAATCCACCACCAGGTTGTCATACCGAGTTCCCCGTTGGTATTAAGTTGCAAGCAACGGATAATTGCATTAAGTAATGTGCGTAAAGTAAACAAATGCATTAGACCTAACGGCATACCCTCAAGCTAAGCATCGGTTATTTTATCACTAGTGGCAACAACACATCCACAATCTTAGAAGTTATTGTCACTCTCCAGATTACCGGAAGCATGAACCCACTATCTAGCATAAATACTCACTCTTGGAGTTACAAGCATCTACTTGGCCAAAGCATCTACTAGTAACGGAAAGCATGCAAGATCATAAATAACATATAAGATAGATTGATAATCAACTTGACATAGTATTCAATATTCATCGGATCCCAGCAAACACAACATGTAGCATTACAATAAGATGATCTTGATCATGATAAGCAGCTCACAAGATCTAAACATGATAGCATAAAGTGGAGAGACAACCATCTAGCTACTGCCATGGACCCGTAGTTCAAGGATGAACTACTCACGCATCACTCCGGAGGTAGGCATGGTGATGTAGAGCCCTTCGGTGATGATTCCCCTCTCCGGCAGGGTGCCGGGAAGAGCTTCTGAACCCTCCCGAGCTAGGGTTGACGGCAACGGCGTCTCTGGAACTTTTCGTGGATAATGGCTCGGGTATTTAGGGTTTTCGCGTCGGGAGGAATAAATCGGCAAAAGGGCGGCGGCTGCGGAGCCACGAGGGCCCCACACCACCCCACGGCGCGGCGGGGGGGGGGGCCGCGCGGCCCCATGGTGTGGGTGCCACGTGGCTCCCCCGCGTCTCCTCTAGATTCCGTCTTCGTGTTGGAAAAATAGGAGGTTCTGTCCAAGTTTCGTCCAATTCCGAGAATATTTCCAGACTAGCTTTTCTGGAATACAAAATAGCAGAAAACAGGAACTGGCACTGTGGCATCTTGTTAATAGGTTAGTCCAGAAAATACATAAAAATGCTATGAAGTGTATATAAAACATGTAACAATTGGTATAATATCAACATGGAACATCAGAAATTATAGATACGTTTGAGACGTATCATCCTTCCCTTTGGTGATCTGTTTTATGTCCTCTGTCTTGGAGTCACGAGCGGGTCAGTTTAGAGCTGCTGGAAGGCAACTTCCGATTTGTCAATCACATCTCCAAAGAAATAAAAAAACACTGCACTAACTTTGCTATTTTCTCTGCTGTGGTTTTCCCATGGCTTTTGCATTTTTTCACCAAAAGCTTGTGTCGACTGGGGTATAGTTTGGATAAAACTGGATGAAGATGATGGACAGTTCTTGTGTTTATGCCTAAGAATTTGTTGGTTCTATTTCTAAAATAACTGCACTTGTTTGAAGAGCATTCTTGCTGTCAGTGGCTGCGATTTTCAGACTGTAATACTTAAGATCAATGTTCCCTCCCGTATCACGTTTCTTGCAGTAGGGAGAAGCACATCGTGTTACATGCATTCAGAGGTACAGGCTAGAGCGATTTTATTTTTCTTCCATGCTATCTCTGTCTCAGGATCAAAGATTTATCCATGATCGAACTGATGTTTTGGTTTTGGATCGAATTCGGTTCATGGTCTATTCTGTTTAATTTCCTTCATGGTCTGAAAGTGAACAGAATATTGGTTACCGAGCTGGAAATTTTGGTAGCTGCTGGTGATGGATCACGCATTCACGCTTCACCATCAGGCCATGAGGCTCGGCAAGGGGGACCCAGGCTGTTTTTTGTTGTTTTTAGTGGATTCTTGAGCTGAGCTGATTCGATCAGCTGTCTGTAATGAATTCTTGAGCTGCATCGGTTCACCCTATGTAAAATGAAAAATATGAATGTGCACTCGACCTTTCCATTGAGCAAAAAAGTACAATTTTTCTTCGGTCCAGTTCGTGACAAGAGATAAGCATTTAATGGAGCCTGTTAGTTACTGCTTGATTTTTCGTTCAACTAGAAATGACACAGTGCAATGATGGAGGAGAAAGTAATTTGATGTCCATAATTTTTTCTTTTCTTGGTTAATTGACATTTTCTACTGCTTGCGTTCTGTTGTGGTGTGTTGCCGACAACGTGTTTGTGTTAATTCTTTGAGGAGTACTGATATTATAAACTGTAGCTTGTCAACCCCGCATTATTCACCTTTGTGATTCAAAGATTGCCATGGTAGCATAAATGTGCACATGGATGGCCACGGTAGCATAAAATTTGCACCAAGGTTCTTCAACGTTTTGAAAGATACGGACAGCTAATGAAATGCATTTTGCGCTCCACAATAAAAAAAAATCCACCATGCCACAAACTAGGAGCACAAATCCATTCCGGTAGTAGTATTTTATTTATATTTTTTTTAAAGGATCCACACTGCGTATTCAACCAGATTACAAATCGAAGAACAGAAATACGCAGACGAACAAGCCGAAGAACTCAGCACAACAGCAGCGCCTGAAGAACCTGAGAGGCAGACCGCTGAACCGCTGCAAACGCCTGAAGATGAACTCCATCGCCGAACACCGCCGGAGAAGAAGACACCACGCCGCCGCCAACCCCGGGAAGGGAGCACCCCACTCATGTAGAATACCGCAGGAGTCGTCCGCCGCAAGCTTCGAACCGAAGATCGCTGAACGAACACATCCATGGCGCCTCCATCCCGCAGCCATCCCTCTTCCAACCATCCCAGCACTGAGCACAAACACGGCTTGCCGGAACCCCTGCCGAGAGCACGCCTTGACCACACCTTCTCCCCTCGCCACCACGGCCGGCCGGAGAAAGAAGGAGCAAAGCGAAGATGAAGCAGAGCACGGTGACAGAGCACTCCAACCCGCGCCACCAAGGCTGGCCGGAGAAGCCAGAACACCGCGCCAAAAGCCGGCGAAGAACTCCGTGATCCCAGAAGATCTTCTCCTGAAGAGGCGGAGGAACGTCAGCACTGAACCACCGCACGGCCTGGCGCCGCACCACCCCAACGCCGATGACACCGGAGGAGAGAAGCCCAGACCACCACCGTCCCTGGATCAAAGCACAGCTCCACACATGTAGAGGACCGCAAGATTCGCCCGTCGCTCTGCGCCGGGACCTGAACCGCCAAGCCGCATCGGCCATGCCACGCTCGATCCCAGATCCACCAGCTCCCGCCGCTTCGATGGACCAGGACCGACAGACCTGCCACCCAACCTCCATCCTCCCTGCACCAGACGCAGATCCACCCCACCGAGCTCGAGCACCACCTCCTACACACCACCCCACAAGCTCCGTGGCGCCGCTGGAGGAGACGACGACACAGCGAAGACGGAGCCGAAGGACAAAATCCCCAACCCGCACGGGCGACAACATCGCCTCGCCGCCCACGCAGAGGGAACAGAAACTCCCCGAGCCCGAAGAGCCCTGAGCACCAAAAGCCAGCTGCTCACCGTCGAGATCCCCGAGGACGTCGACGCGGAGGAGGAAGAGCAGCAGCACCAAACTCCACACCGGCAACACCCTGCCTCCACAGCGCCGCCGGCCGGAGACCTAGCTATCCACACCGTATGTACACGCCAAAGCAGAGATCCGGGGTTCCCCCACCCTCCCGCCGCCGGAGCGGCCGACGGAGGGGGAGGGAACCCACGGCCTCGCCGGCGGACGCGGGGGAAGACCGGATTCGCCCTCTCTTTCGCCTCTGAGCACTGTTCACGGAGGAGAAAGGAAGGGAGAGGAGTATTTTATTTATAGAAACAATATACTTCTGAAAAATGGTCTACGGAGCCATGGGACAATGGACTAATGGACCACGGTGCCGGTCGTCCTTTCCTTTCGACAGACGTCCACGGAGCGAAGGTTCAAATTTTGAAAAGCATGCCAGCAAGACTGACAAGTGACAAACAGAGTAGAGGACAACCCCTAGTAGCTAACGGAGAACCAACTCCGTCACATGCATGCACGGTTCTATTCGTCTGGTTTTCATCAAGGGTGTAGATAGGATACAAATCCAACGGTCCACACCCTATGCACAGCTACCACCCCGGGTAGAAAATCCACGTCGAATAAGGTAATCAAATTTGTAAAAACTTATGGAGTATAAATTAAACTATTGTCATGATTATTCTATCTTAGGTAAAATGTATCTTCCAAGTTATATTGGGTTCGATAATAAGTTAACAAAATGTTACAGTCTATACATATTACTAAAATTACACTGGTCATATTAATCACTAATCAACATAGAAATATGAAATATCGTGGTTCCACCACAAGAAATTTGTTGGTCCACGACGGTTTCGGGGTGACGTTATGGATTCTTCAAGGATGGTGAAGCCAGTTGTGGGCCGTACAACTGCACAGTACGGTTGTGTACAGTTGCACCACTGGTCGTTAAGTCTTTTGAAAAATTTGCTCCGCTAAGGGCAAGTACATTGCAGACGCTTAGCCCGGGCGCTAGGGATTAAATCCCGGCCGTTTTGCGCAATTCCTGGACGTTATTTTAGCGTCGGCGAATAATTAAGCATCCAATGCTTGATTGTTGCGTGTAAATTAGAACTCCGAAGAGGCGGGCGCTTAGAATGCACGGGTAACTGACCGAATTAAGCGCCTCAGCAAGAGGCTCGCGCTGTACATGGCCTAATAGCACTTCCTCTTGACTCTCAGGTGTTTGTCTTTTTCTCGAGAAGAATTTTATTGGTTTGAATTTATTCCTCTGTTTTTTGGCGATATGGAGAAAATAGCAAAATAGGTGCATGTATGCAGTGGAATACTAAAAAAATATCTCTACGTATGCAAAACACTTAACCATGATGCAAAATACACTCGTCCGCAAGCTCTGTTCAAATGGAGTCATCTACTTAAGCACAAGATCAACAAGCTATCCAAGAACAAGATAAAGTCCCTCAAATTGATAATCAATATCATGGGCAAGATCAACCCAATGATGATGGTGTACAGGTGTCATGGTCCCCTGGGGAAGAGGGGATCCAGGGGAACTCTGTCTCCAGTAACACCTGCTCAAGTTTTCAGAAAGAAAACTGAATTTTGCTTTTAAAAAGGAAATCCAAATTTTTGTGTACTACTGTATGTTTTTGTGTACAAAATCCTATGAGGATTAAGACCGTACGGGCTGTAACTGCCCGAGGCGATTCTGGCCTGGGTCACTCTCGGTCTTAGTCGCATGCTGAGTTCTACCGAAAACCAGATCACGGTCTATTCGTTTCAGCACAAAATTTGTTTAGTTTATCCGAGTTTCAGGCCAAGACAACTTCCGTTAGAAACCGACGCAGTTTGAATTCATCATATCATACTTGTACTTTGCAAACCATTTGCTGATCTTCCAGTACACGAGGAGTCGTTAACAAAGCAGAAACATGTGCGTTCGTGCCAGTTCATATGGTAAAACCCCAGCCAATGCGAAGCCACTGTTGATCCGACGGATGAAGCGACGCCGACAAGGAACGAACTGCACGGTACGGCCATTAAATTCAGAGGGTAAGGGCATCTCCAGCCATGCCCCTAGAGCCCACAGGGTTCAAAATAGCGCCGTTTTGACCTGGGAGCGCCGTTTTTCTTCCAGTCGGCCCCCCAGGAACCCAAATAGTGCCGTTTACCGCCATTTTAGCGCCGGCGCACCCAGGCCAGACCCAGCCCATTGGATTCCGCCTGGGGTGAAATGGCGCGAAAACAGGGCGGGCCAACGCTGTCAGCGACTTGGGCGAAAATGGCGGGGAAACGGAGAGAAAACACGGCATCTTCATCCCCTCGGCTCCCGCGCTGGTCAAAAGCCTGCCGGAGTTATGGCTGCCGCGCCGTCTGCGCCACCGCCGACGCGTCCAATCCGTTGCCACGCGCCGGTCCAAGGCTGCCGAGTTAATGACGTGACGTGCGGCCGTCGCCGACGCGTCCAATCGCGCGGCACGCGGCGCACAGTAATGGCGCGCCACCGTCTGGCCTCCCGCGCCGCTATAAAAACCCCTCCCCTCGCCGTGCACAGACGAACATCTCTCTCTCTCGCTCTCGCCTTCCTCTTCTCCTCCTCGCCTTCTCTTCTCGCCCACAGGGCAATGGCCGAGCGGTTCCCTGGCGATCATGCTGCCGCGAACGGCTTCGGCCGCCGCTTCCTCCACAGAGAGGAGGCGCGGATGCTGTATCAGGCGGGCTACCCGACGCCGCCTGATATGCGCGTCCCCGGCGCATCCGCCGGCCAAGCCGCGTGGCTTCTGAGTGCCGGTGGCGTTCCCGTGGTTCTGCCGCCATAAGGGGTGGACCGCGTGGACGCGATCCAGGAGGTGCTTGATACGTCTCCAACGTATCCATAATTTCTGATATTCCATGCTTATATTATACCATTTGCTACATGTTTTATATACACTTCGTATCACTTTTATGCATTTTCTGGGACTAACCTATTAACAAGATGCCACAGTGTCAGTTCCCTGTTTTCTGCTGTTTTTGGTTTCAGAAAGTTACTTCTGGAAATATTCTCGGAATTGCATGAAACAAAAGGCCAGGTCCCTATTTTTCCAGCACGTACACGGAGTCCGAAGGAGAGACGAAGAAGTGCCACGAGGTGGTCAAACCACCAGGTGGCGCGGCTGGGCCCACAGCCGCGCCTGGAGGTGGTTTGGGCCCCTCGGGGGTCCGCCGACATCGCCCCTTCGCCTATTTATTACCCGAGACGCGAAAATCCTAAAACACCGAGCCTTTCATCCAGAACATATTCGCTGCCGCCGCCGTCGTCAACCCTAACTCGGGGGTTCCTGAAGCTCTTCCCGGCACCCTGCCGGAGAGGGGAATCATCACCGGAGGGCTCTACATCGCCATGCCCGCCTCCGGAGTGATGCGTGAGTAGTTCATCCTTGGACTATGGGTCCATAGCAGTAGCTAGATGGTTGTCTTCTCCACTTGTGCCATCATGTTTAGATCTTGTGAGCTGCCTATCATGATCAAGATCATCTTATTGTAATGCTACATGTTGTGTTTGCTGGGATCTGACTTATATTGATACCTATGTGGAGCTGAATATTATATTATCATGTCTATGTCATTTGTGATCTTGCATGCTCTCCGTTACTTGTTGAAGCCTTGGCCACGTGAATACTTGTAACTCCAAGAGGGGGTATTTATGCATGATAGTTGGGTTCAACCTCTATTTAACCTGGGATAGTGACAGCAAGTTCTAAGGTTGTAGATGTGTTGTTGCCACTAGGGGTAAAACAGCAATGCTTTATTCAATGATGAATGTATTGTTTACATTACGCACATTACTTAATGCAATTGTCTGTTGCTTGCAACTTAATACTGGAAGGGGTACAGATGTTAACCGGAAAGTGGACTATTTAGGCATAGATGCATGCTGGATAGCGGTCTATGTACTTTGTCGTAATGCCCAAATGAATCTCATAGTAGACACCACAGCTCACACATGCATGTTATATGCACTTATCAATTGTCAATTGCCCAGCTGTAATTTGTTTACCCAGCATGTTAGTTATCTTATTGGAGAGACACCACTAGTGAACTGTGGACCCGGTCCATTCTTTTACATCTGAAATACAATCTACTGCAATCATTGTTCTCTACTATTTTATGCAAACAAACATTATTTTCCATTCGATACGTTTAACCCTTTGTTTTCAGCAAGCCGGTGAGATTGACAACCTCACTGTTAAGTTGGGGCAAAGTAGTTTGATTGTGTTGTGCAGGTTCCACGTTGGCACCGGAATCCCTGGTGTTGCGCCGCACTACACTCTTCCACCAACACCTTCGAAGCAAACCTCGTTTTCCTACTGGTCCGATTAAACCTTGGTTTCATACTGAGGGAAAACTTACTACTGCACTCATCATACCTTCCTCTTGGGGTTCCCAACTGACGTGTGACGTACAAGCAATTGTTTCTGGCACTATTAACCTAGAGCCACCAGTGCTCGCCGGCCTCTCCGACGAGGAGGCGGAGGATCCCCGCTAGGATCCGGCGAACCACGCCTTCTGGACGGAGTTCTTCCGCCAGCGCCACGCCCGCGAGCTGGCCGACGAAGGCCGCAACGGCCTGGTGGAAGGCCGCAAGAACTCCAGGGGCCGCAAGAGGTGGTGGGGCGCTCCAGGACGCACGCTCGCGTTCGTCCTCGAGCACATCCATGCCGGCAACAGGCCGCGGCTGACGATGTCGCCGCGCACGCCGTCTTGGGTGCCCCGGAGGATGGGTGGCACTTCCTCGTCCTCCTCCTCTGGCGCGCGATCGGCGTCGTCGGCGCCTCCTGCTCGGACTGCCCCGGAGTCACCGCCGCCCATCCTCAACTCCGGCCGGCGCGCACCCAACCGTGGCGGCAGCGGCAGCCTCCGCATCAACGAACGCCGCGCCGTGTCGCCGCCTCGCGGCCTCTTCCGCCGCCTCGTCAAGCCCAAGACGGAGGACAAGAAGAAGGCGCCGGAGTGGCAGGCGCCGCCCGACTACGTCAGGGCGACCATCAATATGGCGGCGCCGGAGGACGGGGAGGAGTTCCCCGGCCTGAACCTCGCTCTCGCCGCCTCCATTGAGGACATCCCTCCGGCGCCAGACGACGTCGCCGACGCCTGGTCGGCGAGGGAGCACGAGGCGGAGCAGATCGTGCGCCAGCAGCGCATCCTGGAGGAGGTGGAGCGCCGGCGCGCAGAGGAGCAGCGCGTAGCGGAGCGGGCGGCGGCGCGCGGCGGCTCCTCGCCGTCGCATTCCACCTCCGCCACCGCCCCCGGAGTACTACATCCTCGACCCCAGCGACGAGGATGAGGACGCCCCCACCGCGCCCGGGCCTAGCAGGTGGCACGGCGGAGATGACGGCGAAGGCCCCAGCAGCCCCGCCGGAGACTCCGACGACGGCGACGGCGGCGACTACACCGTCTTCTACAGCCAACTGGGCATGTAAAACGGCGTCTAGATCGCCAAGTTATATTTCTATTAAGTTTTTATTTTATGTTCAACTATGTAATCGCCGAATTTCGCCCATATATGTATGAAATCCGCCTTAATTAGATAAATTTCGTGCAAATTTGGTTTTTTGAATTTTTGGCCCAAGTGTTGGATTTGGGCACGGCTGGGAAAACGCCCCCTCCCCCCAGGGCGTCAAATAGCGCCGCTGCACCCCCAGGCGGGCCAAAATAGCACCGTTTTTCGGCCTGGGGGCCGAACGACAGGAGATGCCCTAAGCACAGGTGTACCGTGTACTAAGACTAGCCACAATGAGGGTATCATGGGTAGTATCATGCATGTCATGTTGGCAAAAAAATGACATGGCACTGCAATTAATGAAGAGAGAGTTATAGTGGTATCATAGGTAGATACGGTAACATAACGAATTTCAATGCAATATGAGTCTACAACCTAATAAATGCAGTATTATATGATACCACACATATGTTACTACTCATTGTGGAGGTAGTAACATAGACTAGTATCATGTGCATGATATTAGTATATGATACTCCCCATTGTGACTAGTCTAATGCAACACAATTCAGGGTGACAGTCTCGGCCATCAAAGCCAAGCCACAACCCAGGAGAGAAAATGCTGGCCAATTGAGGAGCCCACGGTCCCCCGCCGTAAAGCTTCCGCCATACGGCAAACCAAGCATTAATCGCTCGCCGGCGTACAGATCACAGAACAGTCGCTTTAGCAAACAAGCAGTCGCTATAGGGATTCATCGACCAAACGAAACGATTGAAGTGAAGCGAATTACTTCTATAAAGGCTCGTGGTCTACCCGCCATTTCCCCCTACTTGCCCCTCCGGGTGATTTCTGCGCGTCAGATTGATAAAAGCGTGCTGCTGTTTCATCCTTAGCCATTGGATGTGGTGAAAACGTTTCTTACTATTCGACCGACGGGCACAGGCGATTTTTCGCTGGGCCATTTTTCGCTGGGCCAGGATTGTCAGCCGAAGGTGGGTGCGCGCGTCTGAGGCGCCCTTGTCTGTTGGGCGCGTTGAAGAGTCGTTTTACTGTGTGTACGTCAGCTCTGTGGGCCTCCCTGCGTAGACTTTCTTGCCCAATCGCTTCGCGTCCGGCTGGTTGAATATTTTCTTCGCGTCTGTGATGTTTGCTAGCTACCCGCCCAGTCGCTGATTGTGGGCCGTGGGCGTCGCGTGGCTGTCTCTCGCTGGTGGGTCATTCGCTGATGCGTCCGCCTTTGCGTGCGGCCAATCCACAGCGGCCCGTGCGGACAGTGGCCACTCCGCACAGCGGCCTCTCCTTCTCTCCCCTGCGATACTTCAGTCCCTTCCCTGCCTCACTCTTCGTCCTTCTCCTTTCCTGCTCCCTGTCTGTCTTGTGCTTTCTCGATGGAATTCATGGTGGCTGGTCCCTGCGTGTGCTTCCCCGGTTGAGGTTGGTTCTACCGCTTGCTCTCCTCGGTCGCTCTTCGGAATTTTGTTCTCCACTGTCTCGCGAGTAGAGTATTGCTGCTATTGATTCGTTCCTTTTCTTTTGTTGGTTGCAGGTGCGCGTGGATCATCGTTGCTGCTACGATTCTAAGCTCCGATCTATTCTGCTGCTCTTTCTGGGCGCGGGCGTGGATGACGGCGCAGCCGCCGGCCGGACGGCACGGGCGATGCTCTCGGCCATGGCTCGGGCAGCTTCGGACGGCGGCAGCCCAGGCCGGCGGCGGCCTGGCCTGCGGGGTCGAGGGCGGCGAGGAGGACCGTGGCCCGGACGACGGCGACCACGAGCGCACAGCTCGACGGCGGCCCAGACGGCGGAGGCCACGGGCGCTAGGCTCGACGGCGGCTCGAACGGCGGTGACCTGACGGCGGGGTCGCGGCTCCCGGGCGACTTCGCCTGAACAGGAAGGAGGCATGGCTGTGGGGGAGTCTTCGAGGAGTGGATGACTGTGCAGCCGGACGGCACGGCCGGCGGCCTTGACTCGTGTAGCCTCGGACGGCGGCCTGGCGGGCGAGGCCGGTGAGGAGGACGGCGGCCCGGACGGCAGCAGCCGTGCCAGGTTCGTCCCATTGAATCTCTTTTTTTTGTTTGCAATTTTGGAATCTTGATCTGATTTGAAGGTGGTAGTGCCATTTCGTCGATCTGGTTTTCTTGGCCTGGGGTGTCCATGCCAACCGCAAAGTTGGTGTTTGCTTTTCTTACATTGTTGCCTCGCCTCTCTCTTTCTCGCAGGTGCTCATAGCCTCCCCGTCTTCCTTCGATTTCTTGATCGTTGTTCGCTGGTGGGCCGGTGCCTGCCTTCTATGTGCTGGCTGCGCGAGCTGGGTTATGCCATAAAGGCGTTTTGCACGAGCAGAGAACTTGTTTCGGTACATACTTTCTCATACTGCTAGATGCCCGACGGCTGGATGTGACCTCGTGCACTTGTTGGGCCTATGACGCCAAGGTGAGCATCTCCCGATCCTTATTTCCATCCTCTAGAAACCAGGCCTTGCCATGTCTAGGTTTGATTTGATCTTACCTTCAGATAGTGCATGAAAATAATTGGTATATGTGCTTCCAGTGGGTGAGATGCCTCTAAGTTGTGAATTATTGGTTATCCAAATGCCACACATCTTGATTTTACAGTACACTAATGATTCATGCGATACTAGCTTTAATTTTTTTTACATTTAAAAGATTCCAATGGAAGCTCTGTAACTGAAGAAATGTCCCCATTCTTCAAATAATAAACTATGCAACTTTAGGTTTGATTTTTCTATTGAGTTTGCTCTTACAGTTACAGATGCAAACCCATGTTTTTTCACTAAATTCCATTGTTTCTTTTGTATATGATCTTGCGCTTCTTATTTTAGAAATATGCTAGATGTAATATGTTTATAATGTATGTTTTTGTGCTTGGCTGATTTGCTATTTGTGTACTACAAATGCAGATGTTCCTGTTCAAGCTGGCCAAACGCCTCAACTCTTGCAGTACTTTGGCACATTGCTTACTCGAAGGAAGCTCAATGATTAGATGTCCTGAATTGTCAATTAGAACAAGAAGAACCTTCTGAAAATTGGTTGGCAGAAGACAAGTTGGAGTGCAGCGAAGAACTTGCCGAGGTATAGTGCTTTGGTACTATGAATTCTTGTTTTCAGTTGTTAACCCTGTGTTCAGCTTGGACATTAACTGTCAATCTAATACTTTTGCTATTCCAGGTCGGATACACTCTTGACTAGGCCTTCCTCCTCCAGACCATCTTCCATACAGATCCATCAGTTCAATATATGATTTTTCCCTTTGCTTCAGTATATGATGGTTTCTGAGGGTCAGTATTAGTTTGCCCATTTGGTATTCCATCAGTTCAGTATTTTTTCCCATTTGAGCTTCAATTTTATTCTTAGCAGTGCAATCCATAGACCTGCAATTTAAACCAGTATATGATCATGGTACGGATTGGAGTGCATCGAACCGTTGCATTGATGGTATCCTTTTTTATTTAACTAAAAATGGAGTTGAGTTCCTCATTCCTATCTTTGCCAGTAATTTAATTTCGGTTCTACAACAACGGTGTTGGGTGATCGGTAGATTTGTACACCAATGAGTGGCAAGCATGCTGTGTATAGAGAGGGCTTGGTTTTTCCTACTCTTTTGGGTCCTGACAAGAACAGATGTTCCTCTATGGCTCTATCCTTGTTTTTTTCCTGGTAAAAATGATGCCGGCTTAGTTTTTTTGGCTTGCATTGGATAGTCCTAGCAAAAGCTGGATACATGATTTAACAACATTCCTCTGCTCCTGCTGTGGTGTGATAGTTCTGTATGTCCATTGCGTGAGAAGCAGTTAAGATAAGTTAGCGTGTTTTAATCAATTTTTTCATGGTTTCTCAATAGCAAAAACTAGGTTTTTGATGAATCTTATATACTTCGGTTTGGTGCTCCAGCTGATTCGGCGCTTGTCGGACCTGTTGTGGATAATCAGACCGGGGTGCATAGTAGGAACTAAAATATCGGATTTGTATCTGTCTATCAGATATAATTATATAACTTATTTGATGACATCTTTCAAGGGAGATAATACTCAGCCTTCATACTGTCATCGTCTAAAATTTTACTTTTAGACTGAACTTGTATGAGATAAGTTAGGAAGAGAAATTTAATGTTGAATAATAGCTTCTTTTTTTCCTTTTATTTATTACGTATGATACCTTATGGTGTCTTGAAGAAAAAAGAGTGTCCATATCCTGTGCTTGCCTGTTTTACGGGTACATATTATAGCTTTTCTTGTGTGCTAATTTTTTTCTCTTATTTACAAATGCATCCGCTGGTTTTGACCATCAGGACGGGCTCCATAGCAATTGCGGCATGCGTGCTGGACTCATTGCTGGATTTGATGGCCGGCGACATCCACTGGTTCACGCATTTTTTTATGAAGGTGAGAATTTACAAGTACCTGGTCAGTAAACTGTGTGTGCAGCCGGTCAGGATCTCTTCTGTCACTGTCGCAGCTTCAGAATCGTTTTATAAGGACTGCTTTTATCTCTCTGTAGGTTGTCTTGATTGTGTTTTTTGAAAGAAATCAGAAGAAAAAATCATCCTTACTATTGTACTGTACTGTACTCTTGTCGTGTGGTAGGTTATGAATTTGCTACATTTGTTAAGCTTGGGAGAGTTATGTCAGGTTATTCAATCTAGACTTGTGCTGATTGCGATTATGCTGGAATTATGGATGTCGTTGGAAATGAGGTATATACCGTACAAGTTCCCAGTTTTCCATTTCTACTTGTTATGATAACGTCATTACAAATACATTACTGAATTTAGTTGCACGTTTGATATTGACTGCTTATGATTTCTGCAGTATTTCCAACTAGACTGGGAATAGGAAACATCGTAACAACAGCATAATATGGATTTATACTTCATTATTTGTTTTTCTCAAAACAGCATCATCTGGTTTTGCTCTGTTGCTGACTGCATCTTAGTAGGGTTTTCATCCATGTACTTTAAACAGTTCTAAACCTTACACCAGGAAGCATTTCAATATTACTAATGTTTTTCCTGATGACATCGCATGCACCAGTTGTCTAGAATGGAGCTAATCCCTGACCTGTCGTGATTGGTTCCAGCTAACACTGAAAGAAGTACTGCCTGCTCAGTGTGCTCTCTGAGGAGGTCGGATGGAACTACCACGAAACCATCAAGGTACGTTGTGTTGCCTCGATCGCTCTCCTTGTCATCTCTATGAACACATTGTTGGTGCTGTAATGCATTCTCATATGATGGCCCGATTCAGAATAAAAGGCTGTTATGTTGTATTATAGTCAAGAGGAGATGAAAATGATGTCTGAATGCTGGATGTGATAGACGGATACTTCTTTGAGGATACGTTGTTTAACTGTAAAGTTATCATTGCTGAACTCATCCACCACAGCTTCAGTGCTATTATGTGCTCCCGGATTCATCCTCTTTTGGATTTAAAATCTGAGAATAGGTGCAGCCTGGTCAAATTTTGCATATGGTTCTTATAATTATGCCTTTATGTGTTAGGTCAGTAATACACATTCCTGCAATTTTGGTCAGTTGACGCATTGCAGATTTCTTATGAAGATTGTTCTGGAATAGATTTCTTATTTGATTAGCGTACCTACAGAAACACGCCTCTCCGCCGGAGCAGCTAGCAAGCGGTGAGGTGCTGCTCCGCAGGGGAACAGTGTGCACGTAAGAGGAAGGAAAGGAGAAAACTCCATACATGTTCTTGCTGCATTGGTAGATTCGGTCTAATTCTTTCTGGGATCTTTTTTCCTTTTAGGTGAAAAGAAAATGATGTTTTGATTTGTCATCTATATAGTTTGTTGCAGTAACCAGTTAATAGTAATAATACACAATCGTCATGAATAAATGGTCGCAATACAAATATAGTTCTGATTTGTCATTTATTGGCTGAACATCGAACATTTTTTACAGTGTGACCTCCAATTATTGACCCAATATGCTTATTAAGTCACTATAAAACCCATAGCACTGCTTTACACGTAATTGATGGAACTATTAAGATAACGTAATTGATGGAACTATTAAGGTACCAACAAAATATTTTATAGTCCCTTTTCTGCTCTGTTCTTCATATAAACAATAGTTGTCGCTAACTATGGTATTTCTGTCATGTTTTGAACTCAATTAGTTTGTCTATATATAGCATAATTCATAAGGAATCGTGGTTCTAACTTCCGGCTTATGTCCATGCCTTGCTGGTCATGTTTTGTGATGTTGACTAGGGGGTTCCTGGTGGGTGCTCCGGCTCGCTGCCTGCCTGTGTTGTCCGTTGGTTTCCTCAAATTTGTGTTTCCTTGCCGCAACTTCTCTATTTTTTTGTTAGGTAGAATAGTAATTAAGAGAGGGGATGGGATGGCCTGTGGGTGTGCTAGCTCTTGCCAACTAAAGTGCAGTCTAAAAGATTGAAAAATGATTCAGTGCAGATCTGCTTTCACTAAGAAAACTGAAAAGGTTACATTTTTTTTATCTGGCACCCTGGTTTTCTAACCAACCAAATCAGCAACCAGAGCTGTATTGATCTTACTCAAGTCAGACAAAATGTTATTCACTAATACTTGATTATTTCATCTTTTAGACTGCACTTTAGTTGGCAAGAGCTAGCAGATTTTTGACATGTACTATTTTATTTCAAAAACTATCTGGTTATGTGTGGACATGAATACAAGTTTGTTGTTAGCGGGTGATACTGTTTTGGGCTGGGTTTATTTTTTCTGTCTTCCTTAATCCTCAGTATATTAGTTTAAAGTCCCTTTATTTTGTTTTTGAATCTCGCCCCAAATGCACAAGGAACCTACCAATTGTTAAACGAGTTAGTGCAGTTTTCAATAAGTATCAATTAAAAAGTAATATATTGTGCATAGTGTGTGCTTCTCTTCTTAATAAGTCTACATGAATGATCAGGCTGTAGTGCTGGCTGCCCTGTTAGACACGCGAGATTATGAGTGGCAGAGGTTGTTTTCTTGGTATTGGCCCAGATCGTTAGCAGGCAAGATTTTGAAAATAGATCCTGAAAATTATCAAATTTGACACACTAGAAGCAACAGATCAGTTTAAACTTTCTCCACACTTGGCCCTGACACTTAACATGTGTGAGGTATTGATTGCCCTGTTTTCTACACTTGTCTGATTATCTCCACTCAGCAGACCTTCATCTATATGATTCATATACATACTCGATTGTTCTCTACCTGTTAATTTTGTCGAAGAGCAGGTATGTTATGATCTTTCTTCTGGAAGATATAGCTGTTACATCTGTATGACAACTGTTTTCCCATTGTTATTTCCCATTTCTCATTGAGTGTGCTAAATATATTCTACTGTTTCCACTCTCTTAGTCCATCCATGAAATTGGTCAATTACATAGAATTTAACATTAGAGAGGATTATTTGAATTAGCCTGCTTATCTACTACCTACCTATAGTGTTCTGGTCTATGTGTCGAACTCTATATTTGTCATGTGATTTGCTTAGCCCTTCTGTATGTTTGAAGCAGATGGCTATGATCCAGGCTCGTCACCGGATATCGACAACTATAGAAGTGTTGTCTGGACTAAAAACAACATGAGTATTCCTTCTGCTATAGTAACGAAAAAACACTGCATCCAAAAGGAAAGGTTGTTCAACTGACAGTCATGACAGCCTATAATGCAGGTGCAAAACTTGAAGGACAGGGGCGAAAAAATAGCTACGATTGGTGGTGCTGAAGCTAGAGAAACTTGAATTCGATCTGTCACATCTTTGATCAATTAGTGTTTCATAGAATCAACTTCAACATTTTCATGTTGGTATTCATATATAAATAAAGCTTAAATAGTATGCCTAGACATTGTATGGGACCCGCAGCACCAAAACTAGAGCAGGCCCAAGACAAGCAAGAACAGTCAGTCAGCACCGATCAGGCAGGAAGCAGACCGAAGGTGGAAGTATGTTTATGGCTATATTTTGATGTCAATAGATATAGATCTTACCAAAAAATAAATATGAAATTGTTGTTTCTTCCCATTTTTTGGGAACGATGCTGAAGGTAGGTGCTTAGCCTGTATGTGTTGCCAAACTAGCCGGGTTATCTGTGATGCTAAGATTCCTGCTCTTGTATTGCAACTACCCAGCATTATATTCAGTCTATGTCTGTATTTTATACTTTCTGTGACTATTTACCCCATCTGGTTCTTCCATTCATAATTCACCATTCGTGGGTATGATCCATTTACGAATTAGATAAACGCTACCAGCACTACAACTTTCAAACAAAATCTACAATAATAGACATATATGCGTACAACATAAACTTTAGAGCAGCTTACACATCTGGGTATAGCTAATATGCTCACTACATACAACATAGGTCTCAACTCACGTCTATAAGACCTAATGATGAGGCAGTCGCCTACAGAACATCGATTGTTATACGAAGCAAGTTCATCTTCACTTTGAATGGGAATACACATATATCCCTGATTTTAGCTCTGCGCTAGCTGTAAATTGGCTGCAGATCGATCTCAAAGTGCCCAGCTTATTAGGACCCAGCGTCAGCTTTACCGTCTGGTAAGAGGTTAGCATAGAGAGAAGTCACGCCAAGTCCAAGATAATGAAGCTCGAAAAAACAAAGATAGTAGGCGGCCCATTTAGATGAAATGGATAGTCTATTTTAGATGGGCCCAACTATAAAATGATACCATGTAGTCACTTACTAATTATAATCACCTCGCCCTCAAACAAATATTAGTACTTATCATCGTATTTACATCCGGTAAACATTCATTCCATCTATAAACCGAAACAAATAAAATTCTTTCACCACGGCCAAAAACAAGGTATTGCATATTACATTTAATATTTGCATTTCTAACAAGTAGAAAAAAAATGACAAAGAGAGAACACCACACGAAAAATGAGTTGCTTTTCGCTGGTTTGCAATTCATATTTATGTTTTTTCTTCTTCGTCAAAAAACATTTTTGTAACAGGTCTCGCTTTCGGCATTTGCGCCAGTGGCGCAGCGCAACGGGTCTCCGGTGATGAAGACTAGGGCAGTAATTACAGCGATTTGGTCTTTAAATTCTTTTGACCGGTTCACATTTCTATGAGCTATATCTATAGGCCAAACTTCTGTTCTGAACTATTAGCGAAAATAAGTGCGTTATCAGCGGTGCGACAATGTTGCAATTAGTCAGCGTACATGATCCTCTGTATTGGAGCAAGTAATTCATTATTTACTAACTTTATTTTGTTGTGTCCTTTCACCAGTATGAAATCCATTTATAATTGATGTTTCATGCAAACTGTTTCAGCATTTTCAGGTTAATGTCCACATGTAACCATGCTTAATGAGCGCAGAGAAATTTAGTTGCTTGAGTTATTTCTTCCCATTGTATTTTCTAATCTATAAAAAATATCAAAATGAAAGTTGAAAATCATATGGCTCATCAATATATCCATGTAACTAAAAAAATTGATACCACATACCTCAATGCATGCTACAAGATTATTAATCGTCGAGATCCTAATTCGCACTAAAATATTAAACCGAAAAAACTTGGCGGTGCCATATGTTTTTAAGATGCAATATGCCATATCGAACTGAAAATGTCCACCAATTATCTGCCTGAAACCGTCTTAATTTCAATCAAATGATGGGTAATGAAACAAAAAAAAGTATATGTCAACAATGCGGTTTTGCTTCCGGTAGTTGCGCAGTTGCGCAACGGGTCAACTGCGCAACGGGTCATCTAGTAATAACAAAGGTCGAGCCGATATATACTATATGACGCTACTGTCGAGTTTCAGCAGCAGGGGAAGTAACAATCTCGCGTGAAACGACAGCATGAATGGACAGATCTCAAAGGACAAGGTACCAAGCGTAGAACGAAGGATGTACATCTGCCACGGGGGTGCTCTCTCTATCACTATTTCACAAGTTGCAAGCACCTTAACCAACTGAACTAGGGATGTCTGCTTCTTCACCGAACTGGACTAGGGATATCGGCTTATCATCTGAGGTCCTGAGCTACGATGTTAGTTGCGCTGCTGGATTCCCGCGCTTCACTGAAACGGGGCCTTCTGCCGCTTCACGGACTGGAGGATCGGCTCCTTCACCTGCGTTATTATGATACAGATACCAAGGCTCATTATTCGTGCACAAACACCATTGCACCACGCTGCTAACAGATCGATGCGGGCCATTGGGTGACCAGCATGCCAAATGTGCGAAGCCTATCTTTTTACCAAGGAAAGAGAGAAGCCTAGTGGAGGAATCAGCACGAAGTTCTTACCTGACTGGCCTTCCTTGTTCGCTTGCCTTGTTGGGTGTCCTCCGTGCTGGCTCTGGTCCTCTGCCTGAGCACGCCACTCTCCAGGGACGTAGCCGGCTGCAGCAACGCGTTCACAGTTCATCAAGTTCAGCCTCAAATTCTTAGTGGTGCAGTGCAAGATTGATGACTACTTGGGGAACAGGCTTCAGTCATACCTCGCGCATGCTTGTCGGAGTCCTGCTGGGGTCCTTCTGCATGGACGTAGTCCGCTCTGTCGCCTCCCGTGGCTCCCGAGTGCGGGTAAGATCAGATCCGACGGAGTGGAAGTAGCCGTTTGTCGAGCCATCTTACATTTCCTGGTCTGTAGAAAAGGCAGAGTCAGGGCAATGTCGCGGTGTAATGCTGCAGCAGAGACTGCTGCCAAATCCAAGGTACAGGGAAATGTGGTTAATTGCCACTTACCAGTCATAGGGCGCTCTCTGCAGTCAACCGCGCTGAAGAATGTGCACGATAACCAAATTCATATTTGTTGCTAATCAACTCAGTCATGGTCACTTAAAATAGATCAAAAATTTCCATTCAAGTATTTCGGTACATTTAGTTGATACAAACCAACATAATAATGACCCAAAGTGGCTACTCATCGCGCATGCAGATGTGCTGATCGGCAGCGATTCGAGGAGTGCACCAGAACTGGTAAAAGCGGGTGTAAAAACAGATACAATATGTGTCCCCCTTGTGGATTCGTATCAGGTACGTTTTTTATGAGAAGCACCGGATCCCATCTTTTTCCTTTGCTTCAGGAGCTCGACTTTGTTCTTTTTCTTTTCCTTGCCCATCTGCGATCCGAAAAGAGTGATGGATTAGTTACGTCCCAAAACGCCGACATGGTTTCTGTGTACAGAGAAAGCAGTTCGGTGGATACAGTTGTGGCCCACAGCTAAAAAGGTTTTGTGGCATCAGAATTACACCCAGAAAATCCTCAAAATAATAATGATGTGGCATTGTAGGATTGACCACAGATTTCAGTAAGAATTTTATGTAAGAATTTTTCAGGCTTTTGGTACGGTACAGATATCCAAATCACTAACAGGAGTGGTTACACGGTAATACCGTATACACATGGTTAGAAAAAGCTATTCAAGGTTAAGTAACACAATGTGTCCAAATATTGGCAGATATAACCAGGTTGCACAATTAAGATATATACAAGTAAATGGAAATATGGCTTAGTATCTCTCTGTGATACTTATCCAAAAATGAATCTATAATGATGCACAAGTCGAGAAATACCAAGCAGAAAGGGTGAATTAGCTGTCGAACGAATATATTTTATGGATGGATGTATATAGTACAAGCACGTGTACCTGCATTGCTTTGTAAAGGTCTCTCTTCCTGTTGGACATGAGAGACTTGGATGCTTCATCAGCATCATCCGCAGCTTGTTTAACAGGATCATCCATGTGGTCATTAGCTTCCTCACATTCATATTCGTCCACATCATCCACCTTCTTATTTGACAATTTAGAGAAAGTGTTCCCCTCAATTTCCATCTTCAACTCCTCATGGTATTGCTTCTCTAGCATCTCCAACTTTGAAAGAGAAGGGAAAAGGCATCACAGAAAAGCAAAATGCATACGCTGCAATAATACGCAACACGGCTGTACAACTGTGCAAGAGACTTTACTGAGATGGGAAAGAGCTCACCTCCCTCATCTTTTCAGCCACTTCGTTACACTCTGATCTTGCCTCTGTCATCGAACTCTCCGGAGCTTCTTCACCTATACCAGGCAGAGGCAACACCTTGTTTTGAGCAGCAGCTTGCAGCCGCTTAATGATCTCTGCATACTCAGGAACATAACCCTCTTCATCATTGTCCACAAAAGGAGATAAATGTGGTGGAGGGACCCTAAGATGAACAAAAATTAACAGTTAGCTGATTCCCAACGTTCTCATATCAGCACCCATGTCAGGAACTGGAATGTGTGTATATCTGAGTAGCGTGTATCTGCATAGTGAGATTACCTTCCGACATTATACTTTTCTGTGGGCAGTATTATGCGAGCATTTACACAATCGAAAATCCATTGTGGTTGAACATACTCCCTGGAGAGGAACATATGGCTCTGGGTTGGTCTGTCAACAATCTGCAGAATAGCACATGTCCTATATTGATTGATAATTCATAACCAGCAAATAAAGAAAATCTAGGCCAATTTGGATGCACATACACACACAGTGGGGAGTGGGCACAGCAGTCGGATCCTATGTTGTGTAAAGAAAATCTAGGCCAATTTGGATAATGCTGGTAAAAGGCTAAAAGCTGATGGCCAAGTGAAATCTACCTGATGGGTGATGTCTTCACCTGTTTCACCAAATGGAGCTCCTCCTCCTTCCCATGAAACAATTCCTCCAAATGCTGGAAAAATAAATAAGAGGGACTCCCTAGGCACCTGTGGAGAGGTAGAAAGAAAAGAGAAGATAAATATCGACGCTGAGGCAGATAGTTGAAAAATGATAGTGTAAGCTTAATCCTGGTTACCAACCTCACGACTTAAGTAAAATTTCAAGTTTCTGAACAAACTCCTGCAATGTTTAGCAGGACTATCATCTGCATCATCAGCAGTTGATTCTCCTACAAGATGCATTAGTGCACCAGGTTCATTAGCTGGGAGTTGATGTTGAAGCTGTGCCAATCTAAGTTCAGACTCATCAGTTTTTGAGGTCTCTTTGTTATTTTCAGTATGTGTCTCCTCAATTAATACATTAGAGTCTGGATTTTCAGGCAGCCTTCCAGTAGACATACATTGGGAAGCGCATATAGATCTGGTACAAACATTACAGGAGATGTCAAATAAAAAATAATATAAAATGCCACAAACTGAATTAAAACAAAGGAAAGCAATATAAATGAGTAAGAGCGTACAAAAAGGATGTTAGCTGGCATGACTGCTATAAGCACCATCACTTGCCAGTGGATAAAGCTTCAAGACGAGGATCCAGAATGGGAGGGTACTTTACATTTATTGAATGGTAAAGCTTGAAGTTTATAAATCCCAAAAGAGTCTGCAGGCAAGATAACATAATCAGGAGAGGACAGTTACATAGATAGCATCAACATTTGGAAACTGTAGGAAGTGGTTTGTTTCGCGATAGTCCAACAAATGTGCATATATGTACCCAGAGCCCAGAGGCAACACGTTCTGTTTGACTTTTAGTTGCAAAGTAGAATAGTGTGGTTTAGAATAACAATTACAAGTAACTGTACCATGTTTGGAGAACACAAACAAAGCACTATGTCACAGACTAACAAACATAGCAAGCACAACAGCAGAGCTAATGCAAATCAGGGAGTAGCTAAAAATAAAAAACAAGATAACTTAAAAAAATATGTGACGCTTTCAGGAAAAATGAGGAAATGTCAATAATAAAGCCTAGCAATTCTGATTAGGAGTTTTGGAACAGTAGTGATTCAAGCTTTTACCACCACAATCAGAGACAGAGTATAAGGGACGGTATCCTCATTCCTCTAAATGGATGTGTGCTTCTGATTTTCTTATAGACAAAAATGATGTTATATGTGCTGAGTGAAGCAGGAATGCTGAAGAACTGAAGAGTATCCGCAAGCTTACCTCATAGAATTCCAAGAAGGTAAGCATCACATTGAAGTCAACATCATCAGTTATAACTTTTTGAAGAGCATGTGGAGTTAGCCAGGTGATCTTTTGCCCTTGAACTTCAGCCTATGGAATATAGTCAAACTATAAATATTTACTCTTAGAAATGCGGTAATGTACTGAATAAGAATGCGGTAATGCACTGAATAACATACAAGATCCTCCAAATGAACAAAATATGATGGGAAACACTGTATATAGAGAGAGCAAAAGGTCTTCGAAAGATGCAAAAACCAATTTCCTTTACATTTACAGGGACTTCTTCCAAGAATTTCCTGGCTGATGGTAAATTTATACTTTCGTAACCTTAAAGTCTTGCTTACAAAACCAATGATACGGGACGCACAATAGTTGCCATAAAAGGTGGGGAAGGCCAATACATGGTGGCTGGATGTTATGAGTGGAACTTGAATCCTGTTTGGGTGTTATACTTCTATAAAGGTTGAGGGAAGGGGATTCGTCATTCCAGAAATGAGCATACCTGCGGCAGGCCGGCAGTTATGAATTCGTTGTACTTTTATGGGTTCACCTTCAACAGCAGGTAACGCCGCAAACAGATGCACCATTGTTAGACAATCATCCAGGTCTCTAAGGGCATCAATAAAAGTTGGATATCTGCACAACAACAATAAGAAAAAAAAAGGGGTGGATCACGCTATATAGAGATAACAGAGTTTGTATAACCCCAAAAAGATCAACCTAAAGTCACTTGGTACCTTTCAATGATAAGCCTATTGAGTTTGTTTGTTGGTGGCCTATTCAACAATCTGTCTGCAAGATGGTGGCCTATTCAACAATCTGTCTGCAAGATCATTGTTTTTCTTAGCTAAGGCTTTTTAAACTTTCTTTCTGTGAATCTTGATTTTCCTGAAATGAAGGAAATGGCGAGAAAGTCTACTTCTTATATCATAAAACAATAACTCAGCAATAGTGTGTTCTGGTGCACTCATAAGCTGAATTTATCTCATGTAATAAAAAAACAGCCTTCTCTGATACCATAACTTAGCATTGGCAGTTATATAAAGCAAATGCACAAATATTTCCATGACCAGTGATCAAGTAACTACAGATTGTTACTCAGTATCACAATTGTAGAAGTATCATTGGTAAAGAACGGAGTTAAAATACAGCTTTCCACGTCAGAGCAAAAACTCGTTAAGAAATCATATACTTGCCCGCACGTTTCTGAACCAAAAGCACGATTGTCTTCATGACCCTTGCAACTTAACAATTCCTAAAGTCCAAACAAAATTATCTTGGATTCCAGTTAGTGCCTCTCTAACGCGCACCTGGACTGAAGTTGTGATTTGTGGGAAAAATATATCACCCAGTTTTACTCAGGCAATGAAACATACAGCTTAATAATCCCAAAATTCACTAAATATTGATCTGGAAATAAGATTAATAGAGAAAAATATATTTTTAAAGCATGAAAAATTGTGTTTTCGCCTCTCGATTTTGTATAACCTATGGTTCCGAACTGTTAGCCGCATGACAAATGCTAGTGGTGCACCTACATGCTCCTTGACATCATCCACGTATGCTATGTCAACCTATTTCGATAGTGTCATATAAACCAACCAACAAATGAGTTCATGCCAGAGAAGCAATTAAATTTATATTGAAAAAGGTAGTACTGCCATGGAAAAACAACTTATGTGGTTGACTCAAGAGCAATAGGATCAGCGGGCGTCAATTCGTCAGCCTATCGGATGGCATTATTATTAGTTGATGGGGTTTTTTGAATGGTAAAAAAAAAGAGAAAATTTATAAAGAGTAAACAATGTCAGTGGACAGAAAGGGAAGATAAGCCAGATAGGCATTGGTTCACTCATTGAATTGTTCATTCAGATCAGCACTATCTATTGAACATTATGCCTCGTTGAATATTTTTATACTTTACCATATATGATCCTTAAATACTAAAGCCATTGTTTTACCTATCTCGCAGTCGTTGAGACAAAAGATAGCACATAAGAAGGATAACAATAGTTATTTTACTTCCAGTCTGCCTGGCTGAAAGAAGACTAAACCTAGGAAATGAAATTCAGGTTTACTTTGAAGAGAAGAAAGACCAAATTTTCAAAACAAAAAAACAGGGAGACAGTTTTCTAGATATAAATACTTATGATGTGGATGGCAGGAGAAATCTGAATTATGCGTTCCTGGCACATCTCATCAAGTTAACATTATCTCCTTCGTCCCTATCACACGAATCATGGGATGATAATCTTGTAACATTATCGTCTCTGGTGGGAATAATCCTGTTGGAATACGGATCATCCACAACTAAAACCAAGATCTCCTACCATAACTCTTGGGGAGGGAGCAGACAAAAGTCACATCAATCAAATCTAACATAAAAACTCACATAATCTTAAAACCCAGCAGGAAAAAAATCTGTGGAAGGTTAGACAACGCCACATTGTGCCATGCTCATGCAGCTGCATGTGCCTGCATAATTAATACTGGCTCTGTGGCTGGTTCTGGAAGCAACTTTGCCATATGTCCACCGTAGACCGACTTTGTGGCTAAAGTCCGCTGGATCCAGATTCCATCAGTGTAATTATCAGTCCCCACAATTCAAGCTAATGAAACCTGCATACAAGCCAGGTTTGAAGATTTGGATTTGGGAGATTTTGTTGGCGGACTTAGAAGGCTGGTCCCCTAATTGCTTAGTAAGCAGTAGCATACATGTGTTGCTATAAGGTGAATTTTGAATCCTTTAATCTATCTAAGACTGAATTCTAACCCAAGCATAAGCTGGTGAATGTGAACGGCGCCATAGGCCACTTCATCACAAGATGACATGCATTTATCTATGTATCTATAATTCTATATCCGTTCATTTATTTATTTTTTATTGGTTATAAGATGCACAAAGAGAATAACATTCCATGTGCCTGCAGGCCAATGATTTGGCGGCAGTTCGTTGGATAAACATAATAAACTGTAATCTAAAGATGTTATTTGTGAGACCCCAAGCACTTCAAACGTGTCACATACCTTCTAGCTCTCACCACAACTATCTTCTGTTTAGTAGAATCCAATGGCCCTCTTTGATTCAAAGAAAAGAAAAATGAAAGGAATAGGAAAGGGATAGGGATAGGAAAGGGTGGCAGGTGTCAAACTTTCCTAGTTCCTTGCGCACAGGATTGAAAGAATGAGGTGTGAATGGATTTTTCTTTTCCTGTATGTTATGCATTGAGAGTGAGATACGGAAGAAATTTCCCTCTACTTTTCCCTTACACCATTCCTATGATTCAAACGAATGAACAGTACCAACGCTGGAATATTTCCTAACCCTGTAAGCTTCCTTCATATATCCTCCAAACACAAAGGAGGCCTATATGGGTCGTCGCTCTGATCTAACAGCTCCAAGTAGACCATCTAGAGCAACTCCTGCTAATGGTAATATAAATTTGGAAGGAAAGACACAATGGTAACACATTCAGAATAGCAAAGTTGGATAATCAAATTACCTGCACATTATCATTAAACATGGAAAATCGGTTCTGAACTTCTGATACATCTGAACAGTTTCAAATGCCCATTTCATTCGGAAGTCTTCAGCAACAAAACATGATTAAGTTAGCAGGCAAAGTATGACCAAAACACATGCAGAATTTCTTTAGGCCAGCCACCATGGCCTAAAGAATTAATCCTGTGAGAAAGGAGGGGAAGGAGGCTCACCGGGCTGAGCCATCCACGAGCAAATACCCGAGCTGCAGGTCGTCGGCGTCCTGGGCGAGCTCCCGCCCGAGCTTCTTGGCGTCGGCGTCCTGGGCGAGTTGCTGGTCGAGGCGGTAGGCGGCGGCGGGTGGGTCGACGCGTGCTGGTCACCGACGGGTGGGTGGACGGGAGGCAGAGATCAGGGAGGCCCTCACCGCCGTGCTCAGAACGCTGCAGCGCCGTGGATTTGGCCGAGGCGTGGTGACGCGGGCTCCGCGTGGATCTGGCTGAGGCGCGACGACGGGGGGCTGGGTCGGGGCTTGGGCTCGGCGTTGCTAGGTTCAGCGGCGATTAGCGGAGGCCGTGAAGGGAGGGAGAGCTCCGCGAGGAATGGTGGCCAGCCGGGTCAAGGACATGTACGGCGGCTTGGATCAAGGAAGACGACGGAGGGCTAGGGTGGGGAGGAGGGCTAGGGCTAGGATGCAATGTACCCGGTCACCAGGATCGGCCGGGAGACGCACCGGACCGGCGGCTGCCGGAGCGACGGAGGGAGAGAGTTGCTGGAGAGAGTATGTGGCAAGGTGGGACCCGATAGGCAGTGACGACGGTATTTTTTTTCCAAAAAACTACTTGAAAATCCCTTCTGGCTTAAATCGACCACGACTCCACTTCTCGAAACAGGCTTTCGCCCCGCTTTATAAATAAAGCAACATGCCAAGCAAGTCCATACACGGTTACAAACATAAGAGCGGAAAGGCCGCTTGCTGGGGGCGCAGCACAAGTAAGCCCACATGAAAAAAGCAAGAAAGAAGTGATGGGGGTGGGGGGGTGGGGGGGGGGCGAGAGATACATCAAGAAAGACAGAAGAGAGCGAACACAAAAAAACTAAGCCCCTCCGGCGCTAGCTGGAAGAAGACGGGAGACGCGCCGAGCGGTCTCCACAAGTCTAGTGATCATGGCGTCCAGCTGCTCCCTGTCCCGCTGCCTAGACAACGGGTGCCACTGCTGCAAGAAAGCCAGAAGTTTAAACATCGAGTCAGAAGCACGTCGGAGAAAAATCCGCTCGATCACCATCTTATTGCGAATCGTCCATAGGGTCCACATCAACGCGGCAAACACCAACCAGAAGAGGCGTCGCCTCTCCCCGGTACGGTTCGCCTGGATTTCTAGGAACTCGCCAAGGTCTGAGGCCTGCCAAGCAGGCCCCAGCGCCTCGTGGACGAAGTTCCATAGAAACCTGGCAGCGGGGCAGGTGAAAGATATGGGTTCCCGTCTCGGGGATCCCACACATGGGGCAGAGCCCATCACCCGGCCCCTGTCGCTTGCGAACCTCCACCCCTGAGGGGAGGCGGTCCCTAAGAAGCTGCCACACGAAGATTTTGATTTTTAACGGTATGGGGGACTTCCAGAGTGGGGAGGTCCAAACTCTAACTGGGGTACTAAAGAGACTCCGATACGCCGACTTTACAGAGAACATCCCAGACGGTGTCAGGTGCCATGACACGAGGTCACGACCGCCTGGCAGCGACTCAGGAAGCAAACTCCGTAACTCTGTCCAAGCTGCAGCCTCGGCAATACCGAATGTTCGTCGGAACGAGATGTTCCAAGTCCCATTGGGTATTGCCGAAGCCACAAGCTGCATCGGGTCCGCGCTGATAGCAAAAAGAGCAGGGAACCTATGCTGTAGCGGGCTCCCATCGAGCCACGGGTCCAGCCAAAAAAGGGTGTCCTCTCCATTACCAATGGAGAAGCGGACACCCTTCCTAATCTCATGCTTGATGGATTGGATAGATCGCCAAAATTGGGATCCATCCTGGCGGTCACAAGAAAAAGGGGGCGACCCTGCAGATATTTCGCTTTGATTAGCTGCAGCCATAGTCCCCCCTCCTCTCTAAGTATCCGCCATACCCATCGTAGCATGAGCGCAACGTTCATCTTACGGGAGGAAATGATACCAATGCCCCCCATGTCTTTGGGGGTGCACACATCCGCCCATTTGACCATGTGGTACTTCTGACGCCCATTGGCCCCTGCCAGAAGAAGCGTGAGAGATCCCTGTCAAATGAGACGTGCGTGCCTTCTGGGAGTATATAAACTCCCATCAGGAACATAGGTAGACTAGAGAGACAGGCGTCAATCAGGACAGTCTTGCTCGCCTTAGAGGTGAACCGCCCTTGCCAAGGCTCCGCCTTGGCTTTGACACGCTGGGTGACCGGTTCTAGGTCCTTAATAAGGATCCTAGAATCACTAATGGGCGTCCCCAGGTAAGTAACAGGGAAGGTAGACAACTTGCAATTTAGTTTGTCCGCTATCCGCTGTCGCTCATCAGGGGAGTATCCCATGATCATGACTTCGCTCTTGTCGAAGTTAATCTTGAGGCCCGACATGGCCTCAAAGCAGAGGAGAAGGAACTTGAGATTAATAATGTCAAGCTCCGAACCCTCCACCATGATCATGGTATCGTCCGCATATTGGAGGTGGGTGATCCCACCTCCAGGAATAAGGTGCCCTACCACACCAGAGATGTGACCGGCCGTCTTGGCTTTGTCCAAGATGGCCGCCAGGGCGTCACCAGCGAGGTCAAAAAGAAGGGGGGAAATCGGATCCCCTTGTCTCACCCCACGCGAAGACCTAAAGTAGGGCCAATGTCTCCATTAATGTTTATGGCCGTGTTCCCGGACATGACGATCTGCATAATCCACGATATGAAGCGTCGTCAAACCCACGACGCTCGAGGACCTGGCGTAGAAAAGCCCAGTCCAAACGATCATATGCCTTCTGGAAATCTAGCTTAAGAAAGACACCTTTAAGGTGTCTCGTCTTGACTTCATGAACAACCTCATGAAGAGCCAGAATCCCATCATGGATAAATCGTCCCTTGAGAAAGGCGAACTGATGTGGGTGAGCCAGGCGCTCCACAACTGGCGCCAAGCGTGTTGCACACACTTTGGCGAGCAGACGCATGATGACATTGATCACCGTGATCGGCCTAAACTGACGAACATCCGTGGCCCCTACAACTTTAGGAATTAGGGTAATCACCCCAAAATTAAGGCGGGACATAACTAGTGTCCCAGTATAGAACTCCTGGAACATCGGCATAATCACCGCCTCAATATACTCCCAGAACTTCTGGAAGAAGGATACAGGGAGACCATCCGGCCCTGGGGCCGAACTGGTTTTCATCCCCATAATGGCCCGGCGCACCTCCTCGGGACTGAATGGGAGAGTAAGCTCCCTATTCTCGTCATCCGAGACTAAGGCCCCTAAGGGCCAGAAGTGCGCGGCCAAAGCCACTCCCGTGCGGGGACCCTCCGTAAATAACTCCTTATAGAAGGAGTATATATGGTCGGAAAGGTCCTGGGCCTCCTCTAATAGGAGGCCATCCGCCCATAAGCAAGGGATAGAGCACCTACGACGGCGACCATTAGCAATGGCATGGAAGTATGCTGTATTAGCATCTCCGCGAAGAATCCAATTCTGGCGACTACGCTGTCGCCAGAATATCTCCTCGCCTTTGTAGATCTCCATCAAGGAGTTCTCCAAAGCATACCGCTCCAACCATCCATCCGCGGACAAACCTGTCGAGTCAGCCGCCATATCAAGCGTCTGAATCTGGGCGAGGATGTCCGCCTTATTCTTACGCACCTCCGCGCCTAAATTCGCGCCCCACCCCCTCATAAATTGGCGCACGACCTTAGCACAGTGGTGCCAAATGTCAACCGCATTATAGGCGCGGGGGGAGTCGCGACCGCCAAGTCCCACTTTTGGCGAACCGCTTCCACAAATCCCGGCTGACCAAGCCAGAACTCCTCAAAGTGGAAGCGGTTCGACCTCGGCGGGCCCCCCTCCAGACGAGAGGAGGAGGGGGGAATGGTCTGAGCCAATCCTAGTAACCGCACGAAGCGAGCACAGAGGAAAGGCAATTTCCCATTCCACCGACACTAATACCCGGTCAAGCACACTCCGGATCGGGACGGCCTGGTTGTTGGACCACGTATAACGTGCCCCAACACGAGTGATCTCCCTCAGAGCCATGTCAGCAATCCAGTCGTTGAACATACGCATCCTAGGGAGGTCCACATTATCCGAGCTCTTATCATCAGGGGAGCGAATGAGATTAAAATCGCCTGCCACCACCACAGGGGTAGAGCATCGCTCCACCTTTGCCTTGAGCTCAGCTAAGAATTCAGCGGACCTCCGGTGATCCGCGGGGCCATAGACAATAATCACCTCCCAGCGGAGGTTCGATCGTCTATGGGTGAGCAACATGCTCACAAAGAACTCCCCGCGGTCCATATCCTCTATCTCAAAGGTATCCTCCTTGGCACCAAGGAGGATGCCCCCTGAGTGTCCCGTCGCCGGGAGCCAATGCCACGAGAACTTGTGACGGCTTAGGCTCTCTAGCTCTGAGATCGAGAAATCCTGGCGAATCGTCTCCTGCAAACCCACAATGTCCACATCTTCGTCTCTCAGATAGTTGATCAACTGGCGGCGTCGGCCCTCCTGCCCAAACCCCCTCATGTTCCAAATAAATGTGAGGACATTCATTGAGAAACAATGTCGGGGTTGGTCCCCTTAAGGGGGACCGATTGGGCCCTACCAGAGGTCGAGGGCCGGGACGTCGCCTTAGGGGGCCTCCCGCGCCTCTTCCCAGGCTGGGAAGTAGGCACAGCAACTGTGGCATCATCAGGCCTAGGAGGGGCTCCACTGCCAGACCCTTGTGCCTCCTGCACAGGTCCAGCGGGAGCCGGGGGCCCCTGCCGCTCATGCTCCGCTTGAGCACGAGCTGCCGCTAGGGCCCCCTCATAGACCTCCTTAGCCTTGATGGCCGCAATCTGCTCAAGGCGAGGCCCTCGCTCTCCACGGAAAATAATGTCACAGTCCCCTGCAACTTGAGCAAGATGGTCTAGCGGAACAGAGTCGAGAACCGAGAAACGGGAACCAGAAGGGGGGGGAAGGGGGAGGAGTAGGGGTAGGCGTAGGGCGAGACGTACCAAACCCAGTCAAGTGCCTCGCGACGGCGAGACGCCACCATCGCGACAGTAGGCTCCACCGCCTCTCCTCCAGTCCTAGCCCTCGCCAAGCGCGCGCTGTGGCGACGAGTGTCAGGGGCGGGAGGGGAAGACCGATGGCGCCTGGGGCGCCCCCTGGTGCCAGTCACGGGAGTGTCGGGGATGACCGTGACCGGCTCCAGGACCGGAGCTGCCGGGGTGCCCGGGGAGCGGGTGTACCAGACCGCGCCCGGGGAGCGCGGAGTGTCAGGGGCCATGACCTCCATCCCCACACTCGGCGCGTCGTCGGACTCCTCCACCTCCGCCTGAGGAGAGGGCTGAAGCCCCAAGGCAGACGAGACGAGGCCGGAGATGTCCATGGATCCCGGCCCCTCACAAAGGTTGGAACCATACTGTGAGAGCGGGAATCCAAAAGACAGTGAAGGAGGAGCCTGGCGGACGTCGGACAGTCCGAGCGAAGATGCCTGAACCTGAGAGCCTGCAAGAGATGCCACCCCTGCGGGCGGCGGCACTGTAGTAGGCGGAGCTGAAGTCGCAGGAGGGGGGCGTGCGTCCGTGGCGTGGGGAACGTCACCGTCAGACGGGTCGTCCTCCGAAGAGTCTCCCTCCCCGCTGGCGGAAGGGCTGCGGTGCGGGGACGGTGAGTGAGTGGCCAGAGGGGAAGTGGACCTCGGCCGGTCCACCTCAGACTCCAGCTCCACCACCAAGGTCCTGCCCACCCCGTCGAAGTAGAAGGTGGGCAAGGGGATGTTGAGCTTGGCGGGGTCCGGTGCCTTGACCCGGATCCGCACGGGGCCATCCCCTGGCAGAGTGCTCTCGTCCACCTCCTCAAAGCGACCAACGGCCTGAGAGATGAGAGCCACGAAGCCCACCTCCTTCCGCAGCTCAGACGGGATCCCGTGGATCCGGACCCAAGCCTCGGCGAGTGGTGGTGGCGCGTCCGGGTCGGTGTCGGAAGGCCTGATGGAGACGCGAATGCTGTGGATCGGGAGAGTGATGGTCGGACTCCAGGACAGGTGGGTGAGGAGCTGTGCAGTGGGGAACGCCACCACAAACTCAGTCGGGGAGATCTCCCTTACCACCCACGTCCACCCACTCTCCAAGCCCGCAAGCTCAGAGCGGATGGTCTCGGCCGATATCACCACCGATGGAGCCAAGTTCTGCTCGGGGAGCACGGTCACCACTGCCAAATGGGCCGGAGATGCCAACTTGATACCACCCGTGTCCACGTAGTAGAAACCGCCGTCAATGCCATGCCCGTAGAACTCGAGGACGGACGTCATAGGACGTCCGACGGCTCCACGGGCCGCTGCTGGGGCTCCAGCCGCAGCTGCACTTGGCTGGCTTTCTCCCGTGGTCGCGGCAACCACCGGCTTCTTCTTCCTCTTGGATTTCTTCTTTTTCTTTGCTGCTGATTGCACTGGACCTTGCTTCGGGGGACTGGCCTGCTCCCTGCGAGGAGGTGAGCGACCCCTGCCCGAGCGCCATGAGCCCTCCACGGCCTGGGAGTGCCCGTCTCTCTGTCGGAGGTCGAGCTCAACCCGCAGGGCGGCCTCCCTGCGCTGCCCACCCGGTGAAGCTCCGCGACAAGGGGGAGACCTCGGCCTGGGAGGGCCACGGGCAGGAGGGGCAGCACCGCGATTTCCCCGAGGGGGGCCGACCGGGGAACGGCGGGAAGGAGACCTTCGCGGCGGCGGCCGGTACACCGCAGCCTGCTGGCAGGGAGGTGGAGAGGCGCGAGCACGGGGAGGCGGAGAGGCGCGAGCACGGGGAGGCGAGGTCGACCGGGCGGGCGGCGAGGCGCGGGCGTCACGGCGGCGAGGGGAAGGACTCCGGCTCCGGCGGCGCTTCATGACGGCGTCGACGAAGGAGATGTCGAGTGGCGGCGGCGGTTTCGCGAGACGAATGCGACGACTTGACCAACGGTGCTTTGAGATTTGCGCAGACGAAGCTGGAGTGGCGTGGGCCAGATCAAGGGCCCCTTTGTGGATCCAGAGCCACGCCTGGGCCGGCCCGTTGAGCTGAGGTGGCCCAACAGGGGGTTGCGGCCCGATCTGGCGTCCTGGCTCCTCCAGGCCAACATGGGCCGTGGGCCGAGAATCCCCTTACTGGGCCTAGGGTTAGCCGCAGCCGGCCCAGGGCCTAGCAAGGACGTTCGTCCACGCTCCGTCGTCCCCGATGTCTCCGCTGGCGTCGCCGCCGCGCCGCCGGCCGCCTGGGCCAAGTCCGGCTGGGGCGCCGCCGCAGAGCTCGCCTCTGCAGCAGCCTCTCCTACCAGACCAGCCTGTGCAGGCCCCGAGCGGGACCCGCCGGCAGCCAACGTGCACAAGGGCGCGCCCACATGAGACGATCTTCGCGCGGATGGCCGGAGAACGCCTCGACGACGCGCCGGCGACCGCCTTGCCAGCTCCATGAATTCCCCGAGCGTGGGCAGCGCCGGAGATGAGGAGCGCCGCTCCAATTCCCGCTGAACCGCCTCCGCCTCATCCATTTCGTCGGCCACGTCTGCCCAGCGCCGCCCGCACAGCGAATCCGGGTCCCCCGCCACCACAGGGGACACGGGTTCAGCCGACGCAGGCATGGCACCAGGGAAACCGAGATGGCCGGCGGGGATCAGGCTGGAGTGGAGCTCGCCATGGAGTCGCCGTCAGTCCGCTGGTAGCGCCAGCCTCCTCTCTCTGGTCGCCGTCCCCACGACTCCACTTCCTTTTCTGTTTTTCCTAACCCGATCATTCCATGGAGTGCAGAGGAACACGAAGCGGTGCATGACCATGATCCGTGGTGAGAGGTGGTTGACGTAGGTGTTCTTCGGCGTACAGATGGAGCCATGGAGGGGAGTCGTCGCGGCTCTTCTTTGATAGGGTTAGGACAGGAGTGCTGAGATGGTTTGGGCAGAGGTTTCCATAGGGTTTTGGGTAGGAGCTGGGGCTAGAAAACTGAAGTTCCCTTTTTGTACATCATCATTTTAGTTGGTTTTAATGCAGATTATATACATATGATTGATGCAAGATTAAGCGGGTATTTTTTGTCAGTGGGATTTAGGGTCTGTTTGTTCAGAGTTTTCTTGGGTTCGCACAAAAATAAGCCACCCAAACCAAACAAACGCCTCAGCTTCGCTGTTGACTTTAAGCGAGTGAAATGCATCTATGGTTTTCGAAGTTGCCGGCCATGTTTAAAACAGTCCCCATACTAAGGATTTGCCTCAATACAATCTTGAAAGTTGCTCTATATGTCCATCTACGATCCTAAATACGAACGGCTAGCGTATAACGCTCACGTGGCAAATAGAGCAGGCTCATTGAGGTCCTCGAAGTTATCGACGACGTCCAAAACCATCCTAACCCTCAAGATTTCCATTTTTTGAAACAATGCAATTTATATATTTACATATAAACCATGTTTGATAACCAAGGCGGAAAAGGAATTTGGACACCGCATCATGTATTTAACTAAGGTGCATGTAGATTAAAAAGAGATCAGACAAAACAGACTAAGTTACATGTAACTTTCACAATCTAATTTCACAGATAAGGTGCAGGATATTTTATGAACTGGAGCAACTCTGCAATTTTATGCCCTGTTCCATTGTCTGAAGACATCAATCCATCAAAATCACACATAAATAAGTCAGGAGAATATCTTTTAGACCGTTAAAAAGAAACCAAGTGTGGAGCTTCATCATTTCGAAGTCCACATGGACCCGGGAAATACTACATGGATAATTCATAATTCCAAAAAAATAAAATTATATCTACACTGAGACGGTTGTGACGCTTCGATAATCAAAGGTATGAACAAATGTTGGTTAATCGAGAGCCACAAGACATGTTACTATTGGTTTACGTAGCAGAATTTAAAAAAATATCGACCTACGTAACGTCCAGGAACATCTATGAAGATACAAGCAGGGTTAGAACTGTTCGTTACCAACAACGAGACGCGGAAGAGTTGTCGGTGACGATGTCGATGAAGCCTGATGAAGATTCTCAGAGCCAAGCCTGGCGGTGAGAATGTCGCCGAGCCCTCGTACAACCTTCTTGATCCAACAGAGTGAGGGCCAAACGTCTATGACGCCTCGCCCCTCTGAGAGCTCGCACACGAACGTCCGTCAAAGTCCAGCAGCGCTTCGCCGTGCCAGAGTTAAGAGCTACTGGTATACGTATGGTGGAGAGAACCCCAACACATGGGAGATAGGGAGAGAGATTAGATCTAGAACTAGAGAGCTCTTGGGGAGAGATCTCTAAACTTGTGTGTCTCTCAATGAGAGGGGGGTGTTGTTTGTATAGTGGATCCAAGGGGTAGAGGGACTTGGACAAGGGGAAAGGATTCTCCTTGTCCTAGTAGGTTTGGGCAAGGGGAAAGCCTCCCCTTCCCAATTCGGTAACTCCAACTCCCCTCCCCAACCGCCTCAACCGCCGCCGCCCTGGGTGGGGCCCACCCGGCCGCACCGACCTAGGGGTGGGGCCCACCCTAGGTCGGCCGCCGCCTTGGCTCCCACCGCCGCCTCGCCCCCACCGTGGGCCCGGGGCTCACTTAGGGTTTCGGCTGGGGGGAGGTTCCCCCCATGGCGCCTTGGCCCACCACCACTTTGTGGTGGTGCGGCTGCCATGTGGGCCCCTAGGGCCCATGTGGCAGCCACCTTTTATTGGCCACTTTAAATAAATAATTTTCCCTTTTATTTATTAATTAAATGAATCAATATTTAATCAATTATTATTTTGTCTAATTAATTCCCAGAATTAATTCCTTATCATATAAACATATATGATCCGGGACACCAAGTGTCCGCTGACAAAATACACTGGATAATTATTTTCATCTATATAAACATTCTTTCTTTATGATCCAATCTCTGAATATAATTCTATCACGCTGGAACCATCCCAGGTGATACTCCGACTCTACTCCAAACCAAACTACGTATACAGCAGACTTTGACGTTTAAGTGTGTGACCCCTACAGGTTCGATAACGAATAGCTATAATTGGATTTACCTATCCAATCACTTGCCAGGTCAGAACCATGGACATTCTAAATAACTGTTTATCGTTATGCGAAGACACTATGATGAACCTGCTTGATTAACATGCTAGTTCCCATCACTTCGCGATACTCATCAAATACACAAGGCGAGATATATGACATTACCATAAATGATAGCTTTCATTTATTATGCCACTTTATCCTTGTTACCGGTATGATGCCATTACTCTTTATCTGTGTTCGAGCATCCCATGATATTTGCATATCACTACTTTGTCTGCGCAGACTTATCGATGGATGCTTTCCCACTAGAGTGGATCCAGGTTGTATCTCTCTATATTACCTAGAGGTGTGATTCCCAGTCTTGAACTATTATGATCATGATACACCTTCGAGGTTACCCAGCGATAGCCTTTATGATCACCCTGTTACGGCCGTGATGGTTGACTATGCCAAAGCTTCCCTTCAGGTATACACAATCACATATTCTCATGGTCCAAGGAATAAGCAAGCAAGCAACCAATCTTAGACTATACTATTTTACTTGAAACTTGATCTCATAGTATATCATACTTTTGGGTCTTCCCAGACACAGTGTTAAACTTAACAATGTGCTCTCATTAATAATGGCAAGAACTTATGCCCATGGCTGGAAAACATCGCCATCCAGTATTAACGAGTTTGTCCAAGAGACAGGACAAAGGGTATTCAGGGTTTGATTATATCCTTACACGTGTGTATGTGTTTTCCTATAAATCTCATATTTATAGACCATAGCAGTTAGAGCATAAAGATATAATTCATTAATCATGAAACAAATGTATATTTATTGTCTCTCAGGGCATACATCCAACAGTCTCCCACTTGCACTTAGATACAATAATTATCTATTACATCAAACCTTCTTTAAGACCGATTTTAAACCGGTGAGGTTCAAACTTGAGGCGAGGGAGAGCTTTTGTCATAGGATCAGCAACATTGTCAATAGTATGAACTCTACGTATTGCGGTGCGCCCTTTTGCCACATGATCTCTGATGAGGTTATCCTTGCGTTCTATGTGCTTGGCTTTGTTGTGAGACCTCGGATCCTTTGCCAGAGCAACGGCACTATTGTTGACAATAGAGCTCGATTGGATCTGCCGCTGAAGGAACCACTCCTAGTTCAGTGATGAACTTCTTTATCCAGAAGCTGTCCTTGACTACTTCTGATGCCGCCACATATTCCGCCTCCATTGTAGAGTCTGCCACCGTGCCTTGCTTGGAGCTTCTCCAGCTGATTGCACCGTCGTTGAGAACGAACACATAACCTGATTGTGCTTTGGAATCGTCTGGATCAGACTGAAATCCTGAGTTAGTGTAACCCCTTACTCTGAGCTCCTCATCCCCTCCATAGACTAGGAACATGTCCTTAGTTCTCCTGAGGTATTTCAGAATGTTTTTAACTGCTGTCCAATGACTTTACCAAAATCAGATTGAAATCTGCCAGTAACACTTAGGGCATATGCCACGTCGGGACGTGTGCATGTCATTGCGTACATAATAGAACCTATTGCCGAAGCATAAGGTATATCCGCCATTTCTTTTCGCTCAGCAACTGTTGTGGGACAGTACTTCTTGCTCAAGATAATTCCAGGCACCATAGGAACGTTTCCTTTCTTGGAATCGGCCATGTCGAATTGCTTCAACACCTTTTCCATATAATACTTTGGCTAAGACCTATTAGGCGTCTTTCTCTATCGCGATAGATTTGATGCCTAATATGTAAGCAGCCTCACCTAAGTCCTTCATCGCAAAACTCTTTTCCAATGAAGATTTAACTTCCCCAAGAAATATTTATCATTACCTAGTAACAATATATCATCGACATAGAGAATAGAAACGCTATTGAGCTCCACTTTTTTCTTGTAAACACAAGTTTCCTCGAAATTCTGATGAAGCCAAAACTCTTGACTACTTCATCAAATCGAATATTCCAACTCCGTGAAGCTTGCTTGAGACCATAAATGGACCTCTTTAGCTTGCACACCATGTTAGCTTTCTTTGGATCGACAAAACCCTCGGGCTGTACCATGTACACGTCCTCAGTTAGATTTCCATTTAGGAAAGCTGTTTTGACATCCATCTGCCAGATTTCATAATCATAGTAGGCAACTATAGCTAACATTATCCTTACAGACTTAAGCATTGCCACGGGAGAGAAAGTCTCCTCGTAGTCTACACCGTGAATTTGTCGAAAACCCTTTGCGACAAGGCGTGCTTTATGAACGGAACATTACCATCCACGTCTGTCTTCTTCTTGAAGATCCATTTACATTCTATTGGTCTTACTTCCTCAGGAAGATAACCAAATCCCGACTTCATTGTCGTACATGGATTTCATTTCAGAATATGGCTACTTGCCATTTGTTGGAATCTACATCATCAATTGCTTCCTTATAACTGCAGGTTCATCCTCTTCGATAAGAAGAACTTCATCCATGATGAAAACTCCTTTATCGACATTCTCAAGTAAGAAAACCGTTCTCGAAAAACGAGGTTGTTCGCGAACTCTGGTTCCCTTCCTTATCTGAGGTTCAGACCTGATGGAGTTTCTTCATTCCCTGAGGAGGAGTCGGAATCTCCGTATCAGTGGCTGAGTCAGTGACAGGAATCGCTTCCGGTGCACTTTCTCTGACTATCTCTTCAGAAGATTGTAAAACCTCGTCGAGACTTACCGTCCTCCCACTGACTTCTTTTGAAAGAAAATCTTTCTCAAGAAATACGCCATTTCGGGCAACGAAAATCCTTCCCTCGGCCTTGTTATAAAAGGTGTATCCGATGGTGTCTCGAGGATACCCTATGAAAACACATTTGTCAGACTTGGCTCAAGTTTTGTGGTTTGCAATCGTTTGACATAAACATCGCATCCCCAAACCTTGAGGTGTTTAAGACTAGGAGGTTTACCCATCCAAATCTCATAAGGAGTTGTCTTGACAGCTTTAGATGATGATCTGTTTAAAGTGTAAGCTGCAGTTTCTAGTGCATATCCCCAAAAAGATAGTGGTAAATCAGATAATGCCAACATAGACCTAACCGAATCCATAAGGGTACGATTACGTCTCTCCGAAACTCCGTTCCTTTGCGGTGTTCCAGGCGGCGTGAGCTGTGGCACAATTCCACGCTCCTTCATGTGTGACTGAACTCATACTCAGATATTCTCCACCACGATCTGATCGTAGGTACTTTATCTTCTTGTCATGTTTGTTCTCTACTTCATTCAAATTCTTTGAACTTCTCAAAGTTTCTGACTTTTGCTTCATCAAATAGACATAGCCATATCTACTTAAGTCATCAGTAAATGTCACAAAGTAAAGATATCCACCGCGCGCAGAAATGTTCAAAGTCCACACACATCAGTGTGTATGATCTCGAGCAGTTCAGTTGCCCGTTCAACGTTCCGCTAAACGGTGCCCTGGCCAATTTTCCCATCAGACAAGCCTCACACTGATCAAATGATTGCAACAACCCATCCGAAAATAGTTGTTTCATTCGGCCTTTTCAATGTGCCCAAGACGACAGTGCCAAGTGTAAGTATCATCTTTCACTACTTTCAGTCGTTTTGCATTAATGTGTAATATGTCTTCTTCCCTTCCAAGATTCAATGCAAACAGACCATCCGCCAGAGGGGCTGATCCGTAAAACATACCCTTATAATAAATCGAACATCCATTGTTCTCAGAATAAAAGAATACCCGTCACGTAATAATCGTGACCCTGAAATATGTTCTTGCTCAATGTTGGCACATAGTAGCAATCACGCATTTCCAAAATGAATCCTGAAGGCAAATGAAGGTTCATGGTACCGATGGAACGAACGCTAACTTGCATTCCGTTTCCAACCCTCATGCACACTTCTCCTGGATTTAACTTCCTCACATCTTTTAAACCACTCGTCGTGTTGCAGATGTGTGCAACAGACCCGGTGTCAAAGATCCATGAATCACTGTGAGGTCCAGTTAAATACACATCCAACACATTAATGACTCTGGGATTTCCAGTCCCAAATTTCCACTAAATTGAGATCCCCTCCCTCCAAGACTTGTGATGCTTTGCTGGTAGAACCAACCCTTCTGTAGTTTTTAATCTTAGCTTCCGCTATGATCAACTTTCGAGTAAGCTCTGCCATGCTTATGTTACTACCAATCAAATCAGAATTTTGAATATATCCGCTATAAGGCGGTGGTAGCGACATTAGCAACACTGTACGACACGCTTGGGCATTCATTGGAAAACCTAGATCTTCCAACTTTTGATTAAGCTTAATCATGCTAGCCAAGTGGTCATTGAGAGAACCCTTCATGTCAAGCTTACAACTGAAGAGAGCTTTAGTAATTGCATAACAGGCAATTTTAACTCTCTCCCTGAATAGACTATGCAGCTCTGTGAGCACATCATATGCACTAGCTTTTCGAAGCGAGTGTGCAATTGTCCGTCCATATGAGCTAACATGAAATCCTTTACTGCTTTCTCAGCACGAACAAAATTATCCTGCCATTACAATTCAGAGGGAGGTGCATCTAGAACATAAATCTTTCTATTTTCTCTAAGTCTATTTCTAAGGGCGCAGATCCAATCTACAAAGTTGTTGCCATTAACAGTTAAAGTTTCCATTTTACAAAGCAGGTTAATGTCGACGGGCTTTGATCTACAATGATAGCAAATTCCTTTTAGACTCTTTTTCATGATTATAATACACAACTAACGTGTGCTCCCACTGAAACTGATATTCCTCATGATCAGTTGAACAGTGATTCGGAATCCACAACCATCAATAGTATAACGGATGGATACACCGCGTCATACTATGACGAAGGGGTAGGCTACACCGCCAATCACTTCCTGCCGTGATTTCCGTTCATCTTTCGATGTAGTGCTCCGAACTCATAACTAGTTATGCCATGACTTAAAGACAACCAACCGATCATGCTGCTAGAACGGTTCGTGCCCGCCTCCCAAACCCTTGGCACACATTACTCATGGAAACATGGCGTACGGTGACAAGCATCTGGTTTGACGGTGCCACGGTTGGATGAGCACGATCTCCTTGATATTGGACTTGAGGAATCACCCTAATAATCACGTCTACTGCGCAACCAAAAGAGTGCAATAACAAAAAGGATAAACTTTCACAAAATAGTGATGTAGTAAAGTCCTCTTTGTCTTCAACGTGGCTTCAAGAATTCCTTCTTTATTCCACTCCTTGTCGTCGAGGTCTACGATGCCATCTCCATGTTCGTCTCCTATTTCTAAGGAACGAAATAACATGTGGCACGCATGCCTAAGATAGCAATCATGTGGTTTCCAACCATCATGCCTTAAATCCGGCGCGCAGGTCAGAATTACAAAAGATGGTATTTCATACAACAATTCAATAAAATTAAAGGACTATACCACATCACATCTCATGCCCTGCAAAAACAAGTTAGACGCTTCTAACCTTTGTGTTTGCATATTTTACGTGGCTTTAGGATTTGCCGCGTAAAACCGTTACTACCTACGTAAGTAACCAAGCATGACTATTCATGTTGCTAGATTGACCTTGCAGAGTGATTATCCATCCCAATGTCACAAGAACATTGCGGATGCTAATCCAGACGATTGCATTTAGTTGCACATGACCCCCGTGTGGACCTAGTCCACATGCCCCTTCCGCTATCAAGTCGACGAGACCAACTATAATATAATTCGAAGCTACTGAAACACTTCGTTGGCGCCGACAGGCATACTAGGAGCATCCGGAAGGTCCGCGGATTGCCATAAGTTTGAGATCATACTATGCCGCTGGAAACAAGACAAGACCGCATATTGGGAAGCAAACATAAATAGTCTAAATGTCAGAAAAGCTCAATGACATACTGATTACCCCCAAGAGCAAGGGATCACCGTAGCACCTCTCAATGTGGAAGTAAGATATCGATCCGCGAGAGCAAGAAGACAAAGTTATCTATTCCCTACAACTAAAGTGTCACGAGTTTTAGTTGATTATGCAGTAAACAAGTTTAAAGAACAAGGTGGTTGATTTGATGGACGGAAGTTTAATGTAACCAAGCAAGAATGTAAAAGTGTACCAATCCTCTTCAATGCAAGAGGACAAGCAAAGGTTTTCTCTTATAGGAACAATGGACATGGGTTCACTTAATCCTCGCTCCCTCATCTACTGTGATTATCATGTTATAGATAAAGTACACACAATTGTCATGTTTTAATGATAGCTTTTATAACGGCTATATGTCCTAAAACACATAGTTGAAAGAAGTACTCATTTGTGTTGCTAGGTCACCCTTGTAAGGCTAGCGTGGTTGTTGTCACTCCCACATCATACTCTTCCTTTTTACCCCGGATAAAGAATGTTGGGCGGTACCGTGTCACTCAATACCTATGCCGTGTCACATCGGCCATCCCGTACCCACATACATCATACTTCTTAAAGAACAATATTCTATCAAAGCATGACAAGTCATAAAAGTTCCAACACAACAGTAAATGCATAACAAATCATCTCATACCACAATATTCACCACAAAGGTATTACATAGATGACCGTAATCATGTTCAGCCGCTCATACGGTACTAATTAGTGAAGCTCAAACAGAGGAGAGATACATAAGTTACCACCACAAACCCAAATCCAGGGGTGGACTACTCCCCCTTCATCATGGAGACGGTGGAGAAGTCGTTGGAGAAGGTGTAGACCACCCCGGCAGCGCCCCGCCGGAGTTTTCCCCCTCCAATCTGCAGCTCCTGATCTCCGTTTCGGTGTTTCTGTGTTTGTGCGGCGCTCCTTCCAGAGAACATCGGGGGAACTTTTTTATAGGCGTTTTTAGGTCAGGCAACGGAGCCACGAGGCCCAAATGGGTGGGTCCCACGCGGCTACAGTACCAGGCCGCGTGGGCCCCCCTCGTTTGGCCCTCGAGCCTCCGTTTGCTCGCTTCCTTCGCCCACAGGTCTTCTTCCTTCCAAATATTGACGCACGTAAATTTCAGGTGATTTCGTTGACGTTTGGGTCCCTGAAACATTAAAATAAGAAAACGGGGTTTTCTGCCTGTGCAGGGTTAATTCCATAAAAATAGGAAATAAATGAATATTCCAAAAATCATTATAAAACATTGATATAACCCTTATATGATGCAAATATGATTGGAATATAAGCAATTAAAGTGCAAAGTTCATGTATGCATTTTACATGCATCAACATCCCCAAGCTTAATCCATGCTCGTCCTCGAGTATGAAGATGATAAAACTAACATGGACTTTGCAATTTAATACTTAACAATGAATATCAAAGATGATTACAATTGCTACATATAGTCAAATGATTCATTCTTCAAAGGAGTAGCAATATGCAAATAGTTTATGAAGTGATATCAAGTATTCAAGACAAGGATGTTCATTGATAGTTCACAAAGTGTAACATAGTAGCAAGTAATATGGAACACATGTATGCATAATGATAAGTAGAACATCCTACAATGGTCATAGAGTGTAGATGAAAATCTGAATATGATAGGTGTACACTTTGGAAAGATGTATATGTGAGTAGAGGTAAAGCATGCATAAGTTTCATCCAACTTCCAAACTCTTCTACTTAAGTTAATGATTGCAATAAGGTATTCATTGGTGTCAAGCTCTCATTGCCCCTATCATAGCATCTTGAATGATTAAGGTTAAAGTGAAAGCAAATATGAGTAGTGTGCTTGATAAAGAATGGGTTGAATGTCTCATGCCCCTTGAATACAAGTACTTACACCATGTGTTACTCAACTTGGGAAACAAAGCAAGTTCAATTAAATATCATTGTAAGCATAATAGTATCATCAAGAGCGTCAACTGGGGTACCTCTTGTCCCAAGATATGGAACAAGCCCATATCAAAATGACAAGACAAACAAACAAAATGAACAATCTCAACACCCTTTTTATTTACCATTTGGAATAGTTTTTTATTGCAAGGTGTATCACAGAAGGTTCACCATAGTATGTAAGTAAATTTCCACCATGAATGATGCATGGCTTAGATTAGCGGCCCAGGCGTCTCTCTAACCATTTACACAAACTCATTTAAACTCACTCTATTTCCACATTTATTTCAACATGATAAGCATCCATAGACAAAAGCACATGATATCAACTAAATGAGATGAAGAGCGTGTTGAAAGCTTGCCATGTGACAGCACATATGGGCTAACTTCCAACCCAAAACATTCATCAAGCCACAAACATCATAATCTTAATCACAATGGGTCAAGTTTTATTATGCAAATAAAAGAACATTGTGCATCAAGTTCGTGAGAGCTATATAACCAAATCCATTGCAATCAATAACATAAACATTTTCATTCAGAGGTAAGATAACACAAACAACATGTTAAACATACTCGGAATAGCATAAAGCCAATAGGTAGATATGGTGGACTCACTGGAATAACTTTGGTTGAAGGTGTTGGAAACAAGTTTTTGCTTGTTGGAGTTTTTGGGCTAGCAAAAGGGAGAAAGTTGACCATCTAGATGCATGCATGAGTGTCCATAGAACTAACTAATCCATGTTAAACCAAGTAAAATAACAATCAGCACCAAAACATGAATAAGTGATAGCTCTACAAAAAGAATTTGCAAACTATTACTCATAAACAAGCTCATGAATCATGCAACTATATGTATCATTAAAAATCAAGTCAAACATCCCTTTTCCCAATCTTATAAAAGCATCCAACATATTTCAACCCATATTTCCAGTAGCTCTCCCATATATAAATGATAGTGTGGTGGTCTCTCAAGACTCAAAAAAAAAAACGACGCTCCAAGTTTATGCGATAAAGTGTTTCGATCGAAAAACAGAAGTTGGACGTGTGCAAACCGAGAGTGTGTAGGTCCACGGGGTTGTCTTCACATCCCCAAGCTTATGGTCTTCACCATCCTTGGATAGCTCTTGGTGCATCTCCTCCAATCCCTGTGAAAAAACTTCAAAACACCGTTTCTCCCATCTCTTTTCTGTGGGGTGCATTAATAGTGATAAACAAATAGGTTTCTTGCTGCATATAATCCTTGAACAAAAATTCATATGAATGTCCAGAAAGTGTATAATGTTGTATGCCTACTCATAAACTCAATTGGATCAAAAAGATTCAACTTAAAAGCTCAAAGCATGCATCAAACAAAATGGGACAGAATCTGTCCAGAAAAACAGCAGCAGCAAAACGTATTTTTCTACCCTACCAAACTTTCTCGAAAAATTCCGAAAAATTCATGCATACAGAGGATGAAAAGTTGCAACTACAGTTCAAATATGAGCTCATTCGGAGTTACAGAATAAGAATTAAAAATCATACCGTGCACTGATTCGTGCAGGAATAAAATCTCCGAACGCTATAAGCAACTTTTTCAAACCAAAAAGGGTAAAACTTGGCACTTTATTGAAAATTCCAGAACCTAAACTAGACACAAAGTCTCTTGTTACAGCAAGAGGACACAAAGAAAATCACACAAAAAATAACCGGGTTGCCTCCCGCAAAGCGCTTTCTTTATAGCCATATAGCTAGGCTTGATAGTTTTAATGATGCTCCATAGGAAAGAGAGCATCAAGAGAAAAATATGAAACACATTTAAGTCTAACCCACTTCCTATGCATTGGGATCTTGTAAGAAAATAAATCAATAAAGCACAAAGTGACTAGCATAGGAAGGCAAAGCAAGTGCAACTTCAAAATTTTCAACAAAAAGAGAGAGACTTAATATTTTGAGATATATGAAATCATGTCTCCCTCTCTCATAAAAACTTTCAGTAGCATCATTGATAAACTCAACAATATAGCTATCACATGAAACATTCTTATCATGATCCATATGCATAAAAGTATCATTACTCTCCACATAAGCATAAACAGTTTCATTAGGAATAGTGGGAGTAAAACATTCATAATAATCATTGTAATCATCATATATAGGAGGCATATCATAATCACAATAAACTTTATACTCAATAGTGGGTGGACTGAAAATATCATATTCATCATCATAAATGGGAGACATAGTATCATAAACAAGTAAAGAACCTCCCCAAGCTTAGATGATTGCAAGATATAAAAGAAACCTCCCCAAGCTTAGTCTAGTGCACACAAGAATAGAAACTTAAGCGCTACGCTCCCCGGCAACGGCGCCAGAAAAGTACTTGATAACCCCCAAGAGCAAGGGATCACTGTAGCACCTCTCAATGTGGAAGTAAGGTATCGATCCGCAGGAGCAAGAAGGAAAAGTTATCTATTCCCTACAACTAAAGTGTCACAAGTTTTAGTTGATTATGCACTAAACAAGTTTAAAGAACAAGGTGGTTGATTTGATGGATGGAAGTTTAATATAACAAGCAAGAATGTAAAAGTGTCCCAATCCTCTTCAATGCAAGAGGACAAGACAAAGGTTTTCTCTTATAGGAACAATGGACATGGGTTCATGGGTTCACTTAATCCTCTCTCCTCATCTACTGTGATTATCATGTTATAGATAAAGTACACACAATTGTCATGTTTTAATGATAGCTTTTATAACGGCTATATGTCCTAAAACACATAGTTGAAAGAAGTACTCATTTGTGTTGCTAGGTCACCCTCGTAAGGCTAGCGTGGTTGTTGTCACTCCCACATCATACTCTTCCTTTTTACCCCCGGATAAAGAATGTTGGGCGGTACCGTGTCACTCAATACCTATGCCGTGTCACATCGGCCATCCCGTACTCACATACATCATACTTCTTAAAGAACAATATTCTATCAAAGCATGACAAGTCATAAAAGTTCCAACACAACAGTAAATGCATAACAAATCATCTCATACCACAATATTCACCACAAAGGTATTACATAGATGACCGTAATCATGTTCAGCAGCTCATACAGTACTAATTAGTGAAGCTCAAAGAGAGGAGAGATACATAAGTTACCACCACAAACCCAAATCCAGGGGGTGGACTACTCCCCCTTCATCATGGAGACGGTGGAGAAGTCGTTGGAGAAGGTGTAGACCACCCTGGCAGCGCCCCGCCGGAGTTTCCCCCCTCCAATCTGCAGCTCCTGATCTCCGTTTCGGTGTTTCTGTGTTTGTGCGGCGCTCCTTCCAGAGAACGTCGGGGGACCTTTTTTATAGGCGTTTTTAGGTCAAGACGATGTCGGTGGAGAAAAGATCGAAGGCAACGGAGCCACGAGGCCCAAATGGGTGGGTCCCACGCGGCTACAGTACCAGGCCGCGTGGGCCCCCCTCGTTTGTCCCTCGAGCCTCCGTTTGCTCGCTTCCTTCGCCCACAGGTCTTCTTCCTTCCAAATATTGACGCCCGTTAATTTCCAGGTGATTTCGTTGACGTTTGGGTCCCTGAAACATTAAAATAAGAAAACGGGGTTTTCTGCCTGTACAGGGTTAATTCCATAAAAATAGGAAATAAATGAATATTCCCAAAAATCATTATAAAACATTGATATAACCCATATATGATGCAAATATGATTGGAATATAAGCAATTAAAGTGCAAAGTTCATTTATGCATTTTACATGCATCACATACCCACACAAACTTGTGCGGTGCCCGCACAGACTTATGTGCTCTAGTACGTACCTGTACCTACTCATAGATCGGCTCTGATACCACTATTGGTTTACGTAGCAGAATTTAAAAACATATTCGACCTACGTAACGTCCAGGAACATCTATGAAGATACAAGCAGGGTTAGAACTGTTCGTTACCAACAACGAGACGCGGAAGAGTTGTCGGTGACGATGTCGATGAAGCCTGATGAAGATTCTCACGGCCAAGCCTGGCGGTGAGAATGTCGCCGATCCCTCGTACAGCCTTCTTGATCCAACAGAGTGAGGGCCAAACGAGCCTCGCCCCTCTGAGAGCTCGCACACTGATGCATGTAAAATGCATACATGAACTTTGCATTATATTACTTATATTTCACTCATATTTGCATCATATAAGGGTTATATCATTGTTTTATATTGATTTTAGGAATATTTCATTGTTTCCTATTTTTCTGGAATTAACCCTGCATAGGCAGAAAACCCTATTTTCTATATTTTGATGTTTCAGGGACCCAAACGACGTCCAAATGACCTAATAATTTACGGGGATCAGTTTTTGGAAGGAACAAAGCGTGGGAGCGAAGGAAGCGAACAAACGGAGGCCTGAGGGCCAGAAGAGGGTGGCCCATGCGGCCGATTCCCTGGCCGTGTGGGACCCACAATCTGGGGCCTCGGAGCTCCGTTGACGTCGATCTTTTTTCCCGAGCCTCCGTCTTGACCTAAAAACGACTATAAAAATAGTCCACGGCGCCCTTCGGAAAGGAGCGCCGCCAAAAACACAGAAATCATGAAACAAAGACCTGGAGTTGCAGATTGGAGGGGGAAAACTCCGGCGGGGCGCTGCCGGCGTGGTCTCCATCTTCTCCAACGACTTCTCCACCGTCTCCATGATGAAGAGGGAGTAGTCCACCCCTGGACTATGGGTTTGTGGAAGTAACTTATGTATCTCTCATCTCTTGAGCTTCACTAATTAGTACCGTATGAGCTGCTGAACATGATTACGGTCATCTATGTAATACCTTTGTGGTGGATCTTTTTATGAGTTTATATATGTTTGAGATTGCAATAGTTTTGTTTCAGTTATGAAAGTAGATGCATATTATGTACCCCGTTCTTGTTTACTTGTTATGATCAAGCATGTGTATGAGAGCGTGTGAGGGGGAACGTGTGCATTAGTTGGAGTAACGGGGGGTGGCTAGTGCGGTGAACGTGAGAGAAAGTTCCGTGATCCACTTGGGTGTTTTACCTTACTTTGTTGCCTCACTAGGGATAAAGAAAAAATACCTTGTTACCGGAGATGTGGGTGTGACCATTGTCACTACTCCATGACTAGATCTAGCATGTTCTTATTTTAACTTCGTGTCATGAAACTTAATGATATGCTCTGATTTATCTTAATTATTAAGGTGTTATGATTTAGTTCGCATCTTGGTGGAGTATAAGAGAGATTAATAAACAAAAGATCTCTATGTTAGGACGTGATGCCCATATAATTAGTAACTTGTCATGAAACCTTCATGTTGCAATCTCATATGTCAATTCTAGTGTTCCATTATCTATCAAAGAGAGAGTGCATTTGTGAAACCATGAACCCCGGTCCATTTTTAATCATAAGAAACACCTTTCCAACAACTTTTATCCACTTTACATTTTCTGCCATTTAAAAATCCGAAAATACAAAAACACTTTTACATATTGCATTCACAATACAAAACCCAAAAATATCATCCATCATTGTTTCCACCATCCTTGCATATTTATTTATCATCATTGCATATTTATTTACTGTTTTGCATTCATTTTATTTTGATATCATTCTCACACCTTGTGCTTGACAACCACTTGGTGAGGTTGAGGGCACAAAACAATTTACTTTGTTTTGTAGGTTTTCAAGAGAAGGATAAGAAGATAAATCTTTCACTACTGATTCCCCGAGAGTTCGATATTAAACCCTCGAGTCACCCCTCGTGGGGAAAACCGTCTTTCCTATACTATACACTCTGCACTTGGAGTCTCAACCTAACCCATATTCTTTTGACGCGGGTAACTACGTCAAGGGCCATCACACACGTACGTACGTCAAAGTCCAGCAGCGCTTCGCCGTGCCAGAGTTAAGAGCTACTGGTATACATATGGTGGAGAGAACCCCAACACATGGGAGAGAGGGAGAGAGATTAGATCTAGAACTAGAGAGCTCTTGGGAGAGATCTCTAAACTTGTGTGTCTCTCAATGAGAGGGGGTGTTGTTTATATAGTGGATCCAAGGGGTAGAGGGACTTGGACAAGGGGAAAGGATTCTCCTTGTCCTAGTAGGTTTGGGCAAGGGGAAAGCCTCCCCTTCCCAATTCGGTTTGGGGGGGAGGAGTTGGAGTGGAACTCCAACTCCCCTCCCCAACCGCCGCCGCCCCGGGTGGGGCCCACCCGGCCGCACCGACCTAGGGGGTGGGTCCCAACCTAGTCCGGCCGCCGCCTCGCCCCCACCGTGGGCCCGGGGCTCACTTAGGGTTTCGGCTGGGGAGGAGGTTCCCCCCCATGGCGCCTTGGCCCACCACCACTTTGTGGTGGTGCGGCTGCCATGTGGGCCCCTAGGGCCCATGTGGCAGCCACCTTTTATTGGCCACTTTAAATAAATAATTTTCTCTTTTATTTATTAATCAAATAAATCAATATTTAATCAATTATTATTTTGTCTAATTAATTCCCAGAATTAATTCCTTATCATATAAACATATATGATCCGGGACACCAAGTGTCCGCTGACAAAATACACTGGATAATTATTTCCATTTATATAAACATTCTTTTTTTATGATCCAATCTCTGAATATAATTCTATCACGCCGGAACCATCCCAGGTGATACTCCGACTCTACTCCAAACCAAACTACGTATACTGCAGACTTGACGTCTTAAGTGTGTGACCCCTACAGGTTCGATAACGAATAGCTATAATTGGATTTGCCTATCCAATCACTTGCCAGGGTCAGAACCATGGACGTTCTGAATAACTGCTTATCGTTATGCGAAGACATTCTGATGAACCTGCCTGATTAACATGCTAGTTCCCATCACTTCTCGATACTCATCAAATACCCAAGGCGAGATATATGACATTACCATAAATGACAGCTTTCATTTACTATGCCACTTTATCGTTGTTACCGGTATGATGCCATTACTCTTTACCCGTGTTCGAGCATCGCATGATATTTGCATATCACTACTTTGTCTGCGCAGACTTATCGATGGACGCTTTCCCACTAGAGTGGATCTAGTTTGTATCTCTCTATATTACCTAGAGGTGTGATTCCAGTCTTGAACTATTATGATCATGATACACCTTCGAGGTTACCCAGCGATAGCCTTTATGATCACCCTGTTACGACCGTGATGGTTGACTATGCCAAAGCTTCCCTTCAGGTATACACAATCACATATTCTCATGGTCCAAGGAATAAGCAAGCAACCAATCTTAGACTATACTATTTTACTTGAAACTTGATCTCGTAGTATATCATACTTTTGGGTCTTCCCAGACACACTGTTAAACTTAACAATGTGCTCTCATTAATAATGGCAAGAACTTATACCCATGGCTGGAAAACATCGCCATCCTGTATTAACGAGTTTGTCCAAGAGACAGGACAAAGGGTATTCAGGGTTTGATTATATCCTTACACGTGCGTATGTGTTTTCCTATAAATCTCATATTTATAGACCATAGCAGTTATAGCATAAAGATATAATTCATTAATTCATGAAACAGATGTATATTTATTGTCTCTCAGGACATACATCCAACAGTTATTGATACGCATTAAGATCCCAGCACTATATATGATCATTTGACATATATTCATATTATTAAATTCTGCAAGAAAAATAATTGATTCGGTTAGGAACAACTATTCATGTGTTCAGTTAGAGTATCCAAACCAGAGCAACTAAGAGTATGGGGATAATGTAAATAGATTTAATAATATACTCATTCCGTTCCAAATCAGATGACTTTCATTTGGCCACATATAAATGTATGTCTAGATACATCTGAATTGGATAAATTAAAGTCATCTAATTTGGAACGGAGGGAGTAACAGAAATCTATTGCATTAAAAATGGAAATCCTGAGGTTTTAGGATAGTTTTGGAAATCGTCAGTAACTTTGAGGACCGCATCGATTCTACTCTTGTCACGTGAGCGCTATACGCTAGTCGTTCGTATTTAGGACCGTAGATAGACATGTAGAGCAATTTCAGAACTGTACTGAGCCAAATCCCGAGTTTAGTAACTATTTTAGACATGGCCGACATCATGACTGTATATACATTTCACTCGACTTTGTGAGCTAACCACGGAATAGGCAGACGAGAAAACTGCCACCGAGGAACCAAACTTATGCCAGCCAAAATTCCGTTTCGCGCAGCTTCGTATTCAACTCCCGAACCAGTGCACTATAATGCCCATGTCGTTTCGCGAAATCACGACCGAACTGCCCAAGGAACCAAACCTATGCCAACCAAAATGCTGACTGGTCCCCGGCCGCAGGAACTTGTCCCCCGCTGACCTCGGCCACGGCTGACCTGACTACGAACTGCATGCCACCTCGATGTGGAGCGCCTCCGCATCGTCAAGCCGGAACAACGAGACATGCATCTGGGGCGCGTTTGGTGGTCTGCACCCGGTTTTCATCTTTCTGGGCAGGCCGGCCAGGGCCTGGTCTGGCTGATCCACCCCATTGGCCATGATGTGTATCTCGTTTGGTAGCCTGCATCAAAAACGTGGCATCGGCTGGACTAAGAACTACTCTTTGTTTGGTTGGATGCAAATTTTGTTTAGTCTCACCAATTTTCACATGGGTGAAGTTACCATCAATCACCATGGTTGGACAAGTGTATGCACATATCAATGAAGCCACGACGGCGCGGCATGACGGCAGCGGAGCTCGACGGAGACGACGCGTCATGGTGGCGGCGGCGACGGAGGTCACCGTCGAAGGTCGCGGCGAGCACGACGACGACGTGGGCGGCGGCGGCGGAGCTCGTCGGCTAAGTTTGCAGCGGCGACGGTGGAGCTTGTCCACGAAGAGGTAGCTGAGCTTACTAGCTGCTGCGACAATGACGGAGTTCATGAAGGCAAGAGGCGGTTGAGCGGAGGTTGAACAAGGTATGTACAACAAGTACGTCTAAATACGCGCACATACGACACAAGATCTATTCATATACAATCATCAAAACGCAAAACTTACAACACAAGAGTTGTGTGAAATCACGAGATAAATCTGCTCCTAAAAGGAAACTTCAAACGGCTGAGTGTGTGCGATTAATTTGGTGAAATTCGTCAAAAAAAGATTCAGACATGAACACGAAATTAGAAGCTAACAGTTAACGAAAGTCAAAATCGATCGTCTGAATGGAACCACATAATCAACGCGCATCATTTTCATGTATAGCTCATTTTAATTTGAGCACTGTAGCATTTGTTGGGAGGAAGAAGAAGGAGTAATGGTAAGAGGAGGTGAGCGGAAGCAATGGTAAGGCACGCGGTTGCACTAGCAGGGCTCAGTTTTGCACCTGATCGGCCTGGCTCCACGGGCACGCTCGATCTGAGTGTGCCTCTCAGGCCTGGGCCGACACTGCTTTGTGAAGCGTGCTGGCCTGCTCCAGCAGGCCATACAGGCATCCAATCACCGTGTGATTGCAGCTGACAGGCCTGGCCTCGCTTCTTGCAGGCTACCAAACGAGCCCCCGTTCTTCCGTGATGCATGCTCGTGTTTGAGCAAATCTTATCTTTTCCTCAATTCTGATCAAATCGTCATGTGTGTGTGGAATGTTTACTCAATTGGCTCAAGCGTTCGGTTGGGAAGTGTATGGACTGTTTTCCCCACTTCCGATATTGTATTTTCTATTCATTTTCAGTAGACCAATTCCACAGATTTGTGTACGAGACGGTGAGTGCCTTCTATTAGGAAGAATGTATCAAACTGATGTTAGTTTAGGCGTTCGATTTACTCAAATTGCTGCTCCCAGAGCGCGAATAGTATATGTATAGCATTTTGGTAGTGGAATAATGCTTTATTTTGACATTTGCTATTATTATATATGTTAGAAATATCGAAATACAATTTGGTTAAATTAGCCACTTATAGCCAAATTGAAATAATTTTATTTGGAGAAATATACCATCCATATGTTATTTATTAATATAAATCAGTAACATAGTACACATTTTAATTACTCAAGGCGTTTCAGACAATTCCACAAATTGACAGTCACACAGCCAGCTAGTTGGCAAACACTAAAACTCAGAACAACAGATTTTACTACACAAAAGTTTTTCCTGCACATCAGCACAACCAGCCATAGACAGCCCAGACAAACACACCCTTAAGCCTTAACCATGGTGTCTATTTTTAGGGAATTGACAGATATAGGGCCTATGTAAGACGGTTGGTTATTTGTATGAATGGGGATTTTTTTGGTTCACATCTTACATTTTTCTATTATTTTTCAGTCCATGATTCTTTTAATTCAAATTGGTCCAAGTTTAGCTTTTTTTTTCACGGATTCTACATTTTTATACTCATCACATTTTCAAGATTTTAGAAAGATAACTGTCAATGCATCACCTATTTTTGGTCCATCTCCCAATGAATTTTTCTGTTCATTACCTTTTTTCTTCTTCGCAAAATGTTCATAAAAAGTTTCTTGATTGAGCTGCATGAGTATTATTCCAGAGGATTAATATTATTTATTCGGTTCACTTTTTTTTTTGGATTTTTTGGTTCATAAACTTTTGAAGCATCTAATACCTTATTTCTCCGTTCATATATTATTTATAATATTTTTAGCTAGAAGGATTTTTCGGTTCACAAACTTATTATGGCTCATTTATATTGCTTCAATTTTATAATTTCATTTTCAATGTTTTTGAAAGATATTTTGTATGCATCACCTATTTTTGGTTCATCGCGAAGACTACTTTTCTGCATATCGCCTTTTTTGCTGAAATAAAAAATCTTATGTTTAAGCTTACTTTATATGGGTTTTATTGTCTTGTTTTGTCTCGGGGGTTTATATTTTTTGTTCCATTCACGTGTTTTTGAAATCTGGGGTTCTTGATCTTTCTTGACACAGACATAGTCTTATTTTTCTATTCACTAATATTTTAATTTGAAGGATTTTCGGTTCATGATTTTTTTCATTCAAATTGGCTCAACTTGAATTTTCCTTTTCAATGTATTTTGAAAGATATTTTTGATGCATCATATATTTTTCTGTGCATCACCCAAAGTATTTTGTGGTTCATTCCTTTTTTTTGGTTCGTGTAATTTTAGAATTGATAAATATCCCATGTTAGTTAGTTTTAAACATGAGTTCACAAAAAAATATTGTAGATGTTAGCCACAATTAATTCGTTCAATTTATAGTGCTTATTTTTTCTAGAAGGATATAGAGGCTCTTTGTGGGAAAAAAAAAGGTCGTGTCAGCTAGTAATAGCCATACATAAGGAACATAAAGTCCCATTGGTAAAACATTTTCTAACTAAGCATGTAAGTTTATTGTTATTTTTACCGAATTCCTTTCTCTTGTTTGTACTAAATAATATATACATATTTATTTATATTGTTTTAACATACCTCCCAAACATGCACCACATCTAGTGCGTTAAAACAGGAAGGCGGCGATTTGGCTCTAGGGTCTAGATGCACCCATTATGTAAAAAAAATTATTATTTTTCAAAATGTCAAAAACTTTCAGAAAAAAATCCGGATGTACATTAGAACATTATATGTTAGCACAAAAAATGGCATGGTGGAAAAACATTTTGTATGATCAGTACAAAAAAGACAAAAATCTGACACGTAAAAGACATTTTCGTGCGTCCGAATTTGTCTTTTTTGCACAGGTTGCAAAAAAAAAGTATTCCCGTAACTTTTCGTGCTAACATAATACATCTTGAACTACATGTGAATTTTTTATTTTGAATTTTTGACATTTTGAAAAATGTTTTTTGGGTAGTCTACCCGTTGTGAATATCAGATTAAAACAGCAGCAACTCTAAGCAAGGGAAAACATCATCTCTTTCTGATGTACTTTAAGCTCCTGATTGTTTATTTGTTTTCTTTAACTGGGTAAAACCACAAATGAGGAAAGAAGAACTGCTGGCTGTTTTCTAAACAAGAGGATGAACAAGTCATTTTTATATTTTCTTCAGTTTGTTTCCTGCTATGAACAAATTTGTTGGAAGCGAGTGTGCCTTTTACAGCATTTTTGATAAGGGTGTGTCTAGCGCTCGGTCACCTTCCTCACCTCCGGCGACCTCCCGCCGCCACGTACCGCCGGGCATGCCGCCACCCGCGCCGCCTCGGCGTCCCGCCCTCCACCAAATGCGGCCCACCGCCGCTATGAGCTTCCCTCTAACCCCCCCCCCCCCGCCGGCCGAGTCTTCTTCGGCGCCGGCACCCGCACCCCCCCAAGTTAAGTTACTTGCTCGTCTCCATCATCTCCACCGCGGCCAGCCGCGTTTTCGTCGGCTCCGGCTCGCTCCAGTCCTCACCGTCGCCGTCGAGGAGCTCTGCCTCCTCTCTCTCCCCATCTCGATTTGTAGGGCACGGGAATCAACCGAGCGCCAGCTTAATTCTCGACTAACCGAGCCGAGCGCTAGCAAAACCGTTTTGATAAACGAGAATGTGCGGGGAGGCAATTTCAATAAAAAAAAGAATGTGTGGGGAGTCGAGCATTTCCGAACGGAAGCGAATTGTTCACCGTCACCGGCTCGAGAAATCTCCAGACTATAAATACAACCCGACGGAGCAGAAACGGAAAAGCAACCGCCACGGCAAAACCCCCAAATCCCCAACTCCCCCACCTCCAAATCCCCCACCTCCCGGGTCCCGAGAGACCGAGCACGACCGCCACGCCATGGCAGAGTTCGTGCTCGAATCTCTCGAATCCATCCCGCTCTTCCTCGCCGCCAACGGGCGGGTCTACGACTACACGGACGCGGTGGTGAGGCGCATCCGCGTCCGGGATGCGCGCGAGGCGACGCTCCTGCTGGGTCCAGCGCGCCGCGGCGGGCTCCGCGTCACCAACTACAACCGCCTCGACATCCTGGCCACGGCGGGCTTCATGATGGAGGCCGCCGAAATGATCATCGACGACCTTCTGCGGGAGGTGGATTCGCGTTCCATCAACCGCGAGCACGTCGAGGGGCTGGGGAGCAACGCCACCTTCACTCGCACCCGGGTCCGCGCTGACAGCTTCTTCGGCTTCGTCGACGACGTCGCGCAGGAGATGCTATCGGTCGTCCGCGAGATGCAGGGGCCGTCGAGACGCAACTACGGCCAGCTGCACAGGTCCCTCGAGAACCTGCGCACATCCATCACCAACCTCCGCGACCTCGAGGTGGTGTTTCCGTCGCAGATGGCACATGCGCCCGCGCCCCTCTTCATCGACCTCTCCGCCGGGGCCGGGCAGCCAGCCGCTACTGCGCCCGCGCCACTCGTCATCGACGCGCCAGACGCGCCCGCGCCCAAGCCCGAGGAGGAGGAGGAGAAGGCGCCCGCGCCCAAGCCCGAGGAGGAGGCGCCCCCGCGCAAGGAGAAGGAGGAGGAGCTTCGCGTCGACGCGCCCGCGCGCAAGGAGGAGAAGGCGCCAGAGCCCAAGCCCAAGGAGGAGGAGCTCCGCGTCGACGAGCCCGCGCGCAAGGAGGAGGAGCTCCGCGTCGACGAGCCCGCGCGCAAGGAGGAGGAGGCGCCCAAGCCCGACGCGTCCGCGCTGACTGCGCCCAAGGACGGCGACGCCCCCTGGCCCAAGGAGGAGGAGCTCCTCATGGACGCGGCCACGCCGGCTTCAGGCTTCGTCGCTGCGCCCGACAAGGAGAAGGAGTCCTCCTCTGACGCCACCGGTCCTAGCAACGCAAGCTCCGCTCCAGGCGCCGCTGGCGACGAAGACATGGCGTAAGGTGAGGGAATCAGGAAATTGATACGTGTTCATGATTTTGGCTCACGGATTTGTGATAGTACTACATGGATCGTCACAGATTTGTGATAGTATTTGCTTCAATCTCTGCAAGTACTTGGGTCTCGATTTTATCCTCAATCTCTGACATTGTCGTGTTCATAGTATTTGCTTGAGAGGTTCGTGATAGTTCAACTTTGGGAATTTCTCGAAGTACTTGTTCAGATTCAGATTTTGACTAAATAACATCTAGAGGTCCTACCGCATTCTCTTTTTCGATTGTCCTTTGGCTAAGTTTATCTGGGATGTTGTAGCTGTTGCTTTTGGCTTTCAGAATTTACCTTCAAACTTAGATGATCAGTGTAGTTGGGTTTTAAACTTTAGGAGTAAGAAAGATAGAATGCTAGTAGCTAAAGGGGTGTCGGAGATACTCTGGACCTTGTGGAAAGTTAGAAATGGGGCATGTTTTAAGAGTATTTTCCCTACACATGTTTTTAGTTTAATTTCACATGTCTCGCATTATATTCACTCTTGGGCTGGTTTACAGAAGAAAGATCTTCAAAGTAAGCAGCACGGCTACTATGATTCGGGTGGCTTCAGAGATCTTCAGTAACAGTAATGGTTGGATGCTGGGTGTTAAAAGAATCGATTGTTGATTGGAAGAGAAGAAGCTCTGCTTACTCCTGGAACCTGAAGTTGGGAGTAGTTTGTTCCAAGAAAAAGAAGTGTTATGTTTTCCTGCTGTTAGTTGCTGGGAGAAACCTTTGTTGTTCTAAGTTGGTTCTGGAACTTGTAGTTCTGTTAGTTTGCAGCTCGGTGATGGTGTTTGTAAGGTTGATGGTGATGTTTTTTAGTCTTTCTGTTATAGAGTCTTGGATACTGGAGTAAGATTTTGACTAAATAACATCTTCAATGTGAACAGATAATAGAATAGTCATTCAACAATACTATTTCAGCTCACGTCCAACGAGAAATTACGTCCATGACAATACTAGTACAACAATAACATCTGAAGACAGTTTGTATCCTTTTACATGTAAATGCTAATACATGATAAATAATCCTTACAAATCTTATGTTTATATAAAAAGTCAGAGTAACCTAAGAAATGATAACATGTGTCATCCCCCAAACCACGAGTAGACGACTCTTCAGCCTAGTGAAGACTTGATATCTTATAATGCTTTCGCTGGAGCACAAACACACCTTCAGTTACAACACTCCACGAGGAACTGCTGAACGATCACACCGCATGTTGCTAAGTCTGCAAAAATGTTCATGTCTCAATGATCTCACTTCTGGCAGTCAGGCAGCAAGCAATCCTTAAACGGCGAGGGAACATGATACAGCAGATACACACAACTAGCAGGACCTCTATTCTAGAACTGAATCACGAAGTAGACGCCAATTATCGCTTGGAACCTGTTGAGCCCCTGATTTGTCTAACATAATACTAGCTCACAAATTGTCTAAAGCAAAAGCCAGTTTGGAGATCTGAAGCGATAAGCCGAAGATATATCCTACTATGACGCTGAAGTTAAGGAAATATCTCAGCTTCACAGACTGCCAGGGAAGCACAAGCCAGTAGAGATTCACACCAAAGGTTCAATGGTATGGCACCGGCTGCAAGGCTCCAGAATATTTAACTTAACCGTAGAAGGTACTTTCCCCACGATGTATTTTCTAATGGCCAAGAGCGTTTTCTGGGTTTCCACAAGGCTATCCCTATCCTTGAGGGGGTAACATTTGCCAGATTTCGTGGCAGAGCATTTTACTATAGGATGAGAACTGGTGTCCAATGTAAGACAGTCCAGTGATGTTGTATTCTCCAGGATATGACATGCTAACTCAACCAAACTCTTTACCGAGCAAAAGCCAGAGATCTTCGCATTCTTGAGCTTGTCATAACGCTGCTCCGGAATCTGCCTCAAATCATGAGAGGGGCCTCCGAGAATCGAATCATGCTCCATGCGATGCTGCGGTATCTGCATATGGCCAATATCAATACCACTACTTGAACTGGCAGTCATATGAATCGAAGATTAAATGACTTACAGCCAACATGAAATTCTCAAGGTGAGGAGAAGCGTCAAGAAAAGAAGCCAAAGAAAAATAATCATATGCAGCCATTCCCAATAATGAAATCTGCAAATCCTTGAGGTGGAGAAACTTGCCAGATAGCATCGGTGTGTTGACCATCTGCATAATAACATCTCAGATCTTAATTGTATAATTGTATTACAATGTACAACTACTGTTACTGGAGCACATAGCAAGTCTATTATGATATAATGTTTCATAATATACCTCACTTGCTGATGATATGGTAAGTGTCTCAACATTTGGCGCGATAGACAAAACTTGATGTCGAGCGTAACAGACAATGTTGGACTGACGTAAGCATATCATGCGTAGGGTTTTCACTTGCAGCGAACTACCAAGTGAGATTTGACCTAGGATGCCACTAAAGTGGAAATTCGAGAGATTTGGAGCATTGCTCTCTACCACCTGCAGGCTATCGCATCCAACCACATCCAAGAAACCGAATCGCTGCAGAGAAGGTATCTTCAAGGAAATTATCTCATTGCAGTACCAGAGTTCCAAGCGCACCAAAGAGGAAGAATTGGAAAGAAGACACCATAGTTCATCCCCAGTAATCCGCATGCAAAACATATGAAGTCTTGTCAAGCTTCTTAGGCAACCAACACGAACTGTGGGACGCAAGGTACAGTGACACAGCTCGAGGTATTGGATCGAGTTTTCGCTCCCATTAGATAAAAGTGAACATGGGAAGTTGTACACTGAAATGCTGGGTAGAGGGGGGCTTAGGATGAGTTCCTCAATTCCTGGTGTAACAGCCATGCGAAGCCAACTATCAAGATAGCTGAAATCGATGTTGCCAAACTCTAGGAGATCAAGCTTTAGTGTCTTCACGCCGATGCCTGAGTGATTTTGCAGAATCAGGTCAATCTTGCTGACAAGGTCTCTTGTTATTACATCCCTAGACGCATTTCTATTTAATCCAAGTGTTTCAGAACTGAATGTAAGGTTGGGACGGCGTATCCAGGAATGTCGAAATAAGTGCGATGCGCAAGCAGCACGAGCAGCATCTCGGAGTGTCATTTGGGCATGAATATGCCGCAAGATGTCCTGCATGCACCAGAATAGGAGACATTGGAATTATAGATGCAAGAAAATAGGTTGAACAAACAAGAATAGTAATCCCTAAGAGTTAACGGTGATTCATTCCACCTATAATTTGGAATTAGAACCTATAAAGTGAACAGTGAATCCAGTGATAGTGCACTGATATGCATCGAAATATGGATACAGTTTTATTTTGGTGAAAGGAGAACACTGATCACAACTGCTCAACACCTCAGAAAGGTAATGAAGTATTCGGAGAAAATGATTAAGCAGTAGAAAGTGTTTATTTCCATATCCTTCTAGTCCGAATGTGCATCATCTGCAAAGCTTGGTTATAATTCTGGGTATACTCTTATTAGTTGGTTCATATCTTTCAACTTCTACTGCAGGGAGAAGTATAACATAGGTTCCCCTGTTTTTGTATGTTGTGCTTTTCAACGGAATTTTGTATGCCAGCATTGCGAGCTTGGTGGTTGCACAATAGCCAAATTTGTCGCAATCTTAGACAGATGGACTTTACTCTTTCTACAAAAACTGCAACAGTAGCAAATTAGTAACATCTTGTTTGGACATAATTGGGTTGTTGAATGGAGATTAGAGGTGGCAGTTGTCTTGGGAGGAACCTAGTAACTTCACATGAATTTAGCTTAAAAATTGATTTCTTCTTAAACTTTATGCACTTTTTTATAACGTTTCCCTAATTACATTAACAGAAACCACGAGCTACAAAGTTTGAAAGTAAAAAAACCGCGTCCAAACAACTGCCTACCCCAATTTGCAGCAATCATCTGACGTTCTCCAATGAAATCACCCCAAAAGATAATCTGTTGCCTCCCCATCCTGGAGTGGAGATAAGCCAAAGTCCTTTGATATCATTGTGGTAACAGAAACAACTAAGAACAAAAATTCCAATCACCTGCCAAACGGGGATTTTTGGACTAAAATGCAATGACCAACCCGACTGTATACCTCATACCTCCAAATTATATCCACGAGTCACAATTAGTTCAGATGCCTACAGCCAAATAACCTAACAGCGACTTAAGAGCCCCCAACCACTCATTTTCAGTTCCCCTTCCTGACTGTATACTCTAAGAACCAAAACATATCATGAAACACTAAAAGACATGTTCATCTTTATCCAGCAAACATATGCCTACCAGTAATTTCCAGCAGAAAAAAATGTGCTTATAATTGAAACGGAATTCTTTAAGTATCAGCAGCTTGTACCTCTGGAAGGCCGGGACATGCTATTCCTCTTACAACTTGATAGTTATCATCTTTCTGGCTGGGTAGATACTTTGTTTTAGCCGCCAAAGCAACCGATCCACCTGCAATAGACCACAGTTATGGTGAGAACAGGCATTATAATGGAAGCTCAAGAATAAACGACAAGTATGCACATCAGATCCTATATGTGAAAAATAGGAAGTATCCCTCTAGGGGTAGGTTATTCAAAAAGATTGCATCCTTGACTCAGGACACTCAGTGGATGCTTCCTCCCCCTCCAATCAAAATACCCTTTCAATTATTTCTACTGATTTTTTTTGGCAAAGTAATCTCTTCAAGCAGATATCATTATCTTCACTATTTAAGACACTTAGTGGTTCATCCCCACATCTTCCCTCCCCCACACAATAGTTTTGTTTCTAAGCCCAAGACATCCCGAGTACAACTTGCTGTCATGGGTGATGATCTTTTTTTCGAGTAAAGGGCGCAAGCCCCCAGCTTTTCATTACGAAAAGCCTCACAGTGTAGCAATAGTTATTTCAAAACTAGGTTCTCCTCTTAATCACCCAAGACTCTTAACAGAAAGACTAAAAAACATCCCCATCAACCGTACAAAGACCATCACCGAGCTGCAAACTAACAGAACTACAAGTTCCAGAACCAACTTAGAACAACAAAGGTTTCTCCCAGCAACTAACAGCAGGAAAACATAACACTTCTTTTTCTTGGAACAAACTACTCCCAACTTCAGGTTCAAGGAGTAAGCAGAGCTTCTTCTCTTCCAATCAACATTCGATTCTTTTAACACCCAGCATCCAACCATTACTTTTACTGAAGATCTCCGAAGCCACCCGAATCATAGTAGCCGCGCCTCCGCGCTGCCTACTTTGAAGGTCTGATCTTATCCATTGTTTTTCTCATGGTACGAAACTGCTTAACGAACACACACTAACAACTCTTTGGTGACATTATGCTTGCTCTCATGCACACTGTTTGTTCCTTGATTTCCTTAACAAAGCCAAAACGAAGCCTAGCTTGCCTCACCTCTGAATCCAGGAGCCAGGCAAGAGAGACTGGAGCATCACGCTGCAAACCAGCAGTAACAAATTTTGCTGTAGTATTCCCCAAATTGTGCGCCCGAAAAAACATTGGCCGGCCGAGTCAGATCATCCAAGCGATTGAGTTTCCTCCAACTCTCATCAAATTAGAAACCCCTCCTGCCTACAGCGCCACGCACGCAGAAATAAACAAAATTTCCCCCTGCCAACAGATCTACTAGCATACTAGGAGTCTAGGACAAAACTAAAAACATGGCGCACAGATAACAGATGATGATTGAGAGATGGGTAGAGGGACAGAGGGCAAACAGGAGGAGGCTTACGGTCTCGGATTCGCCGGCGGCAGCGCTGACGCTGCCGGTGCCGCCTCCTGGACATGAGTCTCATCAGCGGGAAATCCTGCGAGAAGCGATGCCAGGGACCGACAACAGGGGGCACAAAGGGGGCTAATCGAGATTTTTCAAATCCTGCGAGGTGGAGGAGATCGCGGCGGCTCCGGCGCCGGCGAGCTAGTGATGGGGTCTGGTCAGGACTCTGTTCTTTACCCGAATTTTTTTTGGAGAATGGGAAGCTGGGGCCTCCTCTCGGAGTAAGAACCGGGAGACGTGCCTACGTGGCAAGTATTGTCGACACTTGAGCGAACACGTCTCGACTATAACGTGATAAATAAAGGCAAAGTCCAAGTTGAGAACTTGCCTGTGGCAAGATGGTTAGTTGGGTGGTTGTACCCCTAGCCCACCAGAGTTCAAACCCCAGGTTTGACGCTGGTGTTTCTCATTTAAGGCGGAATATTCTTCAGTGGGAGGCGACGTTCCCGTCGACAGCGAGGCGCCCGTGGTGACTTCGTCAATCTCAAGACTCGACCCGCCGACTCAGTCTCTCGGAGGTGCTCATAGGGGTAGGGTGTGCGTGCGTGCGTTCATAGGGGTGAGTGTGTGCGCGTGTATATGAGCGCTTGCGTTGTACTGTGTTTCGCAAAAAAAAAAAAAGGCAAAGTCCAAGTTTGTCCGTTTCTGTCTCATTGTTGTATTGTTATCCTTATATTGAATTCATATCGACTATGTCTATATACGCACACACAAATATCGACTATGTTTCACTAAAAAGATAAACCTTTTTTCGACAATCAATCTCTACTATATAACTCGGCCTTACGACCGTACGTATCGTACGTCGTCGGGCGCACACCGTTCGCGAAAAAACCAAGCGTGCCGTCGCTAAAAAACCGAACAATTGTACACGATCGCTAAACCCAAAGCTCGCTAAACAAAAAGGCCACCCGCGATCTCGGCCCATACCGCTAAATATTGTTGGGCCTTAACTGTTCAATCGAGTTTGTATAGCTGCACGTGCCAACTACGAGTGCCATTCAGATCACATGCGAGAAACCAATTAGTGAGTAGCGATCGATCCAAACCAGCTGCTACACGCCGAGAAAAAAAAAGCAAGTCTTCAGTTCTTCACGTGCATGTGCGTCTGTTACTGGTAGGAATAGTTCGATCTGACTTGACGCTAGAACCGTCGGATCTAAAAATTGAGAGGCTGAGGACCGGCAAAGAAAAATCCACACGAGAAAGGGATCCAATTCCAGATAGGGCTGAACTATGATAGTACTCCGTAGTATATAATCGAATACGGGCTACAAACACAATATTGATGCATCTAGAAAATCAAAATATATGTAAGGGCATCTTTTAGGAGGTCCGTGAAAAAGCAATACGTTTGTTACAACCCAGGACACTGGGACGTCGGTTAGGATCTATATTGAAACCATGGAAACATAAGAAGCACATAATCAACTTTTACCATGTCCACATCCAAAAGAGTTGCGCCCCACACCTACATATCTCCTTGCAAATCAGATAAGTCAAGATAATTAAAATCTCATCTTAAAATCATGTCACCGGGTGAGAAAGGGAGAAAGGCCTCGTGCTAGGCTGCGATTTTTCCACAGATTATTAGGAAAACTGAAGCTTTTTTATAGATAAAAATTGATTGAAGACTCACTTTTTATTTATTTTAATTTTCCCAATAATTATTTATCTTTTTCACCCGTTGCAACGCACGGGTATTGTACTAGTATCATATAGTAGCGAATAGTACATGGTAGAGATGCATAATCTGACTACAACAATTACAAAATAAAGCCTAAAAGAAACAAGCAAATCTTTGAAATCTTCAAACTCTTTCTTATTCCATGACACAATCTTGTACTTTTCCTGAAGTCAGTCGTAGAACGACACAGATATTTAAACTACAGACCTGTGAATACCAAATAGGATTCTCCCATAATTGTTCTCTCGGAAGCCGGCTGACATTTTGTTTAATGTTGTATGGTCTGTATTCGCCATGTGCAAGATCGGGGTGTCCTCATGATGTTTGTTCTTTCCCGAGGTGTGCACGGTGGCGCCGTCACGAAATTGATTTGTATCTATTATCTGTTTAATTTCTTACTCGACCTTTTACATATGTATATAATATAGTGTAGCCGTTAATTATTAGCATCGTGTATGTCGCGTCGTCATCACATGGATCGGGGTGTCGTGCGCCAAGACGCATCCCTAAATCTAATGTCTATGAAGACTCCTTCTCCGGACTCTTCTGGAGCTCCTTACGATGTCTCGTATCCTATCCAAGACTCCGAACAACATTCCGTCTCACCATTAAGATTATCCGAAAACTACCCTAGCGTTACCAAACTTTAAGTGTGTGACCCTACGGGTTCGAGAACGTGTGGACATGATCGATACACCTCTCCGATCAATAACCATTAGCGGCACCTGCTCATAATGACTCACACAAATTCAATGAAGATCTTATTGATTTCAACCATAATGTCAATGTATTCCATTTTCTTTGTCTCACGATGTTTTACTTACCCGAGGTCTGATCGACGGTATCACCATATCTAGTTAATCTCGTTACTAGTAACTGATCTTTATTCGTTCCATAACACAACATTCTCCGTGACTAACTCATTAGTCACGTGCTTGCAAGCGATATCGAATGTGCATTACCGAGTGGGCCCAGAATATATCTATCCATCACAGGAAGGGACAAATCCCAGTCTTGATACATCAAATCAATAAGTACTTTCAGAGACACATGTAAAACACCTTTATAGTCACTCAGTTACGAAGTGACGTTTGATGCCCCCAAGGCATTGTTCTAGTACACGAGACAAACATAATCTCATGGTCTAAGAAACAGGATACTTGACAAAAAAGACATGGCAATATAAACTTATTGATCCGATCAAATATTCCTATGTTTGGTTGGGTCTATCCATCACGTCATTTTCCTAATGACATGATCCCGTTAATTAATTAACACCTCATGCCCATGGTTAGAAAACCATACCAATCATTAATCAACGAGCTAGTCTAGCTAGTAGAGGCTTAATAGGGACACAAAGTTGTTTATGTAACCACATATGTATTATCTTTTCGGTAATACAATTATAGCATGGAAAATAAACATTTATTATAAACATAGAAATATGATAATAACACTTTATTATTGCCTCCAAGGCATATTTTGAAGGAGATATGCCCTAGAGGCACTTAATAAAGATAGTTTATTTGTCATATCTCAAATGTTCGTAATATGTTTTATACCATGCTATAACTGTATTAAGCGGAAACATTAATACACGTGTGGTACGTAGACAACCAGGTCCCTAGTAGCCTCTATCTAACTAGTTCATTGTGCAATCGATGATCGAGGTTTCCTGATCATGTGACGTTGGTGTCAATTGACAATGGAGTCATGTCATTGGGTGAATGACGTGATGGACATACCCAATATTTGTAGGACGTAGTCATTATGCCTTTGAGCGTGAGATCTACTCTTATCACTATTCACGAAAGATACTTTGATTGCATCAAACGTCATATCGTAAACGTGTGACAATAAAGGTGTCTCTCTCGGGTATCGGAAGGGAGTATGTTGAGACGAGGGATCAAGAGAGGGATTTGCCAATCCGCATAGCAGGATAGATACTCTGTGCCCACTCGGTGAGATTATGTCAAATCAGCTTGCAAGCATGTGATGCATGTAAAATGCATACATGAACTTTACATTTTATTACATGTTATTCCATATTATTTGCATCATATAAGGGTTATATTCATGATTTATATTGAGTTTTGGGGATAATTAACAACTTCCCCATTTTTCTGGAATTAACCCTACGCTGTCAGAAAACCCCTTTTTCTATATTTTGATGTTTCAGGGACCCAAACGACGTCCAAATGACCTGAGATTTTACGGGGATCACTTTTTTGGAAGGAACGAAACGTAGGCGCAAAGGAATCGAAGAAACGGAGACCAGAAGGCCGAAAGGGGTGGGCCCACGCGGCCAGATTCCCTGACCACGTGGGACCCACCAATTGGCCCTCGGGCCTCCGCTGTCGTCGATCTTTCTTCCCGAAGCTTCGTCTTGACCTAAAAACGACTATATATAGACCCCCAAGGCTTTCGCGAAAGGGAGCGCCGTCGAAACACAGAAACCACGAAACAGAGACCTGGAGCTGCAGATTGGAGGGGGAAAACTCCGGCGGGCGCTGCCGGGGTGGTCTCCATCTTCTCCAACGACTTCTCCACCGTCTCCATGATGAAGGGGGAGTAGTCCACCCCCTGGACTTGGGTTTGTGGTGGTAACTTATGTATCTCTCCTCTCTTTGAGCTTCACTAATTAGTACCGTATGAGCTGCTGAACATGATTACGGTCATCTATGTAATTCCTATGGTGGATATTGTGGTATGAGATGATTTGTTATGCATTTACCGTTGTGTTGGAGCTTTTATGATTTGTCATACTTTGGAGATATTCTATGATGCATGTGATGGTTTGATTTATGCATAATGCCTTGTTTATCCTTGTCATGAGGTGATTGACACCACCAAGTGTGGATAGATGAGAGAGATGTGGTCATGCACACGAATTATGAATCATTGCACTAGTGTTTAGAATATTGTCCATTATGAAGTATGATGTATGTAGGTACGGGATGGCCGATGTGACACGGCATATGTATTGAGTGACATGTGAAATACAGCCCAACATCCTTTATCTGGGGGTAAAAAGAAAGAGTATGATGTGGGAGTGATAGCAGTCATGCTAGCCTTGCGGGGGTGACATAGCACACAAATGAGTATTTCTTTCAACTATGTGTTTTAGGACATATAGCCGTCATTAAAAGCTACCATTAAAACATGACAATTGTGTGTACTTTATCTATAACATGATAATCACCGTAGATGAGAGAGAGAGAGGATTAAGTGAACCCATGAACCCATGTCCATTGTTCCTATAAGAGAAAACCTTTGTCTTGTCCTCTTGCATTGAAGAGGATTGGGACACTTTTACATTCTTGTTTTGTTACATCAAACTTCCATTAAATCAACCACCTTGTTCTTTAAACTTGTTTAGTGCATAATCAACTAAAACTTGTGACACTTTAGTTGTAGGGAGTAGATAACTTTTCCTTCTTGCTCCTGCGGATCGATACCTTACTTCCACATTGAGAGGTGCTACAGTGATCCCCTGCTCTTGGGGGTTATCAAGTACTTTTCTGGCGCCGTTGCCGGGGAGCGTAGCGCTTAAGTTTCTATTCTTGTATGCACTAGACTTTAGATTTATTTTATCTTGTTTTATATCTTGCAATCATCTAAGCTTGGGAGGTTCCTTTAAACTTGTTTGGTTGTGAGTTTCTCATTAGTTTTACTTTCAGTTTTATATATCAAAAACCCAAAAAAAATTAAAAAAATAGAGAAAGGTTATGTCAAAACTATGGAGCTTACTATGAATATCGATCAACCAAAGAAGGAAATAGAATGCTTGAATTGCTTGAACATCTTAATGATATGGCCACTGAGTTTTGTGAATTACATAATATAACTTGCTGCTTTAGAAAAGACTATAAACACTCTCTCTATCAATGTAAGTATAATAGTGATCCTATTATTGCTTCTTATCAAGAGTGTAAATTTGCATGCCATGATATAGAACAAGTTGAGAAATATATTGCTTATGTTGCAGCCCATGAGATAGACTTTCTTATTGATAAATTTGTTGCAACTAGTCATGAAGCTCGTGTAATGAAAGGACACATTTCTATTCTTCTCCAACTTTGCAAAAAGGAATTTAGTGATAATGTTTATGTTAAAGAAAGAATTCTTGCTTCCATGGAAAGTACTAATATTTTGCAGGAAGAGGATGATAAAACACATAAGCTTGGAAGAGGAAGTATGTGAAGAGGAGATTGAAATGGATGTGCTCCAACCTAAGCTTGGGGAAGAGTTGGATCTCCCAGCTTCACCATCAACAAATGATAGTAACACTCAAACTCAAAAATCTTTTGTTATTTATGAGAATCCATGTTATGATGAGGGTGAAACTGAAAATGCTATGGTCCTATATGATAACCCATGCTATTATGATGAAACTAAAAATGCTCCTTTACTTTCTATTAATGCTACTAGTGAACTTATTGATGATAATGAGGAGTATTGCTTAAATATGCTATATGATAATGCTTTAGATGATGGTCCTATGCTTATTGATAAACCTCCATGTTTAGTTGTTACTAAATTAAGTGAGGATAAAAATGATATACTTGCTGTTTGTGAAATACTCTTACTAATGAGAGTCCTACTTTGTTCCTGAATTCTCCTAATAACACCATAAAGGAGAAATTTGCTTATGTTGAGAAATACTTATGTGGTTTGCAATTATCTTTAGTTCCAAATCTTTGTTGCAACCATGATATTAAACTTGATATTGATCTTAATAACTATTTTGAAAGAGGGAAGCATGCTAATGAATTCCAAAATAAATTTCATGATCCTCTTTATTTGCCTAAATTATCTAAGTTGAATGATTCTTGTGATTATATGGTTGAATTTGCTTCTACTACTTGCAACTATTATGAAGGAGGTGATACGAACCCTCTTATGGTACTAATAATTATGCTGCAAGTAACTATTGTTAATATGCATTGGAAAACTTCTATTTATGGTGATTCATTCATATACAAAATGCCAATGCATAGAAAGAAAGTTAGACTTCGTTGTTATTACTTTTGTGTTTTGTTTTTCTCTCAACTAGGGTTCAACTTGACTATTATTTTGATTGGTTTGAGAACACCATGGGATCCTGGTATTATGCATGAACACTTTCCAAGGAAGAGGGACACATCAAAGTATAAGTTCCCTCATGAGCTTCAACCTTCATGAACATCAAGTAAGAAGCCTAGCTATATGGCTATAAAGAAAGCGCTTTACGGGAGGCAACCCGGTTGTTTTTATTTTTAATTTTCTTTGTGTCCTCTTGCTGTAAAAAGAGACTTAGTGTTTAGTTTAGTTTCTGGAATTTTTAATAAAGTGCCAAGTTTTACTCATTTTGGTATGAAAAGTTGCTTATAGCGTTCGGAGATTTATTCCTGCACGAATCTGTGCACGGTATGATTTTTAATTCTTATTCTGTAACTCCGAATGAGCTCATATTTGAACGTAATGCAACTTTTCATCCTCTGTATGCATGATTTTTTCGGAATTTTGACAAAGTTAAGTAGGGTAGAAAAATACGTTTTGCTGCTGCTGTTTTTCTGGACAGATTCTGTCCCATTTTGTTTGATGCATGCTTAGAACTTTTAACATGAATCTTTTTGATCCAATTGAGTTTATGAGTAGGCATACAACATTATACATTTCTGGACATTCATATGAATTTTTGTCTAAGGATTATATGCAGCAAGAAATCTATTTGTTTATCACTACTAATGTCCCCACAGAAAAAGAAATGGGAGAAACGGTGTTTTGAAGTTTTTTCACAGGGATTAGAGGAGCTGCACCAAGAGCTATCCAAGGATGGTGAAGACCATAAGCTTGGGGATGTCAAGACAACCCCACTAGACCAACACACTCTCGGTTTGCACACGTCTAACTTCTGTTTTTCGATCAAAGCACTTTATCGTATAAACTTGGAGCGTCTGTTTTTTTTTTGTTTTTCGGTTTGTTAATAAGACCACCACTATCATTTATATATGAGAGAGCTACTGGAAGTTTGGGTTGAATTATGTTGGATGCTATTAAATATATTGGGATAGGGATGTTTGAGTTGATTTTAAAAGATACATATAGTTGCATAATTCATGTGCTTTGAATGAATGTTAATTTGCAAGTGTGTTGTCAAGAGCTATCTTTTACCATGTTTAGATGTTGAATTTTAACTTTACTTGGTTTAACATGGATTGATTAGTTCTATGGACACTTATGCATGCATTTAGATGGTCAACTTTCTCCCTATTGCTAGCCCAAAAATTACAACAAGTAAAAAGCTTGTTTCCCAACACCTTCAACCAAAGTTTTTCCAGTGAGTCCACCATATCTACCTATTAGCTTTATGCTATTCCAAGTATGTTTATCATGTTATATTGTGTTATCTACATTTCTGAATTTAAATGCTTATGTTATTGATTGTCATGGGAAAAATTGGTTAAAAGCTCTCACGAACTTGATGCACAATTTACTTTTATTGCATTTAATAAGCATGAACCATTGTGATTATGAAGTTGTGGGCTTGACAATAGTTTTGGTTGGGAGTTAGCCCATATGTGCTGTCACATGGCAAGCTTTCAACATTGCACTTATTTATATTTAGTTGATGTCATGTACTTTTGTTTATGGATGCCTATCATGGGTGAAATGAATGTGGATACTTAGTAAGTTCAAAGAGTTTGTATAAATGGTTAGAGAAATGCCTGGGCCGCTAATCTAAGCCATGCATCATTCATGGTGGAAATTTACAGCATAACCATAATGTTCATTCAGTGATGCACCTCATAATAAAAAGCTATACCCATAGTAAATAAAAGAGTGCTGAGATTGTTCATTGTCTGTTTGTCTTGTTGTTTTGACATGGGCTTGTTCATGTCAAGGGACAAGAGGTACCCCAGTGCAGTTCTTGATGATACTATTATTACTTGCAATGACCTTTATTTGAATTTACTTTGTGGACCAAAGTGAGTAACACATGGTGTAGGTACTTGTATTCAAGGGACATGAGACATTCAACCAATACATTGTCAAGCACACCACTCATATTTGCTTTCACTTTAAACATTAATCATTCAAGATGCTATGATAGGGGTAATGAGAGCTCCACACCAATGACTACCACATTGCAAGCATTAACTTAAGTAGAAGTGTTTGGAAGTTAGATGAAACTTATTCATGCTTTACCTCTACTTATTTATCTATCCAAAGTGTCCACCTTTTATATTCAGTTTTCATAAGAAGTACTCTATGACCACCATAGGATGTTTTTACTTTTCATTATGCATACATTTGGTCCATAGTACTTTCTTCTATGTTACACTTTGTGAATTTATCATTGAACATCTTTACATTGAGTATTTGATATCACTTCATAATTTATCTTGCATATTGTTATTCCTTTGAAGAATGAATCATTTGACTTATGTAGCAATAGTAATCACCTTTGATATCCATTGATAGTATTAAAATGCAAAGTCCATGTTAGTTTTATCACCTTCATACTCGGGACGAGCATGGGTTAAGCTTGGGGATGTTGATGCATGTAAAATGCATACATGAACTTTACATTTTATTCCATGTTATTTGCATCATATAAGGGTTATATTCATGATTTATATTGAGTTTTGGGGATAATTAACAACTTCCCCATTTTTCTGGAATTAACCCTGCGCTGTCAGAAAACCCCTTTTTCTATATTTTGATGTTTCAGGGACCCAAACGACGTCCAAATGACCTGAGATTTTACGGGGATCACTTTTTTGGAAGGAACGAAACGTAGGCGCAAAGGAATCGAAGAAACGGAGACCAGAAGGCCGAAAGGGGTGGGCCCACGTGGCCAGATTCCCTGACCGCGTGGGACCCACCAAGTTGGCCCTCGGGCCTCCGCTGCCGTCGATCTTTCTTCCCGAAGCTTCGTCTTGACCTAAAAACGACTATATACCCCCCAGGGCTTTCGCGAAAGGGAGCGCCGCCGAAACACAAAAACCACGAAACAGAGACCTGGAGCTGCAGATTGGAGGGGGAAAACTCCGGCGGGGCGCTGCCGGGGTGGTCTCCATCTTCTCCAACGACTTCTCCACCGTCTCCATGATGAAGGGGGAGTAGTCCACCCCCTGGACTTGGGTTTGTGGTGGTAACTTATGTATCTCTCCTCTCTTTGAGCTTCACTAATTAGTACCGTATGAGCTGCTGAACATGATTACGGTCATCTATGTAATTCCTATGGTGGATATTGTGGTATGAGATGATTTGTTATGCATTTACCGTTGTGTTGGAGCTTTTATGATTTGTCATACTTTGGAGATATTCTATGATGCATGTGATGGTTTGATTTATGCATAATGCCTTGTTTATCCTTGTCATGAGGTGATTGACACCACCAAGTGTGGACAGATGAGATAGATGTGGTCATGCACACGAATTATGAATCATTGCACTAGTGTTTAGAATATTGTCCATTATGAAGTATGATGTATGTAGGTACGGGATGGCCGATGTGACACGGCATATGTATTGAGTGACATGTGAAATACAGCCCAACATCCTTTATCTGGATGTAAAAAGAAAGAGTATGATGTGGGAGTGATAGCAGCCATGCTAGCCTTGCGGGGGTGACATAGCACACAAATGAGTATTTCTTTCAACTATGTGTTTTAGGACATATAGCCGTCATTCAAAGCTACCATTAAAACATGACAATTGTGTGTACTTTATCTATAACATGATAGTCACCGTAGATGAGAGAGAGAGAGGATTAAGTGAACCCATGAACTCATGTCCATTGTTCCTATAAGAGAAAACCTCTGTCTTGTCCTTGATACGTCTCAAACGTATCTATAATTTTTGATGTTCCATGCTTGTTTTATACCAATTGCTACATGTTTTGCATCTACTTTATATCACTTTTATACATTTTTTGGGACTAACCTATTAACAAGATGCCGAAGTGCCAGTTCCTGTTTTCTGCTGTTTTTGTATTCCAGAAAAGCTAGTCTGGAAATATTCTCGGAATTGGACGAAACTACACGGGGTGCCTATTTTTCCAGAACACACCTGACGGAGCGAAGGAGAAGCAGAGGAGGGCCACCAGGGCCCCACAGGCCACGAGGGCGCGGTTCCCCCTTCTGTCGCGCCCTGGGGTGGTGTGGGCCCCTCGGGGGTCCACAGCCGCCGCCCTTTCGCCTACTTATTCCCCCCGACGCGAAAACCCTAAGTACCTGAGCAAATATCCACGAAAAGATCCAGAGACGCCGCCGTCGTCAACCCTAGCTCGGGAGGGTTCAGAACCTCTTCCCGGCACCCTGCCGGAGAGGGGAATCGTCACCGGAGGCTTCTACATCGCCATGCCTGCCTCCGGAGTGATGCGTGAGTAGTTCATCCTTGGACTACGGGTCCATAGCAGTAGCTAGATGGTTGTCTCTCCACTTTGTGCCATCATGTTTAGATCTTGTGAGCTGCCCTACATGATCAAGATCATATTATTGTAATGCTACATGTTGTGTTTGCTGGGATCCGATGAATATTGAATATTATGTCAAGTTGATTATCAATCTATCTTATATGTTATTTAAGATCTTGCATGCTTTCCGTTACTCGTAGATGCTTTGGCCAAGTAGATGCTTGTAACTCCAAGAGAGAGTATTTATGCTAGATAGTGGGTTCATGTCTCCGTTTAACCTGGGACAGTGACAGAAAGTTCTAAGGTTGTGGATGTGCTGTTGCCACTAGGGATAACCTAACGATGCTATGTCCACGGGCATATGTGTTTGTTTACATTACGCACTTTACTTAATGCAATTATCCGTTGCTTGCAACTTAATACCAACGGGGGACTCGGATGACAACCCGGCGGTGGATTATTAGTCATAGATGCTGTTGGATAACGATCTATGTATTATGTCGTAATGCCCAATTAAATATCATAGTAGTCAACATGTCATGTATATGCATTGTCATGCGCTCACTATTCGTCAATTGCCCAGCTGTAATTTGTTCACCCAACATGTTAGTTATCTTTTATGGAGAGACACCACTAGTGAACTGTGGACCCCGGTCCATTCTTTTACACTGATTAAACAACCACAAACTGCAAACTGTTCCTTTTTCATTCTCTGCAATTTAATACTCATTTTCCACACCATACGTTTAATCCTTTGTTTTCAGCAAGCCAGTGAGATTGACAACCTCACTGTTTCGTTGGGGCAAAGTAGTTTGATTGTGTTGTGTGCAGATTCCACGTCAACAGTCCAGACTCCCTGCGAAGCTATTTTTCTGGCGCCGTTGACAACCTTCTGAAGAGTTGCTGCTCCTACTGGTTCGATAACCTTGGTTTCTTTCTGAGGGAAAACTTGCTGCTGACTACATCATACCTTCCTCTTGGGGTCTCCCAACGAACGTGTGTTTCACGTCATCAAGCTATTTTTCTGGCGCCGTTGCCGGGGAGACAGCAGTCTTCTGCAAGGGGAGTTTCACGCTTCCAATCTCTTTACTTTGTTTTTGTCTTGCTTAGTTTATTTTATTTTATCTTGTTTGCTTTCAATTATCAAAAACACAAAAAAATTAGTTACTTGCATTTAGTTTATTTTCAGTTTTGTTTTCTGTTAGTTATTATGTCTAGCTCTTTACTTGATATCAATGGTTACTTTCCTTGAAACTAGTCCTATGGCTGAAAACAACATGAGAGAGCTTTATGAAATTTATCTTGAGTTGGGACATGAAGTGTTCGAAGAGAAGATTAAAAAGCCTATGGAACTTTATTTGCATAACAATCATGATAGTAGCAATGTTATTAGCATACATTCTTTGAACACCATTATTGCTAATGCCATGGAAAGCTCTAAGCTTGGGGAAGTTGGTTTTGATAAAAATGATATTTTTAGTTCCCCAAGCTTGGAGGAGGAAGAATGCTATACTTTTGAATGTCATGATTCTATTGAAATATCTCCTTTTGATAAATTTGAAGTAAACAACCTCCTTGACTCAGTAAAAGAGGAAATTGCAGAAAGGAAAAATGTGCTCCCTAATATTATATATGATAATGCTCTTGATGATGGTCCTATATTGCCTAATGATATTAATTATACTATTATTGTCAAAAGTGGGTTTGATAACCCCACTATTTCTGAGCTTAATAAAAATTATGCTTTATAGATCATGATAAGAATGTTTTATGTGATATCTATATTGTTGAGTCTATTCATGATGCTACTGAAAATTATTTTGAGAGAGGAAAATATGGTTATAGAAATCTTCATGTTATTAAATTTCCTCTCTTTGTCATGAAAGTTTTGAGCTTTCTCTTGTGTTGCTTTTATATGATGGTTTCTTTAAAACCTACTGGTTATTATGTGAGAGGGAGACACGGTTTCATATATCACAATAATATTAAGTCTCCTCTCTTTATGTTGAAAATTTTAAAGTTGCACTTGTTTTGTCTTCCTATGCTAGTCACTTTGTGCTTCATTTACTTGTTTTCTTACAAGGCTCCTATGCATAGGAAGAGTGTTAGATTTAAACATGTTTTATATATGCTCCTTGATGCTCTCTTTTATGTTTCAACTCTCATCTTTATGTGAGCATCATAAAAATCACTATGCCTAGCTAAAAGGCATTAAAGAAAGCGCTTTTGGGAGGCAACCCATTATCTTTTATTTTCAGTATTAGTCAAGGAGTTTGTTTACTTCTGTAGCAACTCCTTTGTATCTTTATTTTCTCGCATTGTTGTGCCAAGAGTAGCCTCTAATGATAAGATGATGCTTAATTTTGATTGCTGCGCAGAAACAGATTTTTGCTGTTCACTGTACGAAATTCCTAAAATCACCAGATTGTTAAAAAATCTGAAATTTTTGTGCGTAATCTTTATGAATGTCTGAAACTTTCATTAGTTCAGAGTTTCTCGATCTGAGCGTCGTAAGTGCCTCGAAAAAATTCGTCTTTGCGGACTGTTCTGTTTTAGACAGATTATGCCTTTTTATTTTTCGCATTCTCTCTTTTACTAGTGTTGAGTGAAATTCTTTTTTGGGTGGAAGAGCTTCACATAACATCAGTGGCTGTAGCTAATGTTTAAAGTAACAAATCATATTGCGTCTTTATGAACATGTGAATTTTTGATTATGCACTAACCCTCTAATGAGATCTACTTTGAGTTTGGTGTGACGGAAGTTTTCAAGGGTCAAGAGAGAAGGATGATATAATAGGATCAAGAAGAGTGAAGAGCTTAAGCTTGGGGAGGCTCCCATGGATCTCCCCAGCATATTTCAAGAAGACTCAAGCGTCTAAGCTTGGGGATGCCCAAGGCATCCCCTTCTTCATCGTCAAAATTATCAGGTCATCTCTAGTGAAACTATATTTTAATTCTTTCACATCATATGTGCTTTTCTTGGAGCGTCTGTGTGCTTTTTATTTTCAGTATTGCATTTTTATTTTCAATAAAGCTTGACTGGACCCTAGCATTCTTGATTGGGAGAGAGACACGCTCCGCTTTTTCATGAGAATACTCCTATTCTTCACTTATATTTGTTGAGTATTCATATCTAGCGCTGTTCAGCTTTTAGCTCTTGTTTTCATGTATCTCTTGTCAGAGCTATTAGCTTTCTTTTGTAGAAAGTACTCTCTTGCTTCACTTATATTTGTTTGGAGAGTTGATGAAATAAATTGATTGGTGTTTGGTTGGTTCAGAAAATGTTGCATGTGGTAATTGGTATAAGGAAAAACTTGCTTAATCTTGTAGATCACTAAAATGGATAACTTGATGCTTGTCAATTGTTTTGAGTTAACAAGTAGATCATGATTAAATTGTGCATCACATGAGTTAAGCCTATTAGTGAAGAACTACCGTAAAGCTTGTTGAAAATTTGGTTTGCATCGGTGGTACCTCTAAGGTCTAGATATTTTCTAATAACAGGGTTTGGTTAACAAGGAAGACGGTATGAAGTCTTATAACGTTTGCAATATGTTTGTCATATAAAACTTGGTGTACGGGTTGATATTCTTGTTTGCTTACATAACCTTGCTAGCCTAAACTCTGTACTGAGAGGGAATGCTTCTCGTGCATCCAAATCCTTGAGCCAAAATCCATGCCATTTGTGTCCACCATAACTACCTATATGTGGTATTTCCTTGCCACTCCAAGTAAATTTTTCATGTGCTACCTTTAAATTATTCAAAATGTTATTATTCCACACCATACGTTTAATCATTTATTTTCAGCAAGCCAGTGAGATTGACAACCTCACTGTTTCGTTGGGGCAAAGTAGTTTGATTGTGTTGTGTGCAGATTCCACGTCAACAGTCCAGACTCCCTGCGAAAGCTATTTTTCTGGCGCCGTTGACAACCTTCTGAAGAGTTGCTGCTCCTACTGGTTCGATAACATTGGTTTCTTTCTGAGGGAAAACTTACTGCTGACTACATCATACCTTCCTCTTGGGGTCTCCCAACGAACGTGTGTTTCACGTCATCAGTCCTCTTGCATTGAAGAGGATTGGGACACTTTTACATTCTTGTTTTGTTACATCAAACTTCCATTAAATCAACCACCTTGTTCTTTAAACTTGTTTAGTGCATAATCAACTAAAACTTGTGACACTTTAGTTGTAGGGAATAGATAACTTTTTCTTCTTGCTCCTGCGGATCGATACCTTACTTCCACATTGAGAGGTGCTACAGTGATCCCCTGCTCTTGGGGGTTATCAGCATGTGACTAGGTCACGGGGACATATTATCACGGACGAGTAGAAGATAGTGTTGTCGATAACGAGGTCAAGCTAGATATCACGATATCTATGAACGAATCTCTGACACGCTAAGTATCGCCAGGCAAAAGGTTTAAGACTCGACGTCTGAAGGTTCGAACGATAAAGTTATTCGTTATCTCGCAGGGATTAATTCTGGGTATCCAAGGTCCACGAATTAGTCATTGATCGGAGAACGTGTCTTGATCATGTCTGGAGAGATCTCGAACCGTAGGGTAACACACTTAAGGGGAGATGACATGTATAATAGATTGGAAATAGAAGAGAAAATAAAAGAGAGCACAGGAAGCGTTCCGGGATAGTTCCGATGGAGATCGGAGAGCAACGAAATAGTTTTCGGAGCTGGAATTAATTAGATGAAATGTATTTGATATTAATTAGTTGAATTAATGATTAAATATTTTTTATTTAATTAAATTCGAATTTTAAAGGCTGCACACCTAGATGGGCCTAAAGAGGCCCATGAGGGGGGAAGTCCCCCCTCTTGGTGCGGTTTGGGAGGGCATTGGCCCACCTAGGGCCGACAGCCCCCTTGGTGCGGCTGCACCATGTGGGTTTAGTCCCACATGGCTAAGCCAAGGGGAGTTGCACCCTCCCCTCCACCTATATATATGGGTGCCCCTTGCCTTTGAAAGATACACCCATTCTCTCTCTCCCGTTTAGTCATGACCCCGCAATTGGGGTCGTGCACGGGTTGAGTGTTTCTCCACCATACGCACATCGCCGTGCTGCTGGTCTTTCGGTCCAAGTCTTCCGCTGCTCGTCCCTGGATCGGAGCCCGGAGGTCGTCATCTTCACCGTATGTGTGCGACTCCCTGTGAAGCACCGCACTTGGGGTGCTAGGAGGTGTTCATCTCCACCACCATGAGGTCGGTGTCACCATTGTCATCGCCTTCTTCGTCGCACCAAGATCTTCGCGACCTCGAGGTCGGCTACGTTGTCTACTTTGACAACGCTTGTTGCGGGAGCGTAATCCCCGCTATCGGTCTATGAGGGTACGTATATCGATCTTCTGCGTATTACTATATCTGCATAGTATAGATCCTGGCTAGTTTAAAGTTATCGTTGTTAGGAAAAAAATTGTTTTCTGCCTACGATCCCCTTCATATTTCAAACATTCGTCTTGCGTCCGTCATCTACTCTCTTCTTGCTCCAATGGTTGGGGAGTACGAGTGGAACTCCCACAAGCTGACGTACCTGGCACATGCCTACAACGCTGAGAAGGAGCTCGACGCCATCCACACCGTCACCATCCCACGTCTCCTCCTCGCGCTCTCGACTACCGGACAAGACCTTGTGGCCAACCTCATCTACCACACCATGCATGTCCAGGACCTCTCAAATGTTGCTCGCTTCATGTTAGCCGAGCCCGTTGCAATTAACTTTTGGACCCGGGGCAAGCTAAATGATAATATTACACTTAACTTTTATACGTTCTTAGTTTTTTACCATACTATGAAATATATGGTGTATACTTAGTTAACATTGTTAACTATACGATATATTTATAATTGTGTTTCAATTACATAGTTGTTATGTGTATCATTTTAACACATCTGAGTTATGCAACAAATCCTTTGTGAGAAATTGTTCTTAGCGAGATATAAATTCATCATAAATATGAAAACAAACAAAAATGGAAAACGCACGGCTCGTTGATGTTCTTACAATTGGTGAATTACATAGTGTATATGTATATTATTGTGTAGATATTCTACTCTATTTTTAGTATTTAATATTTGGGTAGAGATTTCAATGCATACAACCTAGGAAGTATCTTAACAAACGTGTGTAGTTATGGTTATATAAGACAATATATAGAAACTTCAGGAATATAAATTGAATACTTAACATTATCATTTTTTACTTGGTCAAATTTGTCGGGAGGGCGTTTTGCCTCGTGGGTGCATATGCTCCTGTTATCTGTTTTAAAATTTAAAAATATGAAAACACTTTGAAACATTCCGAAAAAAATTGGACACAAACATATATCAGTGTTCAACACTCGTGCAAAATTGCGCAAGGAAATGACAATTTATGTGGTATGTGCAAAAAAGACAAAATCTGTGCTTTGAAAATTGTAGTTTTAAATCTCATTTCGGTCACATAATTTGTCATTTTTGCACAGGCAACAGAAAGTGTCATATCATTCCGCAAATTTGCACGGATGTTGACAACTTGCATATCTTTGTGCTTACTTTTTTCAGAATTGTTCGAATTTTTTCATATTATTTTAATTTTGAAAACTATAACAGGAGCATTGATAACCCCCAAGAGCAAGGGATCACTGTAGCACCTCTCAATGTGGAAGTAAGGTATCGATCCGCAGGAGCAAGAAGGAAAAGTTATCTATTCCTACAACTAAAGTGTCACAAGTTTTAGTTGATTATGCACTAAACAAGTTTAAGGAACAAGGTGGTTGATTTAATGGATGGAAGTTTGATGTAACAAGGCAAGAATGTGGAAGTGTCCCAATCCTCTTCAATGCAAGAGGACAAGACAAAGGTTTTCTAGGATGCTTGGAAATAAGGCCTAGGGATCATACTTTCACTAGTGGACACTCCCAACAATTGAATACATAGATATTTCCTCTTCACTTTGCTACTCTGAACTATTCTCCCGTTGGATAGAAATACCAATCTACTGCGTAGGGCTACAAGAGCACACCTTAAAGTCTGAGTGAACAAACACCACAATATCATAGAACACCAAGACCATCGTGTAGGGCTACAAAAGCACACCTTAAAGTCTGTCTTCCACATCTAGGGAACCCCAAGGTCACTATGAGTGCCCCAAAATAGTACTAAACAAACACCACAATTTTATAGTGACATCCAACACAAAGAATAACTCATGGTAAGTATTTCTGTAACCTTTAGCCTAAGAGTCACACACGGTGCGCACACTGTCAACTTCACACCATGGGACAAAGGTGACTCCGGAAATTACATTAATAAAACCACTTGAGTAGCACAAACAATGAAGGAGAAACATCCATGAATTCAATTAGATTACAAAGCTCATGATCACATAAAGATCACATCATGGGAGAGAGAGATGAACCACATAGCTACCGGTAGAGCCCTCAGCCCCGATGAAGAACTACTCCCTCCTCATCATGGGAGGCAGCAACGGCGATGAAGATGTTGATGATGAACACGCCGGAGGGGGGTGGAGCCCTCCGGAGGCGATTCCGGCGGCGTTTCCCCCCTCCGATCTTCTCCGGCGGCAGCCTTCTGTCTCTCTGTTTCGTGGTTTTCTGTTTTCTCCGCCGCCTCCTTTCGCGAAACGCCAGGGGACCTTTTTTATAGGCGTTTTTAGGTCAAGACGGAGTCGGTGGACGAAAGATCGACGGCCACGGAGCTCCGAGGGGAAAAGAGCTGGGCCCACGCGGCCAGGTATTTTAGGCCGCGTGGGACCCTCCCATTTCCAGCCTGTTGGGCTTCTGGTCTTCAATTTAAGCCCATTGCGTTCGTCTCGAAAATTCTGAACCGTGCTCTTTGGCCTTGCCCTTTTTGGAGTCCCGAAGCTCCGGAAAGTCTGAAACACTAAAAAAGACGTTTTCTGGAAAAACAGGGTTAATTCCAAATAAATGGGAAAACTATGAATATTCCCAAAATCATTATAAAACATTGATATAACCCTTATATGATGCAAATATGATTGGAATATAAGCAATTAAAGTGCAAAGTTCATGTATGCATTTTACATGCATCAACATCCCCAAGCTTAATCCATGCTCGTCCTCGAGTATGAAGATGATAAAACTAACATGGACTTTGCAATTTAATACTTAACAATGAATATCAAAGATGATTACTATTGCTACATATAGTCAAATGATTCATTCTTCAAAGGAGTAGCAATATGCAAATAGTTTATGAAGTGATATCAAGTATTCAAGACAAGGATGTTCATTGATAGTTCACAAAGTGTAACATAGCAAGTAATATGGACCACATGTATGCATAATGATAAGTAGAACATCCTACAATGGTCATAGAGTGTAGATGAAAATCTGAATATATGGTGGACACTTTGGAAAGATGTAAGTGAGTAGAGGTAAAGCATGCATAAGTTTCATCTAACCTCCAAACTCTCTACTTAAGTTAATGATTGCAATGTGGTATTACTTGGTGTCAAGCTCTCATTCCCCTATCATAGCATCTTGAATGATTATAGTTTAATGTGAGAGCAAATATGAGTAGTGTGCTTGACAAAGTAAAGGTTGGTGTCTCATGCCCCTTGAATACAAGTACCTACACCATGATTACTCAACTTAGGAAACAAAGCAAGTTCAAGTTATATCATTGTAAGTAATAATAGTATCATCAAGAGCGTCAACTGGGGTACCTCTTGTCCCAGGATATGGAACAAGCCCATATCAAAATGACAAGACAAACAAACAAGATGAACACCTCAACACCCTTTTTATTTACCATTGGAATAGCTTTTTATTGTAAGGTGTGTCATAGATAATTCACCATAGCATGTAAGTAAATTTCCACCATGAATAATGCATGGCTTAGATTAGCGGCCCAGGCGTCTCTCTAACCATTTATACAAACTCATTTAAACTTCTTCATTTCCACCTCATTTCACCATGATAGGCATCCATAAACAAAAGTACATGATATCAACTAAATGAGATGAAGGAGCATGTTGAAAGCTTTGCATGTGACAGCACATATGGGCTAACTCCCAACCTCGAACATTTATCAAGCCACTAGCATCATAATCTTAATCACAATGGGTCATGTTTTATTTATTGCAATGATAAAATGTGCATCAAGTTCGTGAGAGCTATATAACCAACTTTTCCATGCAATCAATAACATAATCATTTTCATTCAGAGGTAAGATAACACAAATACATGATGAACATACTCGGAATAGCATAAAGCCAAGTAGGTAGATATGGTGGACTCACTGGAATAACTTTGGTTGAAGGTGTTGGAAACAAGTTTTTGCTTGTTGGAGTTTTTGGGCTAGCAAAAGGGAGAAAGTTGACCATCTAGATGCATGCATGAGTGTCCATAGAACTAACTAATCCATGTTAAACCAAGTAAAATAACAATCAGCACCAAAACATGAATAAGTGATAGCTCTAAAAAGAATTTGCAAACTATTACTCATAAACAAGCTCATGAATCATGCAACTATATGTATCATTAAAAATCAATCAAACATCCCTTTTCCCAATCTTATAAAAGCATCCAACATATTTCAACCCATATTTCCAGTAGCTCTCTCATATATAATGATAGTGTGGTGGTCTCTCAAGACTCAAACAAAAAAAAAACGACGCTCCAAGTTTATGCGATAAAGTGTTTCGATCGAAAAACAGAAGTTGGACGTGTGCAAACCGAGAGTGTGTAGGTCCAGCGGGGTTGTCTTCACATCCCCAAGCTTATGGTCTTCACCATCCTTGGATAGCTCTTGGTGCATCTCCTCCAATCCCTGTGAAAAAACTTCAAAACACCGTTTCTCCCATCTCTTTTCTGTGGGGTGCATTAATAGTGATAAACAAATAGGTTCCTTGCTGCATATAATCCTTGAACAAAAATTCATATGACATGTCCAGAAAGTGTATAATGTTGTATGCCTACTCATAAACTCAATTGGATAAAAAAGATTCAACTTAAAAGCTCAAAGCATGCATCAAACAAAATGGGACAGAATCTGTCCAGAAAAACAGCAGCAGCAAAACGTATTTTTCTACCCTACCAAACTTTCTCGAAAAATTCCGAAAAAATTCATGCATACAGAGGATGAAAAGTTGCAACTACAGTTCAAATATGAGCTCATTCGGAGTTACAGAATAAGAATTAAAAATCATACCGTGCACTGACTTGTGCAGGAATAAAATCTCCGAACGCTATAAGCAACTTTTCAAGACCAAAATGGGTAAAACTTGGCACTTTATTAAAAACTCCAGAAACTAACTAGACACAAATCTCTTGTTACAGCAAGAGGACACAAAGAAAAATCACACACAAAAATAACCGGGTTGCCTCCCGCAAAGCGCTTTCTTTATAGCCATATAGCTAGGCTTGATAGTTTTAATGATGCTCCCATAGGAATAAGAGTTGAATATAAAAGAGCATCAAGAAGCAAATATCAAACACATTTAAGTCTAACCCACTTCCTATGCATTGGGATCTTGTAAGAAAATAAATCAATAAAGCACAAAGTGACTAGCATAGGAAGGCAAAGCAAGTGCAACTTCAAAATTTTCAACAAAAAGAGAGAGACTTAATATTTTTGGTATATGAAGTCATGTCTCCCTCTCTCATAAAAACTTTCAGTAGCATCATTGATAAAACCCACAATATAACCATCACATAGAGCATTCTTATCATGATCCACATGCATAAAAGTATCATTACTCTCCACATAAGCATAAACAGTTTCATTAGTAATAGTGGGAGTAAAAATATCACATCCATCAATGTAATCATCATAAATAGGAGGCATAGAATAATCAAAATGATTTTTATCCTCAATAGTAGATGGACTGAAAATATCATATTCATCATTGTAAACATCATATATAGGAGGCATATCATAATCAACATAAACTATATCCTCAATAGTGGGTGGACTGAAAATATCATATTCATCATCATAAATGGGAGACATAGTATCATCAAACAAGTCAAAGAACCTCCCCAAGCTTAGATGATTGCAAGATATAAAAGGAACCTCCCCAAGCTTAGTCTAGTGCACACAAGAATAGAAACTTAAGCGCTACGCTCCCCGGCAACGGCGCCAGAAAAGTACTTGATAACCCCCAAGAGCAAGGGATCACTGTAGCACCTCTCAATGTGGAAGTAAGGTATCGATCCGCAGGAGCAAGAAGGAAAAGTTATCTATTCCCTACAACTAAAGTGTCACAAGTTTTAGTTGATTATGCACTAAACAAGTTTAAGGAACAAGGTGGTTGATTTAATGGATGGAAGTTTGATGTAACAAGGCAAGAATGTGGAAGTGTCCCAATCCTCTTCAATGCAAGAGGACAAGACAAAGGTTTTCTAGGATGCTTGGAAATAAGGCCTAGGGATCATACTTTCACTAGTGGACACTCCCAACAATTGAATACATAGATATTTCCTCTTCACTTTGCTACTCTGAACTATTCTCCCGTTGGATAGAAATACCAATCTACTGCGTAGGGCTACAAGAGCACACCTTAAAGTCTGAGTGAACAAACACCACAATATCATAGAACACCAAGACCATCGTGTAGGGCTACAAAAGCACACCTTAAAGTCTGTCTTCCACATCTAGGGAACCCCAAGGTCACTATGAGTGCCCCAAAATAGTACTAAACAAACACCACAATTTTATAGTGACATCCAACACAAAGAATAACTCATGGTAAGTATTTCTGTAACCTTTAGCCTAAGAGTCACACACGGTGCGCACACTGTCAACTTCACACCATGGGACAAAGGTGACTCCGGAAATTACATTAATAAAACCACTTGAGTAGCACAAACAATGAAGGAGAAACATCCATGAATTCAATTAGATTACAAAGCTCATGATCACATAAAGATCACATCATGGGAGAGAGAGATGAACCACATAGCTACCGGTAGAGCCCTCAGCCCCGATGAAGAACTACTCCCTCCTCATCATGGGAGGCAGCAACGGCGATGAAGATGTTGATGATGAACACGCCGGAGGGGGGTGGAGCCCTCCGGAGGCGATTCCGGCGGCGTTTCCCCCCTCCGATCTTCTCCGGCGGCAGCCTTCTGTCTCTCTGTTTCGTGGTTTTCTGTTTCTCCGCCGCCTCCTTTCGCGAAACGCCAGGGGACCTTTTTTATAGGTGTTTTTAGGTCAAGACGGAGTCGGTGGACGAAAGATCGACGGCCACGGAGCTCCGAGGGGGAAAAGAGCTGGGCCCACGCGGCCAGGTATTTTAGGCCGCGTGGGACCCTCCCATTTCCAGCCTGTTGGGCTTCTGGTCTTCAATTTAAGCCCATTGCGTTCGTCTCGAAAATTCTGAACCGTGCTCTTTGGCCTTGCCCTTTTTGGAGTCCCGAAGCTCCCGGAAAGTCTGAAACACTAAAAAAGACGTTTTCTGGAAAAACAGGGTTAATTCCAAATAAATGGGAAATAAATGAATATTCCAAAATCATTATAAAACATTGATATAACCCTTATATGATGCAAATATGATTGGAATATAAGTAATTAAAGTGCAAAGTTCATGTATGCATTTTACATGCATCAAGCATATGCACCCAGGAGCCAAAGCGAATTTCCGAAATTTGTCTTACAACTTATATTGAATTTAGTTACAACTGACAACATGTTAACGATTTATACTTTTTACTGAAATAGCATTGCCTATATTAATCACCAAATATTATGGGTTTTGCTATTGCACATACAAAATAAGGTTATTATATATACTCACTTTCAATCACTAGAAGAAATTCGGCCTTTTACCACGGAGCAGATTCGTGGTAGAAAGGCCGTTTTTCGTGGCTAAAGGTTTTTAGCCACGAGGGGGGGGGGGGGTCCGTGGTGTATACTGCGTGGGTGATTTATTAACCACGGCTGCGGGATTTCGTGGTAGATGGATCCGTCATCAACCACGACCAGGTTGCCGTGGTAAAAGAATCTAACGGACACGTGGCAAACGGCGTTATCTCTTCTACCACGACGTGGAAACCGTGGTAGATGACAGGCCCACCCGAGGCCTGCTACTGTTAGTTGGGCCAACCCGTTAATCTTAGCTGGGCTGGCCCGTTAATCTTAGCTGGGCCGGCCTATTAGGATGTTTGTGCCAGCCAGCTACATTTCGTGGGCTGTCCTGACGCCTTATGTGGGCCGGCCTGTTAAGGTCTTTGGGCCGGCCTACCGCTGGTAGCGTGGCTGCCTGTTAAGTAGCATGGGCCGGCCTGCTAGGTTTAGATGGGCCAGCATGCTGGGCTCAGATGAGCCAGCTGTTAGGTTTAGATGGGCCGGCCTGCGAGGTTTAGATGGGCCGGCCTGTTTTGGTACATGGACCAGCCTGTCATGATTTGTCAGCCGGCCTGTTAGGTTGTGGGCCGGACTAGCATGCTTAGACGGGCCGGCCTGCTAATGTTAATTGGGCTGACGAATTTACGGTCGGCCGATCGACGCATAATGAGGCAAAATTACGTCAAACAAAACAAACTCTATGCTAAGTTATCAAATAATACATCTAACTTGAAAAAATAATTATTACAGACCACAAATTTTTCAAAAAGTACCATCCGAGAGTTTCACTCGAATGATATACAATAGAATCGGCTTTTAAACACGCTTTCTTTTTCGAGCTTGCCTCGACATACATGTGACCTCACATGTGGCTTGCCATGAGAGTTGTTGATGATATTATTAAGTAGCTGATCGATCAAGGCTTGGTTATTTTTCAGTTCCTGTATGCCAGCGATCATTGCATCGCTACGACGTCGAATTATATCAAACCTATCTTGGCGTGCAGAGGCAATATCTCTTTGTGATGGAATAGTTGACATGGAACGATGCGAGCCATAACGACTGTCACTGCTGCTATGCGAAAAGACATCTGTACTAGATTCAGGGGCCCTTCCTTTTCCCTTCACATTGTATCTGCTGGCTGAAACGAAGACAAAACAAGTTACAATAGCATAAAGGGGAAGACATCATCTTCCTCGTTGTCAAAGAATTCAGAAAGAGTGGTTGGCCTGATAAAACAAAGCAAGAAATTAGAGCGAGTGCTACACACAGATTAGGCTTACAACAAAGCAAGAAACATTACACAAACTGACAGATCGATTCAAAAAGGTGTCCTACATGTATGGAGTGAATTAGTAGAACGGTAGGAGTTAAATCTGTTATTATTAAAAGTAAAAACCATGGTGTGTCTGGTGTCAAAAAAGCTAGATCAGGTGACTAATATACCCAACAAATATAATGGTCAGAGGAAGTGCACAAAGTTCCTTAGGATCCTTGTGTATGCATTATGTTGGATAGCTCACATTGTACTAATCATCAGCCGACTAAGATAGTGGCTCTGAGACACCAAATAAATTAAGCACATGGCACCGAAACAAGGGACGTACTTACAGTAGCTTCCTGTTGAGTCTCACTGTGGGTCATGTTGTTTATACATTGGTTGAACACGTCAACTGCATCCAGTACTTGGGTAGACGCTTGGTGTACTTGATTGTTTCTCCTCTGCATAAATGTAAGGACAATCATAAAAACGAACAGGTTCCAAGATGATAAAAGTGCTACAGCAATACAAAAGCAACATGAATGTACAAGATTATTGGGGTGATTCCCTCTATCATTCTCGGTGTTCCGCCTAGAAGCTCGGTGCGAAGTAACTGCAGCAGTCGTGTATGCCACGATAGCAGAAAGACATAAGAGAAGATATGATAGTTTGTATCGTAGCCTAGTGAGAACCAGATACAAATTATAATCTTGACACTTGTGAAGATGTTGAACAGAGAAAATAAATAAGTATGTTGAGTGACTCAGATTTAAAAGTAGCATAAAAAGTTCATTTAAGAACATGTGGACATCAATTAGAGTACTTAATATGTCGAAATCTACTACAGATACAGATATACAATTCACTGCGGCAAGCAAAAAGCTGCTATATTGTAACCTGTGAACTCTTAGATATGTTCAATGGCTTAAAAAAATGAGGACTACTCCCTCTGTTCCCTAATACTATAAGATGTTTTACATATTGTCCTGTGGACTACATACGGAGCAACATCACTGATATACACACTAAAAAATGTCTATATATGTTATATTTTGAAGAAAAAAGGTAAAACATGTTAGAATATGAAAAAGGGGTATTACTATATCCTAGCAGTTACGTTTGTAGGTTAGGACGAATCAATAGAAATTATATAACAACATCGCTTGTGAACAAGTTGACCAGGGTAGGGAAACTTATTTCGGAGTATATTCAGTGACTTCAATTTTGTAACTAACTACTTACGTAATAACAGTTAAACCTAGTACAAAGGAGATTATGATGACATTTAGGAATAGGCAGGTATGAGATAGAGTTACCTAGGCTGCGGCGGCCGGCACGCATACACCGCATACGCTTGCGGTGGCTTTCGAAGTCGGAAGCAGATCTCAGGCGGTCGATGAGGTCAGTAAAGCAGATCCGGTGCAGTGCACGGCGGCGACGTTGAAGTGAGTCTGCTGCGGTGGACAAGGAAGGCAGTTAACCAGATCTAGTGCGGTGCTGCTGGAGGCGAGATAGATGGTATTTGGGGGATGTGTGGTTGTGTCTCGGTTAGGTGGGGTGTGTGTGGGGGGGGGGGGGGGGGGGGGGAATGGGGCTTGGGACGCCGAATCTAGACTATAGAGGTGCAGGGCGGTGGTGAAGATGAAATTACGAAGACACCCTCCCACCGACCCAACAAACCGACTATTCTATGGGCATTGGGTCTACTAACGAGGGGTAGAAGTGGAATTCAGACTGTGGAGCGCGAAAAATTTCGAGGCAGCGGGAGTTTTTGGCGCTCAACTGAGATTTGAATTTGGCCAAGTAATAGAATAATGGTACCGTACCCCCTCTGCAGTGCACGCACGAGGGCCAAATCATCATGTCTTCCATGACCATGTTCTCCAAGGATAAAATAATGATGCACAAGAAAATGGTTTATTTTCTTCTTTTCATCTTTTTTTTACTGTGTACTCTGAATCAGCTCGGTTGCTGAATAACAGTGAACGAATTGATCTTCGGCGAAATTCCATAGTGTATGGATACTAGTAGGAAAAACTTATCAGTGGCGCAGGTGCACCAGAGAATTCACGCCACTAAATTTTATTTCTGTGGCGCATATCTACATGCGCCACAGAATTCTCACATTTCTGTGGCGCATCCACAAGATATGCGCCATAGAATTCTCAAAAAATTCAAACAAATTCAAACAAATTCAAAAAAGAAAAAAAGAAAAAATGAAATAATTTGGACAAACCTAAATATTTGAATTTTTTGTATTTTTTAACCTATCTCAAATGATGACTTCCTTAACTTCTAAGTTCTATTCAGTTCAACTATCCTTATGCTACTAAAGTTCTTATTGATATAATTATCATATCAACCCTCTTAATCCTTGTATGTGGGTAGATGTGTGTGGTTTACGTGTGGTATGTGTAGTCACTTGATAAATGGTTAAATAAAATAGGCTCGTCCTTGGCTCTCGTGGGCTCGTGGCATCGTTGTTGTTGCCATTGTGTCGAGATATTTATGCTACTGCAGTTTTTTCTTTTTTTTTGAGTCGGCATTGACGCCAGAGCTGGGGCCCAGGATACACGGGCCATATCCGGGGTCGTGGAAATGTTGCGAAGGCTGTAATTTAGATCTTGGACTGGGGCGCAGCCCAGCCCAGTTAGGCACAGCCCACGAAGTGGCCTGGACACTTCGGGAACCCTGGAGGAGCCTGGAGACGCTCGTTCGTGCTCGTGCGGGCGACACAAGCACACCGCACACAGCACACAACACACAGCAGGTCAGCCGCCCGCCGCCGCCCACTCTCCCCGTCGCCCGCTCGTCCAGCGCCCCTCCCGCGGCGCCGGCCACTTGTCGAGGAGGGCATTTTCCCGCCGGCCTCCGCCGCGTACTCGCCAGTCGGCCGTCTCTTGCCCGCTTGTCCAGCCTCCCGCCGTTGCGCCGCTCACTCTTCGAGGAGGGCCTTCGCCGCCCGTTACTCGAGCTCTGGCCTCCGGCCGCCGCCCAGCGACCCCGCGTCGGCGTCTCCACGCCGTTGCCCCAAGGTAAAAATCCCCCCCCCCCCCCCCTCCTTTTGCTGCCTAGTCGTGGGAGGCTTCTTCTACTATTTAAAATGTCGCCGCCACATGTCCACACCAGAGCGATTTGGACCGGTTTTTCACGCGCTGCTCCTCCCGCCGTCCCGGCGAACCTTAGATTTCGCAACTATAAGTACTATTCTATTTCCACCTCGTCCCTCGTCTTAGTCTTCCGGTGTGAGTTGACCTGTCCTAGGGTTTTGGATGCCGAGTGGTAGATGCGTGACACCCTATCTTGTTCAGCTAGCTGTTCACCACACAACTTCAGACAATGAAAACAACCCGTCGATCTCCATGCATCAGCAGCAGCAGCAACCCCCTGTTGTTGCAATCTACATCTTTCTGAACTTATCAGCATCACTCTTCTTTTCAGTGTTAATTGCTTTGTACTTCTCATTGTACTAGGTAGTATGGCCTCCTAATCAAGATAGGTCTTTAAGCTGTGATCATGCTAGAACTGCTGCATAATTGTGTAATCGTGCAGAACTCTTTTGACTAGGGAAAATTGAACATTACATATTTATAGTGCAAAGTCCTTGGCCACTTCACTGCTGCATGTGGAACATTGCACGTTGTAATGAAACCTATGATTCATCTTGTTCGATTGATGCTTCCTTGTAGTGTTTGATTTAATGTTAGAGGATAGAACTTGATTACATATTATAAGCATACAGATCAATTCATGTTTAAGACATATGCCTCTCAGAGCTTAAGCCAACATCTTAGTTCCTGCATCTTATTTTACGAATTATTGTATTGCAATGTTCTACTGCTAATTCAAATGTCACTTGTCTTAGATAATGGCACCTAAAAGGGCCTCCGACTGGAACAGCACGTTCAAGGTCAAAGCGCGAGTGTTCAAGTATATTAAACTGAAGTCATTTAAACATAGGTCATCTGGTCTAAATATATCCGTATCTCGCCTTGGTACGTTTTATCTTTGTGTGCGTTAATTTGAAAAGTCGATGGTTCGGCTCATGTTTAGTTTGTAAGATTTTCATTTTTTCCTTGCAGATGTTCCGGTGCTTCCTCTTATGCCTGTATTTCCCCATCAGGATCGTTGCAATCGCATTGCTAATTCTGTAGCTCGTCTTTCTGACCTTAGGGGAGACGATCCCTCCAGTAATATTAGTCGTCACATATTTCCTGTTATGATCATTAAGGCAGAAGAAGGTTCTTGCAACCTTCTCTATGGTGATTGTGGAATTAATTGGACTGGAGTTATATCTTTTCAACTAACATTTCCTGATAAGCAAATCCATGTGCTACCAACTGGTGTTAATAAGAGAGAAAAGCGAGCTTCAATTCATGGGGAGGGTATTACGTTGGTTGCACTATCTTGCAAGACAAGTGAACCAACTAAACCCTTTCAGGCTATTGAGTTTGGGAGTAATGTTGAAATGAATCAAACTGTCTTTCTGTTTGATTTTAGATATGGAAACGCCTCCGTTACAGATGGAACAGTGACGTACGTTTTGAACTTAACGGTTGATCAATATATTAGATCATTTTTAGTATATACTAACAACTGCTAAAATTACGCAGATATGCAGATTCGTCACACTTTATGTTTGATGCTAGACCGCATAATCGATATCTGTACGGAGCTTTGGTATTTGATATATGTGATAAACTCGTGGGAATTGTTTATAGTCATGATGGTTCGCCAAAAGCAATCCAGGTCGACCATGTAAAGCGGATGTTGGTAGAAATCCTTCCGGAGACGCAGGTACACTTAAATTTCTGCTTGTGTTATTATGCAATAGTGCAAGTAAAGTTCCTTTTGTTACTTGTGTTGCCGTGCAACAGTGCAATGTATAGTTACTTATGCTTCAGGCACTTGTGGTACATATCGTTGCGCCTAAGATGATTAACGCTGTGCCAACTTACTATTTTTTTCTAATGAAATGACGACTAAGGTTGGTATATGAAGGCTGCTAGTTGTATATTAAAAATGACTGTAGTTATGTATTGTGTTTGTATCTTCGGTTATTCCTGTTTGGGGGTTGACTTAATGGTTTAAAGCACAACTTTGCAACATTGTTCTGAGGTTTGACTGCTACTTAATATATCTTTATTCCCCATCCCGCCTCAACGCAGATGACGCCACGGAGCCTGGGCCGAAACCGTAGCCTTTGCGACGTCGCATCTCCCCCACAGCCTCACGCTGGTGAAGAGGAAGCAGCGCTCCGTCAGGTTGGTTCAGATCTCTCTCTCTCTCTCCCCTAGCGCATCATGGCAAGGAGAACAGATTAGTATATGGTCTTATAGCTCAAGTATACATTTCTCGGTAGCATATTGTCTTATATTCTAGAATCATCTAGTATAATTTGCAAGGTGCATGAGCACACTTTCTTTTTCAATGCATGGTACATTTCTAGATCTTTGTCACCTCTTCTTTCTGACCTCAAAAAACTTGCAAACCAACTATGACTTGTCAATTAACGAGCTCCTCCATCATATATGTGTTTAATGTATAGATGTAACCTTAAAAATCTTGCATTTTCTTTGTCAAGGCTATCCCAATGTTACTGCAATGTATAGCTACTTATGCTTCAGGCACTTGTGGTACCTATCGTTGCACCTAAGATGATTCTTTTATCTTGGCAAGGCGGCCTGACTTTGTTATTTGTCTGGTGGATACAGTTCTAGACTAGGATAGTTTCCATTACAAGAGCCATGAACATTTGTTTCATCAGTTGTGGCAAAGCACCTACCTCCACAGAAGATGACATCTTTTTTGTCAATCTTGTATAATCATGTAGCGCTTCTCACCTATAAGTTTGGGCATGTAAAAATTGGATGTCGAGATGTATATTGTTTATGTTTCCTGTTGGTATAAAAAGTACTCACCCTGATCCTTATTAAGTGTCGTGGGAAAAAATAATCATGTACAACTCCCGAACACCTCACGACAGTTATTTGGGACCAGAGGGAGTATTTTTGTTTTTGTTGCTACTGGTACTTTCACCTAGAAAGCATATTTCGTGTTGGTATAGTCTTAATTCATGTTTCTGTTGATCTAAAGTCTGCAGTAGTAAATGCTTGCACTGTTCAGATCTGTCACAAGGTTATATATTTAGCATCTGAGTCCCAGTTCTAATTTGAAACAGTTTTATTTTTTGTGAAAAATTCTGTTATACAAGTTCATTCATTGAGAAAGAATTGTGAGAATGAGTAGTTGGTAGCTGGTAATGGGTGTACTTCTAGGCATAGCCGGTCCCAAGCCCGGATAAAGGAGGAGGGTTGTGATAGGCTTGGCGAGCCAACGTAAAAACTAGCCAGTCCCATGGATATGAAACCCACGAGAGTAGTACTAGGGTGGGTGACCTCCTGGAAAGTCCTCATGAAAGGTTTCATATCTAAGGGTTGTGATAGGCTTGGCGAGCCAACGTAAAAACTAGCCAGTCTCATGGATATGAAACCCATTTGGGCGAGAGTAGTACCAGGATGGGTGACCTCCTGAGAAGTCCTCGTGACAGGGTTTCATATCTAGCCTACCCCAACTTGTTTGGGACAAAAGGCTTTGTTAAGGTTAAGGAGTAGTTGGTAGCTGGTAATGGGTGTACTACTGTAATGTACAGAGCATGGGCAAATAGTAGCCTAGGGATTAAAATGGCTGAAAGCTCAAGGGGTTATGGGAAGGGATTAGTAGTGGATCTGATCCCCAGCACAAGAATGAGCCCGTAAGCATCACAGTAACCACCAGAGTTTCAATTTGCAGTTTACTTTGATTAAGGCAGAATGCTTGAACTGAGACCGGAAAAACAAAAGTACTTTTTTTCTATTCTAAAAATCTATTACTGAAGTTGAAGTTGATGTGCTTGCCTGGTAATTTGAAAATAATGCTGACTTAGCCTCCGCCGCAGGACGTCCAAGCATGTACAATGGATGCGGCTGCTGACAAAACATTGGTGCGTGCTAATGTCAATGCTACATATTTTTTTTCAAATGTCTATTCAAAATTTCAGGGGACAAATTATTGTGGTTTTCAGGATTTCTCTAGGGAACAACTTGATGTTGTGTATGCTAAAATATCACCATTCATCGTGGCCATCAAATTAAAGTCAGATGACGATGTTGTAGGGTTTGTGGTACATAAGACAGGGAACCATTATCTGATAGCGATGAATTCCTTTGTGAAGAACAGTGAACCGAAATCAGTTCGGTATGCTAATAAGAAGGTGGCTCCCGTCGAAAAGGCGGAACATATCAGCATCGCTATTACCATACTGTTTGTGAAGCGGGTCAAGGGAGATCCAGTACTAGATAAATTTGATTACGCAGATCCAACTGACAACATGTGCGAAAAGGTTGTCACTTTCTTCCCGTACAGGGATGGCATTGCCATGTTTAAAGGCCACATTATGTACGTACTTTGTCACATTTTTTTGAATGCATCCTTTAGATGTTCTTATGCACACAACAGAACTAACTCTTCAAGTTTTCAGATTAAACGACTTTGCATCGAGGAGTGAGCTACCACAAATAGACTATACCTTTACTTGTCCTTATGCAACTACTCATCTCCTTAAGGACGAGGAGGACATGGCTGACACGAGGCAAATGACTATGGGCGCTCCCATATTCAATTTAGAGGGCTTATTATTGGGTATACTGAATTGGTCTGGCACCCAATACGACGTCAAGTATGCAATGAATTCAGGCCACTTTAATGATCAGCTTCCTAAAGTAATGGCCAGAAATTTTATATTAAAATCTGAATCCGGCAATGGAAGTTTTGGTGCTAATTATATTGAATTATTTAAAATACAGACGTGGAAACTCAAGAAATCAAACTCCAAGGATGAGAGAAAGGATGAGAGCAAGCACGAGGATAAAGATGGCCAGGTGATGTTTGCCTTGCAATTCTGGGGTGCTATTAAATTTCGCTTGACTACCTTTCCCTGCTATAAAGGCTGCAACCTTCTCCATTTTTCTCAATCATAATTGAAAATTCAATATGTAGTTATATTCTCGCTTGTGAATAGGGGTCATTTTCTCCAAGCCTCAATCTGCTTAAAAAGTGTGACTTTCCAATACTTGGGAGAGAATAAAAGTGCTTCTGTATGTTAACGTGTGAGATATAAATGTGAGTTGGTTGTTCGTAATTATTGACCGTGGGCTAGCTCCTGCTTCCGTTTATTCGTACGCACATATGCGTAGCTACTGTTTGTTGTGGTTGTTGACAAGTAGAGCAATCTAGAATAGTACTAGTGATAAGTAGTAAGCGAGTAGTGCAGTATCATTAATAGCTTTGGACGCAGTAAGTTTACTAAGTAGGTGTTGAGGATAAGCGCGTCTTCATCTGATGAAGACTAATGGTTTAAACTGCAGTGTTCCATATTTAAAGTGTTCTTAGCATTTATGTTTGCAATAAAAATGCACCGAAATAATATTTTAGGCTATCAGAAAACCGATGGCTTCCCTCTTTCACAAACTAAGATTTCCTTAATTCCCCTGGTTCTGATGCCAGTTTACATGTAAATGGGGGAATAAACATAAACTGAGAAGTTTATCGGTTTATCCTGCATTAGTAATCATGCACAAGCCAGACTCATGTTAACCAAAGAAAAACATAAGGACACAAATACAAGTTACTTAAATTTTGTGAGTTTGTTAGTTTAAACTGTCAGACTCTTTTGTTATTGTTCTCACAATTTTGTTTGACAGCCTCTTGCATCGGGGACGCAACAAAGTGCAGCACCACCACAAACTACACAACGTGCAGCCCTGTCGCAAACTTCACGAGGTGCAGCCCCATATCAAACATGACGATGTGTAGCCCCATGTTCACTTCTCACTTTCTAAATATCTTGTAAATATATGTTCTTCATTCGTTCCAATGTGCAGGCCCACCTGAAGGAGGAAGGGGAAGAGGAAGATCACAAGCATCTGAAGCATCACAAAATGCAACCTCATCTCAAACTACACAGGGTACAACCCTATATTCATGTACCTCTTATATTTATCGTCAAACAGTATCTTATTCAATTATTCGTAGGGAGGGGAAAAGGAAGAGGAAGAGGGAGGGGAACATCCACAAGCTTCTGAAGCAACACCAAGTGGGAAGGGCGAGAGGGAAGACAAGAGCAGAAGCAGCAGAAGCTTCATCATCTACTGCCATGGGGGGAGAGAGCCAGAATTCATGAACATATTCCTGTCAAACTAGCACAGGTTGGTACTTTATTGGTACCCACACTGTTCTGCAGAGTTAGAACTCAAGAAATCCATGGCTGGATAATCGCAAAAAAAAAATCTTCATGGCTAGATTTTAGACATGAACTCTGCAGATTTCTAGCATTCTGAACAAAACACGAAGTGATGTACAGCTTTGTTGCTTCACTCGTGAACATATTGTTAGAGTTGTTTTTTGACTTGCTAGAGTAAGAGTTTGTGAAACGCAGTTTGTTCGTAGCTTGTCGAAAACACATGCAACTGAGGTTCGCGGGATACTCATAACTCAACTACTCAAGATATCCAGAGTACCATGAACTAGAAACATGGTGCAGAGCAGATGGCCATCTGGCAATATACTACAACACTTCCGCCCCAAACGAAAATGATAAGAAATGACTTAACCAACATGCTTTTGAGGTATTGAGTTAGGACGCTGCTACGTCATAGTTGAGCACGATCTAGCTTATAGCGAGCTCACCAAGACAACCCGTATACGGAAAGAAATTGATATTTCCCCCCAGTTCTCCTACATTCCTTCGATATTTCCCCCAGGTGCCCCAGATCCCGCCACCCATAAAATCCTAGGTCGCAGTTGTTTCCCCGTCAAACTTACATCAAGAAAACCACGACAGTTTGGTACATGTAAAATTCGAAGGAGATCAGGTCGCAGTTGTTTCCCCCGTCAAACTTACATCAAGAAAACCACGACAGTTTGGTACATGTAAAATTCGAAGGAGATCACCCCCCCCCCCCCCCCCCCCCCCCCCCCCCCCCCAACCTTTCTTCCCGCTCCATCTCTCACAGGTTTGGCAGGAGATAACTTTATATTCTGCGCGTCCCAAAAAAAAAACTTTATATTCTGCGCTGTTGGCAGGATCTGGAGGCTAATCATCTCCAGGTTAGATTTCACATTCTCTCCCAGATCCATTCTGTGAGATTCCCTTCCCCACCCCTTCACCACCGTGGTTTTGTGGGTTACATCCTGCAAAAGTATAGACGAAAAAGGTACTAGGAATTTCCCTCTGTAAACCTTAAATCCCTGTGGTTTCCTCCATGACAGTTAGCGGACACGGAGGCCGTAACGATGTAATTAGCATAAACGGACTAGGCGGAATGTGGTGGACAGTCCGTTGACTTGTCCGCCTGCATCTTGATTAGTGATCAGCCACGACTCACGATGAGGTGCACAGTACATGATTTAAAAGAGGTTCAAGTGGACAAGAATTCCAGTGATAAGCTGCTAACAATTTGTTAGCTTTTCCCTTGCTTCTTGCAACTCTAAAATAACAGCCAGTGCATAATTTTAGAAGTTCGTGCTAGATGATGCCTATGCCACTTAGCTGATTTGTTTTAGTTTTGAGAAATGAAAGAACATTGAGCATTAAATTGCAAATTTCCTTATTGATAGTACAATTTGGCTATATGTTATCCTAACAGAAATGTCTATTTCATGAACCAGTTTTTTTTGTCATAGTGGATTCAACTGTCACCACATTACAATTATTTGGCTCGTGATGAACGGAGTTTCTGGTTTTTTTTTGTAGCAAAGAAGGTGAGTTAATTTGGCGTCTCATTGTAATGGTTTTTCAATCTATTGGATTGTCATTAATTATTTACACATATCGGAAATTTACACTGCTTTGAATTTAGTAGTTTGATGTTTACAAGGGCAATCAGAGAGGCCTTTGTTTCAAGGCTGTCAGGTAGAATTGATTTCAAGCAGAGGCCTATTTGCTAGGCCATAAGTTTTTCTAATTTCACATTTTTGATGTGACCAAGTAATTGGATGACCATCCTGGAGGTGATGATGTGTTGTTTGCCTTGACTGGTACTGATGCTACTCTCGTCCGACACTTCAATTTTCCCTTAAGCTGTTTGATCATATATGATAATCTTTTTTAAGGTACGGATGTCACAGAAGAATTTGAAGACGCGGTCCACAGCAGCAGCACCATGGGCTAATGCAGGATTACTTCATTGGTGAGTTGGACTTGAACGAAGTGCCGGATATCCCTGAGATGGAGGTTTTCATGAAAGAGTAGGATATGAACTTTGCCATCAAGCTGGTGGCATACAAGATGCAGTACTAGGATGTTCAGGCAGCAGCAGTGGCGATATAGCATGGACGCAGCAAGTTATAATCCCTGGCCCATTCATAGCTGGTTATGGATGGAGCTTTTATACTTCTGTTCTAAGTCAAAGACATATTGTTGTAATGAAAAGGGTACTTCAATCAAATACTGTACGCAAATTTGGTGGTACCATTCCATCAATATTTCATTTGATGGTACTATTCCGTCAACATTTCATTTAATTTAATGGATGGATTCATTAGATATTCTGAATCATGTGCGCAGTGTAAACCCTTCGTGCGGCCTTGATGCAGGACGCATGCTTGAGACGCTTTAGAAAGCGTCTCACTAGGAACAAGAGAGATAGAGAGACTAATATAGGTTAAAAAAATAGAAAGTAATATACGTAGAGTTGTACCTCCGAACATTTCTTGACACTAAAGAGCCATAATAAAATTGGATCCAAATACAAAGAGGCACATTTTCTTAACGGCATCTTTTGTCCCTGAATCAAACAAACTCTGTACATGCGATCTGGTTGTATCTAAAAAAAGACTACTACGCCGGTGCACACAATCCAATCTTTTTAGTGCGGCATCAAACCTAGAATCTCTCGCCTGAATCTCCTCCGTGGCCGCGCCGCAGGACTTTGAAGCTTTCATGTGAATCAGCTCCAACACCAAGCATTGGTAATCTTTTTAAATAATGTATACTCGAGAGCATAATGGGCAGGGATGGTCGTTAAATCTCTTTCCGACTATATGGCTGCTTGCTCAAAAGGCAGACTCAGATCTCAGTACATAGAAACAAGAGATGCCATGTCTACATTTACAGCTAATGAGTACATATGGGTACATGCCTGTTCTGTTCGAGTTATACAGTTACCACCCATTAGTAAAGCATGAGTCTTTGTTCCACTATCTTTCAGTGTGAGCAAACTCCCGGTTTTCATCGACAACAACGATATATGATGTTATTTGCGTCTCTTCTGTATCTTCTGAACGGCTGAAGGCAAGTGAGGCCATATACAGTAAATACAAGAACCTGACAGAGCATTTCAATTGTTGATAAAAGGAATATATCAGGACAGTAATATAAGCGGCTTCAAAATCTGCCTGTGCAAATAAATGAGATGAAGTGAAAACCCACCTGCGATGTGATGGCATTCTTCAAGATTATACTAGATGGGTTTTCCATGGAAAGGAATGTGACGCGCCATCTGTTGCATTTGCACACATATTAGACAACAGTAGTAATTTTGCTTTTCATGGTATTTCGAAGAATAATGCTGTACAAGATGGCCACAAAAGAATGGACAACATTCTAGGTCACGTAAACGGCTAGATTTCGTACCAACTTCACTAGCAACTATGAATCACTATCAAGCCCATATGATGGTGCTAAGTCCGAATTTGCCAATATGGAACCGGATGTGGCTGATAGTTGGAATGCTCCATATGAAAAAAGTGATGGAAAGAAAGAAAGCTTCTTACAGGATGCGAACATAAAGTTGCATAATGAATGTGAAGCCTTTTCAAGATTGTCATTTCTAGTCACCATATATCACTTGAAAGTCTTACATGGTTGGTCACAAAAATCATTAACGGCACCACTTGGTGTATTATCTGATGCACTACCTCAAGAGGCAAAGTTACCAAAGAAGTATCATGAAGCCAAAAAGATCATTCGTGGTCTAGAGAATAAATGTAAGCGAGTTCATTATATGAATGTTGTGTTTATTTCATAGGACACAACTCATGCGGAGTTATCTAAAAGAAAATTAGATGGCAAGGGAAATATTTCATCCAAAGATTACAGTGAAATGTCTAAAAGTTTACTTGCAAAAAGGAAAAAACTTCGGGCTTTTATCATGATAAGTATTGGAGCCACATAAAGGTTTCTCAAGGAATGGCTTTTGTGGAGGATTCTGTATGAGAAAAATGGTTCAGTTTAAGCTCCGAGCTATTGGAGATAATGTGGAAAACATGCAAGATGAGTTCCAAGCGATGCGTGCGTTCATCGCAAAAAAGTTTCGATGAGAGGATTATAGAAATGTAATGGAAGATGAAGAAAATGATGAAGTTAGCACTGGGACCGATCTCTTTGTGCAAAAATAAATTAATGATCGTTTATATACTCTTATTATCATGTTCTTGTTGCAGGTTGACCTTCATGAAAGAGCTAATGATAATGCTATCCAACATGAAATAAATAATGATATTCAAGAATCACCTCACACTAAGCGCACTTCAGCAAATACTTTCCAGGTGACGCACTAGTTTTATTTAATATTTTCTTAGTTAACAAGTATGTAATGGAAGATTCTACATTCCTTAAGTATTGTTTTTGTAAGCAGGAATTGCTTCCTGGAAGGCGTACTAGAATAAAAGAGGATTGTGCAAATTCATCCTTACCACATAAGGACATGATCACTAAGGTATGTTCATGTCTTTTACTCATTTGCGAAACTGTTCCTAATTTTTAGCGTGAACTGCACAAGGCAGGTTGTGTGCCACGTGAGCAGGTTACTAAGAAGGTATATGCTACTGTGGGTGTGCATTTGGAATCGGTGCGGTTATATTGTTTTCTACATGTAATATATTGATTATTTATTTTCATTCACAATTGCAGCAACCGTGTCCTGAAAATTATGGCAAAGAGAGTTATGCCAATTCATATTTAGGACGTTGGCGCATAATTGCTATGGTGCAAAAGAATTTTCACTCATCATCAGACCATACCAAAAAAAATCATATGTTATATGTAAAGCTTATATGATCTTTGGCTGCATAAAGCAAACAATGAAAACTCCACTGAAGCTGATGAAGGTTGTGCTGTATCATCTTTGCCACATAAGCAACCTACCAACAAGGTACATGCAACCAACCTATCTAAACCAACATGGATCTGCTGTTATATGTAAAGCTTATATGATCTTTGGCTGCAGAAAGCAAGCAAGGAAAACTCCACTGAAACTGATGAAGGTTGCGTTGTATCCCATGTAATCTACCTTCTTTGAGTAATTTTGATTGTGGCTCCGAAAGTAATTTGTTACAATTACTAGTTGGTTAACTAAAGAGAGGAAGTACCTTGAATCCTTGATACTACTTGATGTTGCAAAACTGATCAAAACACAAGCCTTCGTAGCATTTCATCGATTGTATGGTTTCCATTCTGAAAATAATCCTGGGGTTAGAAGCAACCTATATACGGTGTGCAAACAAATGAAATTAAATATGAATCATTTACCTCTAAACCACACCAAGCCATAAGTGTGTTATGGACAGCCAGGAGCGAAATTGCGCGTCTTGATCCTCCCCCAGCTCCCCAATTTACTGCAACGACTTTACCTCCCATGGTAACCGGCCCACCGGAAGTTCCGGACTGAGATGCGAATGTCCCGTGAAAGAAAAGGACATTCTTCTCTGTGAACATCCCACTGAAAGGAACAAAAAAAGGTTACCGGCTCTTCTAAACAATGTTGTAAGGAGCCAATACACGCAAAATAAAATTGAGTTCAATTACGTACAGGATGCGGCCAGGAGACCTCGACGGCTGGCGGTCTTGCTGTCTGAAAAACGAATGCAAATACACTGGCTCTGCAAAACTAGTAAGACTAGCAAACTCTGCAAAAACCATTGGTCGAAAGTCTCCATCCACATCATCAAATCGAACAACAGCAAGATCCGCATCCATGTCTTCTTGTAGCACATAACCTCCGGTGAATTCCTCATTAGGCGGGAGCACAATCTCGAACCTCGAAGCTTCGTGGACAACGTGACTGTTTGTCATTATGAGGCATGTGCGTTCGATATACTGAGCAACAAAACCCGTGCCCAAATATCTTCGAAAAGAACCTTCATTGGCCAGCAACTTAACTACTGACATCTTGTTCAGCTAATATACAAGACTTGAAAAGGAAACTGCAAGAAGTCCAGCGAAATGAAAGGTTAACAGAAAGAAGGACCGAAGATGTTAAAACAGAAAGACTAAGTGGATATGAATACTTCCATTTTTGGGGAAAGGAACAGAAATTGAACACCTTTTAAAGGGGGCAAATGTGAGAAAAACAAACGGAACTGAACACTAGGAGACTCTAGGTGAAATTTGACAGGAAAACAGCGACCAAATTTTTGGCACAACGGCAGGAACAGATAAAAAAATCTATCCCCGTTTGAAGTTGAACCCTCAGATTCTGGTTTTTCTTTTTGTCCTAACCAGGGACGGATCCAGGATTTCAACTTTGGGTGTTCAAATTCTATACAGTACCAGATATTAAAGATGAGTGGTCCAAGATAATACAAATAAAAATAATTTTATTCGAAAAGTATAGAAGTACAATTTTTTAACGCAGCAGCAAAATCTATAAGTTTTCATTTTGAATAGTACATAAAAGGTTCAAGAAATTACAAGGGTGTGAAATCCTCCTTGATGGGAACAACAAAAATAGCCGCATCGTCCGCATAGAGAGAAGTTCGCAAGATAGTGCCCCGCCCTCGAAGCTTGTGGAGGAGCCTATTTGAAGTGGCAATCTCAAGGATTTGTGATAGGGGGTCAATGGCAATGATGAAGAGAACCGGGGAGAGCGGATCACCTTGCCGTAGGCCACGGCCATGTAGGATGGGATGGCCGGCCACACCATTTAGCAGGACGCGCGAGGAGGACGTGGAGAACAAGGCATCAATCCAATCATGAAAACGAGATGGGAAACCTCGCCGTTGGAGGAGGTCGTGGATATACTCCCATCTAATTGAGTCGAACGCCTTCCGAATGTCAAGCTTGAAGAGGAGTGTCGCGGTTTTACTCTTGTGAATTTTTTTTCCAAGGTTTTTGACATATAGGAAATTGTCGTGGATGCTTCGTTTTTTGATGAACGCACTTTGGGCATTTGAGACAAGCTCATTCATGAGAGGAGCAAGACGGAAGGCAAGGATCTTGGCAATGATCTTGGCGATGGCGTGTATGAGGCTAATGGGTCTAAAATCCGTGATGTCTTCCGCCCCATCTTTTTTAGGCAAGAGTGCAATGTTGGCGGAGTTGAGACAATGGAAATTGGCCACACGAAGGTTCCCAAAGTTGTTGATAACATGCATCACATCATCCTTTATGATTGGCCAACAAGCTTTAAAAGAACACCGGTGAAGCCGTCCGGACCGGGTGCCTTATCACTAGCCATTTGTTGAATGGCGTTAGAAACTTCCTCTTCCGTGAACGGATTGCCATGCGCTTCTAAATCCGGTTCTTGAAAGTTCAAGTCCTGCCAATTGAAGTCATGAGTACGCACATTACCCCTTCCGATGGCGGCCTTGAAATGATTGTGAACAATCTCCTCTTTGTCTTTGTGATCGGCCACCCACCCATGGTTGTGCTTGAGGCGGTGGATGTGATTTTTGCGTCTTTGGCCAACCTTGCCACCATCCTTGACGGCTTCGGAGAGGTCACTGGGTTATGCACAAACTCTCAAAAAAGCTCGATGGTGCCAATCCGATGTGCAAATGTAAACCTCGACGACATCCTTGAAGGACTTCCGGTTGTGCGCACCTCCTTCCCCATGAGATATCTTGGCCTCCTCTCTCGGTGTGGTGCCTCCGGTGTGGCGATTTCCAATATCTTGAGGACAAGTTAGCTTCCAAAATTCCGACTTGGAATGGAGATTTCATCACCATAGCCGGCTGCACTGCCCTTGTGAAGTCGATGCTTGCCTCTCAAGCAATTTATCACTTGACGCGTCTCATTATCTCTCCGGCCACTTGAGTATACATCAACAAAATTGAGAGGGGTTTTCTTTGGGCGGGTAAAGATAAAACAAAATTGAGAGGGCTTTTCTCCGGCCACCTGAGGTCAAATTCTTTGTGTGGCTTGCTCAACAAAGTAGACTTTGGACGGCGGTTTGTTTGGCAAAAAGAGGGTGGCCAAATTGTGGGCTATGCCCCCTCTGCAAGCGGGCTCCGGAAACCATCGACCACCTCCTCGTCAATTGTCGGTATACTTTGCGCCTTTGGGGCCTCATCAAGGATTGGGTTGGCCTCCATGACCTTGACTTGCTTGCTTGGCCGAACCTCACTCTCAAGCATTGGATGGAAACAATGACGGAGGCTCCATCACCCAACCGCAAAGCAGGGACGGAGCCAGGACTGACATATAGAGGGGGCAGAGAGCTTTGGGGGTGGCGAAATGCTCTTTCATGTGCTTAGGAGGAACATTTCTACTAGCAAATTCTTAAGTAAAACACAATTGTTAGGGGGGTCTAGCCCCTGCTCGTCCCCCCCTCCCTCCGTCCCTGCCGCAAAGGCTTCGCATCCCTTTTCATGCTTGTTTCTTGGGAGATTTGGAACGAGCGTAATGCGAGAGTTTTCCGTAACAAGCATGCACCGCTGACCATCATTTTAGATAATATCAAGAAGGAAGCCGGCTTGTGGGCAACCGCGAGAGCGAAACGTTTGAGAGATATGTGCCGGAGAGTAAAAACCGAATGTAAACTATTTTACTTTCTTGTAAACTCCTTGCTCAAAAAAACAAGGGTGTGAAAAAATTTACACTGTAGAGCCCAAGCATATGAATATATGATGTGTCATGTGTGTCTCTACCCTCTGTCAGTGGAATAAGATGGCCTACACCTAAATGCTGCTTTGAATCCGTGAATGAGCAGTAGGGAAATATGAGCAGCCTCTTGGGCTTTTCACTACTAGTTCGAGGATTGAGATTGCCTTGACGGACAACGTACAATATACATGTTCAATATTAGGTAGTATTACTAGTTCGAGTAACACGATTGCAGAATTTTTTACCCACGAACAACTGTGGATCCGTATGCACTCGAAGCATGGGAGGCCAGATAACCTGGGCTAGCGGGCGACGACAACGGCGCAAGCAAGCGCACGCCGTTCCTGCGGCAGGTGCTGAAACTCGAATCCACGGGGCGAGCGGGCGGGCGGAGACGCGGCCGTGCCGTTCGCGCACTGCGCGCAAAAGAAGAGGCGTCAGAAAGGGACGGGGGGCGGACAGAAAAACAAGGAGCTGAACGAAGATCGAGCCGCGCCGCACGCGAGCACCTGCCTGGGTCTCCCCAATGTTGGAGCGGTGGATCACCGGCGGCGGCGAGCTCCAGCGGCAGGTGCCGAAACTCGAATCCACGGGGCGAGCGGGCGGGCGGAGACGCGGCCGTGCCGTTCGCGCACTGCGCGCAAAAGAAGAGGCATCAGAAAGGGACGGGGGGCGGACAGAAAAACAAGGAGATGAACGTCGATCGAGCCGCGCCGCACGCGAGCACCTGCCTGGGTCTCCCCAATGTTGGAGCGGTGGATCACCGGCGGCGGCGACGTGCTCCTGCGGGGTCCGGAACGGCGCGCGCACGAGAGAGAGGCGTGCGTGGTGAGCGGCGGCAGGGCAGCCAGCGGGTGGAGAGCGGACGCACGCAGGGTTTGGGGCGGAGGGGAGAGAGAAGGTTTTGGTGGCTCTCCCTGACGAGCCAGGCTGTTGCTGGCGTGCGCGACCAGGCGAGCCAGGGAGGCGGTTTTCTTTTGTAAAACGAAATTATTCGTATTAGTCGAAGGAATGGCAATGGTGATCACGTATTAGTCGAAGCACCGTGCGGTCGGTGTTGTAGTCTGTGTTGAAAACTTTTCCGCGCAAAAGACTAGTCTAGGCTCGAAACAGCTGGCTGGCAAAACAAAAAGCTTCAGCTCTACTCCTAGAACCCTAGACAGTATACTACAGTACGTAGTAGTTGTGCCCGTATGTCACCGGAGACCGGCGCCCATCCCATGGAGCCACCACCTATCAGAGATGCGTGCGACAGGACAGAGGAGAACGTCACACCGTCCGGACGGCTTCCCCGTCTCTCTCTCCCAGAGTCCCAGCCAGCAGGCTGTCACCCTGCACGCCGGCCTCGGTTACTGCACATCCGGCATAGTACACGGGATACGTATCCTCTACCCCGCCCTGGCCCTCCCGTGTCGCGTTTGGTTTCTTCCTTCTCGTACGGTACCGTCGCTCTCTCGGCTGTTAAACCAACGTACGGGTAGACGGTTACTCTCTCTGGAGGGCACCGGCACAAGCTCTCTCTCTCTCTCGCTTTTCACCTCACCGCGGTCCATGCGCTCTGCGTGCGGAAAAAGAAAGAACAAGAGGACAAGGAGTCAAGGAGAGAGGACGAGCCATCCCCGATCGTCGAGCAAAAAGGAGCGAGGAGATACGATACGGAACACGCCCAAAGCAGCCCGTCGTGGTGTCTGTCTGGTGTCCCACCGACCACAACCGTGCCAACGCCATGCGATCCAGGAACAGCAAGCAAAACCCACAAGAGCAGACAAAATCCCAACCCACTTTGACCACCACCCCGTCCGTCCACGGGGGTTTCGCCATTTTGTCTTCGCGGCCAAGGTTCGGGGGACTCGGAGAGGACTCGGGATAGGAGAAAATCTGGTGACATCCAATCCCGTTAAATCCTAATAACAAATACTCCTTCCCTCAAATATACTACTCCTAGTTTAGAGTTAAAGTCTTCTTGTCTACACACAAATGAGACGGTACGTGTAGAGAATATTATTGAGATTATCCCCTCCAATGCTCTAAAATCATTTCAAATACCTTAACCTAGCCAAGTATCATGCATTTGATACTACTATCGTAGCCACGTCATATTTATTTGTTTGTAAAATCTTAATATAAATGTGTGTACAAGATTTACTTGCTATTAAAATATCTAGTTTTATGTGCTAAGATACCGTAACATAGGTAGATATAATGTCATATCTTTTTTACGGGTCCTCTGTCGATTGTGTGGCAAGAGGATCCCACGGATTTTCTTTTGCAGTTTTGGCGGACAATGTATCTATGATTAGTAATTAATTAAATCCGCCATGATGGCTTTACCTCAAAAAATAGTATTTTATGTGTTGACAGTCTTTTATTAAAAACATGGTCAAACTTTATATTGTTTACCTTTTAGAAAAATATAGGCAAGAAAGAAGCAATGCTCGAGGATTTCAAACCTAAAGGAAGGTGATGCAAAACACGAAGTTTTTTCACCTCAAGATGAATTGGAGAAAGCGAAAAAACCATCCAGCAGCTCAAGCACAACAATGGGTGGGTCACAAACACAAGCAAAAACAGATTATCCATGGCCACTTCCGATCGTCAATTGGCAAGCCAAGGTCTCAGGATTTCAATTGGGACGAGCTACAATTGGACAAGCCGAATTTGGAGGCCTTGGCCGACCCAAATGTCTAGCAACAAGGCTCCCAGTCCGGATGGTTTCACCGGGGCTTCTTCAAGAGATGTTGGGACACACTAAAATTTGACGTCATGCGTGTCATTGACTGCTTTGACAACTTCACTCTCCAAACTTCATTCGTTAAACTCTGAGAATATTTTTTGTTTTGCCCAAGAAGGAAGGGGCGGAGGAAATCTCCGAGTATAGTCCTATTAGCCATATCCATGATATTGCGAAGATCGCTGCAGAGATGCTTGCTACCCGGCTTGGCTCCTCATGAATGACCTTGTTTCCAGTGCCCAAAGCACGTTCGTCGTCAAATGAATAGTTCACGACAACTTCCTCTACGTCAAGAACTGCATCGTCATTCGCTCCCCCACAACCCTTCTACACTAGTCGGTCGATTGACCACACAGTGCTCTCTTGCCCGGACGTCTCGTGAAATCCTATGATTGAAGCTTGCCACCCATAGTGGAGTATGGGGAGGAATATATTAGTCTTCACCAAGCGAAGCGCAATCAAGAAAGGTGGTCAACTTGAAGAAATGAAGATCGTCATCATTTAGCTCAAGTGAAATGCGCAAGGCAAAGGTATGATGATGATAGGGTTCCTATTTTACCGATCTCATATTGTTAGTTGGGAGACCGGGTTGTAGGATAGATACCGTACTATCAAGAGGGGCTCTCGATTGAGCTCTTAGCGTATCGGTAGGAGAGAGATCAAACCTTTGCATACGTGGAATCATCATTTTTCTTGGATCTTATTTGGCTTTTCTCCTTGTTGGGTTCTGCTGCTTGTCATGGTCTTCATAGCAAGACCAAGTTCTTCGAAAACGGATTTCGCATGAAAAACCTTTTGTGTTTTCGGTGTTGGAAATATTACCGGTTCGTCTTTGAGAAAGGTTCCACACCCTCCCATGTGTGGTATCCTCCCTCTATTGCAGATCATTAATATTTCCATCAAAATTGGTCTCACCTTGTTTGGAGTTAAAATGCAAAAGTTTGGGGGTTTATAGTTTTGTTGAGTGGCTGTTCGAAACAGCCCGGAGACTCCGGTGCTGTCAGGCCGGAGCACACCGGGGTTTCCGGACTTAGGGCAGCTAGAGACTCCAGCCTCATTCATTCCGAATATTGGTCCATTTGCTAGCGCTTGCCGTTCGCCTCCGGTGCGGAGTATTGCCGGAGTCTGGCAGGAGATGTTGGAAGTCTCCGGTCTAGCCGGAGTCTCTGAACCCTTGTTGGGCCGGAGACTCTATCCAGGCCGGAGACTCCGGTCCTCCACGCTGGAGACTCTGGGGTTAAGTTTCCTACAACGGCTCTATTTCGTGGGGACCTATAAAAGGACCCCTTCTTCCACAAAGAGACTAGTTCGGCTGAGCACGAAATTGATCTCCATTGTTGACCTATTTGAGCTTAGCCTTCTTTCTATTCCTTCATGATTCTTGCCTCCATTTAGAGGGAAAAGAGAACATATCTAGATCCATATTTCCACCAAACCATATCTCCTCTAAGTGAGGGGAAGCCTTTGGATCTAAATCTTGAAGTTCGAGTTATTCCTCTCTTCTCCCCCCATAAGCATTAGTTGCGTTGGTGGGATTTAAGAGTGAAGGATTTTCAACACTTCTTGTGTTCTTACCCATTGCATCGGCTGCATCGGTTTGAACTCTCCACGGTGATACATGGAAAGTCAAGTTGACAAGCTTGTTACTCTCAGGTACTTGGGGGTGCCCAAGAGCTTGTCCTTTGGGTACTTGGAGTGCCCTATACAGACGATCCTTGTTCATCTCGGGATTTTGGTGTCTCACGGGATTAGTTGGTAGCCTCCAATTGAGTTGTGGAGTGTGTCTCAATCTTGTGATTCTTGTGGCTTTGGGAGCCGCGGGAATTCGATGGGATTCTCTAATTAAGTTGTGGAGTGTGCCTCATCCTTGTACGGGTTCGGTGACCACCCTCAACTGTCCCATACCACAGTGGTTCGTGGCACTCCACATTGGTGGGGGCACGAAGGAGATTACGGTGTGCCATTGACGCCTATTTGGGGATCACTATGTGACTCCGCAACGCTCCAACGAATACTAGCTTCCATTGGGAAGTGAATTTGGGGATAAATTATCGTCTCCAAATGCCACGGTATTTCTATACTGAGCTTTTTTACTAATGCAATTTACTTTGTGATAGTCATGAAGCTTGAAGTTATATATCATGCTATCACATAGTTGTTTATGTTGCTTATCATAAGTTGTTGGTACATAGGTAAACGTAGCTTTTTAGGTTTCGTGTTTGATAAATTAAACGTTAATTTTGTTCCGCATTTATTTAAGGCTAAATTGTAATATTTTTAATCGCCTATTTACCTGCACTTTAGGCGACATCCATGTCCTTTTAAAAAGTTTATATTTTTATATCAATAAATCGGTCAAAGTTATGCTATGTGGAGTTTTGACTAAAAATATACTTTAGGGAGTAGTTTTTTCGCGATGTATAGATAACTATATCAAAGCTCACCGAGTTAGCCTTCACCGCAGCGTGCCCACGTCACCGAATAACAGTATTCGCACTTCTACAGCGCTATTTACTGTTCACATGAACAGTAATTCTTTTTTTTTTTGCAATTTTTTTTAGTTTTTTTAAAAAAAAATTTGGTTTGTTCTTCCATAAATTATATATACTATATATAAAAGCTGATCGTTTAATAATGATAATGACAAACCGATCCAAACCATGATAATTTGCAGATAAAATTTAATCACATAATAAAAATGCTGCAAATTACTATATCAAAGCTCACCGAGTTAGCCTTCACCGCAGCGTGCCCACGTCACCGTGTTCGTGTGAACAGTATTCGCACTTCTACAGTGCTATTTACTGTTCACATGAACAGTCTGCTATTCCCAAAAATGCAAATAATATGTCGAAACATTCCAAATATAACAAATGTCCAAACTCTTTACAGGAAAAAAAGTGTACAAAATAATAATATTAATAACAATAAACCGATCTTAACCTCAATAATTTTCAAAAATACTAAATCACGCAACAAAAAAAAGGAAAAAACTTAAAATTGCAAAATTCGTAACTTAAAAAATAGAACTAATAATAAGAGACCAATCTCAAGCGCGATAAATTCCAGATAGTACTTGATCACATAATCAAATACCGTACATTGCAAAAATCATAACTTTTAATCTGTTATTCACGAAAATGCAAACAATAAGTCAAAACACTTCAAATTTAACAAATTCTAAGACTATCACCACAAAAAACTTCACCAAAAGTGAACAAATTTAAGCTTTGGATATTTCAAACTCCTAAATGTCTTCCACATCTGATCATTTCAAAAATGACAACATAAATCGAACCTGAAAAACTTCCCAATTTGAACGAATTTCGAAATCTGAGGAAATTTTAACCACAACCTTTCTTTCCATCCCAACGATACTCAGATCTACACACTTCAAATATTTGGACATTTTACAAATTTCAATTCTACTGCTACAACACGTCAAACAAATTTGAATATTTTACCATTTCAAATGCCTTTCAAACCTAACCATTTTACTAACGTGAAAATAATTGAAATCTAAAAAACGTTCCAATTCGACAAATTTTCGCAATCTTAACAATTTCCAAACACAAACTGTCCTTGCATTCGAACGATCCTCAAATATACGCAATTTTTAAACGTCGACGATTTCAACTTTGAATTTTACCACATGGGTGCGGCGGTGCCGCCGCACCAAATTTACCTAGTATGCCCAACGCCAAGTCGCCAAACCGCCGTAGCCGACAGAATCATGAAACCGTTAAAAGGAACCACTACTTACGCTCGCAGTTAGATATGGCCACGCATGCACCCGGCACCGGCAGCTCGCTGAAACCGATCATGCGAACCGAAGAGAGAATAATGCATAGCGGACAGAGCCCGTCCGTCTTATTCTTGTTTAGTTAGACGCTGATCAGTGATCACCACCGGATCCCAGCTGATTTGTCTCCGTCAGCCAACGAACCTGCAGGCGTGCATGCAAAACCTGCTCGCGAAGCGCCGTATTGGGCCGGAGATATCATCGTACGTACTACAGTAGTTGGCACGAAACCTGTGAAGTCGTGACTCCTGAATGTCCATCCGGCCTGCCGTGAAATCTTCGTGTTGGGCCTGTAAGGCCAGAGTCGGGCTTTCTGCCATTCGCTCCATGATTCTTTCTTTTTGCGGGTAAAAAACAAAACTCCTCTTCGATCCGCAGCATCTTCAAGGCTTCAAGCACGCCGCCCCGCCTCCCCACAGTTTCACACGATCCTCAAGAAACTGGCCAAACGGCCGGCGCGACGACCATCATGCAGTGCCGGAGCGTACTTGTTGTGCCCGGCCCCTGCCGATAATAATTTTTTAAATCATTGTGCACGTTTCTAATTTTTTATAGAAAATAGCGCATCGTCTTCATGAGCCATGACGAAAGCAGTGCTTTCGTCTTGGAGCGGGACGAAAGAGCCGTTTCATTGTGGCCCAGGAGGAAAGCAGTCTTTTATCACGGCTCCTTAATCCTAAAAAAACGAAAGGAAGCGAATTCAGGTAATGTGTTTTTTTTTGTCATGTTTAATGTTTTGATTAAAATAAAAGCTGCTAAACTTTGTCATGATTTGTGATAAATTGTACAAGAAATATATGCGGATCGGCGAATAGATTCCATTCCCGTGATCGGTTTCGAGTTTGGTCGACTCTAAATACTTAATTTTGGATCAAAAATTATTTTAAAAATGATGAATTTTGTCAAATTCATTGCACTCAGTCGACCGTTTAAAATTTCCTTTCACGAGTAGATGGATCTCACACTTTCCCACAACTTTTTTTTTGCGAAACACAGTACAACGCAGACGCTCACATACACGTGCACACACTCACCCCTATGAGCACCTCTGAAAGACTGAGCCGCCGGTCGGGTTTTGAGATTGACGAAGTCACCACAGGCGCCTCGCTGTCGATGGGAACGTCGTCTCCCACTGAAGAATATTCCGCCTAAATGAGAAACACCAATGTCAAATATAGGATTTGAACTCTGGTGGGCTGGGGGTACAACCACCCTCCTAACCATCTTGCCATAGGCAAATTCTCACTTTCCGACAACTTTTATGTTGTAACTTTTATGGCCCATGACAACGGCGCGCTATTTTCCAAAATTTCTGAAAACGTGTTCTATTTTTCAAATAAATGTTTTAAAAATATTTTAAAAAACCCTAGACGCGGTAGCATCGATGGACGATCATGCCTAGTAGCATGCGCCATTCGGACCCGCGGATCATCGTCCACGTCTCTTCGAGTACATTATCCCAACGGAGCAAGTGGCACTCTGAAGTTAGAAATAAAATCATATCCTTCTTAGGAGAGGGACCTGGCCACCTCTGTTGAGGTGAGGCGCCGCTGGGCCCAGGTTTGGTGCAGGAGAAGCTTGGGGTGCGTCCCCGGCCGATGTGCCTTCTTTGGTTTGTGCTCTGGCTCCTTCGAGCTGGTCGTTCTTGCGGCTCATCAACGCCTGATGCGAGAAGTTGCTCCTGCTCTGTGGTGCGTTCGTGGAGGCGGCGGCCCTTATGTGCCGGCGACTTCGACAGGCGGATTTCGAGCTCCATGAGCGTGAGGAAGAAGAAGGACTTGAGGAAGAAGATGGATTCTGGATTTCTTTGTGCCATTTTAATTTTCTTCGAGGTCCTTTCTCTAAGTGTGTTGCAGCTGTGTCTGCGTATGTTTCCTTCTGGTATTCTGCTTGTATGTGTTCCTGTATGCCTACCTGTACGTGTACTTTAGTTTGAATACAAGTAGAAAAATCAAAAAAAAAATCATATCCTTTTTTTTGGTGGTTGGAGGGGGGGGGGGGGGGGGGGACTCACACGACAATCGAATACGTATGGTAACGAAATACGGTTAGGTGGCTCATCGAGTTCACTAGGTGTCATAGACATACATTTTTTACTGACTTGGCAAGTATTTTTTTTCTTTCAAAATCCCTCTTTAATCATGCTTTCTTCCACCTCTAGAGCATCTCCACATGCGCTCACAATAGCGCTCCCAATAGAGCTATTGGACGCGCCGTCACGAAGTCGTCCCCCACCGGCCACCAGTGTTCGCAATAGCCTACAAGTTGTCGGACGGGCCCAATACAGCGTCCGCCAACCCCGCTTTGCGCCCTGTTCCTATGGAGGCAACAGGGAGCACCGACAACCATGGCAACTTCTACGACGTCAGATATCGAGGAGCGTGGCCAACGCGCCAGTGAAACAGCGCCGATCTATTTCACTTTCCCCTCCCAACATCCAATTTCATTCTCCCGCATGCTCCCTCCCCGGGCCCGCCCACCTCGTTCCCGCCTTTCCCACCTTCGGTGATCCACGCCCGCTGATGTCTCCCGTCAAGCGTAACAGTGGCGACGCTGCTCGTGGCGGCGACAGCAATCTCGCCCCTCGCAAGTCCTGCATGCGGCCGGTGGATATGTCGGATGAAGCGTGGATGGAGGAGCTGCATCATAGGTCGCTGCTCACGAACGACAGGAAATGGCGGCGCCATAGTGCAGCACAAGTCAGGCGCACATAAATTTCGTGGCCATGTCGCTTGTGCTCAGGGGGTGGCGCGAGTGCAAGTCAAGGGAGTACCAACGCGTCGGGGGGGGGGCACATCGCTGCCGAACCCAGCCTACTTCGATGGCGGTGGCGCAACTCCGCGTTCAGGTGCACGTATCTCACCCGGGTTTGGTGATAGCGACCATGGCGTCGACCTCAACCAGCCGTTTTTCGACTCGCCGACTATGCAGAGGGGGCGGCCACGACCAAGTGTCGATGTGAGCGGCCGCCAGTGCCTCTTTGGCGAGGCCGTCGATGGTGCCATCACCAGCAATGGGAATGACCATGACCAAGCCTCGATGCGAGCGGCCGCCAGTGCCTCTTTGGCGAGGCCGTCGCTGGTGCCATCACCAACTATGGGAATGGAGCCAACGTGTTCCATGGAATGTCGACTGGTGAGAAGGACGAAACGGTATGAAGTCGACATACTTTGACACATTCATCTTGTGTTCGTGACATGAAACCGACGTGTGTGTTCTTGTTTGTGATAGCTCGACTGTTCGGCCATCTTGTGTGGCATGATCCGGGATGGTACGGCCAGGACCGGCGCTCCGGAATATTAATAAGAAGAGGACGTAGAGGAGAAGGAGGGCGACGGTGAGGGGGAAGAGGTCGAGGTCGAGATTGCGGTCCAAGACTTGGAGACGGGGAAGATACGCAATAGGAGGAAGAAAGGCACTAAAGGCAGGAGGTGGAAAATCATCAAGGACGAGTGCCTATGTGATGCATGGAAGCTTGTGACCAACGACTCCATAATTGGCACAAACCAAACCTACGGCCGGTATTGGAAGAGGGTCGATGAACAATTCTACGAGACTATGACACATATGGTGACTATGCCAAGGTCCGAGTGGACCACAATTGGAATGCCATGTCGGATAGGTGGATCGGAAGAACATCCAAGCCGAATGCAGAAAGTTCCATGGCGACCTTGAGCAGCTCAAAAGAAGAAAACTGAGCGACAAGACAGTTGTCGATGAATTGCAAGACGCTGTAAGATTTTATCGAGAGAACAACCAAGACAAGGACTTCAAGTTTATGCATTGATTTGTGAAGCTCCAAAACAACAACAAGTGGGAGCTAACCCGTATCAATATCAATGGCGGCCACGGTGCCCATGGGTCGGATGACCCGTCTTTCCCCGCGTCGGAGGGACGCCCTTTTGGAAACAAGAAGGCCACGACCGACAAGAATGGCGCATCGTCCGCAACGTCCATGCAAGCTACCATAGACAAGTGTCTCACCAAGGTCACATCCATGTCGAAGAAAAATGCAATCACTTCACCGACAATTTGTCGTCTTTGATGAGCAAGCATGACGAGAAGCTCGCCGTGCGGACGGAGAAGGTCGTTGTCGACAAGGAGAGGCTCACCATCGAGAAGGAGAAGTCCCAAGCAGCTATCATGCAAGCCGACACGACAAGAATCAAGGTAATCTCGAAGGCATCGCAATTCATAGTCAAGAAGATGAAGGAGGACTCCAAGATGTTGACCGCCAACTTCTCCTCCTACCCACCACCGGCGAGGGCTTGGTTTGTGATTGCTCAGCGGTGCATCTTGCAGGAGATGGGTCTTCTTCCGCCGAAGACAAGACAAATGGGGCCAACAATGAGCACGGCGCCATGCCGACTACGACGCCGCCGGAGCCGCAACCAATACCGTTCCAGCCTTGGGACGGGATGGAGACACATGAGCGAGCATCAATCATTTGATTTTCATGCATATTCAACGTTTGGTAATACGATCGCCCGACTTGGTGATGCTTTTGGGTGTGTGAACTAGATCGTCGATGTTCGAACTTCACCGTCGCCTCGCAATTTGAATTTGATCTAAAAAATCTATTGGGAGGAACCGGTGGGGGGAGTTGCTTCCAATAGCGTGGCAACGTGTGCCGGCGATTCCAATAGCACTTTTCCGACACACTGGTCAGACGCTCTATTGGGAGCGTTAGTGGATATGCTCCTACCTCTCAACTCCTATCTCTTTGTAACCACTAGGTACAGTATATGGAAAAAAGTGTCAGCGACAAATTAGACGGGAGAAGAAAAGAAGACATGGAGGTGGACATGGGTGATAATTTCACCTACAAATAAGGAGCCATAGGAGGAGCCGTGCCACGGTTTCGACCTCCACCACCTGAGCCACGCCCCCCGATCATCATTGGCGACATCTAAATCCCCCGCGAAGCGCGACAGCCTCTGTAAGTGGTCACACATACGGCGCCACATAATACCACTTATTCTGGTGAACAGTTTAAATAGATTTTCGTTTCCTGGTAAAATGAACTACGAACGCGCTAATGCGGGATTATGTGGCGCCATATAGTGCGCCATTTACATCCCTGAGCCTCGCATCGGCGGCGATCATGGTGCGGTAGGCGTAGGTGTTCACATGCAGGGATCTCAACGCGAATGACGGCGGCACGGACGAACTCGTGGATGCGTCCTTCCCTTCCTCACGGAAAAAATTGATGATCGGGCCCCCCTCACGGAAAAATTGATGATAACCCCCCCAGTTCGCGCCACTTTGATCATATGCCCCCCTTTGTGTCACTGACATGTGGGGTCCGGTCCCACATGTCAGTGACACAAAGGGGGGCATATGATCAAAGTGGCGCGAACTGGGGGGTTATCATCAAATCTCCCCTCACGGAAAAATTGATGATCGGGCCACGAAGACGGGCAATGGTCGAGGCCGTCGCACGGCTGCATAACCTGTCCATCCTCTGCCCCTTCTCAAGGGCTCGCCTGCGGCGCTGGCACGCCTCGCCGCGCGTGCTGGAGACTACCGCCTAGACCTCATCTTTCCAATCTCCTACCTTTGCCAGAATCCGGGCGGCACAATGAAGAGATCACTCTAGGTAAGAAGAATTATTTTGTTCGTTGCTCAATCTGTGCATTAGTCGGGTGAGATATTGAGACTGCCCTCACTTCTGTTTTAGCGGGCACATATTGTCCTCGCCCATTCTCTGAGTCGATCACCGCAAGGCTGAGGGTATGGTATGAGAAAATGGCAAATGAAGACCATGGAACTGTGGTATGATCCTAGATTGTTCCAGGTCAACCTTCAAGCAATGATTCATTGCGCCTCCAACGATGGGCTACTGGAGGAAGATGGTGCCTCCACATATGGCACATCGCGATTTCTGAGCAATTGGAATCACGACCGATCCATATGTCAGACAAATAGGGCAACCGCTCAGGGCCCCGAGAGTATGAAGGCCTGAAATAATAAAATATGTTTGTAACTCTTATAGTATTATATGTCTCGTCTAAGATTCTATTGACTGTTTATAAACAACTAGTAAGTTGACTTAGTTTAATGAACCAATTACAGGTGACAGGCTAATATAATGTACCATGTAAGAACAAAACAATTAAATCAGTGGTGACAAGTTTAATATTTATGCTAATATGTCCAATGGATGCCATATTAAATGGTTTGCTAGATATATTTGGGATGTTTAACTTCATGCATATTTTCCTATTTAAAACTGACAAGAGAATTTGTATACACCATGTCATATAAAGACGCATTGTGGTGAGCATATACAGTAATTTTATGTCATATTCCTTTATGTTTGTCGTTGATTAATTTATGCAATGCTATTTCAACTAAAAAAGTATAGATCTTCAACATAGTATCATCTTATTACCAAATCCGTTGTAACCTATAAGACACATTTGATTATGAAAAAAGATCAGGCCAACTGTTCAACTTATACTCTAGAATCTTCTACATATTTTCTTACATAACCATACACTACACAAATCTATTGAGATATTTAGTTAGACTGTACACTTTGGAAACTCTACCATTATATTTAACAATATTTAAAATAGGAAATAATTGTCACACAATAATATATATGTTATAGAATTCCACTAGTGTGAAAAAACTAAGGAGGCATGTGTTTTCCTTTTTCTGTTTTCACATTAAGATGATTTTGTATCTTGTCAAGGGTAATATCTCACAAAGGAAAAAAATCTTCCGCGATTCTGATATCTTCTCAATGATATACATTGAAATTTTCTAACAAAAACAATTTAGAAAAAAAATCATGGTTAACGACGCTAACTAAATAGTACAAAACATATATTTGTTAAAATCACAACATGATTACAGAATTGAAAGTATAACAGTTTAGTATAACTATATGTACTTTATGTCGCCACGCTGACTAAACCCTAGTACCACTCAATGGCGTCGGGATCAATCGAAGCCCTCTCAGCTGGACCAGTATCATCCTTGGCGTCGAGCATTGCGTTCTCTTGGTATTTTAAGCGCATCGAGCTGACATTGCCGCTTGGACAATGGTATCCATACACAGTAATCGTGTCCAGGTGCACCCCACTGCTTAGCGTGAAAGACCCACTACACGAGGGGGCGGTATTCAGTGTCCGCGCCTATAAGGCTCATGGGCTGGGCGACGGTGAAGATAGTGGCACTCTATTGTAGTGTCACCGTGATCGGGCCTTTATCGATGCAAGATACCAAATGTTCCTCGTACGCCATTGCTTCCTCATACTGTTTGGGAGTGGGGATACCAAATGGCAGCGGAACACATTTGTACCTGGCAAATGTAATACCATGGACATAGGAGGAACACAGCGGGTTCGGCTAGGGAGGCTCACCGGCAAAGGGAATAACGCCTTCAACCGTACTGTTGCCACCAGCTGCGTTATTGCGTATGGGTTAGAACCATTCTCGTTCAGTAGTCTGCGGCCGGCTGCGCAATATATAAGAGATTGCAAGTCTACCTGAAAGGGACCATCACACCACCAGCCATCATCTTCCTATACCTTTTCCTCCAACCACATCCGCAGTTTGGTCGTAATGGATTCAGAGAAGGCATGGGGGCAGCAGGTACCTGCTGAAATAGAAGCACAAGACGAATACAGTCTCAGTTGATCACCCGACTTGTGTTCGAGGTGATCATAATTGTGTTCGTGCTCATCGTCTTGAATCTTGCTTTGGCTTTATAGACAACAAGCATTATGCAACACCTTATGATACCAATGTGACACTTTCAAAGAACAAGAAGAAAACACAAGATCAATTAAGATACTCTCAAATGATCAGATCACTTATGTACCTTGCGAGCGCGACGAGGATTGATATTTCTTTTGCAGTGGCAAGTTGAACAAGTTAATTTCAAACCTGGGTATTCATAATTGGCATACACTCAAAAGGGTTATGCTCTATATAAATGGTTCACTATGGTATTCACTTTTCATGGCACCCTGTCGTGCTTGAGGGATATAGTGACTTGAGTTGGATCTCAAATGTTGAGCTCTACGCCACAAGTGGATATGTATTTATATTTGGAGGTGACACAATGTCATGAAGTTCTTGTAAACAGACCTTATTGATGAGGTCAACCATGGAAGTAGAACGTACTTCTTTTCTTTAGATACTACGTGAGCTTTTGATGGACTTGCCGGTGGTTAAAAAATCATTACCGGCCATCCTTATGAACTGTGACAAATGGTTATTTTCAAGGTGAACGGTGCTAAGGATAACGAGAAGTTATTAATGTTGGAAATATGCCTCAGAATCAATAATATTTTTTATTATTCTATTTCCTAAATGTTAAATGATTAAGTTTATGTTCTAAGTTCGAATTGCAATATCTTCCGAAGAATTGATTCAGATGGAAAACGTATTGCATGTGTAGAATTATGAACACCACAAAACTTTCCTAGTCAGACCTCTGGACTAGCTCATAAGATTATTAGATGGTTCGGTTGTTCTAACCATGGGCATAAGTAAGGAGTTATGAGGATGCCAATAATTATGAAGACATAATGTTAGTGTAACGGTATGTTGGAAAGACCCGTTATTATACTGCGAGACACATCGTCAATTGATGGTAGTAATTACTTATCAAATAAGCTCACATTCGCTAGATTTAGATCATGATAATATCAAAATCTTAGATACCGTATGTGTGCTTGTGAAGACACCAAACGTTACTCTGTAGCTGGGTAATCATAAAGCTGTCTTCTAGTATGTTAGGAAGTATCTTGTGGATAAGATATATCAAGGTTGGGATTTAATTACTCCTCTAGTGATGGAGAGATACACGTTGGCGCTCTCGTTTATTACAATGTCCACCATCGATTGGACGACTGCAGGTATGTGAGTATGTGATAGTCATGGATATATCAGAATATGGAGTACGAGAAAATAATTGCATAATGGGAAACACAGTCACTAGGTATAGTAATCAAAGTGTTTATTACGGGATACCGATAATGTCTCACATCGGGTTGTGCAAAATTTCGTGAAGTAAAAAATTTAGCGAACGTAACTAAAATGTTAGCACGATAGGATCTTCGTCAATAGTGTGGGAGCGATCATCTCTAGATCCTGTTGTCCGTTATTGACTGAAATGGTTACGGTGCATGTCTGCACCGTGTCGTGGATTGCTCCTACCTCGCCGGAGGTTCTTTGGCGAGCAGCAGGGTGCAGCTCTAGGGATGTCGTACTGGAGCGAGTCTGGTGGTGCCTAGGTAATCTGGATAAAGAGACGATCGCCGTTTTTTATTGGGCTGATAAAATGACACAACAAGAAAACTCGTATGTAGAGCGAAAATGCGTTGTGGCTCCCGGCGACGACGCCCCTAGAATCCCACCATTGCCTTCACACCTAACCAACGCACCAGATGTGTATCTTCGCGTTTATGCGCACCGTATAATACGCACCGGCCGGCCGGACAACCACGTGGTGACGTCACCCATCAATAAATGGCTTGCAGTAGCTAACCCACGTGAGCAATAAATGGCGTGCACCAGCCTCCCATTAACTTAATCAAGAGATTAATAATATGTTATTCTGTTCACCCACCCATCATTTTTAATCTTATTGCCAACATTATATCGCTTATATCTTTTGAATCGAATGTTCAATTTTTGAAAAAAAAAATATTCGAGAACTTGTTGAGGAGATCTTCAAAATAATATCAATATTGGACATTTTTCTTGCATGTTTTAAAAAAGTTCAAAAATCGACTGTTGCAAATGGTATTGAAATCACAAAAAATTCATGCATATTATTCATTATGACTGTTTGTGACATCACAAATATTTCATAAAAGTTTCACACAGGTTAAACATTTTCATGTGCACTTATTAAAAATAATAATTCAATGAAATTTCATGAAATAAATAAATGTTTCATAAAATTGAAAACAAATCAAGTTTCGCAATTTGAAAACGTTTCAAATTTGAAAAAATGTCAGTACTTTAATAAATATTAAATACTTAGATATTTATAAAACCTATAATTTTACAATATGTCATAATATTTTCAAATATTTTTACAATAATAAATTTTAAATGTTTTCTAAATATAAAGTAAATATTCATTTAAATTTTTTATATTTTGATAAATATTAATATCCATTTTTCGGAAATTTCAGGTATTTTAAACATATTTTAAATTTACAATATGTCATAAAACATTTTATATTTTTCGAATTATTTTTTCTAACTTTTTTCAAAATACTTGTTAAATATTCATATTAGAAAATGTTAAATTTTTAATAAATATAAAGTTTTATTTTTTCAGAAATTTCACATGTTTAGAAATACTTAATGTTACATTATGTCATAATTGTTTAGATTTTTTAGTTTATATATTTTAAATTTTTCATAAATACTAGTTAAATATTCATATTAAATATTTAGTTTTCGTGAAATTCCAGATGTCATAATTTAGAAAATTGTTAATTTTACAATATGTCATAAATTTTTTCAAAATACGTGAAATTTCTATAAATGGATTAAAATTAGGAAAATGATTAAATTTAAAATCAGATTTATAATGATTAAATTTTGATTTTTTTCGAAATATCTAAAAAATATTCAAATATTTTAAAAATATCAGATTTTTTGCACTGGTGTAGTATTTTGACAATATTCCAGACTGAAAGTTTGAATTTTTTAAACTTTTATTGAATTATTCAATTATTTTATAATTGAAAAATCAATTTCACCACAATTAAATTACCGTGACGATATTTAAGTTGCCTAATCAATGTCACCACAATTAAATTAATGTCACCATACTTAAGTTGATTAATTAACGTCCACCGGATTTTTAATGCACATCCATGTTAAAGCCACCTATTAAATGCACCCTACCTATGACGTAAGTGCCCGTATTTATACGATTGGCCGGCCAGAAACGCTACTTTGTTTACTAATCGCGAAGCTACCAGGATCCATTGGATTCGCTCTTCGCGTGTCTCCGTGTGCCAAAAGTCCGCGTCCGTATGTAGAGGCACTATTTTAGTCCTGTAGAGACACTTATATTGCCCTTACATAGTTTGCCTCTAACATTAGTGGAAGCATTGTATTGTGGCAATGTATCCATATCTAGAAATACAGACACAATTAAGTGAGGCTTTTATTTGGTTTCTAAAAATATAAAGGCAACACATAGAGACATATATTATCACGTAGCTAGAGGCACCTTGTCATGGTATCCGAAGCATTCTTGTGCTTCTTTCCTTCTATAATGACTTTTTCTCCCAAACATAGAAAATATCAAGATTGAGTAATTAAGCGGATATTCACAACGGGTAGATGCACCCACTAACCAGAAAATATTTTTCCAAATGTTAAAAAATTCCAAATAATTTTTTTGCATGCAGTTCATGACATTTCATGTTGACACAAAAAGTTACGTGAAGAAAAAAGTTTTTTTTTGCAACCTGTGCAAAAAGACAAATCAGGACAAACCGAAACGTATATATACGCGTCAGTTTTTTCTCTTTTTTGTACAGATCACAAAAAAAATGCTTTTTCACCCTGCCATTTTTTGTGCTAACACATCATGTTGTAATGTACACCTGGATTTTTTTCCGGAATTTTTTGACATTCTGAAAAAAAACTAAAAAAAAATTACATAGTGGGTGCAGCTGCACCCTAGAGCTAATTAAGATCATACAGTTACAAGTATTATTATGACATAGGAACACAAGGTAGAAAATAATTAATAAATGTTAGTGGGATGACATGGACAATTGATTGGCTAAAATAGCAAGTGATGTGGATACCTTGCATGCAGAGATAGAAAAATAATAACTACACTTAGTGGGGTTTTGCTTTATAAGAAGTATAGATTCAATATATATTACATCGAGGGTTCATTAACTGTACATAAAATATGTATGAAACTTCAAATTGACACCAGAGTGCATGAGCTAGATACTCATTAAAGGAAAAACAAAAATCCAAAATATTCCAAGAACGATAGCAGCAACCCAAACAATAGCCTTAAAAAACTACACACCACTAGACCAAACAATCAAGCACTTAAGATTTCCCTGCCAAGCTCTTGTTATCAGCCACCACATATGGAGTCAAATATAGACGCTGCAATCACCGACCAAGTTGAGTGAGATAAAATAACTAACAAGTTACAAAACATATAATGATGTATTGAAAGACCGTGAAAGACATACAATACATATATACTGGATTAAAAACTCAGTATCACAAGGATGAATTAGAAGTGATGGAGAGATACATGACATCATTATATTTTTTGTGGATATCGGCTGGTCAGCTTCATTCATGGTGGGCGGCGTCTCGGTTTTCCACTCGGGCGCCACAAGCCATCTCTTCGCCTCTGCGGCGAGGAAGCGTCTACGCCCGGCGGCGTCAATGCAGAGGAACCGTCTTTTCAAGCGTCGCCGTACTTGAGCGGCAGGCGGGCGGATGGCCGGAGTTAAGCCACGCCACTTACCCGTCTCTCCGACCTCTATATAGAGCAGGCTCCTCGCCGCCTCCGCCACACCATCGCCTCCGCACCTCCGTCAGCACACCACACCATGTGCTCTCCCGGCGCAGTAATGCTCACTTGACGGAGGAGGAACGTGTCCGTCGCTGGGAGGCAACAGTGCTTCGTAGGGACCGCGGGATGCGCAGGAGCTTCGTCGCGCCGAGCGGGGCGTCGGGCGCCCGTTACGCAATAACCACAAGGCAACCTCATCCACCCCGCTCCTTCATGAGGGAACCGCCACCACCGCCGAAGGAGCTGTTCACGGAGGCAAAGGCACGCGAGCTCATCTGCACAAACACGCCGGTGCCGGCGAACTGCCGCCTCCTCGAGGGGTGGGCGACGAACCCCATCATGTCCTGGTTGCCCCTCGCCTCGCCGGGCAGGCACGACTAGACTACATCTAGATGTGCCAGCAAACCATGCCGCTGTTGATGTACGACGACGTACGGTACGAGCTGAACTTGACGTACTGGGACGAGCAGATCGAGATGGAGTTTAACTACCGCCTCCATTCCTTCTTCGCCACCTTGGCACCTGGGTCACCACCTGCGGGGTGGTTCGACTCCGACGACGAACTCCTCACAAACACCTCCGATGAGGACTTCGCGGCGAGGAATTGAGAGGGAGAGGGGGCGGTACGAGGCAGCGGAGGCGCGCAAGGGAAGAACAGGCGCCGGTGGCACCTCCGGGACCTCAACCTCGACAGGTGGCGGAGGAGGTTGATGATGATGATGACGATGATGAGGAGTGGCTTTCGCAACAGTGGGACGCATGCAAAATGCAGTTCGCCGTTGAGGCGTCCTTGGCCCCGCCTGTCGCCCCGCCGTCCATGAATTCTACTTCAACTGCAGCTGAGCTGACTTCCGTCGGGCACCTCTGCCTGCACGGGCAGGCTCTCGCCCGCACTGCAGGTTCCCGACATGCCGCCCTACTTATTAAATTTTAGTTTGAATGAATTATGTCTAGTTTACACAAATTATGCCAAGTTTGAATGAATTGTTCTAGTTTGAACGAAATTTAAATGAAATATATCTATTTTCGTGTTCAAACATCAATTTGGAAAAACCTATTGGACGCCGCGAGCGGGATAGCCGGCAGCTCGTTCAGACGGCGCCAATAATCCCAGTCTGGACGCTATTTGGACGGCGGGAGTGTTCAAAACTTGTCCGAGCAAAAGGCAAGTCTACGTTAGCTTTCGTGTTAAAATCCCGAGACCGTTCTCGTTCCCCTCCCTCGCTGCTACAGTAATAAGAGCGAGAGAAAGGCGATTTAGGTTTTCGCCGGCGAATCCGCCGCTTCCCTCTGTCTCCGGCGCCGTTCCGGCGTTGCGAGGCAGGGGGAAGCTCCGGATCTCGACCGTGCGAGTAGTTAGGTATAGTTTTGTACAGGTTTTCGTCTTCGTCGTCGGCATCGGGCTGGGGTGGATGTCGGCGACTGTGAAGAATAAGGTCTCCCCCTCCTTTCTCCAGTCCGGCGGCGCGGCTGTCGGGGAGGTCGTGGAGTTTTGGGTCTCCTTCTCGCAGGCGGTCGGCAGGGCGTCCGCGGCTGCTGTGCGTGATGGAGTGGTGTTCCTCTTTCTCGTCCCCTGCGGTTGGTTTCTGGCGTTATGCAGTGGCGCTGGAGCCTGGCTTCCTCCTCTTTGCAAGTCCGGTCCATGGCGGACTCCTTGCACAGATGGAGCTGGCCAAAGCCGTTTCAAGATCCTTGTCTGCCCAATTTTCTGCTCTGCAGATCGCGAGGTGAGTTGGTGCCATCTTCCTCTGACCGGCCGTGGCGGCGAGGAGAGGAAGAGGGGGTGCTGCTCTTCTTCGACTCTGTTGGAGCAGCGACTTCCCCTCATCTGGAGCAATTGCGAGCTGCGTGGCTGGTGTGCAGCGCCATGCCCAGCTCGACTGTCTGCGCAGGTCGGGGCGTGTCCCCCGTCGATGTTCCACCGTCGTCGCCAAGATCTCGCCCTCGTTGGCGAGTGGCAAATGCGGCGATCTCAACGGGAATTGATTTCCTATAGGCCTGTGCAGGCAATTCAGTCGTCTTCCTGTTTCCTCTCGTCTTCCCGGCGGTGGTGCGACGGCGAGGTCATGGACGACGGCGGACAAGGAAGGGCAGAACCCCCAGGGGTGTGTGCGTAATTTTCTGTTTATGTGGGGTGTTTTCTGTAAAAGAGGGACAGCTGTGGCGTGTCTGGATATTTCCAGTGTAATCCGGTGTTTTCTTTGCTAATATATTCAGAGACGTTTGTATCAAAAAAAAAAAGTCTACGTTCGAAACAGCTCGCAAAAAAAAAGTACTCCTGCTAGTCGTGTGGCACATGCCCGTACCGTACACCGGCGCCCATCCCATCCTATGAAGCCATCAGAGCTGCGTGCGACACGACAGGCGAGAACGTCACTAGGGCCTCGCCGTCAGGACGACTGACCGGACGGGTCAGCCCCGTCTCTTGCCGTTTGGCCGCCTCTCTCTCTCCCAGCAGGCTGTCACCCTGCACGCCGGCCTCGGTTCCTGCACGCCCGGCATTCACGGGATACGTATCCTCTCCTCTCCCGTCCGCCCTCGTATACCGCACCCCGGCCGCAGTGGCCATGGCGGGACAGCGCCGCTGCTCGCGTTTTCGCTCGTGATTGCCCGGCTCTCGGTTACTCCGCGCTGGTAGGCACAGACAAGGCGCCGGAAGAGCTCGCTTTTGCGCGTCACCGTTTGAGCGAGAGAAGGGCAAAAAGGAGGAGATACGATTCGGAAGAGGCGGCCATGCCCAAAGCAGGAAGCCGCAGGCGCAGGGTGGTTGGGGTGGGATGCATGGGATCCACTGCGCCCAGCTTGGTGTCCACCGTGCCAACGCCATTGCATCCGAAGAACAGCAAAACCCACGGCAACAAGCGGACAAAGCCCCAACCCACTTTGACCAACACCCCGCCCTTCCCGCCATTGTGTGACTTGTGTCTTCGCGGCCAAGGTTTCGGGTCGGGGAGAGAGAGAGAGTACCGCCAGGCGCCAAGAAATAGGAAGGACTACTGAGTAGTTGAAAACGGGGAGACGGGTTGACGTTTTGATGTAGCCCAGCCTACGGCGTCTACACCAAGTGGCCAAATGACAAGAGCTAGAGTCAAAGCTATACATGACAAGGTGAATTCACTCCTATCTATGTGTGATATCGACACTCCTTTGAATGGTTTGCTACTTCATTCCGATACCTTGTGTGTGCTCAGCTATGGTGGACCTGAAGACCCCTATGAAGATGACCAAGAGGCGAAGCAAGAAGATGGACAAGAGTCGAGCCAATACGATGAAGAAGAAGAAGAGAAGATGGAGAAGAACTCCCCAGGCGGCGGTACTACCGCTGGCTTAAGCGGTACTACCGCCCCTGGCCCAGTCAGCACGGGCACACCCCACGCCGGCGGTACCGCCAGCAGTACCGGCAGCGGTACCGACCGGTACCGGGGACGTGGGATGGGCGACCCCACGCCGGCGGTGCTACCGCCGCCGCTACCGCCGAATCTGGCCTTCGGGGCCTTCTTCCGGTACCACCAGCTACCGCCGCCGCGATACCAGCCGGTACCGGGGGCGTGGGAAGCCGCGACGCCAGCCCGCACCGGCGGTACCACCGGCTATCCCAGCGGTACTACCGCCAGTGCGGGCACCAGCTCGGGAAGGAACCCGTGAAACCTTATCCATTCGCCCCTTTTTGTATCTAGACTATTTAAGACACCTCTTGGACTAGATCTAGGGTTAGACTATGATTTGGGAACTAAAATAGAGTCTTGCTCCTTCTTCTCAAAGTGTCTCCTTCCTCCTATGGAGATGAATCAAGACCTCCACATGTGGAGATGAACCAAGGCCTCCTCTTGAGGAGAAGATCCCTGCGTGGATACCAAGGCTCCGCTTGTAGTTGCGATTACTTGCCGATCTTTCATCTTACGGTGATTCTATCGGGTTGGTTGGATTGACCAATTGGACAAACAATCCTAAGAGTAAGGTGTGCTTGGGAGAGGAGGATTGGGGGCTGCCCTCGGGGATTTGTTACCAGTCGATTCTTGCCGGGTTGCTACTTGCTATTTACCTTGTGTGTTTGATTTCCCCCTCTTTGTGTTCATCGTTCTTCACGTGTTCTTCGTGTTCATCCGTCCCTCCGCACAAATCCGTGAAAATCGGGACCTACCCGCATCATATGGTATCAGAGCTCTAGGTTGACACGGATTTGTTTTGTGTTTCCACCAAAATCCACCAAATTTTTCTTCGTTTTTGAGAAATTCGAAAATTTCCACCAAAAATAGTCTTGCCTTGATTCGAGCCGATCTGTCGATTCGTTGCGTTTTTGGTAGTTTTTGTCCATGGATCTGTTGCTTTAGGACCTCCTCCACCTTTGTTTGCGTTCCCTAGGCTCAATTTTGCCATGTCCCCACGGATTCGAGGAAGTTTTGGAGCCCAAAATCGCACAAAATTCGAGCAGAAAAGTTGACAGCGGTACTACCGCCAGTTTAAGCGGTACTACCGCCAGGGCCAAATTTTTCAGAAATTTTTCTTTTCCTCGGTTCGTTTTGGTAATTTTCCTTTGTTGTTTGGGTCCTTCGCTGGTGTGTTCCACACGTCTACGACATCGACAAGCTTCCGCAGCGACTTCATCAACGCCAAGTGACGACGCCGCCAAGGACTCGACATTCCCCCACCATCATTTCAGTTGTGAGCCCTTCTTCCTTTCGCGCAACTTAACCTATTGGACTAGCTCGGTGATATTGCGAGGCATTGCATGTGTTGAGTGTTTGTCTTCAAGTATTGGCGAGTGTGTATCGTTAGAGAGCTTGGCACTAGCAAAAGAGAAGGAATCATCGTCAAAAAGCAAAAATCAAAAAAAAAAAGAGAAAAGAAAAGAATCAAGTGGTGCCAAGTCTCATCTCTTGTAGGTTGCGACAAAGCTAAGACCGCCAAAGTGAGTGTGAGTGTTAACTCTTGTGCAAAACCGTTGACCACGAAAAGCAATTGAGCTAGCGTCCTTCTTGTGTTGGGTGACAATTGAGCACGTAGTCTTCGTTAGGTTGTCTATCCTCGAGTGCTCGCCCTTTGGTCGCCCAACCCCATCATTCGCTTTTGTGTGTGTTTCCTTGATACTTTGTGGTTGGAGTTTCTTTGGTAATTTGATCATTGTGGATTTTCTCTACCTTTGACAATATACTTGTCGGCGGGTTTGCTTGTTTCGTTTGCCACTTCATACCTTTCTATCCTCATAATTGTGTGTGTTGGGTGTTAGAACCGGATACTCTCCTCTCAAGCCACATTATACTTGGGATATAGTTTGTCTTGGTTTTCCTTACCGCACATCTCACTTGTTTCTTGAGAAAATGTTTAGGGGAAGTACAAACGGAAGCTCAAGCTCGGATGAGGAAATCATGGTGGAGTTCGCGGTGATCATGGCTATGTCACACAATCCGAGTTCGTCGGTCTTCGACACCTTGTTCGTGATGGCTTAGGCCGCTACGAGCGCCGTCTCCAAACTCATGATGCCAACTTCAACGCAATCAATGCGAACATGGAGCGGATGACCGAAGCTATCAACAACCTTTGCAATGCTCTCCACAAACTACTATTGGCCAAGGATGTACCGGGATGTGAACCGCTTGGTGCGACGATGTTCAACATGTCTCAAAGCTAAGTCTACTCTAAACTCTCATGGTTTATACACACCTTTGCCTATTCCACATCACCCATGGTCCGATATAGCTATGGATTTTGTCTTAGGACTCCACGCACTAAAACAAACAAAGATTCCATCTTTGTCGTCATTGATCGCTTCTCTAAAATGGCACACTTTATACCTTGCAACAAGAGCGACGATGCTTCACACATTGCTACTTTGTTTTTCAGGGAAATCGTACGCCTCCATGGCGTGCCCAAGACCATTGTGTCGGATCGTGACACCAAGTTCGTGAGCTATTTTTGGAAGACATTGATGGCCAAGTTCGGCATCAAGCAACTATTCTCCACCGCCTACCACGCTCAAACGGATGGTCAAACCGAAGTGGTGAATCGAATCCTATCTACCCTCCTTCGTGTGTTGATCAAGCCTAACTTGAAGAATTGGGAAGAGTGCATCCCACACGCCGAGTTCGCCTACAATCGAGCACTACATCGCGCAACAAAGAGAACACCCTTCGAGATCGTCTATGGTTCGAACCCCTACACCGCGCTTGACATGCTACCACTTCCACTCCGTGAACAAGTTAACATGGACTTCGACAAGCGAGCCGCTTACATGAAGAAGCTCCATGAGGAAACAAGAACTACTCTCGAGAAGCACAACAAAGACCATGCTACGAAGATGAACAAACACAAGCGCGCCATGATATTTGAAGGAGATCTTGTGTGGCTACACCTTCGCAAAGATCGCTTTCCGGATGCAAGGAAATCCAAGCTTCACCCTCGTGGAGATGGACCTTTCAAGGTTATCAAGCGCATCAACAACAATGCTTACAAGATCGACATCTCCAACTCCAAGCATTTGGTCCATGACACTTTCAACGTCGCCGACCTCTCGCCATACTATGGGACATCAAGCGATGAAGAGGACCAAGAGTCGAGGACGACTCTTTCCCAAGGGGGGGAAGATGATGTAGCCCAGCCTACGACGTCTACACCAAGTGGCCCAATGACAAGAGCTAGAGTCAAAGCTATACATGACAAGGTGAATTCACTCCTATCTATGTGTGATATCGACACTCCTTTGAATGGTTTGCTACTTCATTCCGATACCTTATGTGTGCTCAGCTATGGTGGACCTGAAGACCCCTATGAAGATGGCCAAGAGGCGAAGCAAGAAGATGGACAAGAGTCGAGCCAATACGATGAAGAAGAAGAAGAGAAGATGGAGAAGAATCCCCAGGCGGCGGTACTACCGCCCCTGGCCCAGTCAGCACGGGCACACCCCACGCCGGCGGTACCGGCAGCGGTACCGACCGGTACCGGGGACGTGGGATGGGCGACCCCACGCCGGCGGTGCTACCGCCGCCGCTACCGCCGAATCTGGCCTTCGGGGCCTTCTTCCGGTACCACCAGCTACCGCCGCCGCGGTACCAGCCGGTACCGGGGGCGTGGGAAGCCGCGACGCCAGCCCGCACTGGCGGTACCACCAGCTATCCCAGCGGTACTACCGCCAGTGCGGGCACCAGCTCGGGAAGGAACCCGTGAAACCTTATCCATTCGCTCCTTTTTGTATCTAGACTATTTAAGGCACCTCTTGGACTAGATCTAGGGTTAGACTATGATTTGGGAACTAAAGTAGAGTCTTGCTCCTTCTTCTCAAAGTGTCTCCTTCCTCCTATGGAGATGAATCAAGACCTCCACATGTGGAGATGAACCAAGGCCTCCTCTTGAGGAGAAGATCCCTGCGTGGATACCAAGGCTCCGCTTATAGTTGCGATTACTTGCCGATCTTTCATCTTACGGTGATTCTATCGGGTTGGTTGGATTGACCAATTGGACAAACAATCTTAAGTGTAAGGTGTGCTTGGGAGAGGAGGATTGGGGGCTGCCCTCGGGGATTTGTTACCAGTCGATTCTTGCCGGGTTGCTACTTGCTATTTACCTTGTGTGTTTGATTTCCCCCTCTTTGTGTTCATCGTTCTTCACGTGTTCTTCGTGTTCATCCGTCCCTCCGCACAAATCCATGAAAATCGGGACCTACCCGCATCACGTTTTGATAAACCAGAGCGGCAGAGCCCATCGCGTCGTGTCGCCCGAGGAGCACGCGCAGTTCCTGCGCTTCTTCTCGGCCTGGCCGCCTGCTCTCGCTTCTCTCCTCTCCCCCCGTCATGCCAAGCGACAAGGGAATGAGCTTCTGGGGTTTCTTCGACGACGACAACGGCGCCGCCGCGCCGGACATGGAGGAGCTCCCGTACCTCGCCGCCGGTCCCGGCGCCCTCACGTCCTCGCCGCCGCCGGCTTTCTCCTACCTCGAGCCGGTACGCCGCGCCGTGCTTCTTTTCTTTGTCAAAGCCTTGGGGTTTTTCGTGCGGTCCTGTGGCTGGGAAAAGCGTGCCTTTTCTCGTGTCTTTACTCTTTCCCGTGGCTGATCGCAGGCGGACGCCGCGGGCGGCGGCGGCGGGAAGGCGAATCGGGGCGCGCCGGAGGCGGAGAACGAGAGACGGTCGGGTATAGACCACCTCGACTACGCCGCCGTCTCTGCCGGAGCCGAGCACGGCGGCCCCGGCAAGCGCAAGAGGACGGCGCCCTACGTCCGCCACACGCCGCACCAGATCAAGGAGCTCCAAGCGTACGCGCCCTCGCCCGACCCCCTCCTATACGCGCGATTCGCCGCCTTGCTTAATTCGCTGGATTCTTTGATCATGATGCGCGCGTGCGTGCGTGTGGTTCTTCTTCGGTGCAGGCTCTTCCGGGAGTGCGCCCACCCAGATCAGAGGCAGCGGGCGGAGCTGGGCAGGAAGCTCGGCCTCAGTCACATCCAGGTCAAGTTCTGGTTCCAGAACCGCCGCACGCAGATGAAGGTACGCACGCACCGATTTAATCCAGCCGGTTTGATTAATTTGCGCTTCTGGTTCGTGCGCTTCTTTGGCACGCACGCGGCTGATTCCTTCCCTGTGCGTGGTGGTTCATCTTGCAAGAGGGCGATTCTGCTGCACGAGAACGTGCAGCTGCTCAAGGAGAACGACATGCTGCGCGCCGAGAACGCGTCCATCCGCGAGGTCCTGATGCATCAGGTCTGTGGCGGCTGCGGCAACCCGGCCCTGACGACGCCTGGGGGGTCGTCGTCCCAGGAGGAGGAAGAGGAGCACCTGCGCGCCCAGAACGTGACCCTCAGGGCCGAGCTCAACCGGTTCTGCGCTCTCGCTTCCAACCTCCTTGGCAAGTCCGTTTCTCTGCTGGCGCCGCAGCCAATGCCAGGCTCGCCGCCCACAGTGGCCAACTCCACGGTCACCGAGTTCACGGGCGGTGCCTCCAGCTCAATGGGCATGGCGATCACGACCATTGCGAAGGCTGGCATTGACAAGTCCGTGTTCTTGGAGCTTGCAACGATGGCGATGAATGAGCTCGTCAAGATGGCGCAGATGGATGAGCCGCTGTGGACTTCAACTGATCCCTTGCCCGGCTCCCTTGCCAAGGATACGCTCAACTACAAAGACTACCTCAACACCTTCTCGCCATGCATAGGGGTGAAGCCTGCAGGGTTTGTGTCCGAGGCCTCTAGGGAGTCCGGCCTTGTGATCAGTGACAGTAGTGCTGCGCTTGTGGAGACTCTCATGGACGAGGTTATCCTCGTCTCACCACTATGCCCCTTCATGCTGCCATCGCCTGTATGTCTGAACTTACATTGTCTGTTTGAAATCTTACTGCAGAGACTGTGGTCCAGTATGTTCTCGTGCATGATCGCCAAGTCATTGACCTTGGAGGAGATATCTACTGGAGTTGCAGGAAGTAGAGATGGCGCATTGCTGCTTGTGAGTGTTGAACACTATCCACTGTCCGTATGCATGTGCGTCCTATAGCTAATTGCAGCGTCTAATTGTTTCCTCTATCTTGCAACAGATGCAGGCAGAGCTACGTGTTCTTTCACCCTTGTCCCTACAAGGGAGGTGACCTTTCTCAGGTTCTGCAAACAGTTGGGTGAGGGTGTATGGGCTGTAGTGGATGTTTCCATTGATGGATTGGTGATGGAGCAAGGCCAAGCTGTGGCAAACATGAAGTGCCGGAGGCTGCCTTCTGGTTGTGTGGTGCAAGATACCCCCAATGGCTTCTGCAAGGTACAACATCCTATCTTGTTCACTTGTTTACATCATGTTCGTACAATTTATAGGTGTTTAGGTGGTTCACCTCGTAAACATATGCACTTGATAGCAATCGTTAGTACGCGTGAGACTCATCTACCTTCTGTATTCTAAGTATAGTATTAGCTATGCTGCTGATGCCACTCCTAGAATGCCACCATCAAAATCAACGTATAAGTTCCAGCAGTTTGCTGCTCTACTCATGTATGATATCATCCACTTGCTTATATTGTAAAAATGCATGTTTGTTCCAGTTCTGCATTACTACATGATTCCCAAGGAACAAGAGTAATTGGGTGTTCTTTTTACAGTTTTTTCAAAGTGTTTTGTTGGTTTCGTGTGCCACCGGGTGATCACCGTGATAATATACTCACAAGTCATAGGGTATGCTGATTACTGTTTACAAGCCCACCACCTCAAGTAACATAATCGTTAATCGGCAGGGAGAGGGGGTAAACAAGTGATTATGCATAATCAATCCAACGTTTTTCCCATAGCATACATGCACCATTGCTTGGTTTAATCTCAAGTCCAGTTCTTGAAAGGGATTACAGGATGAGATACTACTCCTGGGATGAGCCCTTTCAGTAACTTACTTTCCACAATACAATCAATTTGTCTCATCATCAAGAACTTAAATCTAGAACACTTCCTCTAGTTTATGTCCTGATGGGAAAAAAATCTATATTAGTGTTGCACCTGTCTTTATACAACTTTGGTTTAAAGTATTCATCTGGTGCACACGTGAGTGGGAGGACTGAGAGAGAACCAAGTCTTATCCATCTGTCTTACAATCATCATGTTAAACACTTAGACTAGCCCTGAACAACTTTACTTTTTGTCTTTGAGGGAGAAATGTAAGGTTAGTTTTTGCACATCAAATTAACGTACTGTTGCATTTTATCAGCTTTATTATATAATCTACTAAGTTTTTCAGAAATGGCATGATCTAGAGCAATTATTTCTGCTATTCTTGTGGAGTTGTGTCATTTCACAAAGGCCAGTCCATGTGCAAAAAGATCTTCTATTCCTATCAATCATGCTATTTTCTGTAATGGTGTGTGAATCCTGTTTATTTTCCCTTCAATGGTCCGTCACATGTCGATTAGATGCAAGCGACAGTGTGGTAAAATTTGTCAGATTGTAGTCTGATTGTTTATTGCAATGTAAGCATTCAGTACATGTTACAAGTTGGAGCTCATCCATAATAGGTTAAGCATCTTGAGGTAGAATAGTCTAACTTCTCCTCTATTCCTTTTCATATTCCAAAACTTAGCCAACATATTTCATCAAAACATAAAAACATGATTTTGTTAGCAGAGCTCAAGAATGCATTTGGGCACTGCGCTGACAGATGCAATTGATTCTACACTGCAGGTCACATGGATTGAGCATACAGAATATGATGAATCCTCGTCCACCTACTCTACCGGCCTCTCCTTCGATCTGGCCTTGCCCTTGGTGCAGGACGGTGGTTCGCAACACTACAGCGCCAGTGCGAGTGCTTGGACATTCTCATGCCATATGTAGCAGCACCAAAGCAAGACTCATCAGGTACAGAAATATGATAACATGCAACATCTATGTGGCATGCTTTGTGTGGTATGCTTTCTTTGAAATAAAAGGCAATGTGCCACATTTCCAACAGATGTCTTGGTGGATGGAACACGGAGCTTGCTGAAGTTGGCACAGAGGATGATGGAGAACTTCTGTGCAGGGGTGAGCGCATCATCTGCTCCATGGAGCAAACTGGATGGCTTCACAGGCAACATTGGGGAGGATGTGCGTGTCACGGCACGCAGGAGTGTGGATGAACCAGGGGTGCCACTTGGTGTGGTGCTGTGTGCTGCCACATCGGTCTGGATGCTTGTAGCACCCAAAGAGCTTTTCAACTTCCTGTGCAATGAGGAAATGCGCGAAGAATGGGACATCCTCAGCAAGGGTGGCCCTACGCAGGAGATGACAAAATTGCCAAGGGCCAACAGAATGGCAACGCTGTCTCTCTACTGAGGGCTAATGTGAGCATTATATATCGTGTCTCCTAGTTGTTGCTCCTTCTATGCTTAATTGACTAGTATTCAGGAGGCTTTACAATGATCTAGAAGCTGAACCCATTCACTTTAGGATTTTCAGATAAAAAACACATACATGAAACTTGTTGGTGTGCTCTGAATGTTCTTTCAGAAATTGGGAGATGGCATATGTAGATATGGTCAGGCATAGTTTAAATCCGGGCGTGATGAAGCACGAAGGGTCTGAAGTTTGTGAGAGTTGTAGTCTTGGCGAAGAACATAAGATGATTCGCAAACCAAATTATATGTACTTCTAGGATACATGCATTCAAGCTTGAAATTACTATAGTTGTACACACAATCATGAAATTTACTAGTATGTTTGTCAATGGAAGTATTTTATATCAAATGTTTTAGATACTCTTGACTAGCATATAACTAGAGAAGGTAAATTTTAAATGTATTTATTGGAGGAGACATATGAAACAGCAATAGGTTTTTTTCTCGGACACACACCTAAAGGTGTACAGTAAATTAGGATGCATCCTGGTATCTGTGTTGTTTCCAAGCAGTAAGTTTGCATTCCTGGGTGATGAGTTGATGATTGAGTAAGCTTTTTCCTTCAAATATTGTTGAAGTCGCACGAAAATGAGAAGGCGTTAGCGTGTTAAGTAAAGAAAATTGGTCAGGGCTAACATAGCAGAACGAAACTTAAAGGAAGGTTTGCCAAAAGCTGGTTAGTGCCAAAACCGAGAATTACATGTATGCTAAAAATGGTGGTAGACTAGGAGCAAAACTCTAAATCTGTGAACTTCCTCTAGTTTCTGTGAACATGTATCGTGCCATTTGGGTCTACCTTGGTAAGCATCGTATAATGCCATTTGGGTCTACCTTGGTAAGCATCGCCAGCGGTAGAAAATCTCATCATGTTGTTTTGGCTTAAAGATGTTCATACTGTCATACATGTTGTGTGTGACGGTATCTACTCTTCCTATTTTCCTTTTTTACCTCAACACTAATATCATACATGGGCAGGCCACAAACCTACAGGACAACAGCATTCTGATCCTACAGGAGACATGCACAGATGCATCTGGCTCAATGGTCGTCTACGCCCCAGTCGACATCCCGGCAATGCGCCTTCTCATGGATGGAGGCGGTGACTCGGCATCGGTTGCGCTCTTGCCATCTGGTTTTGTTGTTCTGCCTGCTGGGCCTAACATATCTGGTGACGTGCACAAGACACGAGGCTCGTTGCTCACCGCGGCATTCCAGATACTTGTGAACAGCAGCCAGCCCACCGGACAGCTCACCGTGGACTCGGTAAAGACCGTGAGGACACTTATCTCTTGCACCATCAACAGGATCAAGGCGGCGCTGCACTGCGACGTCTGAACTTGAACACTGAAGAAGTTTTGGCCTGGAGTCAAGAGCGAACCGTGAAATAGGAGTGACCTTTGCTAGGTGATAAGGACCAGGCTGAGCAGGTCCTTAGCACAGAGCAATGGTGGTGGTTCGGGTATTGACTCAGCCTCTCACTTTCTACCATGACAGGGTGAATGTGGAAGTACATCTACATTTTGGACACCGTTGTTTGCATTTTGGCCTGGACTTGTAGTGAGTGGTAGTTGTCTTAGTTTTTTTGTTGGCTAGCTCATGGTGCTGGTAGCTATGAGGTTCCATGTTTTTGTTAGAGACGTGATACTTCCTCTAGGAGCTCAGAATTGCCATCTTCTATTTGTCATAGGTTCCTTTTCTGTTTAGGCGTTCAGATAGTGGTTTCTGACAATCACTCAATTAGTCATCTAGAAAGAATCTACTTTGCTGCTTGTAAGATCAATCTGCAGTTTCTTGTCATGAAAATTAGCACGGACGTTAAAATGGGAAGAGCAAAGTAACTATCAACTTTGCTCATAAGTCGAGGCTATCAGACCGTACAATATCGATGCATTTTCTGATAACTTTATGTAATTCATCATGATATGCAGTTGACTTGGATCAGTGGTAGTTCCTTTCAGATGCAGGAACGATGGCACAACGGTACGACTACTAGACCAGAAAAACACCCCGAAAAAGTTTGAGAGATACAACACTTGTCCAAACCACTGACTTTTGGGCCAAGAGCACTCAATCCACGAGAGGACTGTTTTCAGTCTTCACTAATAGCTACAGGCTAAATCTGCAACATTAGATAAACATAAATAGGTTTACTTCGGTGAAGCACTATCTTACACCCTGAGATACAACGACAGAGTTGTACTAATAAGCAAGCCGTGCGACACTATTAACTGACGTCAGAGCAGCTGCACAGCGTTACGCTTTTGCTGTTTCTCTCACCAGAGCAAACTTAGCCAGAAGGCCAGAAAGCTGAAGGAATGACCCAACACCATCACAGATTCTCATGTGCGCAAATCCTGTTTCCTGTGGAAATAGGCATGAAGTTTTAGTCCATGGAAGATAAATCAAGAGCAAACAACCAAATAATTAGCATGACTGGGTTTACCTTCAGGAATTCAAGCTTCAGATATTCAGCCATGTCATAGTTCTTGACAACACGGAAGAGAGTCGTGATTATGTCAGTAGGAGAGTAGCCCAAATCATAGAGTTGCTTTAGACCAGAGCAGGCTTCGTCAAACTTTCCATCAAGTACATTTTTCACTATATTCTTGACATGCAAGGGATGTGGTTGGTCACATACCTGGAACCAATTTATCATTATTGTTAACTGAAGAAATATTGCAAAACGAGGCTAACTTTTTTTGCAGGAAGGAGATAAGGTGTGTCGACCTTGAACACGTTTTCTTGATTAACAAAACGAAACCCACTAACTGTAGCTTGCAAATTGTTCAAAGCTTGTCTCATGTCACCATCAGCAGTAAAAATAATGGCTTCAAGGCCTTCTGGCACATAAGGGACCTTCATTGAACAAGAATAGATACATTAGACCTGGCATCCAGAACAAACAGACAAAGAACAGAATATCCTATAGAGCTGTTGGATCAAATTTTAGTTCAAGGTTTAACCAACATTCCAACACTATCCCTACTACTGGTATTCGACTGCAAAATAAAGAAAACATTGATATTTACAAGACAACTGGGAGTTGCCTGCTTGCCATCTTGCAGGTAAGCAAGTGCCTTGAGGTTCCATATTAACCATATTCTTTTTACAAGACATTAAGTTTGTCAGTCTAATAGTTCAATCTGTTGAAGATCATTTTAGAATGACTAAGAGGATATGCACCTGTAGACTCAACCACTCGGAGTCTCAAAGGACATTCAGTAAACCAGCAAGGCAGTTGTTGTTAGGGCTAAGTTAACTTATCCTGGTCGGACAGGCTCAGTGTGTGATTTTTCTGGCCATCCAGTCACAGGATCGTAATCAATTAGTACTAACAGACTAACATTTCACTCTATCACACTAGCTACAGTACAATCTTAATTAATTGATTTTGAAAATAGCAATATCTTGAGCAAGAACACTGAAGTTGCATAAAATATTTATCTGAGCTAATTACTTAATGTTTGGGATTGGGAGCATTGGCAGCTCTAATATCATATCAACAGCAAAGCCTAGAATTATGAGCTGCAAAGGTGAAAAGTGAATGGAAGAGGATATCTGAAAAAGGCTAGTTTTATTTTCCTTTAACTGCAGAACAGGACAGTCTTGTGCATGCTCTTACATAAGCTCTAATATTATTAATACATGTAAATTACAGTCATTTATGCACAGATAATAACCAAGGAAAAAGATCAAAAGTGAATGGAAGAGGCTATCTGAAATAAAGACAATTAAAAGACCAAAAAACAATACAGACCTACATATATATGCAGGATCACATATCATAAAGAGGCTGAAGATGGATTATAAATGATGGCAAAGCACCCTAAAATGGACAATAATTTAAGGTAGATAGGGAATTATACTTATGAGATCTTCATGTAAGGATTTCGGTACTTCACATGGATATCAAATACAGGATTCCAAACTGGGTGAATGTTTTTGGAGCTGCTTAAGTACCATAACTGCTAAGTCCTTACAATTACCGGACCTACCAAACATTACCTTCTCAGCTGCCACCACAACCATAAGGCGTCCAAGGATCTCCTGATCTGAAAGCCTCGAGAACCGTACAATAGCGCAGCGACTTTGGATGGGTTCAATGATTTTAGATGAAGTGTTGCACGCAAGAGCGAATCTTGTGGTGTTGGAGTAGATTTCCATGGTTCTTCTGAGTGCTTGCTGTGCCCCTGTTGTCATGCTGCACATAAAATGTGTGAGGTCCAAAAAGAAACTAAATAATAGTTACATATGTCATTAACAACAATTTGATCCACAATCTGAACCCTTCACAGCACTGCAGCACTACACTTGCAGATATGGAGTTTCCACTGGTCTCTTTTTCATACCTTATGTGTCACAACTGTAACAAGCATTCTGGTGTAATATTAATGGTGAACTGTAAATTTGTTTATTTGGTCGATGTCTACTGAGATAGTGGGCCTAGAACAAGCGGAGCGTATGGAGTTGCTTTTGTTTTTAATATACATGTCTAAGGTATTCCCTGCCTATTTTCCTCGGATAATATGATGCTGTATTCACGGGCGAAGCATAACTTTATTTTTTGGGTGATGGCTAATGATATACTGGGCCTAGAAGAAGCCGAGCTATTTCAGTTTAATATATATGTGTAAGGTATCTCTGTCTATTTTCCTTGGATAGTATGATGTTGTAGTATATGTCAACCTCTAGCTAGTTCATTGTAATCCGGGTGTGTCATCAGTTCATAATCCAGAAGTGGTGCTAGCCTTCTCCAGTGCGAAACCAACAGGTGATGAACAACTAGCAACAGGGTCACAGACATGTCCTACTTTCGATTCTCAAACTACCGCTGACCACACATCAATTCCACTCTGGGCTGGGGGTGGCATTACCTGTCGGCCTCGTCCAGTATGACGATCTTGTGCCGTCCAGGCGGCAGCGTGACCTTCTTCTGCGCGAACATCTTGATCTTGTTCCGCACCACATCCAGGCCCCTGCAAATGCACGGATCGACCATCACACAACCAATCCATAGAGCGACCATACAGCCTACGAAATCAAGTGAAGGTGGCAGCAACCTGTCGTCCGAGGCGTTGAGCTCGAGCACGCCCTCCTTGTAGCTGGGCCCGAGCATCTCGTGGGCCAGCGCCAGGATGCTAGTCGTCTTCCCGGTCCCCGGAGGCCCCTGGAAAGGAAAAAAAAACATAGGAGCAGAGGAGACGGCGTGAGTTTTGCGGTGTCCCGAGGGTGCGCGCGGAAGGTGTTCGAGGAAATGACGCTTACGGAGAGGATGAGGTTGGGCATGTTGCCGTCGCGGGCGATGACCTCGAGGCGGCTGACGGCGTCGGAGTTGCCGACCACATCCGCGACGCGGCTGGGGCGGTACTTCTCCACCCACGGGATGTTGTACGTGTCGGCGGCGGCGAGGGCGGCGGCGGAGGAGGAGGCGGCCATGGCGCTGGGGTGGGGGTTGAGCGGGAGGGAGGGAAAACCGTGCGGGTCGTGGAGGGAAAAGTGGAGAAGGGGGGAAATTGCCGAGCCCAGCGGCGCGAGGGTTTTCGTTTCTGGTCTCGCTCTGAAAACGACCGGCCGGTGGACGGGCGCGATCGACGACAGTAATTAGAAGCATTTTTTTTGTAAAATTAATTAAAATGTTAAATGAAACTCCCTATGGGTTTTCTGCTCACAAAATTTCAATTTTTATTCAATTCTACTCACTTCGTTTTTTAATATAAGATGTTTTAGGTGTGTCACATGTTGTTTACATGCACACTACAATGAGTGAATGTACACACTAAAATTTGTCTATATACAGTTGTGTACATGGGAAAGTGGATAAAGTTTAAACATCTTATATTTAAAAACGGAGAAAGTAACTCATGGAAGATGCTTATGAAGGTACTATTTTTTCTCTAAAAAAGGGCAGAAGAAATTTACAGACATATTACAGGGACTCAAGAAGTAAGAACCTACCACTCGAATGCAACCAAATTTTTGTCAATACCAATTCATCTAGTTCCGGATATGTTTCGACGATAATTGATTCTGCATGTAATAGAGTCCGAGCAATTGAATATTTCGTAAGTTGTATAACTTTTTCGATTTTGCAAAAAAAAAAAAAAAATACCTCAAAGTGGTCGATATCCACTGTCCGAATAGATAGAATAGATGATCCAGTTTATAAGGGAAACCGGGCCCAAAAACCATACAAATTGTACAATGCCTTGTTTATGAGGAAAACAGGGCCAAAAAAACGCACAAGCGAGGCGCCGCCCACACGACGCTAACCAACCAAACGCACTAGACACACACCACCTGCTCCGGGGCCGCCGCCCGACGTAGCAACCAGGACGAAACCTCGCATAGTCCGAAGTCGAACCAGTCAATGTCGACGAGCCTGCCGTCCGCACGGCATCAGGGCGCCACCCAATCCCACCTGTTTTGGGGCCGCAGCCCCGACGTAGCAACCAAGACAAAGCTTCGCATTACCCGAAGCCAAACCAGTCGGGTCAACGAACCTGCTGTCCGCACAACATCAGGACGCCACCCACCCGCACTTGGCCACGACCCTGCCCATAGGACCATCGCCGCGTGGGGGCTCGAGGCCGACGCCTCGACGTACCACCACCGTCCGAGGCCGCCGCCCCTCATCCGCTCCCCTGACAACAGAACCCCCTTCCCGAGTGTCGCGAATCCACCACACCGCGAGGGCAAAGAATCTCCAAGGCGGCGCCTCCAACAAGGTAACGATGCGTCCGTTGTCGCCGCCCGCTCCCGATGGAGCTCAGGTTTTCACCCGGAGATCTTGGACCGCCCACGTCGGGCGGGATCGATGGCTCCACAGCGACGCCAACAAGAAGGAAAACGACGCCCGAGAGCGCCGTCGTCGCCGGCCCCGACCGAGTCGGTGCGAGGCTTTCGCCCGGAGGTCGACCCAACCACAAAGTGAGGACAGCAGCACCGGGCAGAGTTGCCCCGCCGCCGTCCACCATGCTAGACCACCGGCCATGGCGGCCACGGCACCGGCCGTGGCCGCATCAACCATGCCGAACCACAGCGAACCTCGTTCGGGGGCTGCCGCCCCATCCCAGCACCAGCGCACCACTGCCCTGCGCCTCGCTCCGTGCTCCGCCTCGGCGCCCCGCATCAACGCGTCCCAGCCCGGGCCTGACGGGCCCAGATTGGGCCCGCCAAGCCCATCGGGAGCAGCCGCGACCATCTCCGTCCTCCCATCGACCCTGCCAGCGACGGCGCCTCCGCTGCCCGCCGGCCCGGCTCCCTCCGCCCCGACCGACGCCGCCCCCACGGGCCGATCCACCCCCCGACGAAGACGAGAACCCTCCCCCGACCACCCTTTTGATAGCGGAGGGGTGCCGCCACCGCCGCGGACACGGTCAGCGACGACAGCGGCAGGGTGGCGTCGCGGTGGAGAGGCTGGCAGCGGCGCACGAATTCGCCCCTGGCGTCGCCTGGGGGTCGACGCGAGGGGAAGGCAGTGTTTTTCGGTTGACGAGTACGCGTACTATTTTGCAAATATTTTTTCTTCGGCATACTTTTTCATTTCACCATGTGATTTTTTTATTAACGATGAGAACTAGTTCGACCAAAAGATAGTGCAACAAAAAAATTCTTTGCAGAAGACTATTCCTACATATCACTTTGACATGAAATAAATCACCATGTGAAAATTGTAATAACGAAGCGATAACCCATTTTGTTTTGTGTAAAAAAAAAAACCCATTTTGTTTGACACGTTTATACTGAACTCACCTGCGAACTGCCTGACATCATCATTTGCAGCTGGCGGTCCAGCCCCGCGTCGCCCATCATAGAATCGGGGAAGGAAAAGGGGAAAAAACGAGAAAGGACTCTCCAGTATCCGACCTATTCCCAATTCCATTCCCCCGAGGGAAGAGACTTCTTCCTCCCTCTCTCTCTCGATCTCGCAGGGTTCCCGTAGATGTCGAGCAGCCGCGGTGACGCGCTCATGGACTCGGCGCCGCTGCTCGGCGCCGGCGCCGGTGGTGGGGGGCATCGCCGAGGCAACGCGCTCCGCCGGTCGCTCCGCGGCGCGGCGCGCCTGCTGCGCCGCAGCGGGCGGCGGGCGATGCGGGAGCCGTCGATGCTGGGCGGGAGGCGGCGGCCGAGCACCTCGAGGAGCGGCAGGCGGACTGGGCCTACTCCCGCCCCGTCGTGGCGCTCGATCTCCTCTGGAACGTCTCCTTCATCACCGTCGCCGCCGTCGTGCTCGTCCTCAGCCGCGACGAGAAATCCCCCATGCCGCTCCGCACCTGGGTCGTGGGTACGCCCTGCAGTGCGTCGTCCACATGGTCTGCGTCGCCGTCGAGTACCGGATGCGCCACGGCCAGCGCGGCGGCGGGGCCCCGGTGCCCGCCGACGAGGAGAGGGGCAGCGACGGCTCCTCTTCGTCTAGCGACGAGGAGGCCAGCGAGCACCACCTTCGTGGTCGCGGCACCGATTACGTCAGGTAATTGAAAGGATCTGACTAGTAGTCGATGTTTCTAAGCTGTTTAGGTAACAACCTGGTCGCTTCAAGCTGCCTAGAAAGTAAAGCAAAACCGGTTTACGACAGTGTATTTCCTGATTGAATTTTCCTTGTGTAACCCCTAAACACGGTAGTGAATTCCACTGTTTAATTTGTATAGTGCATGTGAGCCATTCTACAAGGAAGATATACGATTACATAAACCGCGTCAGTGCTATATACAGTCCTCTACCTAAAAAAAATGCATTATACAGTCAGGCAACGTTAGGTTGGTAGGTTCTATTGATTGTTTCTTAATCTGGTTATAGAAAGTTCTTTTTGTGGTTTGCGGATTGTGGTAAATAGAGAAGTGTGGCTGATGCAAGAAATGTGGAGTTAGTCTGTCATAAAAAGTTCTGACCTAATACATTCGTGAAGTTCACTTTGTTCTGTTTATGGCTGAAGTTTCGGCCTGCACTTCTCTTTTAGGTGTGCTTCTGCTAGTTCTACTGAAGGGCTTTAAGGAATCTAGTGCAGCGAACTTGATAATAACATCATATTTTTCTATCCTCTGTGACAGTACTGGCATAACTTTCTCTTCCTCATTTGTTTAACATGTTTTGTGTTCCTGTCAATCTTGGTATGAAATTTGAATGGCTCATGATTAGTTGTAGATGCATCCCCCTGTTTCTTTAGTTCGACCAAACTTGATAGTTATTATTACTGTCATTTAAATTATTCATAGTGTATCTATTTAATTGTTCACTGATTCACTCTGCGATTCCATCTAAGAGTGTTATATATATTAACCTTGTTTTGTTGTAGCTCATTATATCATTATTGTTTACCTGGCAGTATTGCGAAGCATCTGGAGTCTGCGAATACAATGTTCTCCTTCATATGGTGGATAATTGGATTTTACTGGATATCTGCTGGGGCTGAAGATGTTATCCGTGATGCACCTCAACTTTACTGGTACATATATGTTTGAAGTAACAGCCCACTTTTATGATGGCCTTATTTCTTCTGTTTGGAATCGTGACCATGTCTTTGTATGTCTTGCTTTGCAGGCTTTGCATAGTCTTTCTGGCGTTTGATGTGTTCTTTGTTGTTTTCTGTGTTGCTCTGGCTTGTATAATTGGTATTGCTGTTTGTTGCTGCCTCCCTTGCATTATAGCAATTCTCTATGCTGTCTCCGATCAGGTATGGCTTTCAACTACGTGAAATATGGCAATACAATCTTAGATATGCTTACTATATATACAATCTAAAACAACAGGATCCAGTTCCCTGTGATATCGTTGATTCTCTCTATAGATTGAAATTGTGAGCAATTAACACACATATGTCAATTTTGCAACCAGTAACCTTTATTTATCATCTAACTAAAATCAGGAAGGAGCATCTGAAGATGACATTCGTCAAATTCCGAAATACAAATTCCGTAGGGTGGAGGAACCTGCAAAGGATTCCGTTGATGCCACTGAGTCTTCTGGTGGAATAATGACAGAGTGTGGCACCAACCAACCTATTGAGAAAGCTCTTGCAGCGGAAAATGCAGTAAGTTTTCATGCTATCATTTTTTGGTCATGCATATCTTTGGCCCCAACAATGCATGAGGTGCTGCAGCTCTGAACCTCTTCAATTATACTTTGGGCCATCTCACGTAGTATTTTTTTTTGAAACTTTTCTACTGCAGGGGAGTCCCCCAATCTCACGTAGTATTGTTCGTCTATCATTCAGCATGACTGAATCATGTCCAGCGAATGAGATGGAATAAAACCATGATTTTGTGCTTTATTTTAGTCAGCTCATACTAATGAAATACTTGGCCTTGGTGCACTTAGTTATTTGTCTGGGAAAATATATTAGCTATTCATAACTATAAATTTGTTTTTAGTCAGTAAGAACTCCAAGTATCGAACCAGTTGCTCATTGTATGGGTCGTAATAGGAAGAACTCCGCATTCATGTTTCTGTAAGATCAGCATAAAGCATCATTTTCTGCACTATTTTTCTGTAGTTGCATTACAATTGGTTTCTTCCATGTTACCACTCGAAACAATTTATTGCAGCCAACAGTGCCAACCTATACAAAAGCCAATGGATGCATAATATACTCATTATGTCCATGCGTCATGATGTATTGCCTGCATAACTGACGCTTTGTGATACTAATAATTCATTCATTGTTCACCTTGTGAATGCAGGAGTGCTGTATTTGCATTTCAGCATACGATGATGGTGCAGAGCTGCGTGAACTCCCTTGCGGTCACCACTTCCACTGTACCTGCATCGACAAGTGGCTGCACATCAACGCGACTTGCCCCCTGTGCAAGTTCAGTATCCGGAAAAGCGGCAGCAGCAGTGGAAGCGAAGAAGTATAAATGTACTCCGCTCGAGAAGGCCGTCCGTTTCGACTTCCACACCTGAGTCTCCGCCCCGCGTATGTGGTGTAAATTTTTGTATCCTAAATGTGTTGATAGTGTCAACTGATATGTCTTAAAAGGTGACTAAAGCGCTGTTCATATTACAGAATTAGTTCTTGTGTGTATCTCTCAGTTTGGAATATATGGTCTAGTTACTCAGAGTTGTGTAATTGTAACTGGGTGATTCACGCTTTGCCTGCCTGTTTGTGTCGGACTGTGCTTGCAGAATTCCTTACTTGCATCGCATTGTCTGTGCTGACAAAGAATCTGGTGCATTGTTTTTTCTACAACCGATGAAGAAGGTATGAATAATTCGGGGCTGTTGAACTGGTGCACCGAAAAACAGTGTTGTCCTCCAAATCATGCATCTCGTTCTGTTCTCCTCGAGCGTTGCTCTGTTCTTCACTGATATATTCTTCTTTTCTTTAGCATTTTACTGAGCTGGGAGAGCCATAGAAAGGTAGAACTGCTAAATTTTCACTTCAGTTGAGATTCCATCTTTAAAATAAAAAGTGTCCGATCGGTCGGTTGTTCAGTAAAGGTGAAATATTTGAAACATAGCCGTTCTGGAATCTCTGATGGAGGGAGGACCACGGCGGTCTGTTGGTCTGTGATCCGGCAATATTGAAGAATGAAGACCCCAGATCGCCAGACGATTCAAATCAGCCGCATTGCTGCTGCACACTAGACAGAACGAATTTAAGGATGCAGTTATGTGATGATTCACTTAAAAACTGTGAATCCCGTGAGGTTCTTGCATTCGAACAAGCCATGGATTCCAATTATGCAGAAAATTTTCAAAATGGGAAGGACGGCCGTGCCCGGTACTAGTCCTCAGTTCAGTGCGCCGAGAGCCCTACCGCGCGGCTGCTATCGTTTCCGTTTGACGGTTCATGCGTGCGGCCTTGTTCGCCACATCAAACCCCTCTCTCCATTTCTTCCGTTATTTTTCTCTCCCCCACAGCTGCTTTCTCTGTGCACTCCGCACTCCCAGGCTCCCAGCTCCTCCTCCGCCTCCCCGACGAAACCCTCGAGCGCGAGCAAGCAGCGGCCGGCGCGTCCATGGACTCGGCGGCGTCGCTCCTGGAAGCGTACCGCCGCGACCGGCGCCGCCTCCTGGGTTTCCTCCTGTCCGCCGCCGGCGGCCACGGCCGCGCCGTCGACCTCTCCCGCGTCGATCTCGACGCCGTCAGCGCCGACTACGCCCTCGACTGCGTCGCCTCCGGTAAGGCGGCACCCCTCTTCCCCCTGCGACGTTCGTACGCGGGCGCACGACCCGTGCCTGCGTGTGCCGAGGTGGAGCCGTTTCTGAATTGAACTAGTCTGATGAGTCGGTTGCGTGTGTTTTTAACCAAACCAGGAGCGCAGTTTGACGCTTCGGAGGCCACCAGGAGGTACTTCGACGACAGGAGGTACCCGATCATGGTATGTGTCTGAACTGAGCACTCGGAATTTCCCATCCATTCCAGCTCCGAAAATTGATCTGGGCACCATGACATGTTTAACTAAATAAGTGCTCCTGGTCACGAAATGGGTAGTGTTCTATCAGTAGAATTCCTAGGGGCAGGTGGGAGCTAAAAGTGATTCTAATGTTTACCCCCTCTAGTTAATAGTAATAAACTAATAATGCATTCTAAATGCGTGGAATCACAGCAATAGGAGCATTAATGAACCATAGTTTGACCCTTCTAAGCCTGTGCTGAAGTCGAACAGAAGCATCTTCATGTTGTAGTGAACATTAAGAATAGGACTGCCTGGTGCAAATATCTGTGTGCAGCTATACAACAAATCCTTCCTCAAATCTAAGCAACATGATACTGTAGTTGTTATGTATCTGAGATGACTAGTCTCTGATCTGACAGTAGAGATTTATCAGATTCAAGATAAGTACAATGCATCTTCTTAATACTTTATACGAAAATAATAAGTTACTCCTTTTGCCTTATGATGCTTGATGTTTTGTACGAAGTGATAAACATAAACTTGTCACACCTTGGCTAGTTGGCCTGCAATTCACCAATTCAATGCTAGAAGCTAAATAGTAGTTTTGTACATGAAATACTGCCTGGAAATTTCTATGATTGTTAAGAATTTTCCATTCAACAGACGAGCTCGCCATCGAGGAACTCATATTTTCTTCTTTCAAGGCCAGAAGTCTCTGGTTCTCCTCCAAACAAAGTAGCACCAGACATTGGACTCGTACCACCGGCAGAAGAGAAATCAAGTAGAACAAGAGAACATAGCGATTCTTTTAGAGTAGCAGTTGACATTCCAGGAGCATCATATGGTATCAAGGATGTTAGTTTGGCAGATACATCTCCTCAGCAAGTAAAGGAAATGGATATTCTTTCTCTAGGTTTACCTAGATTAAGCACAGGTAGATAATTGTCCATGCTACATTTGTGCTCTGCCTCTTTATTTACAAAGGACAAGTAGGGATTGCGTAATTTGTTTTCTTGACTAATTATACTCTCTGTATTCGCCATTTAAGAATTGTCCGATGATGATCTAAGAGAAACAGCTTATGAGGTCCTTCTCGCTTCTCTATTTGTCAGGTAATTTCACGCAAACATGTATGTTTGGAAGCTTTCATGCATGCATAGTGTGTATTCATATTGACATTATTGACTTACTGTTGTGACCTCTTCCTTAATAATATGTAACCACCAGTGGAAAAATGAACTTCTCTGATGAGAAGAGAGAGAAGAAGCCTAAATTCTTGAAGGGTTTAAGATCGAAGACTGAAAGATATAATTCAGCACCTCAGATGGAAAATTATTATACCCACCATCTTGATTTGGTCCGTGTACAAATGGAGGTAAGGTCCTTCACTAATTTCTGTACTATTCAGTCTTTTAGTTAGTTTAACTTAAACAACTATCCGTTTGTTTGAAATACACGGCAACAATAACAAGATTCTTTATGTTCGCATGATGCTAAATACATGTGGTCTCCCTTCATTCCATATGCTATAGTTACTGACGACTGGAATTGTGCATACGGCATAATAACCCGAGGAAGGTCAACTGTTGAAAAACCCTATTTCTTTTCTTTTTTAGCAGCCCACTAAAATACTATTTCCATCTCGTTTTTCTGGAGTCTAAAGTTCTTATGGTGATCCAAGGACAGAAGGTTTTAGCTAGGATAAGAAGTCCATTCTCTTTGGTCATTTTAAACTTCATTTTTCGTTCTGTTTATGTGATTATGAGATAATTGAATATTATGGAGAACTCACTTTAAGAACACATTCTTTCAGATATCAGAATCTATGGATGTATTGGCTAAGAAAGCTTTAAGACATATTGGTTCAAAGATGGTGCAGGGACAGCTTGATGTGCCTTGCATATCATTACAGCTCTTAAGTTCTGTTGGCAAATTTGATTTCCCAACAGAAAGACTGCGTGTACAATGGCAGAAAAGACAGGCAAGCAATCTTTAGTTTTTCTTTCTACAGCATGGCGCTTGTTCTAACTATTACTCACAATTCTGCTGTCCAGGCAAATGTTCTAGAAGAATTGCTTCTGTTCTCAGCATCTCTTGAGTACAGTATGAGTGAAACATTGCAGATAGTTCTCTCCAAGCTAAAAAATACAGAGGCAAGGACTATAATCCATATTTCACATCATTTTGTGTTGATTAATGTTACCAGTGTCTCATAAGCCACATCAGTTGTTTAATTCTTTCTCGTCAAATTGGGCTGTCTTGATATTGAATTATTGATTGTGTCTATATATGTGCCATAAACTTTTCCAGGAATGGGTTGTGAGTGTTCCTGATGGGCGTATTGAGGTCTTGACTATCATTGAAAGATACAACACAAGACTATCTACAGCTCCAAAGAAGTTTGGCCTTAAAGGCGAGACCTACCATTGGACTCGGAGCTACCATTTTAATTCTAGGCTATATGAAAAACTTCTCTGTAGTGTGTTTGATATTCTTGAAGATGGACAACTTGTAGAGGTTTCCTTTTCTTTTTCCTCTCTATTGTCAATATCTCCTTGCTTGTAATCTTGAGTTCCTGACAGTGTTATTCTTATTGCTACCAGGAGGCTGATGAAATACTCGAAACAGTGAAGCTGACCTGGCCTATATTGGGCGTTACGCAAAGGTTGCATGACATCCTGTATGCTTGGGTGCTTTTCCAGAAGGTCCATTTACAACTATGTTTGTCCCCCCTTTTTTAATGGAAATAATTCCACTTTTCAATCCTGAACTCTGGCAAAAGTGGTTTGGAGTTGCAGAAGATTCAGTTATCACAAGCAGATAAAAATGAATATAGACAATCTATTTCTAGTGATGTATTAAAATCATTATCAGAAAAAAGGTCAGGCAGGTTTGAAATAGTGAACTCACTTTTGCCATAGACTGGAACTCTGGAAGGTCTTTGACTGTCATTTAGAATTTTGGATTAGACTACACATACTGGTTCAAACTTGGCTGTTATTATAGTACCATGAAACAATTCTAACGGACCTGAATACTGGGTTAAGCCATATGATTGGGTGGTTCTTGTAGGCAAATACAACTCAACTTCAGGGGCAGTTTTAGTAAAATAGTCCAAGGATCCCACTTGTCAGAGTAAAGGGCTGGCAGGGCCAGTTGGACCAACTATTATCTTTATATATAGGGATCTTATCTGCCGTCCCTTGTCAAAATGACTGCATTGTGAAAGCATAGATTTTGCATCAGGCTCTCTTCATTTCCTTCGCTGTAGAAGCACCTATACTGTATATTGTATTGATGGCATAAGAATTGCTGTTCTGTTATTTACTAACATGTTTGATGCCATTGGCATATATTGTTTAGAAGACTTCACGATTTAGAACTGAGGAATGTATTCAGAATCGTTTTTTGAATGATTTTTTCATACTTTATTTTGGGCAAAGAGAACTATTCGTTGTTCAAACACTTGTCTTAATGGTATAAAATAATTCGTTTTTACTCTGCTTAGTTCATTTCTTCACATAGAAAGTTTCTCTCATTTGTCAAAATATCATTCTAGCACATGCCAATGACTCACACTGATTCATTTGGTCATTTTCCTTCTATTCAGTTTGCTCAAACTGGGGAAGTTCTTCTACTAAAACAGACAGACCTTCAGATACAGAAACTTCAGTTACATAATGATGTTAGAGAAACAGAGATGTATATAAACAGCTTTGTTTGTTCTGTGGAAGGTTGTGGTAGCAACGGGGCTCTAAATTTGGTAGACAGTGCCCTTCTTAAAATAAACATGTGGTGCCGCAGACAACTGGAGAGTTATCACTTATACTTCAGCCAGGTTGGTGACCTCCCTTGTTTGGATAATGTTTCAGCTGAGGATTTATTTGGTCCGTCTCAGGCTATCGACTTATGGCTACATGCGCTTTCATGTCCTACCTATCAGCACAATTTATACCAGTTAGTTATTCTTAGGTAATGCATGAAGGATGGGTAGATGCTTGTAGCCTAGGTCATTTTTATTTCTTCTTAGATGCACTCTACGGTTCAGGATGGTGTTAGCCTGATTGTCGTGTGTTGTGTGTGATTTATAGTGTGTTTATATCCATGTCCATGTGAGAAGTTTCATAGGCCAATCAGTACATAAGTGCAGAACACTTAAGACAGTTGCTGATGTAGGTTGGTCGTTGATTATTATTTGCCTCATGATATATGAACATGAGTAATGTTATAGTCAGAAATCTGGATAACCACATAATAATAATAATGTCTAGGTAAAAATGAGAAAGAAGGGGCATAATGTTTTCGATTGCAGTTGATAAAAGTTGCCTTAAACAAATCAATTTTGACAATGATTTTGTTTTGTTCGCATTGTTGTGCAAAAAGTTTATGTACAGGGTGAAGGGTTTGTCCCTTGAAATTTCTGTTACTAGAAACCAATCTGCAAAAAGGGTACAATGTTGCCACAAAGTTTGTTCATAAAAGCTTATTTATCTTGCCTTTCCGTTACAGGCTAACTGTTCAATCTTTGAGAGCATGCTGAACTTGGTATTACTTTCGGCGGCAAAACTTACTGATGATGATGATGAAGAAGTCATGGTTAGATTTCTTACTTGTCCTGCATTACTTCTATAATATGCGTAGTTAACCAGGAACTGAGTTGGGTGGGGGAGTGGATACACAATCCCACCAACCAAGTTTGATTATTTTCCAACTCGAATTGGTGTGCCTGTTTTCTTAATTAAATTGATACCGAGAGTGCACTGCCACATCCTCCCCTTACAGTGCTTAGCCATTCTGTTTATAGAGCATATTCATGTATGACAGAAGTGGGGAGGATCTTGAATATGAATGTGATGTATCTAGCATTCAAACTATCAAAGCCATCTACCTGCAAGGCCTTAAACTTCTAGACTCTAGTCATGACCTACAGAACCTGAGAGGTTAAGAAATAAAAAATTGTTTCACTTCGATAAGATTGTTCATTAGTAATGTTTATACTGTAGTTGCTAATGTAATCAATGTTGTAGGGGTGTAAGTTATGATTATAGATAATCACCCTGAAGACGTGAATTGATCTTTTTCGTAGTAAATCCCTCAATTTTTTTGACAATTTTAATACGGACACAAGCATTCACTTTTGGTCAGTTTGATCCCTCTGTCATGTAAACTCACTTGGAATGTTTTTGCTCCGCTAGTTAATTCATCTTTTGCGTTTGATGTTGACATTCTCTTGTTCTCCACATTGATATCAGCTCATTGGGACCCCGCTTGGCAGTACACCAGAAACTACGTTGATCCATAAACTTGTTGTGAGATCCATACAAGCTGTGTATAAGCATGTGAGTTAAACCATTTTGTGTCCCCCCTATCAAAATGGTACATTTGACAAAATAGAGTATGACTTCTAATATTTCAAATTTCCATTATACTTCATCAGGCCCTAATATCAGCACACGGCCAATCAAAAGCAGAATGTAAGCATCCATTGATATTGCTTGCAAGTGAGCTAAAGCTACTAGTAGAGAAAGAGTGCGCTGCATTCAGCCCAATACTTCAGAAATATTATCCTGAAGCTGGAAGAGTAGCACTAACTGTCTTTCACCTACTGTATGGCCAACAACTGGTTAGTCACATCTCCCTTCTCTAGCTCAGCTATAATTGTTTATTGTGTCCATTTTGTAATAATGTTTACTACTACTATTGGTGTCAAGGAGCTATTTTTGGAAGATGCGGATCATTCCGAAAACTTGAAAGAGATACTGGGAGCATCGAACAATTTTGAGCTCCGTATAGCTCAGAAGCTTTACTCAATGTACGGGGAAGCTGTTGGGTCTTCATCGTCCAACTTTCTAAAACCATACATGGTAAGGCCTGAAGATGCCCTTTGCGCTCATGATAAATAATATTTGAAATGCTCTTTATACAATGAGTGTAGTATAATCTTCTCCCACTACCCATGTGGTACGATTTTTTCAACATGAATATCCTGTATAATTTGTTATTGCTCGAAGTATATGTAGCTGATGGTACTAAAGTAATGTAGAATTGTGGAAGCTAGTTATTCGATGAGCTACAAACTTATAACTTATTTCTTATACCTGTCAAATTGTCAAGCTATCCTTAATTCTTAGATGTGCTTGCTGTTAGCAAAATCATCTTGAAGCAGTGTTTTCCATAGTAGTTTATCATAACCCTGAATTTAATTTTATTCCAATACCAAGAGAGTTAATTATACACAACTGAGCTGTTAGCCACATAGACAAAGTTCAGATGCACTTAACTTTCCAAATACCTTCAAGAAACTTTTTACTACAATGACCAATCTTGATACATCTGACTTGGCTGTCTCTTTTTTTAGAACAAACTTTATTGGTGTGCCATCTGGCATTTCCAACAGACACATTTAGTCATTTATACTGAACTAAATTTCATGTTCTAAATTTTTAAACAGGTCAATCGTTTTTCTTCACCCATCATTCTTCAGTGGCTGCATGCTCAACATGAGAATGTTTTGGAGTGGACAAAACGTACCATCGAGATTGAGGTTTGTTACTCTATGCAAAGTTCACTGCTAGCGTTTTTAGTGAATAGCTAATTATGTTTAAACATCCTGAATAATGGCTCTGCATTTTCTTTGCATTGATGCTCACATGGAGATAGGGAAGTTTCTCTGTATATTTTTGTATTAACTGGAATGATTGTAATTTATACCTGCGAGTATTGTTTGGTGCAAATTTGATTACATATATTTTTGGTACCACTTGGTTCATACAGTAGCTTGATTACTAGCTCAATGCATTTTATGACATTAAATTGGTACTTGCAGTCAGGTTGAATCTTTCCAAAAAAGGAAGAATGACCTACATTTATTCTGTCAACATAATTACAGTAACTTCGACAGTTTTGATCAACTTTAATGGGATAGCTCAGTGTTGATTTTATTGAAACTTTATGGTAGGTTTCCAGCAAAGCTGAACTGGTGCTACATATGTATCAAGTAGACGCACATGTTTGTTGTTGACACAACCCTGTAACTAGTATTGTCACCCACAAGATGACCGTAGCCCATATGTCATTCTTTAGTTGGCGAATTCAATTTTTCTTTGTTGGATACCTCTTTAGTCTTTAACTCTTACTTCAGACTTTCGTTATGCATCACCCAACTTCTTTTATTTTCCTGTCATATGTATTTGTATGTCTCTCTTAAGTGTCCACACAAATTGTTCACGAGGGCTATTGTTTCATCTCTGGTCCATAGGATTGGGTGCCTTTATCAGCTCACCGGAAACTAGCAACATCTATGGTTGAAGTCTTCCGGATTGTGGAGGAGGTAAGCTTTTCTTCTACTGAGCTCATTTGCCACCATATGTTCCTCAATAAAAGAAGAAAAAAGAAGAAAATCTATTGCTTTAGGATTACATGCTGCAAACTTCATTAGTAAACATGGGATTTCACGGTAAAGAAAGATGATTACCAGGAAGCGAGCCTAGCTCACTTGGTTTGGGGGAGGGGATGTACAATCCGACCACCTGGGTTCAAGTCCTCATTGACATGGATTTGGGATCTTATTTATACTGTCTGGGCTTCCTTTACAAAAGCATGCTGATTGCTCGTGATGCTATTTGATCTTAATGCAATCTGAATATCGGGAAATTCGGTGTGAAGGCAGAACCTTCCATCTACATCTTCCACTCACTACCTGAATGCTGCTCTACTATGGTCTCACATTTTTCCTTAATTGTTCAGTCAGTTAATTAATGTAATCATTACACTTATACTTGCTTGGGGCTTATGTGATCAGTTTATATGCAGACCATTGATCAGTTTTTTAACTCGAGTCTACCTTTGGATATTGTCCACCTGCGGAGTCTACTTATAGGAATCACTAGCAGCCTTCAAGTCTATTTGCTTCACATGGAAAACAACAAGGTATTCCTTAGGTTTACGTAAATGCCAATGCCCTAATTTGGACCCACAAGGTCTTGTTTGTACAGTACATTTGCAGTGGGTATGACAGGAAATTACTATATTAGTCTTAATCTCATCACATTAGGTGCGTTAATGTTACGGCACTCTCTTTATAAGTCAATTGTTGACCTCATATTATCCTTTTTGGGAAGACCACACCGGTTCGGCATCATACTGTTAGACACCACTCTGATGCTGGTCACTTATGCAGCCGCAACTAGTTTTACAACTAACAGATATGTGAATGGGTATCATCAGGTCTATGTGTTGGTATTTAATGTGAAACATCATGTATTGGTTCAAAAGATTACAAGTCTCGTTTTCAGTACATATTTAAACTAGCACTTGGATTGTTGGACACTTACAACTTTTTGTAGCTTTAACTATATATATTTTATAACTCTCCCTACACCCAATCCAGAATCTGAGTTACACTACTGTCCAAACATTTCCATCTATCCTACTATCCATGTGTCAGTGTACCAATCATGTTGCTACCACCAGTACCAGTTAAGATGTCATTATCCAAAGCTTTGTTCCAGTATGCATTGGTATACTTGCTTTACAGCAGTACTTGTTTGCACGCCATTGCCCAGCACTTTAAGGGAAATACAAGGCCAGTAAATCCTTAGTGAGTGAAGGGTGCTAGCAGCAAAAGGTTTAGAATTATCCATCGTGAAATCCATTCTTTGTTGCTTGATGTATATGTTCACTTGGGAATTAGCATATATATCTTAGTACTGATTTCTTTTTACGTTTCATCAAATTGTTAATGGCAAATGATGTTATACTCGCCTCTAAGAATGTCTGGTTGCATAAAAGATAGCTTACACATGAGGTTCTTTCATCCAGTATTGCTGAAATTGATGCCAAGTAGTGCTCCTGTATTATCTGCACCAAACAGGCCAGAGGCTGTGGGCCACAGCCATCATGTTCTTTGATTTTTAACTGATGCGCTAATATTTATCAAGCACGATAGCATTAGCAATATCACAAATATATAACATCTGATCTTTTAAAGACATTACTGTTCATTTGTTAATTAATAACTGTTTTCTTCATCTCTTCTTTCTCGATTGCAGTTTCTAGAGCTACCCTGCTTCCTACTGCGCCAGTTTTGACACGTTATGCTGAATCAATTAATCCGTTTGCAAAAAGGAAACTTATTGAGCCTGCAGTTCGTGAAGAAAAGGTGGCTATTAAATTGAACAATTTGACAGTGCCAAAATTATGTGTGAAACTCAACACCCTTCAGGTGAGGCATTTTGGTTGACCCCCCTCTCAAACTGCATGACTGGACCTTTCATTGAACCCTTTCAGCAATGCATCTCTGATCTGCATATCCTAGAAGCCCGATGTTCATCAATTTGTGAAACTTCCACAAACTACAGATCTAGGTCAATAATCAAATAAATGCTGCAATGGTTGTAGAAATAAAGGTATATTTTTAGCGAATTTGAATTCCCAAAACAGGTGTGAAAAAATGGCAGTCTTCATTCCTCTGGAGTCTGAGCACAGAGGGGTGATCTCCTACATCAATTTTCAACGTAGGATAACCCATGAATGTCACTGGGTGGGCATGGATACCTGAATAAGTGAATATTAATCAAAATATGTAATAAATAGCTTCACCACTCCTCACCTCTCACACCATTGTGTGTTCCTTGTGATAGGTTAAATCACATTAAGCCACTTGCCTCATATGAGCACAACATTTGCAAGTAGCAGCCCACACTGCCCATGGATGTGCAGCTATACTCTTTACAACATGCTGCACCTCCAGTTTTGTACCATACTCTATGTCCATAAAGGAAGGCCGGGAGACGGGGAGAGTACCAGCTGGCGTTGACGGGTTTGAGATAGCCTTACCTGCTCGATCCCTCCCTGTTGACATCCCTAATCTTGTTATGAAATGATTCCGCAAAAGGTCTATGCTTATGCTTTTGTCAGCATTTGTCATATTCTACATAGTCTAGATAAATAGAATTTCTTTCCGTTATTCTTGTCACAACATCAGTTATTTTAGTGTTCTTTTTCTTATGACCCATCTGTTTCCTGAATGCTGCAGTATATTAGGGATCAACTTGATACCATAGAAGAGGGGATCAAACAATACTGGGTCGATGTCCAGTCAGGTAATCCACCTTCTGAGGCCCAGGTTTTGGTTACAGTGCTGCGCTGTGGAAAAACTAGCAGTAAATTTTTATTATAGATCCAAAAACATGCTTTCGATTAACTAGTATTTGTTAGTTCTAGTAAGACTTCGTTGTTATAGCTCCAAAAACTTTCAACTAACTACTATGTTCAAATCTAGAGAACAATTAAGTGTGTTTCAAACTTCACAGCAATACCAACAAGTTTGTCGTTCTTTATTTTTCATATCACACACGGTTGATATTCAATGCATTAGTCGAGAAGATGGAAACAACCCACTTCTGGTGGTCCACGTCATTTCTCATACGACTCTAAAATCACACTCGATACTTGGCTGGTCTGTTTCCATAAAAACACAATAAAACCTACCCCTGAAACAAAATTTGTTGTGTTCAACAGCTGCTCTGGAGGAACTTCATATGCAGGACTAGGACCTTTGGTCTTAAGAAATTTGAGCCCATTTGTGCCATGCACTTAGACTGTCCACTGTTGAATACCTTAAGCAATGGTTATGAGTTTTGTTTGTATGTGGAGTTCGCCAAGTGTAGGATGATAACATGTACTACTTTAATTGCAGTTTTGGAGTTTGTGAACCACTTGTCTTATCTGGCTAGTGAACTAGTTTTCTCGAGAAAAAAAATCAGTGTGTAATAAATCGATTGATGAGTTGCAGTTTATTGATGATAAATTATACATAACCAGTCTTTGTTCCTGTACTTCTTTATTGATGATAAATTTAACCAGTCTTTGTTCCTGTACTTCTTTTGTTACAGCTGTGAAATTGTTAGACTATTTGTCTTATATGGGTAGCGATGGAGTTACCTCGACAAATTCACCGTCTGATGAATCAATTGATGAGTTATTTACAATATTCGATGATGTGCGAAGGACTGCCGTGGATACAACTGACACAATCTTGAACTTCATTGGTGAGCTACTTAGTATGCGCTCTTCACAATTTACACTTTTATTTGCTAGAATACACTTTATGCAAGTGTATTTATGAACAGATTGTACTTGATAGCGTAGTCATGACATTTCATTGGACAGGTAACCTGTTTGAAACTTTGTGCTATTTTGTATATGTTCAACTCTTTAAGAATCCTGGGAATATATACAACAGCTTACCAAGTTAGTGGTGGACTTACAACAATGATATGCAGAGCATTTTTCGTGTTCACGAAAAAATTCTACAATAACATGCACATAACTGTTTACTGCTAGAGTTGCCATCGAATTACTGTAAATCCACCACTAACTTGGTAAGCTATTGTGCTCCTTTGGCTGCATAAGGGGAAATATATAGATATGAATGAAATCCCTGCGGCGTATATAGTGTATACTGTCATAATTTATAGCTGAGTTTTCTTTCTTGAGCTGTTTATATTAGAGTAGATTGTATATCTCTGCACTCTAGGGGACTCACCGCATGTTTCCTCCTTGTAACCTGTATATAAATTGCCCCACTGAGCCATAATAGTACAACTAGCTCATTGCATGTCTAACTGAGCTGCTATGCAGTTAGACAACTAGTTCACCATGGTAAGGCGATGATACGTCATGTTGATGTACTATTGCTATAATCGTGGAATGCAAAACCAAAACAAAAAAATATTTCAAATGTACAAGGGAAAATAATCTTGCACTCTTTTGTTTTTGCATTAACCTGATCTTTTTGGAAGAAACATTATCTCGATATAGATCACTTAAGTTTCCAGGATAATGCTTTGCAGGAACAAGGGCTGTATTCTGGGATATGAGGGACTCGCTTCTTTTCTCCTTGTACCGTACTAGCGTTGAAAGTGCGCGCATGGAGATTTTTGTCCCTACAATTGAACAAGTAGTGAATCCAAACTTGGGAAACCTAGTTACCTACATGTTCAGTCGGAAACCATGTCCTCCTTTTAGCTTTGTTAACTGATAAACTCGACATATGCTGTAGGTTCTTGATCAGGTATGTGATCTAATTGTTGACGTGTTAAGAGATGGAGTTGTGCTGAGGGTTTTTCAAGCGTGCATGGTATATATCTATCTTCCTATGCTGTCATGGTCGCAGTTTTTTCAATATTTAATTTAAAGCAAATGATTGTTAAATTTCAAATGTTCACTTTAATTAGGAAGGATTCATTTGGGTCCTACTGGATGGAGGTCCATCCCGCGCATTTTTGGAAACAGATGTGGACTTGATGAAAGCTGATCTAGCTATGCTCAAGGTGAACAAATAAGACTAAACAAATGTGTGTTGTACTTCCCATGGTTTGAAAATAAGCAAGAATTTTGCAAAGACATCTAGCATATCATTTCAGCAAGTTGATACCTTGGTGAAAATGGACACATGATTGCATTTATTTCTCATAACTGTTCAATATTTTCTCCTAGGATCTCTTTATAGCAGAAGGCCAAGGTTTGCCATCAGATGTAATTGAGAAGGAGGCTAAACTAGCTCAGCAGATTTTAGACCTCTATGTGCTAAAGGTCCGATGCTCTTTTTACTTCAGTATTTTCAAAGAAAAATGCTATTCCGTAACTAACTAAAAGAAAGTTATGCATGCTGTTTTTTCAGGCTGATGCAATCATTGATTTGCTGATGGAAGCAAGTGAGCATATGTCCCATCATTTTGAACCCGCAACTGCTCAAAGAAGACATGCGCATGATGTACATACCCTTCTTCGAGTTTTGTGCCATAAAAAGGATAATAGTGCCTCCACATTTTTGAAAATCCAATATCATCTTCCAAGGTCTTCAGGTGAGAAAAAATTAGTGACGCGTTACTGTTGATGTTTCTTGGAAATAATAAAACATATTTTTTTTGAAAGTTAATAATAAAACATATTGCCATTATCTTTTGTAGAAAAACGTCCACTTTTCAACCCTGAACTATTGCCGAAGTTCACATTCCAACCTTGAACTTTGAAACCGTTTATTTTTAATTCAAGGTTAAAACCAACTTATTTCAGAGTTTAAGGTTGAGAAGTAAACTTCTGCAATAATTCAGGGTTCAAAGGTGGAGTTTTTTTTTTCGTGATTTGCTCCCTGATCTTCTGCTTCAGTCCATTAATTTCAAAACGCATGCACAGGGGCACTGGTCTTATCTTAGATACTCACAGCCGATATGTGCTTCTAGTGGCATGTGCACTTCACCTCTAGTGTTATCATATCTGAAGAATTACATTTATTTAAGTTCCTTTGTGTTTGGATTATGTAATTACCCCGCAAATTTTCCATTGATGCAGATTATGACGATGTTCCTGTGAAGGATGCGTCATCTAAAGTACCTATATTTGCAGACATGCTGAATAGGGGCGCTTCATTCAATTGGTCAGAAACTGGGCAGCAGAGTTATAGGATTATGAAGAAGAAACTGCAAGATGTTAGTTGGCAGTAAGACGTGTCTTGATTAGAAATTCCATCTGGGTTCGCACATGTCCTTGGCATATCTACAAAATAGGTACGTAATAAGAAATCTGAAATCACATAGCTCATGGATACATGCAAATAGATCTTATCCCTTTGTTATCTCCAGTCCAGCTGAACCTAATCTTCCTCCTTTTACCTTTTATTTCCTTCACATGCTGCAATCGAATGAACCTTTTCTTTTCTTGCGAATTATAGTCAAAACTGCAATTAGGTCCGTTCTTTTGGAGTCACTGTGCACAAGTTTGTCGACACCAAAACTTGGTCCTGCATAATGTTTGATAAATATTGTGGGCTTCTAGCTTACTTTTCCTGGATTATTATATGATTAACACACCATCCTTCGTAATCATTACGTTCTTATTTTGTGTTTATATTTACACTGTTAAGTTATAATTTTAGTTTTTGATGATAGTGCACTTGTCAAATTCAGAGCATGGTATGCCTGGATGATTATCAGATGTTTGGTGTCGAGAAGAACAAATTGGGCGTTAACTATTTATTTCCATGAGAAGGCTCGTAACGTTCCAGATTGCTCTGTTTGGATCGTTTTGATGGAAGATGCAAATTAGTATATGCTCACGCAGCTGGAAATGAAGGCAGCATATGCTATAAGGCATATTTATGCAATGGATTAAAGGCGTCCCAAGCGTTACAATGGCTACTACCTCATTTGATGTCACCAGACATTAAGAAACAGAAGAGGAAGAAGCAAAGAGGCTTTAATAGGTGATTTGTGAAAGACAAACTGAACTTTTACCTGGGATCATCATGATTCAGCTAAAAGAGATGAAGATTTGCCCCGGCAATGAAGAGAAGCATTACAGGTGAATTGCTTTCACTAGTACCTCATGCGACGTGACAAAAAAGAAGACCGTTATCTTTTCTGTCTCGCAGGCTCGCCGTTCTGAAAGTATATTCTTCTTTTCAGTATTGCAGGATCTTCGTTCTGAAATGTATTCCTCTTTTCTGTCTTGCAGATCTTCGTTCCAAAAATATATGTTATGCCTTGGGTCTTTCCCAGTCCATGTGGAAAGCCTAGCAGCCACCTGTGGGAACATAATTCTGCCACCCCATGGCAATTAAATCTTTGCTGCAGATCAATATGTGATCTGTAGCAATGCTAATACATTCTTGGAAGGATTACCAGGTAAACCGCTCGCGGGTATTTCTGATATTCTCTTCAAAGAACTTAAAATTTCAGTTTTTCACCCACACGCTGCCACATTATGTTCTACCTCTTCCAGCACTTAACAGGTGCAAAGATGCCAAAAAGGAAAGGGCTGGGCCATCTCCTTCAAAACCAAGCATCTAAATATTGTATTCTCCCGAGGAGATGTAGACGATAGCAAAATCTATTTGCAAAAAGTATTGAAAAAATTCTGTTTATACATGAATAAAATACAGTGAACAATACTTCTCTGGCATGGTATATGTCTGGTGATGTAAATATTACCGAAGCGATATAACCGTGATCCACCACTGGGAAGCTTATTCAACATTCTGCAGTGCCTCGAGGTTGGTAGAACAGTGTGTTCTGAACTTTTGGATGGTTCTTTTTTTACATGTAGTATATATGGAATCTCAAGCCATTCTTTTCAGGTGCCTCTTTGATTTAGCTGATTTAACTTGCGCTGGCGTGTTGCTCCTGGTTTGTAATATTTTTTTTGAGCTCAAAGTGGTCGATATCTACTTTCGGTTATGTCGTTTTAGCTTGTGTGGCATTTTTTCGTCGGTTCTCTGGAGGCATGTTTGGTCGAGACAATCTTACCGTGGTGCGTGGAACTGGTTGCTGTTAGGTACGGGCGTACGGCGATTAGTGCTATCTACTTTTATGTAGGTGATAAAAGATAGCTGAAGTTTACTTCGTTTTCAGTTCTTCTCCTGTTTTGTTGTCCCTGGGGGTGGTGTATATCAAACCTTGTTCCGTTATTGCCGACAGTGGAACCCGTGGAACCCAGAGCGTAATGCTTTGTTTGGCCCCGCGCCTTTTCTCCTGGTAGAGCCTACAGTTGCAGCCTTGCAGGCAATAATATAGGCACATACTTTCGGGCAGGCTTTTCATAGAATTTGTGATACGTTCTCGACTTAACTAGTGTGGGAGTGACACAAAGTTTTCTTTGCTCCTGAGCTCCAATGCTTCTTCCACTTAAAAAAATTTGAAAATTATATTTCTGAGTTTCAAAAAATTCTGAAAACAATCACGGTGTAGTGTAACCAATGATGTATCCCATAAACGTTCAAAAATTTAATTTAAAATACTTTATATTATAAGCTATAAAAAATAACAAAATCTGGTGAAATTTAGAGATTTGAAAATAGGCAATTTAGATCCATAATATGTCATTTTTGTGTAGCTCAAAATATAAATATTTGAAGTTAATATTTTGCACATTTGTGGGATATACTATTGGCTACACCAGATTTATTTTCAGAATTTTTTAAAACATATAAATATGATTTTCAAAATTTTTAAATTGGAGGGAGCACTAGAGTTTGGGAGCCAAAAGTCTCTACCTCATGACACGTTTTCAATGTATTTTCATAGAGTTCAAATTCACAACAACTTTTTCAAGGTACTCCTTCCGTTCCGTAGCCAAAACGGCTTATAATACGGAATAGAGGTTGTACTTATTTGTGATGTATTTCATTCGAAGAAAATTTCACTACCTGGATCCTAACCACTCTACAATATGCCATGACATCAATTTATTCATTTTCTCATGTTGAAAAAAATCTATAAATCAAACAGGTCCTAATACTAAACATCCTACAAGGTGTTCCTTGCTATTACTTAGACATGCCTTGCCTTGACTCATGCTTCATCAGTACTAAAAATTTAGAACTATGCCAGGTTGCCATTTGTGCAAACGCAGTTCATGTCAGGTCAAATACCATGTCATGCCAACAAAGACATCATCACAATACGAGCTAGCCTAGAGTGTTGCACTATTTGATCCTAGGCCAGTGTTTTTGCAGAGATCAGCGAATCTCATCAAACCCCTATTTATCCCTAATCAAGGCCTAGAGGTGCCGGTATCGAGTCACCGACGGGCTCTTCCTGTCGCGCGAAACCCCGTCAGGCCTCGCGGCCGCTGCCGCCCGCACCGACAGCGAGAGCACGCCCAGATCCGACGGCTCCGTCGTCCTAGACCTGGCCGCTTCTCGCCGCCTCTCGTCGTCGTCGTCTTCTTCTTCTCTCTCCTCGTCCTCGTCTTCGCCGTTCTCCTCGTCGTCGCGCGACCTCTTGCTCCCGATCGCATAGCCTAACAGCATCGGCTTCCCGCCGCCGGGCCTCTCGTCCTCCTCATCCCCGCAGTGGTCGAACCGCGAGACGAGGTTGCGCACGCCGTCGCATACCCGGAGCGCGCGCGCGAGCTCCCGCGCCAGCCTCGCGTTCTCGCGCCGCAGCCGCGCGTTATCCTCCTCCAGCTCGGTCATCGCGCCGCCGCCGCTCGTCCCCGGCCCGTGCGGCGGCGGCGACGAGGAAACCGCGGGGTCCCCGCCGGAGCTCGTCGTCGGCGTGGGCGAGATCGGTATCGCCGTCGGTATGGTCGCCGGCGGCACGACGCCGGTCCCCTTCCGCCTCTGTATCGCCCCGAGCAGCCGCTTCTCCCCTCGCCTGAAGCAGTCGTTGGCGAACTCCCACCTGTCGAGTCCGACCTTCCTGAATCCCTACACACAAAGAAATCGCAGCACGATTCGTAATCTGGATCTACCGAACCAGCCAACAGAGGAGTGTGGAGGAGAGACGCACGTAGGTGTTGAGCTGCCGGACGAAGGAGGCGAAGTTGCTGTGCTTGAAGTTCCTGGGAGGAGGTCGCGCTCGAACTCGGCGCGCCGCCACACCACGAACCCCGTGCCGGACTCGTTCCAGGAGATGGTGTCGTCGGTGCTCGGGTCGTCCACCATCGCGTACGTCTTGATGAGGAACGGCGGCGCCGGCGGGGACGCCATTAATGATTAATCAGAAGCTGGTTGGTTAGGAGTGGTGGATGTGTTGGTGCTCTCGCCAGAGGATGGGTAGATGCGGTTCAGAAAGAAGGAATGGTCTAGAAATGGGGATCTCGTGAGGGGGGGATAGGTTTGGGATGGGGGCGAGAAGCATCCAGCTGGTTCTGGAAGGTTCCGAGACTTTCTGTTCGGCCACGCGGTGCTGTTTCTAGAAGGGTGGAGACGGGCTGAGCTGTAGCTTTAGAGAAGACGGGCTGACATACAGCCTTCTAACAGCCCAATTGGATAAACTAATAGTTGAAAGGTCGTTTGTTTAACTTAGAGAAAGACCGCTCGGATAACTAGCATCAGCACAGATGAGCGTGCGAGGAGTAGGGGGGAGGAGGAAGAAGTTGGACAGAAAGAAAGCGGGGGAGCCCATATGTTTCTGGCCATTTTTTTTTTTTTGCGAATTGCCAATTAAAAAATTCAAATAACAAATAGTAACACATTCTAGAAAAATCTGAAAAAAGTGGTGACAAACATATGAAAGTGTTCTCCATACGTGCAAAGTTTCGTAATGAAATGACATTTGCGATGCTCTATGCAAAACTAAAAAATCAATGGTGAAAAAATATATTTTAAAATCCCATGTTGGTCACATTATTTTTTGTATTGAGAACCACAAATATTTATAATTATTTTATCACAAAACTTTGCATGTAGAATACTTGGATATGTTTGTCACCGCCTTTTCAGTATTTTTAAATTGTTTTTACTCCCTCTGGTCCAAATTAAGTGTCGGAGAAAAAGCGTTGCGTTAGTATAAATTGCCAAACAACTTGCGACAGTAATTATGGATCGGAGAGAGTACTATTTTTTAAAATTTTGTTATAAGCCAGAAGCATATGCGTTTGGAGGCCATTTTAAATTTCCAACACAATTGGAGGTAACACGGGTGTCACCCATGTTCAACAATAATGAGTTAACGCGGGAAGATCCAAAGGTAGGACTGTAGGAGATGTGACTGATGTAGAGACGATGGATTTCGAGGCGTTTTTTTCATTGGAAAGAAATGGTTTATTTTTTTTACTTTACCTCCTAGAGATACTAAGCATATTGAGGGCATACTTATCGAGGAATACTTCATCAATCAATTATTTTGGGATTGCATCTATGGATATGAACCTATCATACCGTTTTAGGGAAGACGAGAACCTATCTTACTCTTAAAAGTGGTGAATGTTGGGGCCCTAAACCTGGAGGTGGTGTCAGTGGGACTGACATGGTTCATGACTTCTTGGCGGTGGCTTGGGAGTTGTTTGTTTCGCGTTGTATTGTCTCGGGTGGCTTAGGCGCTTAGCAAGCTTCTTACCGTTGGGTGAGGTTTTTCATCCCGTTTTCGCCTAAACTCAATTTATAGGGGTTGTTACCTAACCATTCTTCTAATATTTGCTACAGTCATTCTTCTATAAGTATCACACGTTCCATGTACATCTTGTTAAAGTTTGTATGTTGTGAAGTCGGAAGGGAATATCATCCCTGCAAAAAAGGAAGGGAATATCATCGTAACATAAATAATGCTCCAGTAATTGTTATACGTAGCCACCTTTTTTATTGTTATTCTGTTATACTCAGTATCCAACCTACATGCGGAAACCACAAATGTAGCTCGAGCTCCATGGTGGCCTTTTTTGAAAATTTTGAAATTGATATTCCAAGTTTCAAAAAGAATTGAAAACATTCCTAGGTGTAGACAATGATATATTACACCAACGTGCAAATCCTCAAATAAAAATACTAACTTGTATTCTATATCACACAAAAATGACAAAATATAATAGAGTTTGGAGGTTTGAAAATTTGCACCGTTCACAGATCGTCATTTTTGTGCAGCAAAAGGTACAAAATATTTTGAGATAAGATTTTAGATGTTTGCTGTTTTTCAATTCCAAAAATGGCTCTGAAGTCGGGAGACATTCGTCCGTGCTCACATACATGATACCAGTCTTTGCTAAGAGCAGTAGGCATTTGACAACAGAACAATGCAATTGCGCACAGGCTTAAACATGGGGACTACTCCAAGTTCGTGTGGCGGGCTCTCATCTGGGCCGGGCTCTGTCCCAGAACGCGCGCGAGCTCCAGCACCACCATCTCGAACAGCACAAACATGCCCCCCTCGTACAAGCTCCCCATCGGCAGCTTCGCCGGCGAGCTCCCATGGGCCGCCGCCGCCGCCGGGCCATTATCATCCTCGTCGTCGGCCATGGTCTGCGCGGGAGGTGTGCGACAACGTCCGCCTGCCGCCCCGGGAACTCTCCCACCGGCCGGGCCGTGAGCAGCACGACGCGCGCACCGGCGCCGCGCGCCACGCGCGCCACGCCGCAGATGGCGTCGACGGTGGAGAACGCGCCGGGCCCCGCAGAGGCGACGAGGAGGTCTCCCAGCGTGGCGGGCGGCGCCGTGACGTCGCCGACGCAGTGCGCGGGGAGGCCGAGGTGCGCGAGGCGCATGCAGAGGGCGCGCATCATGAGGCCCTCGCGCCCGACGCCGTGCACGAACACGCGGCCGCCCCGGGAGGCCGCGGCGGTGAGCTCGGTGACGAGGACGGAGCGGGCCGGAGGGTGGGATGAGGGCGCGGAGAAGACGGACGCGATCTGGGCGCAGATGGCGGAGGCGTCGTCCGCCGGAACAGAGGAGGGGGCGTCGCCGCCGCTGCCGCTCATCGTGCTAGGAGAGTTTATCTTATCCAAAAGCTCCCGTCGAATGGAGCAGTGGACCAACTGCTCTCTTTTTGGTCAACAAGCTCGATGTTTTTGGTTTAGCAGCGCTGTCTGACAGTGACAGGTTTCTTGGGCCGTGGGATTTATTGTCTCGACGTCTTCCATTCTGGAGGCCCAACTGCCCAAGTGACTGTAACGACGAAACAACACAATGCACATGGTGACATGGGTGCTAGCCGGTTGGCAAGGGTCGATGTCCTCTTTCATCATTTGGAGAAACTTTTTTTTATAAAGGGAATACATTTTTCTTTTTGAAAATTTAAACCACAATATATTAAACTAGCAATCCGGCCCATTAAAAACCTTCCAATCCCCTTAAATATCCTGATAAAGAAAAGAGTGCGTCAAAAACTTGTTGCCTTAAGCATCGTTTACAGTTACATCGCTCACCAAACTACTGGTCAACCAACCAGGGGGTTCGTCACCCCAACTAACAGAAGTTTTATTTAAAAAACTATAGCTAGCTAGTTCATGAGCGAAGACATCACCAGTACAGAAACGTATTTTAGAGCCGGCCCCAGAGAATCATCTCATCCGGTTAAACTGTCCGTCTGTAGGCGTGGGTTTCTAATGTACGCTTCATTAGAGCCGGCAGCCTCGGACCGGCAGTAATGACTGCTCATCTCAGACGGCCAGGAATTTCAACCGCTTCTAATACTAAGACGGCCAATATAAGCAGCCGTCTGCAAACATGCCTAATCAGAGACGTACGCAAACGCTGGCCGTCGCACAACCCGTGAGGTCCGACGTATCCCTCTGGGCGTGCCTTCGGGAATATATCCGGGAGGGGTCCAACTTACTGAAGCAAATTAAACATTATAATTACAACAAGCTGGCCGGTTTTAGCCAGCTAGTTACAAAGCAGAACCTCCACCATAATTGAAATCAGTTATACAAACACGTACAAATGTTCAGGAAACTAGCTAAATGATTGTTGGAAACTGCATTTTCATGGAAACAAACTACCTAGAAAATTGATCAACAATCTAGATGAAATATTGTTCTATATGATCTGCATCTCAATCATGACATCCAAGTTAAGGTGATTGACGTTCCTCATAATGATCAAAACAGGTTCATTGATCTCAAAACGCTTGCCTTCAATGAAATTCTTCCACCCCAGCTTGTCGAACTTAATGCGGCCATCATGTTTCTTGTTGTACCTAATGGTTGTGACGGCCCCAACTGCTCCAAGTTATAGTCCAGCTTTGCCATGAGTTGGTAGGCCAGCGTCTTGCACTATGATCTTAGGTAGTTCCTGCGCATAAAGGACAACATAGAGTATATTAACTTAGGAAAGAGGCATATATACCGGGTAAAGAGGTAAAGAGACAGTTCTTCTTGAATTTAACTTTGCAAAGAGAGACACTATATACCATATCATGTCTCTTCAAATTTGTGCTCGTCAAACGGGTCACAAAAGGAACACCAACATCGGCAGCTGCCACGGGGAGGAGCTGAACCAGGCGGTCGTTTTCATCTGTCTTCATATGAACTCTTGGGGAAACTATGTAACAACTGGCCTCTTCGTCACTCTCAACATAACTCCCAGAACAATAGGCTGGACTTTCATAATCCTCCTCATGGTGCTCTTCATTGTTGGCATATTCCATAAAGGCAACAGAGATCCTGGGATTTAGACCTGCAATTGTAAAAACAAGCAGCACTACTCCCTTGTGAGCATGATTGGTGTCCCGGACGAACTGTTCCCATCCTAAGCCGTGCAAGCGGGTCGTCCTCCGTCCTTTGGTCACATAAACGGTGTATGTTTTCTCAAGAGTATGAAACACCATACTGTCGCCTACTACCCGGTTGAACGCTTCCCGACCGTTGCACGGTACAACCTGTGCAACAGAAACATGATAAGCGGTATTATACAATACTATGCAACAGAAACACGTTAAAGAATATTAGAAGTCGTCGTCCTACTTACGAATGACTTGCTGTGAGGACTCTCAGCTTGCAGCTGAACACTAAAATTGGCTCCACTAAGGAGGCTAGAGCACTCGTGCTTGCACAACGACATGTCATTTCCTGTTAATTAATTAAGTTAACATGTGCATAACGAATTCCTATACCATAGCAATTCAAGCTAGTTTTGAAATAAATATGAGTTTAAGTCATACAAATGTGGACATCACAAATTCGTAATACATGATATGCAAACCAATAAGCTATCTAATTGAGAACTAATTAAAACTAGACAACATGCTGCACAAAATTCATAAAAAAGCTAGTTCAAGCTAGTTTCGAAATAAATATATGAGTTTAAGTCATACAAATGTGGGCATCACAAATTCGTAATACATGATATGCAAACCAAGAAGCTATCTAATTGAGAACTAATTAAAACTAGACAACATGCTGCACAAATTCCTAAAAAAAGCACAACACAATTTCTAAAATAAACTGAAAACTAGGGTTAGAACGTGCAGCAAACCAAGGAGTTAGCTGCTGCACGGCGAGGCAAGATGTGCTGTGAGGACGGGCCGGTTCGGAGGGGTAGAGTCACGCACGGCGGCAGGAAGGCGCATCGACGGGGAACAACTGCGGGCAGGCGCAGCCGCGGGGAACTGCTACGCGCAGTCGCATCTTAATGGAAACGGTGGCGGGAGGCAGGGAGTGAGGGGAACGGCGACGGGGAGGCGAGAAGCGAGGGGAACGGCGGCGGGGAAGGCGGGGAGTGAGGGGGGTGAGGGGAACGGCGATCGGGAGGGGGGGAGCGAGGGGAACAGCGGCGGGGAGTGAGGGGAACGGCGGTGGGTAGGCGGGAAGCGAGGGGAATGGCGGCGGGGAAGGCGGGAAGTGAGGGAGGTGAGGGGAACGGCGGCCGGGAGGCGGGGAGCGAGGGGAACGGCGGCGGGGAGCGAAGGGAACGGCGGCGGGGAAGGCGAGGAGAGAGGGTGGCGGTGGGGAGGCGGGCGAGGGTTTGGTGGGGAGGTGGGCGAGATTTCGATTTGTGGCCTGGCGGCAAGAGGGGAAAATTTCACCCTCTCGTTTTCGATTTGGAAACCGGAATTTTTCACTTTGCCGCCAGTTATTCACAGTCCGTACCATCCGGATATGTTTGTTCACTCCGAGATTTAACAAAATCCAAAATACTTACAAAACATTCAAACAAAAGTAAAGATAAATGATTCATCTACATATGAATTAAGAAAAAGACTAAAACATATTATATTTAAAAACGGAGGGAGTATGAATGTAGACATGCATGTGTGTAAACCTTGAACATCTTAGATTTATATGGTTAATTAACGGAGGGAGTACTTCAAACCTATATGAAAGAACTTTCCACAAAATATGAGCAATTTTAATGGTTGCAGATATTGTGCTCATAGAGTACCATTATACGGATTATTCATCCATTAACATCAATGTAGAATAAATATTTGTTCGGTATATTAAATTAGGAAACATATGGATCATAGCCGGACCATCCGGACATGTTTGTTCACTCCGAGATTTAACAAAATCCAATATACTTACAAAACATTCAAACAAAAGTGAAGATAAATGATTTATGCGTCCTAATTAATGTTACGCTGAGTTGTAGACTAAGAAATAGGTTCATATACCTAAAATAATTTATCATGTAGTACAAAACTTGTAGCTAACTTACATGGAAAAGGCCGGTTTGTAGAGATCGTGTTCTTCTTTTACAGCTGTATTTTCCTCCGTTCCACAATATAAGATGTTTTAGCAATTTTCCACATTCACATTCATATATACATGATTGTAGCTAGACATTTTTAATATAAGCAATTTAAACCTTGAACATCTTACATTTAATATGAGCTAGACATTTCAAACCTTGAACATCTTACATTATGGAACGGAGGGAGTAGCAGTGGGGAGTAGTACTTCAAACCTATGAAAGAACTTTCCACGAAATATGGATTCAGATAGTGTGCTCATAGAGTTACCATTATACTGATTATTCATCCATTAACATCAATGTAGAAGAAATAGTTCTTCGGCATATTAAATTAGTAAACATATGGATTATAGCCGGACCCTCCGGAAAGTAAATTAGCAAACATACGGATTTCGCACAATATTTGCATCATATACGGATGAATAGACAATGGGGAATTACGGATGCATAAATATAGCTCAAAAGTTATCACGTATATTGTAAATATACCAAAATATATCGAAACTTGATCTTTCCATACACTTAAACGTCCGTACCCTCCGGACTATTAGAAATGGATGACCAAATCGCATGGATGTCTCCCTGCACAGACTTTGACCACATTTTTTTCCAGTGTGAACGGCGCAGTGTCTGAAGCTCCGAATAAATGCAAATTAACTCCGGGTCCCACCGGAACCGCGGCCGGCCGTCGCAGGGCCCGAGAATCCCCTCCGGACTTGTGAGCTTTATTAACTACGGCGTCGGATGGTAGAAATCCATCCCCTCCGAGATTCCCCTTCACCTCTAACCCTAGCCGCCTCCATCCATCCGCCTCTCGCCGGCCAATCCAAGATCCGCCGCCGCGCGCATCATGCCTCACTCGAAGCTCACGCGTGAGCGCTATGCCGCCATTGCGGCTGAGATGCGCGCGGCGGCAAACATACCAGATGCGGCCGAGACATTGGCGGCGGCCATGGCGGAGGCTGCGGGGAAGATGCGCCCGCTCACTGGCTATATTACGCTGGTCTTCACCATAGCGAAGGCCGTGGCAGACGCCGTGGTGGAGTTCTTGGCGGCCCGCGCAGGCCGCAAAGGCATGCCGGCACGCTTGGTGGCCGCGGCGGCAGCAGATGGTGACGCGCATGGTGGAGAGCCAGGCTTCGACGACGGGAAATGGCGGCGGCCAGGTCGTGCTGGTGGAGAGCCAGGCCTCGGCGGTGGGCAATGGCGGCGAGGGCGAGGGCCGGGCCATGGCGGGGGCCAATGGCGGTGACGCTGGTGCTCGCCCGTCTGGAGGCCGTCAAGGCAGAGCACCGCGTGGCCTGGCAGCAAATCCAGGCCGAGCGCGTGGACGCCGCACTCATCGGGCAGATGAGGGCCGACCCCGCCTTTGTGGAGCAGAACCGCGACATCCTGGAGGCTGCGGCCGCGGCGCGCGCGCCGGCCGCGGGCGAGGAAGAGGGCGGCGAGGTGGGAGTGGACGACGAGGACATGCCGGACGCCGATACGGGAGAGGACGGCGACGACGACGACGACGAGGAGGGCATGCCGCCGGCCTTCTATGAGGACTACATGCCCGACTCGGACGAGGACAAGCCCGACCATGAGGAGGGCAAGTGTGAATCCTCAATCGAGGAAGACGAGTAGATCTTCCTCCTTTCGTTTAGACCGGCCGATCGATCGTCGAGCGGTCGATCTAGTAGTAGGTAAAGCTCGATCTCTAGCTAGTAGTATATTAGAGCTCGAGATCTGGCTAATACATTTTGCTAGGATAGCTAGCTTTGATCGATCCGCGGCCGGGGGCCGGGATCGATCGATCGATCAGCCATTGATCGATGACATATTCGCGCGCGACTTGTGCAGGGGGCGCGTGGTACATATTTTGCTAGGATAGACATGATCGATCGTATTAATTAGCACTAGCTAAGATCGATCCAATCGTTCGAGGATTTGGCCGGCAGCAGGTGCGGTGAAAATTTCATACCAACTTCACTGTATTTTGCTACTAATTATAGTAAGTTATGAACTCTGTTGAATATCAATCTGTTTAATTCCAATTTATCTATTCATGATTTTATCCACGTTTTGGCGCGCACTCTGTCTCTGTCCATGATTTTGTTCAAGTTTTCGCGCGCACTCTGTTTTCAGTCAAAATTCTCTTTCACTCTGCGCGCGAGAGTTATTTCTCCGACGGCGACATTTCCCAACCGTCTCTAATGGTTTGTACAGGCGGTGAAGTTTTCTAGCCGTCTCTAATATTTTTGTATGGGAGACGGCGAGCATAATTGGACGTCTCAGATTACATTAGAGACAACCAATCAATAGAACCGCCTGAGAAGATATGTCCCAAGCGGATGAAATTTTGATTTGGTTCGACCGGCTCTAGGTCCCGTCTACCATCTGATGTTTTGTACTAGTGCATTGGCAGTACGATTACAATGCTTATACTTAACCCTCCCAATTGAAGTTGCTAAATCTACACACTCCGAGAAAATTGTTGTTGCCGCATCCCACCATTGATTCTGGCTTGTGCAGAAGTTGATGACCTCCAGAGAATTATATTCCGCTTCAATATTATGGAATCCAAGAGAATTAGCGAACATTAACCCATTTCTCATCACAGTAGCCTCCATAGTTACAGAATTTAGTCCATGATTCGCATACTGACATTGAGCTGCAATAAACATCCCTCGATCATCTCTCAACACCGCAGCCGTAGCTCCAGCTCCAACGTCGGCGTGAAACACAACATCAACGTTTAACTTGACAACTATCGGATCAGGTTTTATCCATTGTTCAGTAGCACTTCTAATACCCCATGATGATGTCGCTTTTTTGTAGTTGCAAGTCGCTAGAATTGACAGTGGCCATCTCCAAACCGGTGGTGTGGATTCATGTGTGTAGCCTGACGTCGGATCCACCACAAGTACCAACATCCAACTAAGAGAACCTCTTTAAATCCCACGTCAGCCATAGTCGAGATTGAGTTATCCCGCTGATTCAAAAGATCCTCTAGAATAACGGAACCGGAACGATCTGTCTGAACCACACTAGAAATTCTGTCAGTTAGGCCTAATCTTCTTTAAAGTTCACATGCTGATGCCCACAAGTATAGGGGGTCGCTGAAATCTTCGTTGGGAAGTATTACCCAAATTTATAGTTCGACACGATGGGAACACAAGAATACCAATAAGACTTTGGCAATTGAGGCGTCACTCTCAACCACACCTGTATATCAATAAACTTGCAGCAGTGATAGTGATGGCAGTAGTATGATTCAAGTAGCAAATAGAACAGCAGTAATGAACAAGGGTTTCCTAGTTTTCACTGGAAAAGTGAAAGTGTAACTCAGAGATTTAAAACGTAGGCATGAGGTGATAGCGGGGTGTTGCATGAATAAGATTGATCATATAATAAGATATAAATAGCAATGGGACTTATCTCTAACTCTGATATATGTAGGTATGTGTTCCATAATTAGTTGTGCGTACTAACCAAGAGAATTTGCACAACTTCTATTGTCCTACCTGCCCATTTCACCGGGGCCAACTTGGAACTACAGGTAATTAAGGTCTACCCTTTCGAATAGCCCGGAACAATGCATTAACACTTCATGAACACATAGAATCCTCAAACTAAAACATCTCCCCCTTGTTTTCCCTATATGTCACTTTTAGGGTTCGCAGGTTCAACATAATAGCAGGTGATACACTTTGCAGATAGATACCAAACTCAATTATATGATGAAGCAAATTAAGTTCAGTACTGAAATCATGCCACTCGGGCCCTAGTAATAAGCATTAAGTATGGCATAAGTGCATCAACACAATACAAAAATATCCTCAAGATAAACCCCTAAGATCTCGGACAACGGGTATCATTACATGATCAATCTCATCCAATCCCCATCCACCTCACATGCCTACAGCGGACTACTCACACATGGTGATGGAGAGGGAGCTAATGGTCGATGGAGATGAAGGCGGTGAAGACGGTCTCCGGATCCCTCCACCGGAGGAGAAATCCTGGATCAATCTGTCTCCGAAAACAAAGATCGTGGTGGTGGCGGCGGTGTGTTTCGCGAAAGCTCCTCTGCTCTTAGGGCACCCACTTTTTCGTATATATGAGGGGGTACGTGAAAAGCCGACGGAGAGGCGGCGCCCGAGGCTCCAGATAGGTGGGCCCACGCGGCCCAAGGAACTGTCCGCGTGGGGCCCCCTCTTTTGGGCCTCCGGCGCTTCCTCGTGTCCATCCTTTGCACGTTGTCCTCCTTTTCCATAAAAAATGACGTGGTATTTTTCCTCGATTTAATTTCCTGCAAAAATAACCAGAAACGAGACTTTGCTAAAAACAGTGTCAGATTCAGCAGGTTTATTCAAATATGGGAAGATTCTGGAGCAAATTATGAAGCAAAGTGCTTGGAAAAGTAGATGCATTTTAGGTGCATCAACTCCCCCAAGCTTGGCTCGTTGTTTGTCCTCGAACAACTCAAACGTAGTGCAGAAGCGATAAAAAGACTTTGACAAGAACTTTGCATTGCATATGTAACACCGTTTAATACCAACAAGTATTCAAGACATAATTTCCATAACAAATAACAAAATGCTAGCAAAGGTATATCTAATCAGTGTTAAAGCATTTATACATGTTGCAAGAGAAATATCATGAACTGTCAATACTTGGATGAGTTTGCCCAACTGTAGAAATAAACAAAGGTTCTTGCATCGCTTTTAATTGAATCAAGACAAGATTTTTGAGATCTTTTGATTCTTTCTTTTATTGACTAATGAACTCATTGTGCTTACAACCTTGCTCTCAGTTTTATCAAACCATTTGGTGTTCCCTATTATGACTCATATGCTTGACCAACTAGAGGTTGAAAGTCTCATGCCCCGTGAATACGAGTACCTACACCATGTGCTACTCAACTCTGGTCACTAGGCAAGTTCGAGTTTTTCAGTCATTGCAAGTAATAAAAGCGTCATCAAGAGCGTCAACTGGGGTACCTCTTGTCCCAAGACATGGAACAAGCCCATGTCCAAATGACAAGACAAACAGACAATGAACAATCTCAGCACTCTTTTATTTACTATTTGTATAGCTTTTTATTATGATGTGCATCACTGAATGTTCACTATGGTACGCTGTAAATGTCCACCATGAATGATGCATGACTTAGGTTGGCGGCCCAGGCGTCTCTCTAGCCAATTATTCTTACTCCCCAAACTTACTAAGTTTCCACATTTATTTCGCACATGATAAGCATCCATAAACAAAGATACATGATATCAACTAAATATAATTTAGTGCAATGTTGAAAGCTTTCCATGTGTCAGCACATTTAAGTTAACTCCCAACCACTAAGCTTGTCAAGCATATGACTTCGTGTTTATCATTTGAAAAAAAAATTATTCCCTGGTTGGCAAGTTTAGCAAGCACAATGGGATGCGTAGACCTTTGTTTAGAGCCACAATTACTCAACTCACATCCAAGTGTTGTCGCTACATATTATCTCACTTGCATCATAATATAACATACTAGAACACGGAGCAGATAAACATTTGCTACCACTTCCGTAGATGTTAAAGACACTATGATGTGCGTATTTGCTGTTATTAAAAAGTCCACATAAGCAGGGCAAAGGTGTCATACCTTTCATCCACTTCACGCACATCAACTCATCATTGTTGTTCTCCTCTCCCAATTTGAACTGCGCAATAAAAACTCAAATTTGCCATAAAATGCTACTGCATACAGTACTGTTTTTACCCTACCTAGACACTTCAGAAAAATCTCATAATTTACGGGTGTGTAGGTTATGAAAAGTTGCAGTAGTGGTTAAAACTTTAGCTCATTCGGAGTTACAGAGAAAATATGAAAAATAGAACAGTGAGCAGTTTTCAGCAATTCCTGCACCTCCGTTTTCACTTTGGATTCAATAAAACGAAAATGTTTTTGTTCTTTTTAGTTCTAAGATGCCTGAAGTAACTAAACAAAAGAAACAAATGAAATCTTTTTGTGTTTTTGTGATTTTTAGAATAAGAAACTAAAACATAACAAAATAACAGTGATATAACATAATGAATGGAAAGGGAAGGAGGTACTCCCCCAAGCTTGCGATCAAGCTAGTATCCCGGGTAGTAGTTGTATCCACTTCCACGACCAGGGAAGTAACCATATGGGTAGCCTTGCATTCCTGAGCCTTGGGGCTCCTCTCGAGGTTGGTAGCCTTACATCCCTGAATCTTGTGGCTCCTCTTGAGGCGGCATCTCTTCCACAGTCCATTTTTCGGTACTCCTGTCAAAAAGGTCAGCACGGGGGAGCCTAATGGGCACTCTTTGTCCATTAGTACTCAAATAGTTATACCAATAATGATCCCCATGCATCACACTTATATCCATATGGGTAGTCAAAGCAAAATCGAGTAAATTGGACTCCATCATAGGAGTACCCATGTTATCACCATAACCTCTTTCATCTTTAATGTATTCATACACTAAAGTAGCAATAGCACCAGCATAAATAGGGGTTTGATCAGTAATATTTCTACTCACAGCCGTATGCAAGGATCTAGCAAGAATGACTCCCAAGTTATACTCACCTATGGTGTTTTCTTTTGCACATTTAAGTAAATAAACCATTGGTCCCGTGCAAGCAGAATTGTTGTCTCTAGCAAGAAATCCTCTTGCAAGGAACAACGCAAAGTATCTCAAACTTGGGTGCTGTATATGAGTAAATTTTCCCCTATTCAATCTATCATGAGAGTTAACAGAAATAGAGTGCCAAAATGCAACAAGCTCCTGGTTGGAGTCAGCACGGGTTTCCTCCCAACTACCCCTGTTTTCCACACCAATAGCTTTGCAAAACTCCGCCAAAGACATAACAAGGCGCTCCCCCCTCATAGTAAATTTACAAACAAAGGTAGGAGGGGGTTATCGGGGGAATACTTTCTGGGTTAAACCGCGGCCCGGTGCGAGTTACTTTACTCGCATAGACAAAAGCCCACATGGGATCAAGCCCAACATCTAACCGCCGCAAGGGGAAGAATCTAGAAGACACGGAAACGAGCTAGTTTCCGGATAGGTCCCAGATAGTATATTCCTTGTGGAGAAAGTTTCCTTTGTAACCTGACGAGCCTCTGTGTATATAAAGAGGACTCGCAGGACTAGAGAAAAAGCCCTAAAAACCCTAGCTCATACGGCGAGTACCAGATCGGATCGCCTCCATTGTAACATCGATTATCATATCAATACCAATCTAGGGTAGGCAGGAAGTAGGTCTTTTACCTCACATTGAGGGGGCCGAACCTGGGTAAATCTGTGTTGATCTTTGTTCCTGCGATCCCAAGCTCGGAGATGCTTGACTCGCGTAATCCCACACCTACGAAGTCATCTATGACACCTGACGTGACAAACCCACGACAGTTGGCGCCCACCGTGGGGCCTGCGGTCAAGAGCGTCACGTTCCGCGCAGGATCGAAATCAGGCTTCAAGGACATCGCCATCGGCCAGGTTGAAGACATCAATGGAGTCCCCTTCATCGACGACTCAGAGTGGGGACCCGAGGCGGATCACATCGAGTTTGGATACATTGTGCCCATCGGATCAGTGAAAGTTTTCGTCGGATCCGTCAGTCGCATGCCTATAGATGCGACTCAAGGAATCGAGTAGGGGGAAACTGCGGCCGGTCAGGGTCCGCGTGTTGGAGGAACTGCAACAAGCTACAGCAAGACTACCCATCCCCTTCCGACAAGGCCTGTTTGGGGATCTCTACCAAATCAGGAAGGAGACCCAAGATTGAAGAAATTGAAGCTATCAGGACGGAACTCTATGAAGAGGCGCAAAGACTCGCGGCTGAGCGCGAAAAACTCCAAGAAGAAGGTCGACGACTCCGTCGCTGGCAGCCAAGGCATCAGGCGGTCCGAACCAAGACGACATCTGAGCGCAAGAAACTCCAAGAAGAAGATTGGCGACTCCGTCGTTGGCAGCAAAAGCATCAGATCAAGATGGACAGAGGAGAGATGAAACCACAGTTCCACGGCGACCCGGAGAGCAACGTGCATGCCGCGATAGGAATATTGTCGAGGATAGCACCGGTTGGAGACACACGAGCTGATAAGGAAGCTCGCCATGCGATCGATCTACTGCAAACCGCTGCCTTACAACAAGCAAATATGTATGGAGTCACGCCCAATGAGCCGCAACACGAGGTATCATGGGGAGGAGAAAAGTGCAGCGTCGAAGAAGTGGTCAACCAGCTAGCAGGTTTGCAGGTATCATTGGAAAGAAAAGAAATAGAAGGCGAGTCACAGGCGTCCGGGGGACTCAGCCAGCCCAGATTGAAACTGACTCAGATGAAGATTCAGCGCCAGTAAACTCCTATTCATTATTGAAAGGACCAGCATGTTTTGGAGAGGAAATACGGCTCACTCGTTTCCCCCCGAACTTCGGTGAGTCGCAGCGAGTCACCACCTATCGCAGCGACCAAGACCCTGCCTTATGGATAGAAGATTATGAGGCAAGCATGACAGGGACTGATGTAACTCAGGAAGTGCGCGCGAAATATTTCCACTTGGCAATACAGGGAGAAGCCAGGGATTGGCTGTTAAAGCTGCCATCAAAATCAATAAGCACATGGGAAGACTTGAAGGACAAGTTCATCAACAGATTCCAAACAGAAGACATGAAAAACCTTAGACAATGCGTTCAAAAGGAGGACGAATCAAGCGGTGACTGGATCAAGAGAGTCGCGGAGATCCTTGGTTCTGCCAAGAACTTAACAGTACAGTCTGCAATACAAGCTATGAGGAAGAACTGTAGATTTGAGCCGCTGGTGCACAAGTTAAGTCGCGCTGAGCACAAGATTGCTAGTTTCGACCAGCTTTTGGCAACAGCTGACAAGTACGCAAAGACAGATAAGGGGACAGGCGGCTTATCACAGAACCCAACAGAGAAATTGCAAGTCGCGCAAACTGAACATCGTGCACACCAGATGAAGGAGCAAGGAAGTGATAAGGCCTCATTCCCTAATAACTGCAAGGGGATCTTTGACGTTCCCTGCGACTTACATCGCAGGAGAGATGGCAGGCCAGCGAGTCACACAAAGGCGCAATGTCATTATTACCGGAGGTGGAAAGAAGGCGACACGCCAGATGCGGTCGCAGTGGATCAATGCAGCACAAGAATAAATCTAGCTCTCATCAAGGCCTGACGTTTTACCTAGAAGGAACATAGGACAGTTTCATACAGTGGAAGTACAAACAACGGATGGAGCCGGAGGCATGCCAGATTTCAACGCCAGAAAGGTACCAACGTTGGACAGAGCGATCGGTTATTTGGAGTCGCGACGATCACCCCCCAGAAGTAAAAGATCCAGGACAGCCAGCTCTTGTGGTCACGCCTGAAGTCGCGGGATACAAGTTAAGTAAGGTCCTAATGGACGGAGGAGGAAGAGTAAACATCCTATATCAAGACACGCTCCGAAGAATGAATATACCCGAGTCGCGCTGCGACCATCCAGGAAAGAAATTCAAGGCATAATCCCAGGAGCTGTTACGCGACCAATCGGAAAGATAACCCTGAAGTTAGCTTTGGGACAGAGCGGAACTTCCGCACAGAGCTCCTAGACTTTGAGGTTGTAGCAGTCAAGAGCTCATATCATGCGATCTTTGGAAGAGAAGCCTATGTCAAATTCACCCCGCCCCTGCTACGTCTACCTACAGTTAAAATACCGGGACCAAACGGTGTTATTACAATATATGGAGACAGGCAGAAAGCGTTAGAATGCGAGAACGCAGGCTCAGCACTCGCAGAAGAAGCTTGCATCGCCAACTCCTCACATGGATATCAGTCGCAGATCGGTAATCGCAGCTCAAAACGAGTCGCGTTGGAGGTACCGCGGAGGCGGCCAACAGGATGCAGCCACCGGATGGTAAATTCCCACCGAGAAGTCGCGCATCAGCAAGATAATGCCCCAGAGGTCGCTTTGATACAAAAAGAAGACAAGAAATGGCGCATATGCATAGACCCAGCCTCGATCAACAACCCCAGCCAAAGAGGTTCAGTTATCGTGAGTCCTTACAAAGCAGACTCAACTCAACATAAGTCGCAGCTCAGCGGCTAATCTCTAACAAACTTGCTTCTGCTTCAACATGAAACACACATCGGAGCTATCATGCTCGACCCGAGTCGCTTTTAGCGACTCAAAATTGAACCAATCAGGTGTTCAACCCACTCCGTTAGGAGTATTAATTCGCAACTAAGTGCGATGAGTATCAAGTATGCATGGCCTGCGGGGAACAGAAAACCGCATTAAAGGGCCTGCATCATCCTGTAACACCCTGTAAGAAATCGAGTGATTATGAAATAAAGCCGGCACCCTTGACATTCAAGGGCTTGTCGTTTCGCCTCAACTATCATTGAGTCGCTGAGTCTTTTGAATTTCATATATCACTGACCCTTGAGGGCTCCTTACGAGCATCGCGAGTACCAATCGCACCTCAAATTTTGCCAAACGAGTGGCAATCCTTAAGCTAGAAGCGTCTTGCATTATGCGGCCAAAGTACTGGGGTGTGGCGTCAATCGAGCTTGATTGCCTATCATGGCCGCTCTCGACCCTGAACACACATGTTCCTAGGAAATACTGAGCCGCGCGAGCGTCTACTTAATGGAATTATCATGAAAAGAACCTGCTTATAGGTCACCAAAATACTGTTTATAATACATGAATGTCTTACAGACTAACGGGCATGTCCCACATTATTTATTTTTTCTTCCGAGCTACAGGAGCGGGAATTGGCGCGGCTTGTCTCGCGGTTGCAGTCGCAGGTGCCCTAATAATCAGGGCGCCGCCAGACGAGGCAGAAGGGCCACCAGATCCTGTTGATGGAGTAGTAGCCCGGGATGACTCAGCTCCTGTGGACTTTTCCTTTGGCACCTTGCTCCCATCAAGATTGAATTTTTCGAGATAAGTGCCCAAGTCTAAATTATCAACAAATTTTGTGGCATATCCGCGCATCCCTTTCCAGATATCGAAGTATTCGCTTATTGGCAGTTCAGTATCATCCGCGCTCATCGCCCGGCCGTGGCGAGCAATCTTGCCAACATCTATTTCTGGATAATATGCTCGGAGCAATGTCAAGACATGCGCGGCTCCGGCGCGAGCAGAGGATCGTTTCCAATCAGAGACATAATGCGGAGCCTTGAGCAGTTTATTTATCCAATACTCGCAAGATGTTGGGCCATCAGTCGCAGGAGAGATTACCGTCATGACTTCCTTGGTAACCTTTAAGAAGCGCTGACTGAAGTCTGACAGATATACCAGTTGATCCTTCAAGTTGGAGCGGGACACTGGGGCCTCAGGCCCTATGTCAAGAAAGAAAAAAGTCAGCGACTCACGTTGGCTACCCAAAATATATATGATTAAAGGAATAAAAGACGAACCAGCAAGCTGCAGGATGGCTGATTTGACGATGGAGCCAAAACCCTCAAAGGCTTTGAACAGCGAGTTATATTTTTCATCTCGCGCGGCGAGTTCCTTTGCGTGGTCTCCTTCAGACGATCAATCAATTCAGATTTAAGAGTCAGCCCTTCTCGCAAAGATCTAATGACTTCGTCTTTCTCCATGAGTCGCTGCCGCATATCTGCTTCAAGTTCTTTAAATTGCTCTTCACAGGAGTCGAGTTGACCTTTGAGAGATTTTATTTCCTGAGACTGGTCCCTAATGACCTCATTATGCCGCTCCAGGGAGATTGCATCACTTCAGGCTGATCTATGGAAATGCCCTTACCCTTTATTGAGCCAGAAGCATCAAGCAAGGACAGTTCAAGCTGAAAATAAACAGAGCAAAATGCATGGGTAAACTATCCAGGAACTTGGGGGCTCGAGATTTGGAGCCAAGAAAAGAATCAACACCCCGTGCAATGACACAAGGTTTTGATCCTTGGGGGCTATGGTATATGTACCTGGCGGCTTGAAGAAAATTGCTCAACTAGGCCGCGCAGCAGAGCAGCATGCTTATCTCCAGCAGCAATTATGGCATCCGCAATTGACTTAGAACTATTTCCTGGAGCTGGAATTCTATCTTCAGTAGATACCCTACCAACAGCAGGAGTTGCGGATGGAGCTGCGACTGGAGTTGTGACAGGAGCCGCATCAGCAATACCTTCCTCCAGGGATGGCCTTGGATGAGTCGCACCATCACTATTTCCCACGTTTTTATCATAGCATCATCCTCGCTCATAGCTGGCTGAGAAGAAGCGGTATGAGAATTTGACTTGGTATCCTCTTCAACCATGGCCCTGCAAAATATTGATGGATTAATAAGCCGACCCAGCAGAGCCGTAACATTGAAAAGAAGGCGAACCATACCCAGAGGCGACACGGATACTCTTCATCAGGCAACCAGAGGAAGGAGAAGATAAACCTTGCAAATCTGAACCTACAGAGTGTGAAAAGAAGTGGTGATCAGCAATTCCTTGCCAAAAATACGCAAGCACAAAAGGAAAAGGAGAAAGTCGCAAACAACTACCCGAGCTCATTGAGAAGCAGTCCTTTGCAACAGCCTCGGAAGAAAAAGCGGTCTTGTCAGGATCAGCAAGTTTTAAAGATTTGGCAGTTCTTCTTTCTATCAGTAGCGCCAAGGCTTTGCGGCGTTTCTCAGGCTGCGGGGGTCTTCTGAGCTCTCGCATGACAAACGTTTTGAGGACCTGCGAGGCACCTCAGGAAGTTCCAAGAAAGGTGTATTTGGAGTCGAGGACAGAGAGCGTCGGCCATTTGTTGCTCCTCTTCAGAAGCGCTACCCTCAGGCTCGGAGACAATGTCGTGCATAATTGTATCCTTGCCAAGGGCTGCGGCTTGCTTTGACGACTCAGCCGCGGCTTCTTGGTAGAGTCGGCGTCCTCTGAGGAAGAACCCAGAAATAGGGATCGATCTGAAAAGGAGCTCGGGTCAGCAATAATTAATTTTGAAGAAGGAATTTTGGAGGAAACAAGTTACAAGTAAACATTACCACAAAAGGCTTGTGCTCAGCCCAGAAGGGAGCAAGCCCGACGTTATCATACGAGTCGATATCTCACTCGTCACTCGGCGAATGAAATTTATCCATTCCCCCTTGTCCCAGTCTTCAGGGCAAGTACGGTCGACGTCGTTTGCGTCACAAGTGAAATCCATTATAAGTCGCGAGCGGCGACTCACAGGCTGAATTCGCCATTTAGTCCAGCAAGATATGAGATCTAATCCAGTGAGACCGTGGAGTGTCAGCGCCCTCACCTTGTCCAAAAGGGATTCGATAAAGGGCAACGAAGAAGGATCAGATTTAGAAGACAAGCATCGGTAGCCTCGAAGGGAAGAGGAGACCAAAGAGGAAGAGGAATTTCACCCTCAGGAGAAATGTTTTTGCAATAGAAGAATGTTCTTTGCCAATCCTTAATTTTGTTGGCAAGGGCTAGTTTTGGGAAAATACTACCCTACGGCGTTGGAAGGAAACGGCGCCGCATTGGAGAAAGGGACCATCTGTGGTTTCCCTTTGGCTATTGCAATTGAAAAGAGCAAGCCAGAAATCTATTGAAGGCGGGATACCTAGATAATCTTCGCAGAGGACGTGGAAGTTGCTCACTTGCAACATCGAATTAGGGCCAATATCATGGAAGCGGAGACCCAACCGCTGCATCAAGGAACGGAAGAAGAGAGAACCTGGAGGCTTGAACCCGCGCTCAACATGCTCCGCGAATATCACTACTTCTCCTGGTTGAGGGTCGAGAATTACCTCCTCACCGGCCGCTCGCCATTCGCATTGATCTTTTGGCGGAAGAAGGCCCCGTGCAGTTAAGGATTCCAGAAAATCCTCGTCGATCCACGAACCTTCCCAGTTGCACTTGCGGCGAGACATTTTCTCAGATTGATGGAGATCTTCACCAAAGGATTGTGAGTACGAGAAGCGGGATCAGAGGCGGCGGAAAGAAGCAGCGGATGCGTGATACAAGTCTTGATGCAGGACGTTGGAAAAAACGATAAGCCAGGGTAAATAGCCCAAACGCGAAAGACGTTTGGATCTGAAAATCAACCGTCAAGGCAGGCTAAGTCACGCCATTGAGCCGTCAAGAAGAGTTATAAGTCGCAGATTGGAAATATGAAAATTGGAGTTCAGCTGGGATAATTCATGTGCGCGGCTCGGGGGCTTGTTAAGACAAAGAAGCCTTCACTCGAAATCCAAGCTAAACTTGGGGGCTAATGTCGGGGGAATACTTTCTGGGTTAGCCCACATGGGATCAAGCCCAACATCTAACCACCGCAAGGGGAAGAATCTAGAAGACACGGAAACGAGCTAGTTTCCGGATAGGTCACAGATAGTATATTCCTTGTGGAGAAAGTTTCCTTCGTAACCTGACGAGCCTCTGTGTATATAAAGAGGACTCGCAGGACCTAGAGAAAAAAGCCCTAAAAACCCTAGCTCATACGGCGAGTACCAGATCGGATCGCCTCCATTGTAACACCTCGATTATCATATCAATACCAATCTAGGGTAGGCAGGAAGTAGGTCTTTTACCTCACATTGAGGGGGCCGAACCTGGGTAAATCCGTGTTGATCTTTGTTCCTGTGATCCCAAGCTCGGAGATGCTTGACTCGCGTAATCCCACACCTACGAAGTCATCTATGACACCTGACGTGACAAACCCACGACAGGGGTGCCTTACTCTTCTTACCGTGCTTGTAGATCTCAGGGCCCTCAAACCTGAATGTGGAGAGGAATTCTCGCGAGAGTTCCTTGTATGTACCTCGTGGATTTTGGGCAAACTCAAGCAAACCAGTTGCATTGGCAAAGGTGTCGAAGTCTTCTTTCATCCCCCACTGCTCAAGAACATGGGGGTCTTGCCATCTAGTTGTATGTATCTTCAGCTTCTCCCCACAAAAACTACATCATCCTCCCAAAGATGGTTGTCATCATAATTAAGGGAGACTTTAGATGTTCTTCTCCTCAGTCTTGAGCTCATCCCAAGCAATGCCTTGCCTTTGTTCATCATGGTACCTTGCTGCCCATAAATAATATTCAACAAAAATTAAGATGTAGCACTCTAAAACAACATTGAGCCATCCATAACTAGTCTCCATATCAATATCATGCATCCATATCAACTAGAAAACTTAAATCCATGGATTTCTCAAGCATATTAGGTGACACCTAGTGCAGTAAAATACTTCATACATGAGGCACAAGAACAAAAAATAATTGGATGGGTGGAGGAGTCACATACCAAGGAGCAATCCCACCAAACAGATTTGAAAAATTTGCCCTAAACTTGGAGATCCAAGGATAGCAGGAAGAACGAGCTCGGGAAAATTTGGGAAAAATACCTGGAAGTGGTTTTCTGTCGAGGGGAAGGAGATGGCATAGGAAACTCACCTAACACCACCTGGGGACAAAGTTGGTGGGTCCCATGCGGCCAAGGAATCTGGCCGCGTGGGACACCCCATTTTGGTCCCTGGTGGCCTCCTGGTGTCCCACTTCTGGCAGATGGTCCCTCTGGTTAAATAACTTACCTCCAAATTTTTCTGGAATTTTCAGAGACAATTTTCTAAAGAGAATTTTTCAAAACTTCATATTCTGGAATTTCTGAACTCTGAAATAATTATGATTATGCATATAATCTAAAATTCTAAGATAAATAAAATTAAAATGCAATACAAATTTTTATGGGAATCAAGTTTTCATCATTTCCACATTAGTAATGAGGTTGATCAAGTCTCATTAATAATATGCAAAAGATATAATACATGATTCTTATTTGTATTGCATTCTTGCCTGCATCTCACTGTGATACCTTTCAGCTGCCTGTATGGAGTTCTGCTCCTGATCTGCAAGTTTATGTTCTAGCTCTCGGATGCGTGTAGCTGAAACAGAGGACTTCCTGGAGCTTGTTGCGACGCCCAATCTTGGTAGGAATGTGCTGTTGCAGGTGGTGGTTGGGCTTTTCTCGTTCAGAACTAGCTGAACAATTTGCAAATCAGTCAATTCAGGTTCATCTTCATTGCGTGGCGCCGCTTTTTTTTCCACCATTTTATCCTGCATAAAGATTAGAATCATTGCATGGACAACATACAAAACTGGAATATATAAATTTTGTGCTAATATGAAATATTTCTTACGTAAGCACTTTTTGCTTCAGCGCTCATAATGTTATCCTTGTTAGTGTGTGTCATTCTATAAAATTCAATTGGAGAGGTTTGTTCTTCCTGCTGCTTAGCCTTCTGTTTGAAAAAAGTAGAATGGACATTAGCATTGTGCACTGTGTATGACAGAAGTATAAACTGTATGGGGAAATTTTGAACACTTACTACATGTTCATAGTGAGCAACATAGCTTCGAGATCCAGTGGTATGGTACTGTTTCACAGCTTCTCTGTTCTTTCCATTTTTACACACACTCCCTATGTTCAGTACATGCATTTTATTTATCCAGATCAGAGAAATGTAAGAATTGAGTAGCTGTTATTGAAAGGAATAAGATTTATGTACCTGGTACTTCTCATCAAACCATCTGTTCACCAGTTCTTGCCAGCTTTTCTCTTCTACATGATCTGGCTTTTTAAGATATGCTTGGTCCACTGTCAGATTTTTAATTTGGGGCCAATACTCCTTCTTAAGCATATATCGGAATTGCCGAATACTAACTTGCAGCATATCAGTGCACACATCTTGGGCCACTTCATCATTTCTGTCCATAGTAAACTTTCCCTGCAAAATAGTGATGCATTAATCAGTAGATTCTTAGAGAGTTGATCATGTAACATAATAATTAGGTAAAACAGATATTGTACTGGACTCACCGCTACTGTATTTATAGCATGAGGAATGACATGTGTGAGAGTTGCATCTTTTTTGTACTGTGTCCAGTGTGTTGCAAGCGGCATTTTGGCACGGATGTGAATACCAACCTCACTGCTCAGCATTGCTGACTGGATATAATCCTTGGGTCTCCTGACACCGGCAGTGAAATCAATTTGCATCTTATTGCCACCATTTCTTCTTGTGTACTCATGTAGTCCATGGCCCATAGTAGGTCTGCGTCCACCTCTCTTTCTCTTTGTACGGTCAGATGCTGTCAATGTCTCTGAAATAAGAGAGATGAAATGATTAACTTTTATATGAAAATATGCGTTACGGTGTGTAGTTTTTTCGGACTTTAATACCATGCCGTTGAAAGTTCACAATTTGATTTTCTTCAGGAGATGAGTTGCTGCCTCCAGATGTCATGATCTGGTTAGGTGAGGGTGCTCCTTCAGTGTTCTCACCAGCAGTGGCCGTGGGCCGATCAGATGCCCCAGCTTCAGGTTCAGTTGTTGCCATTGATCTTGTTGCAATGTTGGATGGTGGAACTTCTGGTCTGGAACGCTTCTTCTGTGCAACTGTTGTAGAACCAGCAACTATCTGCAAGCAAAGTAGAGGCTACATTAGTAGGAATCATTTAGCATGTATTTGCTATCAGAGTTCAGATATAGTTCCACAGACCTGAGATGAAGTTTTGCCGACAGTGCGCTGATCCTCATCTGAATGAAGGTCATCCTCAGCAGTAGCTATCTCTTCTGGATTCGGTTGGTACGAAGGGTCCTCTTCTACCTCCTTGTCTTGGCAGTTTGTGTTCTTTTGATTGTTACTTGTTCCTTTTTGTTGCCCACCAAACACTAATGAACGTGCAAAACCAGAGAAATCTTGTTAAACTTTGTGGTCAGGACCATATTTTTCCGCCAATTTTTTTTGGAAACGTACAACATTTTCTTCCAATTCTCTCTCCTTCTGAAGCTCATATGGCGGTTTGATGGGTTTTTCTGTCTCCGCTGAAAAATATGAATAGTTGTTCAGAGTGCTGCAGTGTCTATGAAGATGGGAATGGAAAAATCGAACCAAATACATGACCAATAGTCGGAAGATAGATCTGTATCAGTACACGAACAGATATGTACCTACAAACTACGATGCGGGATGGCAGAGATCGTAGAGCAGCACGGCATGATTGTCTAGAGAAGAAAATCGATAAACCCTACGTATGATGTCGGTGATTGGATCGTAGAACCTTCGGAACCAATCAATCCAATCATGTGGTGTGTATGAACACGTAGAACTCACTGCTAACATGCCCTGATCTATCAAGTATGCAAGATCTAGATATAGGACAAAACGGACCGATAGATTTACCTTGGCGTTTCTTAGAGGGCGCCTTCTTCGGCGTCTGCGCGCGATGATCGTTGCCCTTGACGCCTCGATGAGTGCCGGCCATGGCGTCCACCGGGGAGGTAGAGGCGAGATGGCAAGAACGGCCGGCGAAGACACCGGATCTGGGTGAGCACGAGAGGATGAGGTCTGGGGGTCGGGAGTTAAGATGCACGTAAATCATGGGGGACGCACGACGTATATGAGAGAGGGCGAAATATTTGAACGGTGGGGTGCACGGCAGGAGTGGAGGGAACGAAAAAAATTGGGCGTTTTGGGAGCGTAGTACTAAAATTTGGAGGGAACAAGTTTTTGCCGTGAAAGAAAAAAGATTTTTCTGCAAATGGAACTGTACATGTTTATTTTATTGTAAAAAAATACCTGAAACAGAATTAAACGCATAAAAAAATCAAAATTTCATATGTATAAACTCATAACACTGATCATGTAGGTGAACTTGGGACTGATTAAATGTTGTCAAATTCATGTAGAAAATTCATATCAAAAAAATTCACCCATGTGTGGACCAACATCGATCATGTCGGTGAATGGCTCTTTTTGAAGCTAGGTGCACTTTGAACATTCAGATTGAGATGAAATTTTTTGTGAGTGGTCATGAAGGGCAAGTATGTGTGTTTGAGGAGTTTCAGGATTTTCTGACAATTGTAGGTGTTTGTTTATTTTTCTTCGAAGAAAAAGGATAGAAAATGAGTAAAACCCATAGAAATGCTTAATTCCATATAAAATCATCATGAACTCATGGGACTGATTAATTGTTGTCACATTCATGTAGAAAATTCAAATCACAAAATTTCACAAAGGTTTGGTGTTGTTTGATGTGAATTTACACTAATAAGGGCATTTTGGGCATAACGGCTGAAACGTCGATCCCGGAAGTTGTTTCAACCTTTGCATATGTGTGTTGTGGTGCAAACTCACCACAAATATATCTGAATGTTCACCATTGTGTGATTTTGTTTGAAAACACTTGTGAAGCCTCATGTTGGTTGGATCCACCCATGTGTGGACCAACATCGATCATGTCGGTGAACAGCTCTTTTTGAAGCTAGGCGCACTTTGAAGATTCAGATTGAGCTGAAATTTTTTGTGAGTGGTCATGAAGGCCAAGTATGTGTGTTTGAGGAGTTTCAGGATTTTCTGACAATTGTAGGTGTTTGTTTATTTTTCTTCGAAGAAAAAGGACAGAAAAGAGTAAAACCCATAGAAATGCTTAATTCCATATAAAATCATCATGAACTCATGGGAGTGACTAAATGTTGTCACATTCATGTAGAAAATTTAAAATCACAAAATTTCACAAAGGTTTGGTGTAGTTTGATGTGAATTTTCACTACGAAGGGCATTTTGTGCATAACGGTCAAAATGTTGATCCCGGAAGTTGCTTCAATCTTTGCATATGTGTGTTGTGGTGCAAACTCACCACAAATATATCTGAATGTTCACCATTGTGTGATTTTGTTTGAAAACACTTGTGAAGCCTCATGTTGGTTGGATCCACCCATGTGTGGACCAACATCGATCATGTCGGTGAACGGCTCTTTTTGAAGCTAGGTGCACTTTGAAGATTCAGATTGAGCTGAATTTTTTTGTGAGTGCTCATGAAGGCAAAGTATGTGTGCTTGAGGAGTTTCAGAATTTTCTAACAATTGTAGGTGTTTTTTTATTTTTCTTCCAAGAAAAATGACAGAAAATGAGTAAAACCCATAGAAATGCTAAATTCAATATAAAATCATCACGAACTCATGGGACTGACTAAATGTTGTCACATTCATGTAGAAAATTTGAATCACAAAATTTCACAAAGGTGTAGTTTGTTTTGAATTTACAGTAATAATGGCATTTTGGTGTAGTTTGTTTTGAACATTTAGTTTTCTGGCATTTTGAAGTAGCAGAAGGTACATAAATTAGAATTGAAACCTCACGAGACAATTGTCGAAAGATCATGGCATAATATATAGTAGAAACCAGTGCTGGGGTTGCAAACCATGCATACATACAAACCAGATCATGGCATAACTTGTTCATCGATCCCAAAAGATCAGCATAATAAATACTATACTAAGCAAACTACAGCAGCAGGAGATGATCAAGGCGTCCTAAGCCCGCCTCTGACGCTTTTTGCCCCTTGAGCTTCCATCTTCGGCTTTCTTGAGCACGATCTTGCGGTAGAACTCATACGTGACCCATGCATCAGTAGCTGCATACTCCAGGTTGATCTTGTCCAGTGGGATAACCCCCCACCTTTTGTGCTGCTTGTGGTGGAACTTCTTCTTCATATCATTGTACCATGGATCAATGAGTCTTGTTGCCATGGTACTCATGCCAGCCCTGTCAATCCCAGTGATCTTGAAGTACTTGTCCAGGAGATCGACGTAGTAGTCAGTAGGCATTTTCATGTGCCATGTATTCCACAACACTTTCTTGTCATCCCTGATGTCAACACTCGCAAAGGTAATTTTTTCGAATCGAAAAAAATCCACGATCGCCGGAGACTCCCAGTAGTCAGCACTGCAGTAAACAAAGTAATGTACAAATGAGGGATCAAGTAAAGTAGAATGAATGCGATGCAGTATAATTATGAACCAAATGAAGCAACTGATGTTGCTTTGCTATATCAAGAACAAATCAAGCAACTAATGTTGCTTTGCTATATCAATAACAGATCAAGCAACTAATGTATGTTCATTTGATCTTCATCTATTAGCAGGAAGAGTGGCATTATTAGTACTCAGAGCATATGAACAAGTTTAGTTGCTTTGCTATCACCTACATAAACTAGTAGTACATATTTCGGTGCAGCAATAGTGGCTCATGTGTGTGCAACATATCTAGAACCAGGCTAAAGATGGAACAGATCCAGAACTGTCTGATCTATCCAAATGTACTGATTTTCGATGAAGCATATTTCGTACTACCAATCTACGAACCAAATAAATCTCATTGCAATGCATTTTTTGAGTTACAAGTAGTACAAAATTAATTATTGGGAACAAGGGAGACACAGATGAAACAAATAAACCGGGAACAATATGGAGCATATTTAGATCCAGAACTATTTAGTCCTATCCGAATCTACTACTTTTGGATCTAGCACAGTACACATAGGCAACAATCTATTAACGAGATTCGAAGAGAGACTCAAAGGCGGAAACAAAAACCCCGAAATCGACAGATTCAAAGGGGATTAATGTCTTTACGCTGCGTAGTGGAAGACCAGCACAGGCCGGCGCATGGAGAGTTGAATCACGGCGATCTTCTTCTCGTCCTCAGCGTCATGCTTGGTGTATTTGAAGTCGGCCCATGAACTTGTGGGCTTCCTCCTTGAGCCATTCCGTGTACATGTCGAGGACGCGACGCACTTTCCAGGGGTCGTTGGTGTAGACCACCTCGGGTTGCTGGCCGTCATGGATGCGGACTTGGCTCGTCCAGGAGAAGTAGTGGCCCTCTTGCTCATCCATGGCGACGCCGCGGGGGAGACGGAAAGAGTGAAGGAGCGGAGACGACGAGAAGAGGGGAAACCAGGGGGCGGTGCGGAATATTGGAAGTTGAGACGAAACGGGAGGGGGTGGGATAAATACTCTTTCACCAATACTCGGTGATTACCACTGGGCCCGCGTGGGTTTACGTGTGACGTGCAGTCCAACTGACCGTGGGCCTACGCGGGTGTTCGTGTTGTCACGTCAAAAATCCAGCACCGCCCCTCTGCCTCTCCGCTTGACCTACCGCAATTTACTCCACCAAAGAAATAACTGGCCATCATTACCACGCCCTCCTTTAGCCGCGTCACATCTCGCCACATCTCGCCACGTCTCTCGCCGCCGCCACCTCTCTCGCCGCTGATCTTTGTTGAACTCTCGCTCCGCGTCGAGACCAAGGATGGCGCCTACCAATGGAGTACGTAATTATCATCTACGTTCGCGATCGTTGTTTCCGATTGTGAACTAATTTTTTTTCATATTTTTTCAGTGTCCAGTTTGTTTTGACAAGAAGGGGATGTGCGGCGGAGGGGGAATCACGTTAGGTTTTTTCGTGCAAACACTCCAAGAGGGTTTTGAGGAGAAGACGGTACATGCAATTATAAGTTTATAAGTTATTCAGATGTTTTTTGCGGAGGGGGAATCACAGATTCACACGTGATCCTAGTAGTTATTATAAGTTTAGTACTGTTATTCAGATGTTTAATAATTGTTGTTCACCATATGAATTAACTGGTTATGTATGGTTAAGTTTGTGGGTGATATCTGTTAGTGTTACGTTCATATGAGTTTTCATGTAGCTACATGCAATTTGTGATTCTTGAAGGTCCTAATCTGATAGGATGTGTAAATTTTCAGATGATTCTAGTGCAGAACAACTAAATCATCTACTATCTATAGAAAGAAGTACAAAAATTACTATTTAAGGACATCTACTATATGTGAAGTCAATTCTTATTTCTGTCTTATTGAATTTTCAGAATAGTTAACTTACTGTTGTATTAACTCTATATTTGTACGCTTCATTTAGGTCATCCCTTGCTACTTCAGACCGTATTTCCTTCAGAAGTATGCTATCCAGACCTCCCAGAGGACAACTTTTGAAGCTACACTTAGAACCAAAGATGGCTTTGCCTTTGTTGTTAATGTTACCAACAGAGCTGGGAGAACCTATCTGAACGGACGATTTTGGAATGAATTTGGTAGAGTTTACAATTTTAAGGCTGGCATGGAGTTAATTTTCAAAATTAACTCATTTGGTCAGGATACTCTTGTAATAACTGGAACTGGCCCACTAATCCATCCAGGTAATTTTCCACCTTTACACAGAATGATTGATCATATTGCTTCATCTTATGTCAGTTATTTTAATTATGCAGCTTACTACCAGTTGAGCCGTACGAAGCGTGACATTGTTGACTCACTCACTGCTACTGATGGAACCATGATAAATAGGAGGATGATGCATACTGTCATTCTTCAGGTGGACAACTTGGAGTACCTTGTTGAGTACCACAATGTTGGAGATTTTGATCAAGGAGCACTAGTTGTCCCAATGCTGCATACTCTGAATTGGACAAACAGTGAAAATTACAACAAACACGTGGTAATCAGTACTAACCTATTTTGTTATTCGCAAAGTACTTTGTGAGTCAATATATACACGTAGACAGTCATTTCATTAACTTTGCAACTACATTGCCTACATTTGTAACTAAATTATGTCTCTGCTGTTTGGAACAGAAAATCCCAAGCCGTTTGGTTCCTAAAGATATGGAACAATATGGCGCAATCAAGATTGTGTGCCATCCGAGCACTTTGGTCCATGCGTCGTACGCAATTTCTTCTGACGATGGTCGTCTCTGCGTCAGTGGCTGGAAGGAGTTCATGGACAAGGAAAACCACCTGAAGATGGGTGACAAGATGCTATTCTTGCTCTACCTGGGAAATGCAGGGGTTTACTTGTTTGCTTCCCATGTGCCTGAAATTGATCTGGAGTAGCTAGTCAGTGATTCATGATGCCCGTGTGTCCAACTATGCAGCCCCCTTGCTAGGTTTAAATTCAATGTTAAGACTCTTTCTTCGATTGTTGATTTTGCTTGTGTTAAAACAATATTTAGTCATATCGTGCAGCTGGCTGTAATTCTGTCAAGTTGTAATTCTGTCAAGTCTGGATTAATTAAAACCTTTGCCGAAGTTATGTTACTTACATGTTGGCTTTTCTTATATCTGTCCATATTTTAGCTTTCTTATTAATTTGCTTTAAAACCCTTCTGGACTATCTGCCCACCACACCTATCCTGCCCGGCAGCATTTAGGTCAACTTCTCTTTCGCGGCAGCGTTTTGGAGAGACACAACTTAATGTGTCAACTATGATGGATAATTCAATGCCAAGTTCGAGATCGTACAAACATCAAAATCAAAGCATTTCAAATGTTTGGAACAAAACATATAGTAGTATGCATTACACGTTTCTATCAATCTACATCACTATCTATATCTGAAGTTTTTTCCACGTCATCATTTCTATTTCTTCCAATATGAAAACTTGTTCATCTTCGCTCATATCCATGTCAACATTGGGACTGTCATCCTCATTCTCTAGTTCACGAATTGTACGAGCATCAATATGTACGACTTCATCATCACGATGATCATCCTCCTCTTCTTCCACCTCTGCTTCCTCGTCTAGGTCCACAACATCATCAAATGTATGATCCACTGAACCTTCATCCTCCTGGTATGCATCTTCATTCCGTACATATGCATCATCGTTTGCAACTTCTAATTCTGGAACATCGTACACGTGTCTATGGCTGAACTTCTGCACCACTTTCCAAGGATGACCAAACTTTGTATCCTCCAAATAAAAGCATGTTTCCGCTTGACTCGCCAATATGAATGGTGAATTCTTGAACCATAGTACAGAAGTATTAACGCTTTTAAAATACCCATCATCTTTTATCTTGGAACCCCTGCCTGCAAGATCGAACCAGTCGCAACGAAACAAGTACACAGATCTATCGCCGTGCTTGTTAGCCCGTACTGCAGTTCAAGAACTTCTTGCAGAACACCATAGAACTCACTCTCTTCTTGATCACCAAAAGATCCCTTAGTCACTACGCCAGAATTTTGAGTCTTGAGGTCTTTATCCCGAGTAAGCGTGCGAAACCTAGCACCCTTTACGTTGCAACCAGCGTATACTATTACACGCCGGTCTGGCCCAGCAGCTAGAGACTTCAAATCTTCCGATGCATTGTCCAACTGTCTCACATGCTTTTGAAACCAACCTGCAAACTCTCTCTGAACCGTCTCCTCGATGTCACTCACACCCCTACCGAACAATTCTTGTCGGAATTCACTAAAACAAACAACAAAAACATATCAAATACAAGACAATTATCTGTGCAACATTAAGAAATAGTTAGTAAAGTGAAGCTAATTACTTACTTGATATAACACTGTACATCTTCACAGTTGTTCAGCACATACCAAACCATTTTGTCAAATTCCTTGTCAAAATGTTTCAAAGTGGATTTCCCAAGACCTTTAGCTCCAACTGAAAATACTTCCATCTCATCACGATCAGGTTTTCTCTGTATATCTTGGTTCCTATCATCTTTGTTAAATCTTGTTTCTGTGTCATCCTTGAAAAATCTAGAGCAAAAGATCAAACACTCATCAACAATGTAGCACTCTGCGATAGAACCTTCGGGCCTTGCTTTGTTACGGACCGTAGACTTGAGATAACCTAATCTTCTCTCAACTGGATACATCCAACCATAATGAACATGCCCCCTCAAAAGAGCCTCATCTGGAAGATGAATAGCTAAGTGCACCATTACATCAAAAAAAGCTGGGGGGAAGAGCTTCTCAAGTTTGCATAGGATCACAACAATTTCAACCTTCAATCGTTTCAGCACCTCAACTTTCAGGGTTTTTGCACACAGCTCCCTAAAAAATCTTCCTAGCTCTGCAATAGCCTCATACATTTCCTTCGATGCAATTCCCTTGAGCCCAGCCGGCAACACTCGCTGCAGAAGTATGTGGCAATCATGCGTCTTCATACCGGTGACCTTACAACCATCAATATCCACACATCTTCCCCAGTTTGCGCAATAACCATCTGGGAACCTGGTGTTTGCCAAATACCTACACAAATGTTTCTTCTGTTCCTTCGAAAGCGTCCACGGTGCAGGGGGCTTCGCACAAGTTACTGGTGCATCATCACCATCCTTCACAATTTTCTTCAACCAATACTTCTTCCTGATTTTGAATTTCTTCAAATCAATTCTAGCACTACAGTGTCCTTATTCCTGCCCTCAAGTTCAAGTAGTGTACCAACAATATTGTCACATATGTTCTTCTCAATATGCATCACATATAAGTTGTGAGCTAACTTAAGTTCTTTCCAGTACGGTAGATGATGTAAGCTGACTTTCAGGTGCCAGGTTGGTTCACCGGCTACAGCTGCACGCTTCCGCTTTCTATTTATTGGATTTTTCCCATGTTCAAAATCCTTAACCCTTTCTACCTTCTCATCTACTTCTTTGGGTGTGAACCTCCTTGGTGGATCTCTAGTCTCAGTTTTTCCATTGAAAAGTCTGCTTCTCCTGTATGGGTGATCTTGATGAAGAAATCGCCGATGCCCAATATATCCAATTTTGTTTTTCAAAGATTCATTGCAAGGATTCTCATCGCAATGCACACACGCATGAAATCCTCTTGTGCTTCGGCCTGACATAGTGGCATATCCAGGATAATCATGAATAGACCAAAGAAACGCAACATGCAATGGGAAATAATCCTCTGTGCATGCATCAAATGTCTGCACACCACTCCATAGCTGCATCATATCTTTTATCAGTGGCTGCATAAATACATGAAAATCTTTCCCTGGGGAATACTTTCCGGGGATTAGCAATGCCATCATGAAATTGGATTGATCCATGCACATCCATGGTGGGAAGTTGTAAGGAATGACAAAAACAGGCCACATACTGTAAGGATTAGTCATACTTCCAAAGGGACTGAAGCCGTCTGTGGCAAAACCTAGTTTTATGTTACGAGGATCTTTAGCAAACCAATCAAACTTGTCATCAAAATGCTTCCATGCCTCACCATCAGCAGGGTGCCTCAGCACATTGTCCTCAACATCCCTCTTCTCTTTGTGCCATCTAGTATGTGTCGACATTTCCTTTTTAACAAATAGTCTCTGCAACCTTTTAATTATAGGAAAGTACCTTAACACCTTGTGAGGGATTTTCTTTTTTCCAGTAGGGTCTTTATATCTTGATAATCCACACACATGGCAATGCGTAGCGTCCTTGTGATCTCCCCAAAATAAAGAACAATCAAACTTGCATACATGAATTGTCTCATAACCAAGCCCAACATCAGAAAGAACACTCTTAGCGTCAGCATAGGATTTGGGGAAGTCCACATTTGGCAAAGCTGTACGTAACAATAGAAGTAACAGATCAAATCCTCTGTTTGTTATCCGGCTGTATGATTTGACATGAAGGAGCTTAATAATGAACGACAACCTAGTGAAAGTGGTGCATCCCTCATGAAGTTCTTTTTTCGCTGCCTCAATTAGATTAGCATACAAATTTGGCAGGTTAGGACCTTTATTTCCAGACTTCTGCAGATCATCTATCATAGTAGATGAATCATCAACATAACAATCACCATTGTCTTCCTAATTCTTCATCATTGTCACTATCATACGCACCATCGTCTCTACCCTGCCCTTCGTCATCACTGAAACCTTCCCCATGTACACTCCATCTTGTATACGTAAGGCACATACCAGCACAATTGCAGTGTTCCTCGACCTTTTTTATATCCTGACGTATCAGATTTAGGCAGTCCTTGCAAGGGCACAAGATTGGTTCATCTGTATTGTCCAAGTGTTCTCGTGCAAACTTGATGAAATCGCTAACACCTTTCATGTACTTTGGTGTGAACTTCTTAGTGCCATCAGTTATCCAACTTCGATCCATTGCCTACAATTCAGTTAAGAACATGCCAACGTTCTTCAGAACAGATCTTCACAACTGATAAAAAAATCTAGACCTTACGAACAAACAGGGGAACTCACCGCTGATGCGCCTCGGCGCCCCACAATGGAGCCTTCACGGATTTCTTCTCACCTCGACGAGAACCCTAGTCGATTCGACGGTTAGCAAGATTGCCTAGATAGGCCATGTCTGCTAGCGGCGCGACTTAAACGCGACACCCGCGGCCGAAAGAGTTATTAAGGAAATTATTATGTCGTAACATCAAGATCACACCATTGAAATAAATATGTTGCCCTAATGTATATATCAAATAGAGTAGTTACGGATCCAGATCAAAATTACATATCTATCTCAGCGGTAACACTCCACGTCGGTCAAGCCAAAGCCCTGGGTTCGATTCTTCCTAACCACAATTTTTATTTAATTAATTATGTTCCTGACAAGTGGGTCACGCATGATATCTAAAACTTATAACTTTTAATATGCAACAAAAAATAAAGTAAAAATTATAACTAATTATTTTTTACCTGCCATGTGGGTCCGTATTATACACCACGATCTTGATTTCGTCACCTATTAACAGACACGATGGAAGCCCTTCCGGGTTGGGTAATGGGTGACGATTTTTTGTTGACGAAAAATCATACCGTCAAGCATTACCGTAGATGCGTGACGAAAGATGAATCCGTCACCTATTAGGACATATCCATGACGGTATGCAATTTCTTCACCAGGGTTTTCGTCAACAAATATCACATTTCTTGTAGTGCAAGGTGGTGGAGGTAGATGATCATTGGTGAGAGCGGTGGTGCCGAGGCACGGTATCGGTAAATCTCGTCAAGATCTCCGGGGGAGTATGAAGGAGGTCGTCAAGGTGTGGTGCATGAGTTCTTGCAAAGATGTGTCCAAGAGCTTGTGGATGTGAGTTTTTCTACGGCACTTGTGTTACTGGCAGAGAAAATTGGTTGCAGGAGCGAGCGGAAAAAGGATATTGTGTTCTTGCGGTTCCGTTCGTGATCAAAGTTCCGGCGAGTTCGTATGGAAGTTGCAGTGCCCGTATACGGCGAGATGTGTTGCCGTTGGACCAGTGGAATTGTCGCAAGATCGTGCGTTCGATCTTGGGCAAAGGTAGAGTTCTAGCGAGTTCATGTACGGAAAGATGTGTTGCGCGTACATGACGAGTTGTGTTGCCGCCAGACGTGAAGTGTTGTTCGGTAAGATGCGTCACCGACAACAAGGATAACGTGTGGAGTGTGATGTTATCTCCAAGTGCTGGTCTGCGGGAGTTCGTTGCAGCGGAAGCTGTACCTCCAAGGGGCGAAGACGTGAGACGTCACGGTCGAGGTGCTCCAGTGAAGGTGTATCTCCAAGGGGCGAAGACGTGCACGGAGACAAGATTGCTGGTGGCGATCTGCGTGTCTCAACAAGAAGACGAAGACCAACGTGAAGATGGATGCGAACCGGTTAAGATGTGTTCCCGCATGAGGTTATGCGGTTAGTCTTCATGTGGCACGCTAAGACGCGGCAGCGTGGGCTGGTAATCCGGAGGACGCGTTAAGTTAAGTCGTTGAGTTGTGAAGCTGCAGCGAGTCAAGACCACGAAAAGCACGAGGATTCGACAAGTTTAAATTAGGGGGAGAATGTTGGAAAGTAATCTAAACTTACTAAAAGGAAATGTAAGTTTGGGTTAGTTTCGTAGCTAGAGTCTACGTGCGTTGAGTTGGGTCCGAGTAGTACTACTAGTTTACTAGTACGTATTATCAAAAAAAAAAAAAAAAAAAAAAGTTTACTAGTACGTGGGTTAGTTAATTAGGAAAGTGATCGAGTTAGAGTTCGATTGTGTTTAGAGTTCGTACGTTTAGGTGGAGTACTAGTTCGAGTTCGAGTAGATTTGTGTTAGCTGGTATGGCCGCATATATATACGCAAGGTGCTGTGTGAGTTGTAACACCACGAGATTTGAGAGAAAATAAAGAAAAAGAGAAAGGCACGATATGTGCCTTTGACGATAATTTTGTCCGCGTGTGTTTGTGATATTGCGAAACCCAACATATCTGTCCAAACAGACCCTAATGAAAAATTGGCATTCTCTGTGAGAGGTGATGCGCCACCGCCCCCGCCCCTTTTGTCGAGCCCGTGGGCCGCCGATCCATACCCGCCATCTCTTATCTTCCTCTGCCCGCCATACATGGTTAGTCGGTGATGCCCTGATGATCCACTAACGATCAAAACTTCCTTCCAATTTCTCATGCCCTTCGTCGATCTAGCGTAAATCAGAGCGAAACAACCATGATCACAAGCGCCATGACACCAAGACCAGCACGGGCAACCACTGTGCCCGTGGCGGCTGCGGCATCGTCGCTACTCTTGTCATGTGCCGGTGCATCGGCGGCTGCCGGGCCATCGGCATTGGGAGAATCTGCCGCCGGGCCGTCCGTGTCGGGTGAATCTGCCGACGGGCCGTCCGCGTCGGGCGAGTCTGCCGCCGGGCCAGGTGCAGCAGCAGGTCCGTCAGGGCTAGAATCATCCGACGGGGCCGGAGCCGGGGCAGAGGAACCCTTTGGCTTGTTGCTCGTCGACGGCGTAGGTGCCGGTGCGGGAGCCTTGGCATGGGCGTTTTCCGGAGCGCGAGCTTTGCTGCCGTCCGTGGAGCAGATGCTGGGCGGCACGATGGCGGAGCTGATCTGCAGCACGGAGATGTTGTAGGGCCGGGAGACCACAGACTTCACCATCTGGGACGTCAACGAGGCGCCGGGTTCGGCGGAGCCGAACATCATGACGCCGTCGGCGCGCTTTGTATAGTTGATGAAACCCATCCGATTGGTGGCCTGCCCACTGGACTGGAACAGCGTCGTGAGCATGGCGGAGTGGTTCTTTATGCCCCCGAGCTTGTCGGTGTCGTAGTAGTCCAGGACGACGTGCACCGCGAGTACCTTCCGCTGGACGTCGGAGGGGAGGGACGAGATGGCGCCCATCGCGCCATTGTCGACTGCCAGCACGGTGATTGTCTGCCGGCGGTTGATCTCGTCCGCGAGCTTCGTCTGGGAAAGAAGGCTGTTGAGGGTGGAGAAGTCGGAGAACTCGCCAAGGATCCTGGTGATGTTGAAGGCCGCCGACGACGACGCCAGGAAAAAGATTGACAGCACCGCGGCGCCGAAGTAGGCGTTCATCGGAGCCATGACGGTTCAGTTTGATTCTCCGAAGTTGATCGATCACCGGAGCTTTATTAGTTCCTTAATTAAGGGGGATAAAGGATATAGATAGGTGTGGCTAGAATGCTAAACTGGGACGTTATGGCTGGACAATGGTGATGCTAAACTTGGATACTGCATCTGCATGGCTTCCCGTGAGTTTTTACCTTTTTTCTACAAACATGAAAATTTGAAGCAAAATGTAAGGGCATTTACAATACTCGATAAGACAAACTTATCTCCAACCCGTCACATAATATAGATATAACAATTTAACATGATGTATAATAGATTATTTCTTAGTGTCATCTCTAATAACCAGACACCCAAAATACGTGGTGAGACATTGCTCTGACATGACATACCTCTTTTCGTTTCTCTCTCCTCCAATTTAGAAAATCGTTGTACTCCGTACATAGCACTGTAAGATCATTGTACATGTCCTAAGGATACGGATGGCACCCGCCGGGTTCGGGGCCGGGTTTGGCATACTCATACCCGTACCCGGCTCCTCCACCCGTACCCGCCACCCGCCCCATACCCGCCGGCGGGTCGAGATCTCAACCATACCCGCGACCCGGCGGGTACGCGGGACCCGCCCGTACCCGCCAAGGTGTACTGCGCTGGTGTGTGGCTGTGGCCTGTACGTTAGTGTCTTTACTGGGATAGGTCTCTTAGTGGGCTAGGTGCGTTAGTGGGCTTGTGGGCTAGGGGTGTTAGTGGCTTAGTAGGCAATGACATGTGGGGTCATTACGTTCTAGTCGGGTACACGGGTTCGCGGGTATGGGTTTGGCATCCCCATACCCGCACCCGCATACCCGATGGGTATGACATTTTCCTGCTAAGCATACCCATGGGGATTTTTCTAGCCCAAACCCTCCCCATTTGAGGCGGGTACCCGTCGGGTTTGCGGGTATCGGGTACCCATTGCCATCCGTACCTAAGGAGAGCATGTTCTAACTATAGTGAGTGTAGTTTCACACGTTCTATTTGGTCATCTATCCAGATAGTTTCTAACTTATATCCACCCAAATCTGTTGCAAATGTATTTGGCAACTGGCTACATGGGATAGATAAGAAGTTTAGAACTGTTATTAGGGTGGGAGCGATAGCTGTTATATGGTCGCTTTGGCTGAGTAGAAATGACAAGATTTTTAATGATAAAGATTTTTCTCGTTTACAGGTACTCTACCGGTGCACAAGTATTCTCCGTTCGTGGTCCACGTTACAACGGGCGGGGCATCGAGGCCTCTTTATGGAGGCATGTGCACGATTGGAAGAGGTGGCGAGTGATATTTTTATCCGACATGGATGGTCGCTTGATCGCCGGATTGGTCCTCCATAGGCTTTGGCGCTCGTCATTGGCATTGACGTTTTACTTTCATAATTGTAATTCGTCTAGTGCAACTTTTTTATTTTTTCGGTTGGATTGCGGCTGTGTGCATTTTATGCATAGGTCGGGTGGCAGTCTCCTGATGCGCTTTGCTACATGAACCTGGCCTCGTGGCACATGAGTTTTGAATGCCCTACTCCCGCGGTCCCGCCACATCGGGGCGGCTGCCACGCAATGGCCGAGCTGCACCGGGCTTGAGCCATGCAGCTAAGAAGGCGCCAAGTGTTTTAACGACGCCTGCTTAGCCATGATCAACACATCGCCGCCAAGCATTGGAAAGTCATCAAATCCCTCATCATTCTGATCTGTCGGGGTCTTTGGTCTAAGCAGACCAAGAGAGTTTTTGAAGATCGTCTTACCCCCTGTCCGACCACCATGTCCTGGATCAAATACGAAGCTCGTGCTTGGGCTTACGCTGGCGCCAAGGCCTGTGCAAACACATGTTCAAACCTGTTGAAAACGGATAGCAAAGAAACGACGAAGAGCGGAACGATCAAACCAAAGGGGACACGAGATTTAACGTGGAAAACCTCTCCAAACAAAGGAGAGGAAAAAACCACGGGCGCCAGCCAGCAATACTTCACTATATCGGGTGAGGTTACAAACGCCGTGGGTTTACAATGTGTGGCTTACCCCAAAACGGCGGCTTACAAGAGGAATAAATAGAAACATCAAACCCTAGGTCGGCTGCAGTCCAACCCGGAATCCCGAAACAATCCCACCTCGGCGGTAGTACCGCTTAACCCAGCGGTACTACCGCTGGGGTGGGCTGGTTCGTCTCTTCCCACCTCAGCGGTACCGGCGGCGGTACCGCCAGCGGTACCAGTCGGTACCGGACAACGCGTCAGACGGCCATTCTGGCGGTAGCGGAGGCGGTAGCGGTGGCGGCAGCTCCGAGCGGTAGTACCGCTTAACCCAGCGGTACTACCGCTGGAATTTGGAACACCAAAAACAACACTCCACCTTGAGACAAATTCCATCTTGTAGCATGAAAGAGAACTTCACCCTGAAACAACAAAGAAAAACACCTTCGGCGCCAAATAGCCTCTTGGGCTAGACAGTGATACCAACTAAGCCCGAGCAAAGCTCGAACTTAGTAACAGGAACTGGCTTTGTCATCATATCAGCAGGATTATCATGAGTACTTATCTTGCATACCTTCAGTTTACCTTTTGCAACAACATCACGCACATAATGGTATTTGACGTCAATGTGCTTTGTTCTCTCATGGAACATCTGATCCTTGGTAAGGTAAATAGCACTCTGACTATCACAAAACAGGTTAATGCAAGTATCATCTCCACAAAGCTCAGCAAACAAACCTTTCAGCCAAACCGATTCTTTACATGCTTCAGCAATAGCCATGTACTCTGCTTCAGTGGTAGACTGGGCAACAACAGATTGTAACGTTGCCCTCCAACTCACGGCACAACCACCAAGCGTGAACACATAACCTGTGAGGGATCTCCTCTTATCCAAATCGGCAGCAAAATCTGAATCCACATAGCCTACGAGTCCCTCATCAGTCTTGCCGAACTTGAGGCAAGCATTGGATGTGCCACGAAGGTACCTGAAAATCCACTGAACAGCCTTCCAATGTTCTTTACCAGGATTAGCCATATATCTACTAACCAAACTCATAGCATATGATAAATCTGGACGTGAGCAAACCATGGCATACATTAAAGAACCAACAGCACTAGAATATGGAACTCTAGACATGTACTCAAAATCCTCATCCGTACTAGGACATTGTTCAGCTGACAATTTAAAGTGAGGAGCAATAGGAGTACTAACAGACTTTGCATCATGCATGTTAAAACGATGAAGAACTTTCTTAATGTAATTTTGCTGACTAAGAAACAACAAACCAGAATTTCTGTCACGGGTAATCTCCATACCTAGAATTTTCTTAGCAGCACCAAGATCCTTCATCTCAAACTCGCTACTCAACTGTGACTTGAGAGCAGCGATATCTTTCTTGCTCTTGGCAGCAATCAACATATCATCAACATATAATAACAGGTATATAGGTGATCCATTAACAAACTTAATGTACACACAGCTATCAAATTCAGACCTCTTAAAGCCATGTGACAACATAAAAGAATCAAACCTTTTATACCACTGACGAGGAGATTGTTTCAAACCGTATAAGGACCTTTTCAACTTACACACAAGATCCTCCTTACCGGCACTATGAACCCTTCTGGCTGGTCCATGTATATCTCCTCCTCCAACTCTCCATGCAGAAACGCAGTCTTTACATCTAACTGCTCAAGCTCAAGATCACGCATAGCAACAATACCAAAGAATGTACGAATTGAACTATGCTTAACAACTGGAGAGAAAACATCATTATAATCACACCTGGAATTTGACTGAAGCCTTTTGCAACTAACCTTGCCTTAAACCTCGGAGGCTCGCTAGGAGATAAACCCTCCTTTCTCTTGAAGATCCACTTACAGCGGACTGCCTTCTTTTTCTTAGGCAAGCGCACAACTTCCCATGTGCCATTCTTATCGAGTGACTGCATTTCTTCTTGCATAGCAGCAAGCCACTTCTCGCGGTCACCGGAACCAATAGCTTCAGTATAGGTGGACGGCTCATGTCCGTGCTCCACCTGTTCTGCACAACTCAGAGCATAATCAACAATGTTACACTCTTCAATTAAACGTGGTCGAGGACCACAATTCCTCCTGTTCCTACGAGCAGCAATAGACTGTTGTGGCTGCAAAACAGGGGGTGAGTTCTGAACATTATCATTATCAGAATCAGAAGAAACAGAATCATCAGAACCAGCAGAATCAGGATCAGAATCATCTGAAGTAGCAGCACCATCATTGTCAACAGTGACATTTTCCTTTTCAACAGAGTGCTCCACCTCGACACGAACCTGCTCCTCAGAAAAATCTGGCAAAACATCTGAGGACAACTTATCAAAGTACATAACAGATTCATTGAAAACAACACTCCTGCTCATAAATGCCTTGCTAGTTTCGGGATTCCATAACTTGTATCCTTTTACACCCGAACCATAACCAATGAACACACACTTAATAGCTCTCGGCTCTAACTTTCCATTATCAACATGAGCATAAGCAGTGCAGCCGAAAACTTTAAGTTGTGAATAATCAGCAGGAGAATCTGACCATACCTCAATGGGAGTTTTCTTGTCGAGGGGAATAGATGGTGACCTGTTTATCAAGTAGCAGGCGGTGGCAGCCGCCTCAGCCCAAAAACGCTTACTCATGCGAGCGTTGGAGATCATGCAGCGAGCCTTGGAGATGATGGTCCTGTTCATCCGCTCCGCTACACCATTCTGCTGAGGCGTGTACGGGATGGTGAGGTGCCTGACAATGCCTTCTTTCCTGCAATAATCATTAAAGGCATTCGAACAAAATTCGCCACCATTGTCAGTACGAAGTAATTTCACCTTCCTTTCTGTTTGCCTTTCAATCATAGCTTTCCACTCTTTAAAAGCAGCAAACGCATCATCCTTATTTTTCATGAAATAAGGCCAAACTCTTCTAGAGTAATCATCAATAATGGTAAGCATATAACGAGCACCACCATAAGAGGGCTTACGAGATGGCCCCCAAACATCAGCATGTACATAATCAAGTGTACCTTTGGTGGTGTGAACAGAAGCATTAAACTTAACTCTTGTGTGCTTACCGAAAATGCAGTGTTCACAGAACTGCATCTTACCCAAACTGCATCCTTGCAGCAAGTCTCTCTTGATCAATTCTGCCATACCAAGTTCACTCATATGTCCAAGACGCTTATGCCAAAGGTTAGTTTTACTAGCGTCATCATGAGAAACAGCAGCAACAGTACCAGATAACGTGCTACCTCTAAGAACATATAACTTAGCAGAATTCATATCACCAACCATAACTATGAGAGAACCTTTTGATACCTTTAGGAGTTTATTTCCTCCTTTGTACTTGTACCCGTCACAGTCAAGGGTACTGAGCGAGATCAAATTTCTTGCCATGGTTGGTATGTGTTTCACTCCCGTCAGCGTGCGTGTCATACCGTCATGTGTCTTGACCTGAACGGAACCAACGCCAACAATGTTGCATTGCTGGTCGTTCCCCACACGCACGAAATCTCCAGTCTGCACTAACTCATAAGAACTGAACCAATCTTTGTTACAGCAAATATGAAAAGAACATGCAGTATCTAGAATCCATTCATCCTGACGAGAAACACATGCAGCTAAAACAGCTAGGCATTCGCCATCAGAACTACCATCAACAACAGAGCCTCACCGGTATCTTTACCTTCATTATTTTTCGGTTGGTAAGTACCTTTTCTTTTCTCCTTGTTCTGCAACTTCCAACAATCATCAATGACATGATTAGATTTCTTACAATACCTGCAGAACTTGTCTCGTCCTTTGGACTTTGAGCGACTTCTGTCACCCTTGCTCTTGTCTCTGTTGTTGTGGTAGTGGTTATCTCGCTGCTCAGGCCTCCCTCGGACCTGCAAAGCATCGCCCTTGGAGGACGACGACTCCTCTTTCTGTACCATACCTTTCATCTTTTCCCTGGCAAGCAGGGCCTCATATACTTCCGCGGTGGTTAGTTCATCACGGCTTAACAGTATGGTATCACGAAAATTTGCAAAGGAATTTGGCAGCGAGCATAGAAGTAAAAGTGCTAGATCTTCATCATCGTACTTTACCTCCATCGACACTAGGTCAGAAACGATCTCCTTAAAGATCGATAAGTGATTCATTACCGAACCACCTTCTTGCAACTTGTGCGTGAACAACTTCATCTTCACATGCATCTTGCTGGTGAGATCTTTGGACATGCAGATCGACTCCAGCTTAGCCCACAGTGCCGCTGCGGTTTTCTCCTGGAGTACTTCTTGCAGAATATCATTAGATAGATGAAGTTGAATAAGCGATAAAGCCTTACGGTCTTTCCGCTTCTCATCGGCGGTCCATGCCGCCGCATCCTTGTCGCCGAATTTCTCCAGCGCCTCGTCAAGATCATTGGACTGTGCGAGGATCGCACGCATCTTGACCTGCCACAGCGAAATCTCGTCTTGTAGTCCAGCGCCGGTAGATCGAACTTCATCGATGCCATCCAAAACCCTAATCTGAAAACAGATCTGAAACAGGGCTCTGATACCACTTGTTGTAAACGATAGCAAAGAAACGACGAAGAGCGGAACGATCAAACCAAAGGGGACACGAGATTTAACGTGGAAAACCTCTCCAAACAAAGGAGAGGAAAAAACCACGGGCGCCAGCCAGCAATACTTCACTATATCGGGTGAGGTTACAAACGCCGTGGGTTTACAATGTGTGGCTTACCCCAAAACGGCGGCTTACAAGAGGAATAAATAGAAACATCAAACCCTAGGTCGGCTGCAGTCCAACCCGGAATCCCGGAAACAATCCCACCTCGGCGGTAGTACCGCTTAACCCAGCGGTACTACCGCTGGGGTGGGCTGGTTCGTCTCTTCCCACCTCAGCGGTACCGGCGGCGGTACCGCCAGCGGTACCAGTCGGTACCGGACAACGCGTCAGACGGCCATTCTGGCGGTAGCGGAGGGGTAGCGGTGGCGGCAGCACCGAGCGGTAGTACCGCTTAACCCAGCGGTACTACCGCTGGAATTTGGAACACCCAAAAACAACAAAACCCTCGTGATTTTCCTTCATGTCTTTCAAGTGTTTTTTATATTTTACTTTCTCTATGTTCAACATTTGCACAACAGCAATTCAGTAAAGGAGCCAAAGATACAAATCTAGGGCATCAAATATCTCTCGGCACAAACGACAAGGAGAGATATGACGATACGGGCCATACGGCCACCGGTGTTGCGATTCCGGTGGCGGAGGAAGGAGGACTATCTGCTGACGGTGGAGTACAAGCCTTTCGACCACCAGGTCCACGACACCTTCACTGAAGAGCAGCAGAGGAGGTACAACGAGGCTGCCGACTTCTTGGACGAGCTCCGCAGGATGCTCGCCAAGTCCCAGCGACAGCTCTTGGAGGAGAAGAGCCAACGCCAATTGAGGATCACCATGGCGAGCGAACACGGCAACCATGATGTACGAGCTAGTTAACTGAACCACGTATTGATCTTGTAATCGTTTTTTATAAGAAATTGAGATTTATATTACGTTGTTGTGAACAAATCGGGCGAGCTAATTGTGATGAAGAACGTGCCGATCGTATCCGGTTTTAATTTGTACTACATGGCTAACCTCGCCGACACTTGATCTCCACCCGCACCTCCTCCTCCCCACTTCATCCATCGATCGAAACTGGCTTCTTGTTTTTTGTTGCATGTACAAACGCCATCGTTACGTCCTCATGTTTTTTTCAAATCATACATAGTTTGAATGCATCATGTACATACGTAAAATACTGGTTATCAGTTTTTTCAATCAGGTTTTCTGGAGCAATTTAGTTAAATTTAGCTCATAATGATTAACTATACACGGTGGCTCCCTCTTATGCTGAAATTTGCTCGATTTTCTAGAAATATTGCTGCTTCTCCAGAGGATTCGTTGCAATGCACTTGTGTGGTAACAAGAGGAGATAAACGAGCGAGTGGAGACTAGGGATTTCCCATCTGCATTTGATATAGTGCAAACACTCTGGGATGTTGTTGAGCAAGATGATTGCAGTTGCAGATGCTCCTTTTTTTTGTGAGGAATTGCAGATGCTCCTATGGTAAGCTGCCTCGCTTGCACGGTCCCGGACACGGACGGGGTTAACGGGGCTAAACCCATGGGCAGAAACTGGAAACTGCTCGCCCTGATCAGATCCGAGTGACTGGACCACAAGCGTCCGGCAGATCCGACGTTTCGGGCCTGGGCCCATGAGTGCACCCCGTACGTACCGCGGTTGTCTCCCCTTGCCGCTACAGCGCCGAGACCATTTGTCCATTTCCCCCGGACCCCTAACCCGTCGAACCTTTCACTCGCAGAACATATCTCTCACGGAATCTAGAACAAGTGTAAATATTTTTTGCTATCTTTCTTTTGGGGCAAGGACCGTGCTAAACAGCGAGAATCTAGAGGCATAAACAAACGGCGCCTTGCTAAAGCTGGAGCATCGCAGTGAATCTAGAGGGCCGTGGTCTCCTCTTTCTGATGCCGCATCTGTACTGTACATCACATTGAGCACAGAGCTTGACGAGGGAAGCAATGCATCTGGCTACTGTTAATGTAGCTCAGCTTAACGATCATGGCGATGATAACAAGGATGCAACGCACCTAACTCTAGTTGCACATGGGGGACTTCTGCATTATGCCTCTACTAAGCAGAACCGTAATCATTTGCAACTTGCATGCTAGCTGAGTGAGGTCACGGGGTGCGTAGAGGCTCGAAGTCGACGAGCAATACAATAACGCAGATCGCGATCGTGTGAGTGTATTGTTAAAGACAGGCCTATCCAATTATGCATGAGGCTAATTTACACAATCATTAGGCCGTGGCAAGAAGGGACAGGCTGAAGAAAGAGTACTTACAGGCTTGCACAAAGGCACCAGCCACCAGATGTGATGAGTGCTTCTAGCCCTTCTCTGCAATTTTTGCAACTACTAGTCATTTCTGAATCTGACTGCCTTTCAGAAAAGTTTGTCAGTTTCTCGCTCTGACTCACAGGTCGGGAAATTCTACTGCAGTAGGGCAACAAGCAACAGTAACCGGTTCAGTCTCCTGTAAATGGACGTGTACTTTGAGTAACTGTTGCTTCTTGGTTAGTCAAGGATGTCGGGTTTAAGCTAGCAGCTAGCCTCTATTTTTTTTTTGCGGGAAGATACAAGTGATGTCACCATCTCGTTTAACAACCAGGTCCCTACAGAAAGAGAAATTACAAATTAGTCCAGAGGACCCCGATGTCGAAGACGACCCAGATGCCGCCGGTGGCGCGCCGCCGCCGCTGCACTCCTTGATGGCTTGGATCGAGAGCAGCCCCTCCGCGGACGGGAAGTCGCCGGTCGCCGGCTCCAAGGAACCTACACCACGGGCCACCATCTTCATCGCGAGATCGAACACCACCTCCATCTTCAACAACTCCGATCTCCGGCTCGACCGCCACGCCGAAACCGGTGAGGGGAAGCCGAACCCAACAGATCCGAAGACCCTCGAGCTCGGGGAGGGTGAAGACTCGACCGCCGCGCTCCTGAGAACGCCGCCGCCGGAGAGGATGAGCTTCACCACAAAACGCCGCGCCGACCGCACCACCACCTCCTCCGCGCCGCCGGCAGGCCACCAAGGGTACCCTACACTATGTACAGGTCGTGGATCGACGATTCCCCACCCTCCCGCCGCCGGAGCGGCCGCCGGAGGGGAGGGGATCGACGACCCGACGACTGCGAGGTGGATCGCCTGGTTGGGGTCAGAAATTCGCCCTGTCCCTACTGTAGCGGGGGAAAGGTGACGACCAAGCTTCGTCTGGCTTTGGTTCCCTCTATTGACTAGCACGTCCTGGTCAGTTCCAACTTCCAAACCTTCCAATGATAGGAGGAAGTTGTGTGCACCAGCAGAAATGATTTGCTTAAACGAGAGGCTAATTCGAGGGCTAATGCCTCTAGAAGCACTGGATTAGAATAGCACGTGAAGCGTGACTGAAATGAATGTGTCATGATCGAGATGCTTGATCCTGCTTGCACATTCTGGTTCCAATATTCTAGCTGGCATTCTATTTTCTGCTCTGAATCTCAAGCTATTGCTGATCTTGCAAGGCAACTGCTAGTTGAGCTAGGCTAGCCACTGTTTGTGGTTCACCAGACGCGATGATGCATGTCACAATAGGGGAAAATATTCGGCGAATCCTAATCACGTGAAACCATACACGATAATCTCAAAATGATGAATATAAGAGCAATGTCCCAAATATTTAATGTACAAATATCAAGATTAAACACATATTAAACGTACTATACACTATGTTAAAGGTGTTAGTTATCTCCTCATCTTAGCATTCACGTCACTTTATATGCTGCAATTTGCGTCGGTTTAGTTGTGGAAATCGCAACGTGTGGCTCATTTTCTGGCGGTTGGCACCATTGATGCGGGGCGGTTTGTTTTGTTTCATTTTTTTTAGGACCGTCGCTTGCCGGTCTCCCTATTGCCTCCGGTTTTTAAGGGGGCTTCCTTTTCTTTTTCTACCGATGAGTTTCGATTTGTCGGTAGGCAACCTAAGACAAAACAGCAGGTAACCTAAGACAAAGGCAGCAAAAAAAAAAAAGACGTGAAACCAAATTCAACGGATCTACAGTTTCTAGACCAACATAAATGGAACTTATCCAAGACTTAACTCAAAATAGCAACTCTGTGGATAGGTATACCCAACTTGAAAAGATGTCTCTACACCGACTTCCTCCATATCTATCCCTTTTTGGAACCAAGGTGAACTAAAGAAGCAAGACGTACGAAGTTCGGATACCGCTAGGTGATCCATTATCTAGTGCTGATGTTAGATATGCCTGCTCTTCCCATCAATCGATCAATTAACTTCAAGTAGGCATGCAACCTAGCGGATTCGGAACACCTGGCACATCTATCATAATTATAAGTAAAAAAAGAGCTAGAGATAAGAGATCATACATCAAAGCCTTTACTTGTGGTCTTGGCGCCAGCAGCGGTGGTAGCAGAGTTGGGGTCGGTCGAGGCAGCTATGACGTCGATCATAACAACGTTGGTGAAGGGTAGCGAGCAGTCACGCCAGTGCCTTGCCCAAAAAGCTTATTGCCTCTCTCCCCTACATGATCTCGAGAGACACGATTATAGAGGCATGCCTTCCGGTTTGTGGACCGGGGTGGAGAACAACGAACGTTTAAGTCTCACATCTTATCATATGACATTTTTAGGAAAAAAATTGGTACATGGGCCTAAGGTCTATCTCAAATTCCAACAATGTTCCGAATTACTATTTATATAAGAATTGGATACTGTTAAGATGAACTTCCACTCCAAAATTCAAGCTACACTTGAACACAACTTGACAATGGAACTATGCCTTCATGTGCAAGTTTTGCGCGAGCAAGTTTCACGTAAAGCCTTGATTGACACTATGATGTCAAAGGGTTCCCCGTGGGTGGAGTTTATGCATTATAATTCAATGCCTCTCCATGAGTTTTCTAGAGAGTACCACACTCGCATAAGACTCACATATGTGTGTTCTTTTACGGATTTGCAAATAGTACGACTACGTACTTTATCAAACAACAAAGAACACAATAAGACGAAATTTAACATGTCATGCATATTTCATATTTGGTCTCCTAAGATGTAATTCAGCATTTCCTTTGTTCTCTGGAAAGATTTATCTTTATTGTGGTCTCAAAACTTTCGCTGAATGATCTCTTTATTATGATAAAAAAAACATAACGATGAATTTAATATTTGAGAAACCATGTAAAGATAATTATGTTTCAGCTTGAAGAAATTTGTGAGTTCATCCTATTATGTATTCAGTCGACTCATCTAGAATCTAAATATAGTAATCTAGATAACATCCCACTATAAAAATGAAAATGAAATACTAAAGGCCGCTATTTAACTAACCTAAAATCACACCTTTACTTTTGGTACTTGAAAAGGGAAGAAAACATAGCACGGAGAATAACCTAATCAAGGTGCTAATCAAAACTCTTAAACCAAAAGAAAAGGTAGATTTATTGTCAAATTCCCGCTAGGAATTCCCACCACACCAAACATGGGAATGGGACTACCAGTCAACTTCCCAAAACTAATCCCCTAACAAACTCCCCCCTCTAAACTCATATTTCTTTTCCCTAAAGCTACCAAACACGCTGTAAGTACTCGAGACAAATAATATTTATCTATACTTAGTCATGAATTTATACTTAATTTTTATACTTTTCTGAATCTTATTTTTAGCATGTTATAGTATTACAAATATAAATTTATGTTTGTTCGCATGGTTTCACCACATAACTAGCAATCGTAATAAATATTAGTTGGGGTGTTTACTGTTTTCAGTGAATTGATCAAAAGATATAGATTGTATTCTGTATCAAATTTTGTTTTAGAACTATGATTTCCACAAAGCATTATCTATATAATTTATAACTATTTCTGGTAAGATCCGTAAAGAGTATGATCTAACAAATGTCTCAGCAGTAGTTTCTAGTGTGTGATTAGGTAAGTATTTTATAGAAAATTGTAGAGTATAAACTGAACCGTTTACACTACTTTTTCATGATCAAAATTGTCTAGAAAGTCAAATTTAAACAAAGTGCGCATGTCTGTGTATGTAGATTCTATGATTTGATATGGTCTTACGCGATGTGCTTGTTAGTTGTTACCATATGGTGTACATAAGTCCCCCGCCACTTTATGAAAAAAAAAAATTGGTTGCACATTATAACATGTAAATTTAGTTAGAAAATCGTAATAGCATCGCAACTAAAATTTAGTTAACATAAGTCTATTGGTTTGTTCATACGTGCCAAGACGTTTGCGGTGTTTTCTTCCATAAATTAACCATTTTTTATGTTAAGATACTCCCTCAAACCCAAAATGTAAGACACGCATAATTTTTCACCATCTTGAATTCACGTCTAGCTTTAACCTCTAATAATACCGAAGTGTATGATTGAGTTTGTATATCGAACATTGCATTTATCTTGTGGAATACTTTTCATATCTATTAATACTATTTTTAGACATGCTATGAGTGAAACTCATAACTTCAGTTGTGTGTTTTTCACTACAAAAGACATTCATGATTCAATTTTTTTTACAGGGGTACCACCAAAGTGAAAGTTTGGCCCTCACAACCTTTCACGAAGAGGTCATTGCGGCACCAGCCGCCAAGACAATTAGGGGCACTTCGGAGATTAACAACCTCACTCACGTTTTTGGATGGTGCTGGCAGCGACGGTGTCCGTGGGTGTCGTTTCCCTCCTTGGAGGCGTCGTTGAGGTGCGTCAGATTTCCCTCGCTCTTACTTTTGTTTGGTTGATGTCTCTGGACGAAAGCCTAGGTTCAGAGTTGAATCGGCGTGATGGTGGCGTTCTCGACGTCATACCTCTGTTGGGAGCATCATGTTTGGAGATACGGCTTGGAATTCCATGTTGATTTTCCTCTTGTGCCCACCGTTGTCCAAGGTTGAGCCTCAGGGGCGCTATGTACACCGTCAGTGGGAAGTCTAAGGCGGTGTCTTTCTCGGGAGCGACCAAGTTGTGCCATTCACTTGCCACCTCCTCTTCGACATCAAGGGTGCATGTTGTGTCGATAAGGGAAATTCAGGTGGAGTTGTTCTATGGAGTTGACCACCGTCGGTCGAGACGCTTTGTTACTTAGAGTAGAATCTTTTGCGTTGGAGTCGTATTGTTAATGGTGGCTATCTTCAGACAAGCCGGTGTGAAGTGTGCGTACTGCACATGTTGTTCACATTGAGTTGTAGTCAGGGGCGAATCTAGAAAAAATTGGCGATGGGTCGGCTACTACAGAGCTATGCACGCTAAACTAATTTAAAGGAGTATCCGAACCATAATATTGCGATAAAAGACAATATAGTTAACGAAAGTGTTCAATGATTGAATAATAGTTATATTAATAAACATATGACATACCATTTAAATGATGTCTTAAATCCACTCATTACAAATATTTTAATGAGAAACTCAAGGCGGTACTCCAAAAATTTATTCCAACGCTCCAGCGCCTCATTAGCAGAATCCTGAAAAATATGTCACACTCACATAAATTTCATGCAAATAATAAATACGGGTGATGTATTTGTGATAGAAACATGTAGCCGGACTCACTCACATTTTATAATTTCCCTTCTCGAATTTTTACTTTCCTAAAGCGATCAATCACGTCATCCTTAGTAATAGTGCAAAACATATCTTTCTCCACAATGCAGATTAGACAATCACTCATAAATTGCTCACCCATTTTATTCCGCAGCACATTCTTCACAATATTCATTGCCGAGAAGTATCTCTCCACTGAAGCCGTGGCAACCTGCAAAATTAGCACTCGCTTGAGCAGTTGATAGACCAAAGGAAATGCTACATGCTTATTTGTGTCGACCAATGGTTTAGCAAGATCACCAATGTGCTTAAAATCACCAAATCTTTTCTCTGCTCTCACATTAGCAAGGATTATTAGTGTACTCTAGAATCCTTTTTCGATCGGCCGGATCATACGGAAGTTCATCCAAATTAATCTCTAGTGGCAGACTAGCAGTAGCAGAACTTGATGAATTACCTTGCCCAGCTGTAGGCGTAGACTGTCTAGAAGTCCCTACATCAACATCTGATCGTTTCTTTTCACCACAAATCGATCCATGGCCTAGAAAAAACAGAAGAAAGACACAATTTAGAATTTGCCGATAACAGATGACTAACTAACTGAGCCAAGAGGGGGGCTACAGAAACAATTGGCTGCACTATTTGGAATTTGGAATTGATTTCTGAAGTAGACACTACCGTGCTGTGTGGTTCCGATCTGTCGTCGCCTTTGGCTGTTGCTGATCGCCCGCAAGATCCCAAGAGACAGATAGATGACTAAGATGAGAGAAAATATTGGGGTCTCAGCCGTCAACCGTGCGCCGTCCTAGGGCTATTTTCGATTTGGGAATTGAGAATTAGGAGCTCGTGTACGTGAGGCACACGATCAGGCGAACGATATCACGTTAGGCAGGCCTTAACATGGGCCCAATTACTTTTGCTCAAGCCCATCACACGTGAATCGGCCAGACTTAGACTTAGATGGGGTCAGACTGGATTTTGGGCTGGGGTCAGTCTCTAATTTTACATGGGGTCCTTCGTGATTATATCGATCGCATTGGTGTCAGCTGCACCCATCGCTTATACGTGAGATTCGCCCCTGGTTGTAGTCGTCTTGTACTAATCATTCTACCTTATAAGTATGGTACACCTTGGCATTCTCTTGAAAAAAGTGTATATACCTCACAAATCATCTATTAATACATTTATATAGGTAGGCTCGTCCATGCTTTGTAAAATCATGCTTTCAGCGGTTACTATAACTAAACATAAAGATTCAGCGAGTGGATTAAAAAAAGTATATCTAGCATTTGTCTGATTGTTTGAGCGGCGCCGAGTCGGGCAACTGATTCCATAGGTCCGAACATATGTCAGGTACCACATTAACGCCTTAACGGTGACAATGACGAAGATGCTCTACCAGCAAGCATGCTCTAAGGGCAACTCCAACGCAACGATTCAAACGAAGATGTCCGGCCTTTTCTGGCCAGTGCACCCAACGCTTCAGACCCATTTGGTCTGCCATATCCTTTTTCTTCCCCAAATTTGCATTTCATTTCATCACAACAAACATTACATAATTTATAGCAAACATTCTATCTTAAAGATAGATTTTAACTAATTCTGGGTTAACAGTAGGTCCTTCCGCTTACAAGCGATGGAGATCCCGCCAATTTAACAAAATTGGCCGTGTGTGGGCAGCGCTAGGCTCGCGCCTATCTTGTCGGGACGAACTTGCTGGCTCTTCTGGCGGCAGGACCGTATGCGAGGGCGGACTGGCTGGGTCTTCCAGCCCTCCCCGTTTAGTGCTAGGGTTTAGGTAGTGGCGCCGACTATTTTTAACTAATTTGTCACGCATAGTAGGAGGCGCTGTCGGCGATTGCACGCCTTCATGGGGAGCGACAGGAGCAGCCGGCCCCCACGACCGCCCTATTGTTGCTCGCCAGTTGTTTTTTTAAGCATGATCTTACCAAATGGGTCTGAAGCGTTGTTGCTCGCCTTGCTCCTCCTCGTCGTCGCTCCATTCGAAGTCATCGTTGTCGTCCTCCCCCTCGCTGGGAGGAGGTGCGGCAACGTCGGCGGCCGCGGCCGCAACTTTGCGGGCCTGCGCCATGAAGTTGGCCGCCCTCTGTGCGTTCAGCTGCATGTGGGCTGTCTGCATCGCAGCCTCCTAGGAGTGGTGGATGTCGTGGATGCCGTCCTCCAACCCGCCGCCGGTGGCCTGCGCCATGAAGCTGGCCGCCCTCTACGCGTTCAGCTGCATGTGGTCTGTCTGCATCGTAGCCTCCTAGGAGTGGTGGATGTCGTGGATGCCGTCCTCCAACCCGCCGCCGGTGACCTCCTCTGTCCAGACGGTGAAAGGAGGCGCGGTGCCCCACGCCACCCCGGCGGCGTGAGCCTCCTCCTCGAGGTCGGGGACGTCGGACCACGCCTGCTCGTAGGCCCTCCTCACCAGATTCGGACCAGGGCCGGCGGCCGATAGCTCGGCATTCTCCTCCACGCCGGGCTCATGGGCATACAGCGCGAGAGGCTCCCATAGTAGCGCCCGAGCACGCTCACGCGCGCGAGCTCGATCTGATCTACGAGGCGCTGTGGGGGTCGCGGTGGATTCATCTCATTTGTTGAAAAAGGTTGTGGGAGGTATTGTGGCCGTGGCTAAGAATGGTGGCGGCAGCGCTAGGGTTTACCTCGGCGGCCATATAAAGACCCCCGCCACCGCATTTATGGTGTTAGTTGACAGAAAAAGGACCAAATTCCAAATACATCAACGCGTTTGGCCGTGTTATTTTTTCAGAACGGACAGTTTTAAACAGAAACGGATCAAATGATCAAATGGCTCATTGCGTTGGACTTGCCCTAATCAGATCAGCAATAGACTCTGAAGCGGAAGTGGCGTATGAATTTTGGCACCACCACTGCAAAGCAAGCTGCGCCTGCGCATCAGGCCCGCACCTCGTTCATCGTACACGAGGGGACACTCACACGCGGCTCCATGTTTCTGCACTCCACGACTCGCCCAAAATGAGCTGTCTCCCTCGCTCGCACGGTCCCTCTACGGACAGGGAGAGAGGCCCACGGCCATGGCAAGAACTCGAAACTGCATTGCCCGCCCAGATCCGAGAGTGCGCGCCAGGACGGACCACAGGAGGCAGATCCAAAGCTTCGGCCATGGGTGCCGGGCTGCCGGCGTTGTTTCCTGTTGCCGCTACAGCGCCGAGACAATTGCACCCGGTCCCAACTCGTGCACTTTTTACTCACACACAGACACCATATCTCTCACACGATCTACAACAACTAGCATATTGTTGAAATATCCTTGGCAAATATTGCGCTGCTCTATGGGAATCTATCTAGAGGGTTAAAGAAAGAAATGAATGGGTTATTGCCGAAGTTAGATCATTGCAGTGAATCTAGGGCGTGATCTCCTCTTTAGTTGCCACAATGCACAGCAAAGAGCAAAGCAATGAATCTGGCTATAATGCAGCAATGCTTAACGATAATGGCGATAATAAAAACAACGCATCGGACTCTAGTTGCACGTTGCCGACTGGTGCTCCTGCATTATACTGCACCTCTGAACGAACCGCGATCATTTGCAAATTGCAAGCCAATGTGAGGTCATGGAGTACGTGGAGGGACGCGCGTTGAGCCTCGAAGCTGGCGAGCAATGCAATAACACTGATGGCGATCGTGCGAGAGATAGTTGTTAAAGACAGGCAGGCCTACACAATGGTGGATGAGTGCTAATTAACACACTGATTAAGCCGTGGTCAGAAGGGACAGGCTCAACCAGCAATCCAGCAGGGAGGGGTACTAGTCATTTCTGAATCTGACAGCCTCTCTCATCATGCATGCATGCCGTTTCAGACAAAAAACGTCACCTTGTCGCTCGCTCGCTCTGACTGATGACAGGTTGAGGAATTCTACTGCAGTAATCAAAAAGATGACATGAGCAGGATGCAAGAGGCACAAGGGAACAAGCAAAGAACAGTAACTGGTCAATCTCGTCAAGTTCACAGAATCTGAGCAGTAGCCGAAGGAACGTGTGATTGAATTGAGTGAGTGACGGTTCTCGGTTAAGTCAAGGATATGCCAAGTTTATGCTAGCAGATATCCTCTTCTGACCAGCACATCTTGGTCAGTTCCAACTCCCATATACCTTCCAATAATGGAAGGAAGTTGTGTGCAACAGCAGGAATGATTTGCTTAAACGAGCGGCTAATTCGACTCCTAATGGCTCTAGAAGCACCACTGCACTATAGTAGCACGTGAAGCGTGGTCGAGGCTGAATCTCCCGCGGTCAAGATGCTTGTTCCTGCCTGCTTGGTCGAGCCCGCTGCATCTTCTCGGTTCCAACTCCCAACATGCCATTTGTTTTCTCTGCCCTGAATCTCGAGCTAATCTAACAATGGCGACAGCTAATTGTATACGCTAACCACTCTTAGCAGTTGACCAGCAGATGAATTGCACAGTGCACACTGACTTGCCACCATATATGGAAATTATTCGGCAAGCCTACTCCTCCTAATCACGTGAAGGCACGACACAGTTGCCCCTTAACAATGCGCTTAATCCGGGTGGTAGAGAGTGACACCCGAACGCGAACGAAGACAATCAAGACATCATTATCTATCTGAATCGTTTTGATGAGATGAGCTGTCTGTAGGTGATGGTTCTTCCAACCAACCTGCAAATTGGCAAGATCCCATCGCTCGCACGAACGAACGGGTTCCCTGCTGCTGGGAACCAAAGGGCAACGCCCCAAGGGGCAAGATGCCAAGATGGCATCGTAGTGGGCGGGCCGGGCGTACGAATGGTGGATCTTGCTTATACCAGCATGTCTCCCACTGCTGCTACAGCACAAGACACTTCCATGCAAGCAAGCATCTCTGATCTGACGAGAGCACCATGAGCAGCTTCGCTTCGCTTCAGTTCAGATCTACAGCACCGTGTTGCACCGCTCATGATTTATCATCACGAACCTGTCATGCATACAGGAGTTCCGATTTGACAACTGGCTATTCAGTCATCAGTTGTCGCCGGGCACCGGAGACGATGACGAAGTGTGAGGTCACGGCGCACGTCGACGCTCCTTGGACTCCTGAAAGTGGTGCTAAAATATTGCCGGAGAAGCATGTCAAACAGTAGTATTAGTAGCATATCTGCACATTGCCGACCTGCAGAATGAGCTGGTTGAGTGCAACGCAAATCACCCAGTTATGTCCATAACCGGATCAATAATTCGCCAGAATGTCAAGATTCGGACAGAGTAGTACTAAATTGAAGACTAGTGGTTACTACTACTAGTACTAAATTCCTTTCTACTGTTCCGCGCGCGGCGCTAATTAACATCTGAATCTGAATCTGCGGCTAGGTACGTGGCCTCCTTCGCACTCGACGTGTTCTTCTGGCCTCCACGAGACAAACCGGTGCGGAAATCAGCGTGCGGCAGGTTAGAGAAACAGTTTGAAATGGTCAGATCAGAGCATGAGTGTCCCATACGGGAGGTACTCCTAATTTGACTGTTTCGAATGGCGGTCTGGTTCTAAGCGAGCTTCTTTTGACTATCCTTGCTAGTTTTATAACCATGGCCTGATCTAACGATGGACAGATCCGGTGTACGGTAAACCCAACATCCTATTTTAAAATACCCTGCTAAGCTGCATTTGTAAATGTAAGCAGTGTCGTCATGGTGGTCAGTCAGGCTGTTCTTGCTTAACCCAGATCATTTCTAATGGGGAAGAGCAGAGGCGAAGAGCATCTCCACTCGCGGTGCCCAAACGGCCGCCCAAATGGCCTGCTGTCCGGACAAGGTGCGCCATTTGGGCGCCCGCGTTCCCCACTCGCGGCGCCCAAAGGGGCGCCCCAAAAGGTTTTTTTTACATTAATTTTAATATTTTGTGAAAGGAAAAATCAAACATACATAAATATGTAATAGTTCAAATACAATATTTAATAGTTCAAATATATAAAATAAAGTTCAAACGTCTCCCTCTTCCTCCTCTGCCGCTGCCATGCCCCGGCGTGCCCACAAATGCTCCGCTAGATCAGTTTGGAGTGCATTATGAGTACAACGCGGCCACTGATCAACAACCGGTCACCGGCTATTGGGGCGACGATGAAAGACGGGGATAAAATTAGGCAAACCTTCCGCCGAACACCTTGCAGGCAGGGCGGGTCGCGGAGAGACCACCGGGGACGGTTGTATCGAATACAGCGGCGGAGAGATCGCGGTGCCCGGAACCGAAGGCCGTCGAGGAGAGGAAGCAAACGGCGGCGCCGGCGCCCAGGTTTGGGTGGAGCGGAGCCGGCGGCGGGGGGCGGCGGGGGCGACTGGGGCGACGAGGCAAATTGGGGCGACTGGGGCGACGATGAAAGACGGGGATAAAATCAGGCGTCAAAACGACGAGACATAGTCCGTGTCTCACTGTCAGGCGTGGCCCACGCGTCGGGAGCCGACGTGGCGTCGCGTTTCCTTCCGTCCGGGCCGCCCCAAGCATCCCCAAGTTGAGGGCGTGGGCTGGGCGTGCCGGACACAAAACTGGGCCGCGCCAGACCGAATTCGCGTTTGGGCGTCGCAAGTGGGCGCGATTTTATGTCCGGCACGCCCCAAATGCGTTTGGGCGGCCGTTTGGACGCCCCGACCAGACACGCTCGAAGTTTTCGACAGAGCGAAATGCATGCACTGCTCGTATTCGCTGACCACTTACGCTTGTTACGCAGCTCACGTAATATTCTAGTTCTGTCAGGACCTCTACAATCACTGTACTGGGTCACCATGTGGAGCACTGTGCTTAGCAGGAGAGAGGTGGCCTAAATTTATCAGCATCTTATTACCAGGACCAGCAGCAGAAATCTAGGTGGTATTGACAACTGAATATAGCTGCAGCTTGCGTTTGGCTCGCCATATGTCAACCATCCGGGCCGAGTAACCTAATGTTTGACAATGATCAAGCTCAACTAATCACGTTAGTTAAGCCTCTAAGACTTTGTTAAGAGGCAATGATAAGTCGCCCTGTCTCGAACTAAGTTAGGCTTATGAGTAACTAACTGCGTTCTAAAATGGTTTAGTGAGTTGAATCCGGAGAAGTCCTAACCAATGGCATCAGAGACACATGCACCAGAAGAACCCTTTCGAGACATCTGGAGAGAAAACAATCGATGCATGGACTTCCTTCTAACTAATAAAAATGTTTTTGTTATGCAGGTTATCTACCGTGCACAGCAACGTTACAAGCATGGTCGGTCCTACAACATGTGGAGCACCGGGACTTGTTTTTGGAGGTGGCGTTGCGTTTGGAGTCTGCGACGAGGAGTTATTTTCCCAGCATGGATGGCCACCTAGCCTCCGGATCGACCTATCACCATCTTAGACGGCTTTACAATTTCTCATTATGATATGTAATTCGCCTTTTATTTATTTTTAACTTGGGTACTGGTGAACCTAGCTATGCAGAGGCCGGGTGTAATTCTTAAAACTTTTAAGCAATAAAATATCTTTATAAAAAAAAGGAGGACGCCACTTGCTGCTACTACTACGTCGCTGCCAATATTCACAAACATAGCACAGAGCATAGCAGAGGAAATCAAGCATTCTGGGAGCAGGCAGACACGAGAAGGGATCAGATGCACATTCGGCAGGTCCGACCTCAACAGATTCAGGACCAGTTATATTTATGGGACGTACAAGTAACATGGGAAATCAATCAAGAGATCAACCACCTAAGGTCCCATTGATTATAGGGACAATGATAACCTTTCGATCAGCTCACAAGGTCCACAACAAACAGCTTAACAAGAAGCACAAGTTACCCGCATCTGAATTTTGGACAGAACAATGTTCGATAAGATGTGAAAAGCTGGACACTGCATTTTGAACAAATGAATGAATTTTTCATATACTCGGATGGAACCACATGTATCTGACAGTTCCATCAAGCTCCCACATGGGAGGAAAATTTACACTCAACTTAGCCTAACATTTCCGTGACATATCAATAGAAAGAGGGGACAAGGAATAAATTTGATCTAGACTGAAAGATTTCTACAAAAAAGAGGTGGTACAAGCTACAGGACCTGCCGCGAACAACAACCGCTGATGAAGAGATCTCGAAGGACCACCGGGTTGATTATGTACAACACTGGTCCATGCACAATTCAGCTGGAGCACCAAGCATGTGATGTCTTGTACCAAGTAACCACACACGCTGGACCAGCATAGCTGGGTGCACGGGCGCTTTTCCTCATGGCCATGTGAGGTGCCAATGCTGCTGCCGTTTGCTTTCACCAAATGCTATCGAAGAACCAGTCACTGATGCACCGGCAGGCCATAATTCTGGAACGACCTAATCCTGCCATCCCACCCTGCGGTTACGATCACTCGACCCCAGGAGTTTGATGTGGTCTGGGAACAGTTCCTCAGGAGCTTGTACTGTGACTCGTCCAAATTTGCACCGATCGAGCAAGATGGCAGCAATTCCTCTGGCCAAGTTGCTGACGCCCCTTTGCACGAGGGCTCGTTGAACAGCTCCTGGTTCAGATTCAAAATACCAGGAGCAGCGATCTTGGCGTAAACTGTTGGTGGAAGAATAGTCTCCACGGCAGCTTGAACTATACTTGAATTGTATTTGAGAAGCCAAGAAACATGGCTTCTTGGTTTTATGCCATTCCATGGTATCGCAACGGCTGCATTGCTGGACTGGAATCGCTCTGATGAATATGTGGTTTTTGCTTGTCGCCATACAGATTCATCTTGGTTCTCACGGTTCCAAACATAAATGTTGGAGTCTTCACTAGCAGACACTATATGCTGCCCATCAGGAGTGAATGATGCAGACATCTGGCAGAACCACTTCGGAGTCCTGATGGTTTACAAATACTATGAGTTTAGAGTCCATTGAAACTAAGAAAAAATTTACAAAGGTAATTATTGAATAGGGAAAAGGATTAAAGCAAGTATATGAGACGTACCACTGTAATTCTGAATCACATTGGTTCCATCCAGTATTCTGATCTTTGAGTCAGCAGATGTTACCATTAGTTTACTTGGGTTGCTTGGACAGAACTGCCAAAAATGGAAGAGCAATAGTAAGTATCATTCTCGACAAAAAGGGCTAACAAAGTTATAGATCGCAACAACAGTCATCCTTCTCGTGTAGATGTTTACCTGAAAACTTGTAATTCTCTTAAAAGAGGATTTCTTGGCATTGAGTGCAATCTGAGTTTCCAACCGCAGCAGATTGTCTGATGCATCATAAAGCGGCAATTCCCAGTGATGGTACCAACAACAGCAACCTGCAAGAAGCCAAAGAGAAAAAGGAGATCAATCTCACAAACTATTGAGGTGACAAATTAGTCAAAATAACAACAGTAGTGCACCAAAATCATACCTTTCCATCAGGTCGGTAACAGACCGCTGTAACTATGTCTCTAACATCAACCCAGTCCACAACACTGCCTCTAGTAATGTCCCATACACGGACTTTGCCGTCAATGGACCCAGTGATGAAGCAATTGTCGTTTGTCGGATTAAACTGGACACAAGTCACTGCAGAACAAGGAAAGCAGACTGTCAGCTTCAACCATAAGTAAAGGCATAAGCTTGAAGCAGAGAATGTATGAACTTATAAACCTACCAAAGTTGCTATGCGAAAAAACACTGATGCAGTTTGCGGATCCAATTTCCCACAAGCGGACAGTCTTGTCTGTTGATGCCGACAATAGATGCTGCAAGGTACAAATTTTAATCATCATGAATAAAAGGTATAAGAGAAAGAAAGAACAGTCCCATTAGGTTGAAAAAACATTTTCAACACCTTGTTGTTTGACCAGGAAGATCCAATACATCACCAGAGTGCCCATAGAACTCATGCAGTGGCTCCTCTGATATATGGAAAACCATTGCTGGAATCACAATGCAGGCAGAGTCTCCAGTTTTCTTCATGCTCTTGACTTTGGATATCTTGGCATTGTCAACACTCACCGGCGCGAATCCATTCTTGCGTCGGACTTTGAGGTAGACACAAGATGGATCATCCAAAGGAATTTTACAGTCATCAGACTGCGAAACACCCCAGACCCTGACAACTCCATCTTCACCCTGCTCGCAAGAAACTGCCCATCGGACTGAACTTCATCGTCAGGATGGCACCATCGTGTGCCTTGATCACTTGGCCTTGATACATCGCAGACAATTCCTTGGACCGCTTCCGTAGAGCGGACCTTAATTCTCTCATACCTTCCACCCCGAATCTGCTCGCTGTCGGAGGAGGAGCTGGTGCTAGGTTCATCCCCTGCATGATCCACAACACAAGCCGCCACACCCAGCCTCTCAAGCCACCCACTTCTCCTCCTCTCCACTGTCCTGGAGCACCGGAAGGCTTACCATTCGACTCATAAGCCTCTTGATGAACGAGAACGAACTGGAGCTCCTGCTGACCTTGCTGCCATCATCCTTGCTGGATCCACTGACGGAATTGTCGTCGGACGCGCCATCGCCGTAGCTCGTGGTCTCCTCCGTGGACCAACTGGACATGGAGCAGTCGTTCTCTTCCGACTGCGACGAGAATCTCCGTGTCCGGCACAACCTCCTCTTCCTCCTCCTCGGCTGCGGTGCGGTACACACAGGGTCCGCCTGCCTGGGGCTTGGGCTGCACTCGAGGCCCATGCTTCTGAGGAACCGCTCCTTCCTCTCCCGCACACTGTCGAGGCCACCTGACGACCACGGCAATGCCGGCGCCGGGCTGGGCCGGCGACGCCAGCAACTCGCGCGTGTCAAAGAAGGCCTCCTCCTCCGCCTCCATCCTACTACTGCTACTGGAGGTCGCTACTAATTGGCAGGACTCCATGGATCGTTGTTGCTGGGAGGCTGCACTGCAAGAGGGAATACAGTTGCAGATAAGAAACAGTGGGCAAACAAACACATCCCGGACAAACGCTTATATATAACAGTAGAAGAGAGAGGGAAGGAGGGAGGGAGAGGAAGCAAAGCGGCAGGCAGGCAGGGGGGTGGCGCTGAATTGCCTCGGCGGCAACTGGGGACGGGAAACAAAGCGCGGGGGTGCACGCACTGCCGCACGGGACGGCAAGGAAGAAATTTATTTACTGGCGCGATTAATCATTCAGAGGAGGGAATACGCAATAAACAAACCCAATTAGAGCACCAAATCCCAACTATTCAATTGCCACCGTATCCCTCATCAAATCCCGCACCTCCGCGCCCAAATCCCCCTGCCGAGCAATGCATCTGGCCTTCAGCGGAACAGCAAGGCTCGCGCGTCGACGCCCATTGTTAAAGCGGAGGAGGCAGCCTGTGGGGAGGAGGACGGAAGCGTTGCCCGGCGAGAACAAAAGAGGAAGTTTTTTTCTTCTGGAAGGAACGGGCGGCGAATTCGGCGACACATATCTCGAAAGGATTCGACGACGAATAGAAAATTTCTTCCTGGGAGGGGAAGCTCACCTGGTCCGGCCGAACTGGCGAGCGCGTGCTTGCTTGGGGAATTGGAACACGGACGGAAGGTATTATCGGTTCTGCCTCCGTCGTTCGTCAGCGGTGGCGCAGAAGAAGGAGAGCAGCAGCGCCGGCAGCATGGCGCACGCAAATGGGGAAAATGGTGGAGGATTGGAATGGTCGAGAAGGCGGAAAGATTGAAGAGGGAAAGAAGGAAGGTGGACGAATCGGAGATGGGAGGGATTTATTGGTGAGGGAGGGACGTGGATGGCGTCCCCATCACCATCGCCAGATTTGGAACCAGCACCCGAAATTGGGGATTTGTAAAAAAATATTTCTATTACTGCTCCAGTGAGCCAGGAATGCCAGAGGAAAATGGTGCCAGATTAAAACATTTTGCATCGCATCAAAATAATACTAGAATCGGCGAGGCGCTCGTTTAGTTTTAAAAAATCAAAATAATACTAGTGGTAGCATCGTATTCAGAGGCAAAAATTAGCATCAATCGTGGTGTCGCGAATTTTGCTTTCGGTCTGCTGACCTATCAGTTTCCGGTGATTCTATATGCGTCTCCTGTGTCTGGACGTTTCTAGCAAACAGTGCCACCACTGGTCCAGTTGCTCACGCTGGCAGTATTTCTTCTTTTCTCTTTTCCTTTGACATTTCAGCTTCTCGTCTCTTTTAATTTTCTTTTTCTTTTGATTTGGTCGCCTTCGAACAAAAGTTAAATCTTTGTTCAAACAAAAGTGAACCGTATTCTGACGCTTAAATAAAAAGGAAAAAGGGGACTGTGTGCGTATTCTGATGATGTACAGCGGTACAGCTCCGTCTGCGTGAGCGACAATAAATGATCTACGACTCGTAGGCCTGGGTCTCTAGGCTCGTAGCTCTACTGCAAACGGGCGCCTCGCTGCTGCATCACACCGATTTGCTCGTGTAATCCTTGCCTGACGCGGATCTTTTCCTTTCCTTGCTGGAATTGGTTCATGTGCACGCGGTGGTAGAATGTTTGTCACTGTCCAGCACTCAGAGCTTGCGTTTTTTTCACCGCAGGAATGCTGCACTGCCAGTAAATCTGTACACCATGCTTGGCATGTGAAACTGAAAGTGAGTTGTTACGGTAGCATTTTCTTTTTCTTTGTTCAGGATTTGTACACGGCAATCACCGGTAGAGCAAGTGTAGTCCATGGCAACCGAAAACGCTCTTCTACGCGCGTGTGAAAGCTCGCACGCTGTGTCTCCTCCATTCTTTTCTTCCCCAAACCACACATTTCACCCTCCCCCAACCCGAGACGGAGCCCCGAGTCGGCAACTGCGGAGCAAGCCAGAGCCGACCGTACCCTACCCTTCTTAGCGTATCACGCTACCTTGTACTCGTACATCCCTTCTATAATAAAGAAAAAGCAGCTCCGACCGTATTTTCCTCAAAAAAAGCCAGAGCCACCACATCCGAGATTGGTCACGGCGGAGGCGAGCCAGACACTTACCTTGGGAGTGTAGGTTTCGCCGGCGCCACAGAAGAAAGGTGGTTTTAGAGGATGGCCGGGTGACGGCAGATCAACGGAGGAGGAGGAGTTTCGCTAGCGGTGGATGCGGGGTGGCAGAGGTCGTCTTCTTTCGCCGGACGGCCTTATCTTTTTGCGGTCTGAAACTGTGCGACCGCTCGCACGTTCGAAGAAAAGCATCACCCCATGGCAATGATGATTATTACTGTTGCTTGCCAACTACAGATTAATTCGTAAAAACAAGCCGGAAACATGTTGCTGCTACCAGAAACTGCAACGGCTCCCGAGTCAGAGGGAGCTCTTTTTGAAAAAATTGAAATCGTCACTTTTGAGTTTCAACAAATCGAGAACAAAATCCCAGATGTATATAGTGTTGAGATCTATAAGTGTGCAAAATTTTAATTTAAAAATCGATATATTTTAGGCTACACAAAAAAAGACAAATTGGGAATTATTTCAAAAACTTGAAATTTTTAAAAGAATTCCTCTGTGGCCACTTGTCATTTTTTTCCATCCGACAATACATCGAATTTCGAGTTAAAATTTTGCACGCTTGTAGATCATATCATTATGGATTTTTTTCTCGATTTTCTGAAACTTTAAAATGCCATTTTTGATTTTTTTTTTCTTTGAATAAGAGCTCCCTGTAACTCGAGAGCTTTTTGTTCACTCTTCTGCTGCTACTATCTTTACGCTCTCTTCTTGGTCCCCTTGGGCGTGCAGTGTGTTTTATGTACCTAGCCAGGCGAAAACAAGCAGATATCTTCTCTTGGTTAGGCTCGAGCAGTACGTCAGCTTGGGTTACCCGTCTCTAATTGCTTCTCTTCTCTGCTGATGCATGGCAACACTATTCAGCATTGACGTGTCACCCCAACCGTGCTACTAGCTGCTTCTCCACATGTTCTTTGGAAAACAAAACAAAAGGAAAAACAAATTTCATTGCGTAGGGCGAGTGACGTGTCACAAGAAACCAACTGGCCAGCTCAGCAGATTTGGGTGCGTTGATCATAGGAAAGAAGAGAAGGGCGAATACTCAGATTGATACGTGGATATGCACGGGCAGCTAGGCTGGGCGGGCAGGTACACATGTAGACGTACCCATCTCCAGCTAACCCAACAACCCTAGCTATTGCTTTAAGTTGATCTGTGGCTGTGGCTGGCCGAAGATGGCAACTGGCAAACTCCATCGAGCCGGCGGCAACAACCGTTCGTCGATTTCCACATGTGTGGCAACACGTCTACTGATAGTAGCTAGCTATATTGCGTGTTTGTTTATGTTTAGGACTTGGGAGCACCCATTTATACAAGAAAGTAAATGTATGTGGATTGTGGAGTAGAGATTTCAGGATCCTGGGCTGCACTGATATCTTTAATTAAAAAAATTACAAATCATATTTATAAGTTTCAAAAATCTGAAAAAATCCTCCATGGCATCAATGATTTATCCCACGGACGTGTACAAATTTTATTTGCAATAATTTACATTCTGAACTATACAACTAAATAAACACTTTCAAATCTACAAAATATTTATATAAAAAATCATTTTTGTGTAGCTTAGAATATAAATTATTTCAAATCAAGATTTTGCCCGTTTGTGGGATACACCATTGACAATATGCGGATTTTTCTGGTTTCAAAAAACTTATAAATGTGTTTTGTGAATTTTTTGAAATGGAAAAGCACTAGAACCGGGGAGGCAAAATTACTTTCCGATGTAAAGAGCAGTAATTTTGCAACCATCATGGTGCCCTTGGTTTAATGACCTCGTTGAGGAGTTGACCATTTTCTCTGAGGACCGTACATATCGCTCGTGTCGCTCCTAGGTCTGAACCGTGCGAAACTCTAGCCGCCACCTCAAATGTTTCCCCCACCCACCTCACTGCTATTGAGGATGTAGATACGCAAAGACCACTCGACCAGCGGTAGGCTCTCAAATCCTGGGCTGGGAAGCTCAGGGTTGGGTGCCATGTTCGACGAAGCTCGAAAATTAGGGAGGTGGTCTGGAACCTTTTAGTGGGGGCGTGCATATTCTAGCTGCGAGTTAGAGGCGGCCAACCGTGGATCTGGCAATAACTGCCGGCGATGGTGTGCGACGACGACAAAAGGATCTATGGCAGAAACGCCAACCATGGCGGCAGCGGAGATCACGTCAGAACCCTGATTTTGAGCATTGGTTAGAAGGTCAATATTCAAGTGGTGGTGATCCCCGAAGGCGCTATGTTATGTTCTCTTCCATGGATTTTGTATGCAAGTTTTATGCATATGTGTTGCCATGTTGTCTCGAACATGGTGTGTTCAGCCGTGTCCATGTATGTCTATGTTCAACAACATCAATGCTAGAAAGAATGGAGGTGGTCGTAAACAAAGGTAACAACACATATGTTTAAGATTTGGTGGTGTTCCTCGAATATCAGGAATGAGACCTTACATTATGTGTAATTTTATCATCCCTACTCTCGGTAGAAACCATGATATTTAAAAAAAAAGATCTGGCGGCAATCCTAGTGTGTCGTTACCTTTCATTACGGTTTTCCTTTCGGAGGACCTTCTCACGCCCCGTGTGTTGACAGTGCAGTGATTGATGTCGTTGTTAGTTGTTATGTACTTTGGATTGTAGTTTTTTTCCATTTATTTTAACTTTGCTACTTCGAATGTGTTCTTTGATATCTTCTTGATAGTAAAATATTACCCTTTATTGAAAAAAGTAACATGAAAATATAGTCGAGCCTTCTACATGTTAATACAACCAATCAAAGATGTCATTACAATCAATAGTTGACTTCGCGCATACTGTTCTTCTAGCTGGGCGTACTATTTTGGAGGTAATTGCACCACTAGTACAAGAACTTGTCCATCATGTGCACTTTCATACAAAAAGTTGCAATGTGTGGCGCGGTGGTACAAAAACTTTGCCTATATGTGCAAAGTCATACAAAATCGCCAACGAGTCAACACGTGTCCCCGTCCACGCTGGAAATGGCAAGGGCCCATCCCCTGGCAGTTATGCAAACCACCCCCTCCCGTCTTTCTTTTTTCGGTTCAAATCCTCCCAGCTTTGCTGGAAGAGGGACGAACTCGTCTCGCTCGACTTCGCTACTGCTTGCCGGGAGACATCGCAGTAGTGTCGGTGGTCCGGCGCCCCGCCGCCAACCTGGTCGCCAGGAGTGAGGCCCCTCTAGGATTAACCTAACGCTGCGCCGCAGCTCTCTTTCACTCACACAACGAGATCGCCCCGATCCCGATCTCGCCGGCCACCCTTCGCCACCATGGCTTCCTCCACGCGAGAGCCCCCGCTCCGGCTGCTCGTCCAAGCCGACGCGCGCATCCACCAGCACCAGTACAAGCGTGGAGGCCCTCTCCTCGCGCCGCCGTCCCGAGAGCACCAAGACCTGGCCCTTTCCTCAGTTGCAATCTAGCTTCATTAACACTGGGATGCAGCTGACCCAGGAATTGAAAGTGACATATTTGGATGTTGTCTCACTTCCGTGGTACAGGGGATGGTCTGGCTGGCATGAAACAAGGGATCTAATCATCTGTTATGTTGAGAAGCAGAATGCCCAAGGTGCATATGGTTCGACGGATGAGGTGAAGGAAGAAGTGAAGCCTGAAGGAATCTGTGGGTGATGCATTGGAGCTATGCAAGAGTGGCATTTGAGCTGTGCAAGCTCTCGGTGATGCTATGAAGCAATGCTGAGCTGAAGCAAGCTGTGGGTGATGCAAGCTGAAGGAAGTTAGTGTGTGTATGTAAGGAGTAGCGTGTTTCTGTTAGTAGTATGTAGCAGGAAGAGAAGTAGATAGGATCTTGGCACCTTGCAGTCGATTTATATGAAGTTAGTTAGGTGAAACATCACAGTTTTATGGATTGAAACAGTAGTATGGTTTCTACATGTTGGGAATGGTTTGCTTTTTTCCAGATCTTGTGATGTGATAATACACGCTTAACTGTATTATTAGTACAGGAATTGAGATGTAACTCACATATACTGCTGTAATCAAAATTGCTTGGTTCACTCTGGCTCTGTTAAAATGGGTCAGATAAATATTGCTATGCTTCTTCAGTCAGGACGTCAGAATTGGAACCATGCTTCATTTATCTCTTCCACCACACACTGATACAATCCTACTACTGCTATGCTTCTTCAGTCAGTCAGGAGGTCAGCATTGGAACGACAGCCATCAGCAACGCTGAGAGGTCATGCTAGTGCAATTCTGATCTGCGCAATCAAACTCAAGAACCCTCGTGGCTGGGCAATTCAGAGATGCTTCCTCAGCTCGGCCAACACCTTCCGGGCGTCAGGCCGTTCATCCTTGTCCGGAGCGATGCACCGGAACGCCTGCTCTACGATCGCCTCGACGGTTGGCATCACGCCAGGGCACTCGTCTAGCTCCGGCCAGGGCACTTGTCCGGCGGGTCCACGACCTCCCTGAGCTCTTCAATCTGGACACCACCCAGTCTGCCAGCGTCACGTCCCTCTCGCATCCGCAGAGCCTGACGCTGGACTTCACGAAGCCGAACCAGACCATGTCGTCCACGACGTCCGTGACCTCGACCTTGTTCTTCTCGTCCGAGACCGCCGGCGAGGGGAGAGTGTCCAAGGGCCGGCTCGGCCGGAAAGCCGCCGCTGTCGGGGCACAAGAGAAGCCCTGCGCCGGTGGGCACTCCAAGGCCAACACCGCCGGCAGCCGATGCCACTGCTACAAGAGAAGGTTCCTACCCAAGCGCAGTCGTGCTCGCGCCATCTCCGGTTGGCTCGGCTCCGTTGACTCCACACATGCCGCGGTCACCGACCGATTCATCGCCGGGGCCACGAATTGCCGACACCGAGGCGTGGAGCGGAGGCTAGCGTGCGTATCGGAGTTCTCCTGCAGGGAGGGGTTAGGGCAGCGGCAGTGGCATGGAGTGTTCGAATCGGAGGTCGCCGGCTTTGGGGAGAGAGGGAGGTCGAACAACGCGTCCCTTTTCCAGCAATATAGAAGGCGTTGAGCGCAATAGAGAAAAACGAGAGTGGTCTCTTTGCACATTTGCCACGGCTGGGCCCTTCCATTTTCACGCTGGGAGGGGCAGGTGTCGGCTCCTGGTTCGTTTTGTATGAATTTGCACTTAGCAGACAACTTCTTGTACCACGGCACCACACATTGCAACTTTTTGTATGAAAGTGCACATCATGAACAAGTTCTTGTACCTCCGGTGCAATTACCTCTACTATTTTGTGTAGTGCAATTAATTTAGCGCATACTCCTCCATGTGATGTTACTACTACAACAAACATAAGAGTTGACTTATACATGCTACAACTACGTTGACCTATAGTTATAGAGTCTGACCTTCACTTGTATACTCACTAATAGCGCACTACTACAGTTTAACATGAAAACTAGTGTTCCATAATTTAACTCGATCATATTGAAAGAGGTACTATTGCTGGTGGCAAGTTGCTAGTACCATTAATCATAGGACAGTGGCTTGCTGTCTCATCTACACTGATGATTAGCCAGGCTTAGAATTAGGATTTTCTTTATTGATAGTAGCTAGGTCGACAATCCTATATACTCCCTCCTATCCGTTATAATCGTCGCTAGCAAACAACGTACGATGTACAAGTAGAAAGTTTATTCCATTTGTTGCTCCCCTAGATGAAGCACTAGGTAGTACCTCTTGTGACACGTAGTTAATTTTATTAGAGTATAGATCCAGGTGATTAGGCTCCTACAAATCTCGCTGTCTATTTTTCCAAAATAGCTAGTTCTGCATCCTTTGGTTGGCAGCAAGGTGAATTTGTGCCAGCGCCAGTGCGATATATTATGCAAGCAGTTTTCTTCGTTGTTCGAATTAGGTGTGGCGTCAGCAAGCTAGCATCACAGTGCTAATCTAGTAATCTGTCCGAGTTTGCCGGTAGTGCATCCGATTCAAGTCCATGGCCTGGAAAGGAGAGGACGGAAAATGACAGGATGTTAGGTCTTAGCTGATTATTGCGTCCGTACATCCTGTTATTCGAACATGACAATAGTCCTAATAATTAAAAGACAGACACAATTTTTAGGGGGATAACCTAATATTCTTGTTCCATTTTGGCATCAATTGCTAGACTAGATGATGTCTATCCTGTTGGAACCTTATGTATTCGTGTCTGCTTTTACACCTTCAGTGCTCTGAATACTGATTTTACTGAAACTCCCACACTGTTGACATCACTTATGTATGGGCGATGGTGGAATTATCGTCAGTTGTTAATAGGAGTACTGTTCGTCGACAGTCGCACTGAGAAGAATTTCTCCGTGTCGCTCGTCTCTGTCTTTCTGCAACATTGTTCCCATTGAATTGACAAATGTAGGAATCACTCGGGACGTTGATTCCGAATGAACCGCACATACAAGACGACATTGGGTTGGACTCCACATGATATCGCCGTCCGATCCATGTCCATCGCCGAAGATGTGACAAAAACTAGCATATCAACAAGAAGCTCGATCAAAACAAACGGGGATCCATGCGAATCAGACGCATAACTGTAAAGTTGGCATCTCGTGTGCGCACAGTTTGCAGCTGGCAGCTTGGCATTGTTTATCACTCGCCGCAAAGTAGGAGTAGCATAGTAGATACTCCCTCGGTTTTCTAAATATAAGATGTTTTAGTTTTTGTCCACATACACATGTATCTAAATGTATGTTGATATGTTTTAATGTGTATGTACACTCATTTAGATTTACACATAACCAACATGTGAGCTAACTAGAACATGTTATATTGTGGAACGGAGGGAGTAGTACTAAACTACAGCTCTGCCCGCTAAGATAAGGCTTAGCTGTTGGGTCGCTGTTGCAACATAAAAAAGCAGCAGTAAGATCCAAAGGTCACATTCATGGATGGAAGGATCCCACGGATTCCATAGGCCATACCGCCCATAGGAACCATGTGACGGCGATTACTTACTGTTCCGAAAGGTGTTGGCCAAAATTGTCAAATGGGATCATCGATCACCCACCACAAGAACAAAAATGCCATGAGACGTAATCGTACTTACCATTCCGACATGGTTGGTGGATAAATAAACACGCCCCTGATCTCCTGTTTGAAGGAGGGCAAGCTAGTGCTGGTAAAAAAAAGGAAGGAGAGAAAATACGGAACAGTCCTATATCTAGATGCGTGAGGTTGATGGATCTACCACTGTTCATAGGACTTGCGAGATTTGGCAGGGCCTTTTTTCTTAAGCGATCTAGCGCTCTAGCAGTACGTACACAATGATTGTACTCACGTGTGATGTGCCAACTTCAACTTGCACGGAGGATAAACGTAGTCATGGGCTCATGGCCGACCGGCCTGGCCAGGCCACAACAATTGGTGCAAACTGAGAAGAGAAAATTCTTCGTGCATCGACCATGGATGATGGATCGATGCATGTTTTTCTTTTATATCATGGCCGGAGTTGGTACCACACACGATTTAACCCTGCTTGTTCGCATCGATCTACTTTGGAGGCTCAACTGTACGGACTGATTGTCGCGTGAATGGACAACCGATTTCATCATCGGATGCTCCTCGTCGTCGCTGTAAAGGGCTCTCCTCCGGCCGTACGTAGGCGCCGCATGAAAGAGCCAGGAAAAGGCGCTCCGGAGGGATGCGCCGATAAAAATGCGACTTGGAGGTTCGACAGCCTCCAAGCAGTTTTAATTGAAGATTTCCGGTGTGTACAGGCGAGAGAGCAGGCGCTAGCACTCGAACTCGTGATCTCGCGGGCAAGGTAGGTATCAGCACCTACTAGCCATCCGGGCTAAGCCTCGGTTCACGGATGCGCCGATGATATGGGATTTAAGGTGGGAATTCTACGTGTTCTGCATGCTTTCATTACCTTACTGCCCAAAAAAGAAGATGCAAGTAGGATCGAACAATATAGACCCATATGCCTTTTGAATGTAAGCTTCAATTTTTTTACTAAGGTAGGAACAAATAGGATGACCTCTATTGCGAGTAGCAGGGGCGAAGCTGGTGGCAAATATCATTGGGGTTAGCTCCACTAGATATGTTGTAATCTTTCACTAGTAAGCCCAATCAAAGAGTAAATTAGTGAGGTTTTGATGAATTTCGTTGGGTTCGTGTGAACCCAACCCTTGTTTGGCAGCTCCGCCACTGGCGAGTAGAGTGGTCCGCCCGACGCAAACAGCTTTCATGCCTGGCAGGAATATTCTTGAGGTATGGTAGTGTTGCATGAAACTATCCATGAACTACATCATAAAAAGTTAGATGGAGTCCTATTTAAAATTGATTTCGAGAAAGCGTATGACAAGGTAAAATGGTCCTTCCTACAACAAGTCCTACGCATGAAGGGATTTGCACCGCAGTGGTGTGAATGGATTGCTAGGTTTGTTCAAGGAGGAAGCGTGTGAGTTCGGGTTAATGATGACATCGGTCATTATTTCCAAACTCTTAAGGGCTTAAGGCAAGGAGATCCTTTATCACCCATTTTGTTTAACTTAGTGGCTGATATGTTAGCAATTCTAATTGCAAGAGCAAAAGAGGATGGCCAAGTAGGGGGTTGATTCCGCACCTAGTGGATGGTAGTGTATCAATCCTCCAATATGCGGATGACACCATTTTGTTTTTAGAACATGATCTAGATAAAGCGGTTAATATGAAGCTTATTTTATCCTTCTTCGAAGAATTATCTGCGCTAAACATAAACTTCCATAAGAGTGAGATCTATTGTTTTGGTAAGGCAAATGATGATATAAGTGAGTATCGTCAAATTTTTGGTTGTGAAGTCGGGTCTTTACCGTTTAAATACCTTGGTATTCCAATCCGGGCGAAAGCCTTGCACCGACTCCGGTCGGTGCCAACGCTGGCGACGCCTTTTGGCGCCGTTCTCCTTCTTGTTTGCATCGTTGTGGAGCTTCGATACCCGGCCCGACGAGAGTGGTCCGATGGTCTCCGGGTGAAAGCCTTGGCTCCATCGGGGGCGGGCGACGGTGACGGACGCGTCACTACCTTGTTGGAGGCATCGTCTTGGAGTCATCGGCTCTCTCGGTGCGACGGTTCGCGGCGGATGGGTAGGTTGGCGATGTGGTCAGGGAGGTGGATGCCGGGGTGGCGGCCCCGGACGGTGGAGGTATGCCGAGGCGGCGGCCTCGGGCTCCCACGCTATGACGGCTCTATGGGGCAGAGCTGTTGTTTGGCGTGGGTCTGGGTGGCGACCTGGATGGAGACTGTGCGGGCAGAGGGTTCATCGACCCGACTGGATCACTTTCGGGCAATGCGAAGGTCGATCTGATTGCTACTCCGGGGCGGCGGCCCCGGTACATGGTGGTTTTGGTGGCAACCTGGATGAAGACTGCGTGGGCAGAGTGTTCGTCGACCATGACTGGATCACTTTCGGGTAATGCGAAGGTCGATCTGGTTGTTACGCCGGGTAGGATGGTTCAATCATAGAAGACTAAATGATTAGATTTGCGATTTTCATTTGGCTGATTTTTATATCCACTTTATGAGACCCATAAATTGTAATAGGCTGAATAACTACTCTTACAACTTTTATTTAATATAAAATGGCTATGTGCATCATTTTGATATAGAGGCCGGGTGACCCATTTCTAAAATAAAAAAACTTTGGACGCGCGATCGAGTTTTAGAGAAGCATCGGCGTTATTTTCAGAGCGAGAAACAAACTGACCGATATCCTTTTCAGTGTTCAGAAACGCAGATATATGGAGGTTAACTGCAGCATGTTACCTTGGTACACGACAACGTTTACAGGCTAGCTGAGACTCTGGGAGTGCTTCTACTAGTCTATGCCGTGTTGCCGTGTCGGCGATCGTCCAATTTCTAAGTCAGCGCAGGCGTAATTAGACTCGGTACATGTTCCTTTCTGAAAGAGGCCGGCAAGGCGGACAGGCGGTGCTTGCCACGCGTACTGCACTGGCGTTGACTTGGACTCTCACATCACTAAGAATTTCATCGGAATTCTATTTCGTTTTGATTTGACTAGGCTTACACGATAACGACCTCTTTTATATCTGGCGTCATATTCTAGTACTCACTCCGTTCCATTTTAATTGACTCACATATATCTACATATAGATGTATCTAGACACGTTTTAGTGTTAGGTACATCCATATCTAGATATATGTGAGTCAATTAAAATGAAACGGAGTGAGTACTATTTTTCCCTCTGTAAATATCGGTGATTCAGTAACTCGCTTAAGCACCGGCCGTCAGTCAATCACACCATGTTAAATCCATCGACCGTACGTGCACTACCGTGCAAACAAATTCCAAGTCACATTGCTCACGACGAGGAACGAAATCCATTGGCTATCCTAGTTGGCAGGGAAGAGGAACAATACAACATTTAATTTTGCAGGTTATTCATATGTCTACCCAGTAAATCCGGACGTGCGTAGTTTAGATCAGAATATTATTGCTTTCAGTTTGAAGTGAAGATTTGTAGCTCTCGAGCTGGAGTGGTCCTTTATTTTCAGATTCAAAAAAATATTTGTAAGTTAAAAATCGGAAAATGTCTACGTATTCTCAATGGTATATCCCACAATCATGCGACATGTTAATTTGTAATGCACTGTATTCTAAGCTACAGACAAAACAAACAAATATGTGATCAAATTTACTACTCTCCAGGTTTTGTAATTTTTTATCATTTTTATGTCACCCTAAATGCATTGAATTTAGCATTGCGATTTTGCGTTCTTGTAGAATACACCATTGACTTGAGATGGATTTTCTGAATTCAAAACATGAAAATATTTTTTTCAATTTAAAAAATAAAGATATCACTGGATCCCAGGACACGTTTTGGTTCGTACACATGCATGTCAAGACTCGAAAAATAGGATCACAAATGAATTCATTGTTTTATTTTCGATATGGGGGGTAAAACCACAACCTCTACATATACCTATGCACACAGCTTTTTATTGCAAAGTTTATGAAGTACCTAATTTACAGTTCATGAATCACTAACTACAGTCACGCTACAAACTACAGTCGGTGTCATTTAATCCTTCCAAGCAGTGTCCAGTACTACAGCGGTGCTACTAGTAGCTCGTGTGCCCTGATCCTGCCACGCAGCCGATTCTGTCGGTTCAAAGCACAGCAGCTAGCAGGGGTGCGGTGAAAGATGAAAGATCGTGCATGCATGTCCGGTCGGTAATAAACGGCGCGAAACTATATATAGATCCATCGCGAACTGCCGCCAGCGCAGCGCGATCTCTGTGCCTGTGCGCGCTGTGTCCCCGGCCAGGCTAGCGGCCAAGCGCAGTGTTCCGCCACCGGCGGCTCTCCTGCCGGCGGCGTGTGTCAGCCCGTCAGGGTGGTCGGAGAAGGTGCCCGCTCTCCAGGCTGGAAGGCCGCCACGTACGACGACCAGCGGGCGACACGCCGCCGCCTGCATGGCCGTGTGCCCTCGGAGGCGGCGATCGATCAGGCAAAGATGGCAGATGTCAACGGATTAATGGGTAAAATAATGGTAAGAACTGACAAGCTTGGGCGCTGTGACAGCCAGGCGGCTCCCGCGTGGTACTCCGGTGCCCTCTTTGGCCTTTGCTTCATCCAAAAGCCCAGGAGGTTTTCTCTGGCACAATGCTTGCAAGGGACAACGCGCCCATGCCGCTACATGTTTTCATTGCATTCGGAGCAGACCAACCGATCTGTAGGAAGGGATAGCCTTGTTGTCCGGTGGATGTAGGGGTATGCCACAAACCTACAGCATACACTACGCGTAAGCTACATCGGCGCTCACTGACTGCGAGTAATCTGCGTACTTCCAAAATTAAAGCGCCATCTACGGCAATGTGTTTCCTTTACTTGTAGTTGTAGGACTGCCTGCATGTGTGAGATGTTAAGGCATACTGTAGATACTACTCACTCCATTTTTTAATATAAGATATTTTAGCATTTGTTCACATGCATATATACACAAATGTATGTAGACATGTATTACTGTGCATGTTCACTCACTTTAATATGTATCTAGACAACATGTGCAACACCTAAAACATTTTATATTAAAAAACGGAGGGAGTACGTGTATTGAAATTTCTATGAAGCTAGTCAAGAAAATAATCCATGTAAAGTTGGATGATGCCATTATCTTTATCCAAGATACGTTTCTAGGAAGATGCTATAGGGATGGGGCTTTTGCAAAAAAGGTAATGTACCTTTGCCTTAACATCTCACACACTTCTCACACATTTGTGCACTTGATATACTCCATATATTGCGGCAATTATAATTGGTAGCCGATGATCTCGACGTGTCACGAGCGTGTAATTGGCATTACAGATTATGAAACAGATATAACTTGGAGGCAGTGCCATTTTCTTACACTGGACAGTTGACTTAATGGTGTATTCTACTAATTGACCTAGCAGTGTAGAGTTAGTACCCACTAAACGTCCATAGAAAGCCAAAGCATATAAAAAACCCTGCGGTGAGCAACTATATGTAGACAAGATGAACTAGGTGTGTGTGCAGCTAGCTAGTTAACCAAGCCTAATGTAGAAAGATGCGGTGCTTTGCGTCGGTAGACAGTGGTTTCCAAAGTCGTACTATAAAGAAAGCTATCTGTAGCTCACCTTCATGGTTAATAAACTGAAACTTACGTTAGTAAGAAAAAGTAGGAGATGCATGCATGGATGCAATCCAATAATGCTCAAAGTGTGTCGACAACCCTGATAGCAAATCCCACGAACCCTCGATCGGGAGCAATCAAGGCCACAGGCTGCACCTCGTAATGCTGAGTTAAAAATAGTTAACTCGGTTAGATTGAGTCCTAGGAACTGCATCGTCGATTCGATGCACCTCGTTGTCGCAAACACGCTGCGTGCACTGCACTGTACGAGCGGTCAGCTGACTCTTGTGCTCACAGGTTGGATAAACCAAGACAGCATGCATGGTTCCCGAATGTCAAAGGAGAGACGCTTTAAACAACAAGGATACCAGTAGAAATTAACAGCCCCCGCTGATCATGCATACATGCATGAGCAAGTGAGCAGCTATCGACGCCTGTTCTAGACGGCCGGCCCAGATCGAGTGAAAAGAACTCCAAACTAATCAATAGCGCGCTGAGTTTTTTTTCTTGTCGAAAAGATAGCGCGCTGAGTTGAACCAAAGTGAGGATAATGGTGGTTTTGACTTTTGACACGATCGAATCATCTGATCGATCAACAAGTATCCTTGAGTCTTGATGGCACCTTGCTGATGAGGAAAACGACATTATCGATCTGGAGCCCGGCCTGGCTGGCATTATCGATCTTTCGAATCGGCCGGGCGTGCGTGTAGCTTCCTCCCTGAACAATTTGTCGGTGCAGAAGTCGCGTCGATCGACAATTCTATCTCAAGGAAAGCAGTCAGAACACGTACTACATCTTCAGCTGCCTGCTTCGGCTGCAGTCGCTGCACATAACAAATCAGCAAAAGGCCTTGTTTCCACACAACAAAAATAAGCAAAAGGCCACAGGGCGAAGCTACTTGGCACCCGCCCGGCGAGGAAAGTGACAAAATACACATGCATGGGCACCTACGCTTTGCTCTCATAAAGTCGTATATCACCGGAGAGAAAGGTCTCCTTGTATACACATATCCGTGTCGTTTTGCTGTATAAATATTGTCGAGACGCCGGGTACGTGGCGGTACTGTCGCACTTGACGGCCCACGCTGGGCTCGTCGTTTCTGCATACTACCTCGAGAGAGTATTGTTCTGCGCCAGCCTTGCATGCATGCATTTGCATGCGCGCTCGCGCGGTGCATGACACTGGTCCTGGACGGCCAGGCAGGCTAACCAATTTAAGGGCCTGTTTGATTTGTAGGATAGGAAAATTGTAGTAATAGGAAAATCGTAGGATTGCATTGTCATGCACTCTCCAATCCTATACGATTGGACATGCATCATAGCTTGTCTGATTCCACCAAAGTAATTGTAAAATGAGGTTGGAGTGAATGTTAGATTTTCTATGGAAAGTAGTACAATGATTCCTATAGGATCCAATCCTACAAATCAAATGAGCAAGATAGGATAATTTCCTACAGGATTTATTCCTTCACAAATCATTTGCCATTCCTTTGAATCAAATGAGCCCTAAGGATGACTCCAACGGGGCGACCCAAACGGACGCGCGTTTGGTCCGTTTGGGTCGGCAAACGGACGCGCGTCCGGCCCATGTCCGCCCCTTTCCGGCCACTGCCCCCAACGGCCCGACGCATCCAGTCCGGCCAACTTTTTTTTTCTTCCAATATTTCATTAAACATAGAATTTTGAAGATTACATTGGGAATTTATAATAAAATACGACCTATAATCTAGGCCTTCTCCTCGTCGTCGTCCTCCTCCGGTGGGGCGAATAGCTCAGATACTACATTTTTCTGAGGAATTGGCTCTGCAGCGACATATTTCTCAATAATAGCTCACATGCGGCATCTTTTCGAGCAGTACTTGCTCTGCGGCGACATGGCCGTCAAGTCATGTTCCCCACGCTGTAAACCAGGTTTGACCGGTACATGGAGTAGTTTTTCTCGAGTGGGACCCATGCGTCAGCGAAACCGGCCTCTGTTCGTGGGGGAACCGTCTCTGCCACGCGCCGGCGTCCCGCGGAGCTCACTCTGTCCCGTCGTCTCGGTTTCTCCGGGCTGGGGAAAATTTTCCTGGCGACGGCGAGTCGGCGGCAATGGAGCGGGCGACTCGAGCTATGGCAAAGAAGCGGGCGATTCGAGCTGCGGGAATGGTGCGGGCGAGTAAAGCTGCGGCGAGGGGGCGGACGACTGGAGCACCGGCAATGGAGTCGAGCAAGCTGGCGGCGAGTCCTGCGGCGGAGGGAAGAGCGGCCGCGCGAGTTCAGCGGCGGCACCCGGAGTCGAGCAAGCTGGCGGCGACGCAAGGCTTGGGGTGGTGCGTCGAGGGAGCGGCGAGGGAGGATGGGGTGGTGCGGGTACACGGTCGCAGAGGCGACCGGCGGCCCTATTTGTGTCTCGTGCAGCGGCGAGGGGCTCCATTTATCTCGACGGCAAGCGACCCTACCGGATTTCAGTCCAGCAGGTACTGAAGAAGGCGTGGAAGCGTCACGGCTACTACAGCTCCAAGGGTTTTCCGCTCGGCGGTGATTCGCCGCCGATGACGAGGCAGAGGTTTGCCTCGATGCGCAAAATTGCTGCGTTCGACGACAGCAGCTCGGGCGGGAGCTCATCGAGCAGCAGTTCAGCAAGCTCAACCCCGAGCGTGCAGTTCGATGCCGCGTTGAGCCTAGAGGCTTTCAGCCTAGTTGCCGGGATGGCGGCGGATAGATTGTTCTGCTCCGATATCCTCTGCGAGATGAAATCGAGCTAGAAGATTGTGCTGCAGAGCCATGGCGGAGGGAAGATTGTGCTGCAGAGCCATGGCGGAGGGAAGATCGTGATGCATTCTGTAGATAACTAGTGTAGTGAATTTTGTTAGGTGCCTGAAACCATTTCAGGCAGTGTTTGCCCAGCGCTGGGAGCGTGTGGTGGTAATTTTTTTGCAGTACGTCGAACACCTTGGAGGCGTGCTGTGGACGTGCCCTGGGCGTGCTCTGGACGTGCCGTGGCACGTTTCGGTAGGTGAAACCTAGTTTTTGTAGGTGAAACCTTGTCAACAAAATGTAAATTATAGTCTACCTTGTTTTAGTGTTCTTTGTGCCATTCGCACGCCGTGAGATTGTGGCATGCACACTGTCGAACACCTTTGTGAGCGCGCTCTGGGCACGCCCGATTGTGGCATTCGCACGCCGTCGGATTAAAAACGAGTTGAAAGAGTTGAAACATTGTCAACTAGGTAGAGTCTTATGTCATCTATAGACAAAATGTTTTAATTTAACTTACCAAAATTTAAATATTTCTAGTGTTGCTAGTGTTACCAAAATGTATACATTTGTAACTATTACCTTCAAATGGTGGTAGATTTTTCGCAAACAGAGGCGTGCGAATATTTTTTATATTTTAATTCAACTTTGAATATTTGAATTCAACTTTGATGTACATGTTATTTGTGCTAGACTTGGATGTTGCAATGATTTCATACTATTATGTAGTAGGTTGATCTAACTTGGTCATCCCCATTTCTAATCCTGTCATTTTTCACATCGGTTCTCCAAAATGAGCTACAAATGAGCCCCAAAGGTAGCCCAAACAGCCCCATTTCTAATCCTGTCATTTTTTCGACCTTCTCCAAATGATCTCAAACTCTAGGTTTAACATATATTGCACTAATATAGTGTCCTAGAACAATTTTTAACTCAAAACTCGTTTACAAGTTGGTTTGATTTTAGTTGACCAATTTTTGAAATATTCATGAAATATTCAAAAAACATCAAAAAATGCAAATCCAGTGCACATGGTCTTATTTTGTCATGTACTAACATCTCCAACTGATAAACAAGGTCTACATATATTAAACAAGAAATACTTCAGTATGGTATGAAATCTCACAACTCAAACTATATAGTTCATAGTTTGAGATGTGTGATTTTACACCATATTGAAGCATTTCTTGTTTAATATGTGTCTAGACCTTGTTTATCAGTTGGAAATGTTAGTACATGACAAAATAAGATCATGTGCACTGGATTTGCATTTTTTTTATGTTTTTTGAATATTTCATGAATATTTCAAATTCGGCCAAACTCAAGCCAAATCAGCATTTAAACAAGTTTTACACACCAAAATGGAAAACTAAGCCTGTATCATTCTTAGTCACACCAAAATGAAGGTTTGGTGAGGTTTTGGACAATTTCATGTTGCAAATCTCAAACCACCTCTCATCACACATAGAGTTCATAGTTTGAGATGTGTGATTTCACACCATATTGAAGCATTTTTTGTTTAATATGTGTCTAGACCTTGCTTATCAGTTGGAGATGTTAGTACATGACAAAATAAGACCATGTGCACTGGATTTGCATTTTTTTTATGTTTTTTGAATATTTCATGAATATTTTAAATTCGGCCAAACTCAAGCCAAATCAGCATTTAAACAAGTTTTACACACCAAAATGGAAAACTAAGCCTGGATCATTCTTAGTCACACCAAAATGAAGGTTTGGTGAGGTTTTGGACAATTTCATGTTGCAAATCTCAAACCACCTCTCTTCACACATAGAGTTCATTGTTTGAAATATGTGATTTCACACCATATTGAAACATTTCTTGTTTAATATGTGTCTAGACCTTGTTTATCAGTTGGAGATGTTAGTACATGACAAAATAAGACCATGTGCACTGGATTTCATTTTTTTGATGTTTTTTTAATATTTCATGAATATTTCAAATTCGGCCAAACTCAAGCCAAATCAGCATTTAAACAAGTTTTACACACCAAAATGGAAAACTAAGTCTGGATCATTCTTAGTCACACCAAAATGAAGGTTTGGTGAGGTTTTGGACAATTTCATGTTGCAAATCTCAAACCACCTCTCTTCACACATGAGAGTTCAAATGAGCTCTAAAGGTAGTGTAAACGGCTCCATTTCTAAGCAAGATTTTTTTCCACCTTCTCTAAATCAGCCAAATAACTATCTTACACATCTACTCTATATATAAAAACCATGTGCACTGGAATTTCATATTTTTGATATTTTTTGAATATTTTATGATTATTTCAAATTCGGCCAAACTGAAGTCAAATCAACATTTAAACAAGTTTTAAACATGAAAATGAAAAAATAAGCCTGGATCATTCTAAGTCCCACCAAAATGAAGGTTCTGTGATTATTTTAATTTTTTCTGAATTAGTTGGTCAACCCACACAAAATCCTATGAAGCTTCTGTGATTTAACCCTTTCCGTCCGATCATGCCTTCTAGAAGGAAACCCCCCGATCCGCGCCAGTCCCAGTTCTGCGCTCTGATTGGCTGTTGAATTTTTTTAGCTGCAGTGTTTCGAACGCGCATAGGCCACGACCCAACAAACTCCACGGCCCAACAAATTTTTTTAGCTGCAGTGTTTTATTAATTTCAAACACGCATAGGCTACGGCCCAGAAAACTCGACGGTCCAAAATTCCCACACTCGCCATGTCGTGCCCCAGCTATTTCTCTTCTTATCCACTAACCCTGTCGTGCCCTAGCTATTTCCCCCATTCCCCACCCTCGCCGCCGCTCGCATTAGCTCGCCGCCGGTGATCAAATCGAGCTACGCCAGTAGATCCAGCCCCGCCGCCCGCCGATGTTTAGGAGGGGAGGTCCAATCGCCCGCCGCGGTGGCCATTCCGGCGGTGGCAACGGCTCCGACGAGGAGCGGAAGGGGAAGAGGCGGGTTCCGGCTAACCCCGCTAGGAAGGCCGTGGCCGCTTCCGACGGCGCTCGTAAGCGAGGCGCGCGTGCGTGGACGAACCGCGGAATGCGGCCTCCTCCTGCATACGAGCGCCGCGAGCTGCCTGCGTACGACCGCCGCATGGCGATGGCGATGGCTGGAAGCTCCTCCGGTGCGGGGAGCTCCTCCATTGCTCGGGCACCGCTGCCATCGCCGAAGAGGGAGGAGGAGGAGCAGGAGCGCCCACCGCGCAGCGGCCGCCCCCTCCTGCCCGGGGACTTCGTCTCCGACGAGGTCCTGCCCTGGGTCACCTTGGAGGTGTTCCAGCGCAACACAGAGGATGAGAAGCGCCGTCAGATGGAGATTGAGCTCGACGCACGCCGCCTCGAGGTCGGGATTTACAATTCCCTCCACGAAGTCATCGAAATCAGCTCGGACTCCGACGGGCCCGGCTCCCCCGGGCTATTCGACTCCGACGAGGACTAGGACTGAGCGGCGCCGCCGCCTCGTCGCCGCCGCCGCACCCCCGGGGCTCCGGTGTGAGCCCAATTTTGGGTCGTAGCTAGGGGTAGGAGCAGCAGCGAACGTCCCCGCCTGTAATTTTCAGTTCATCTCCGCGTGGCTCCCCTTTTGAATCTATGAGCCACGATCTTCTGTAATGTCGAGCTTATGTGTAATATAAAGTTTATCTACTGTTTATGTTTTGTCTTCATTTATTTATGTTTTGCCTCGCCGGCGTTGCCGCGCTGCGTCGATGTCGCCGGATAAGAAGAAGAAGAAGCAGAGAAAACATGCGCAGGGGAAGAGATTAAACGGTCGTCGTTGCTGACGTGGGAAATTGTGGGTACCACCCGCCTGCCTTTAATCCTAACTGACTGCGATTAAGAGCAATGAGTTAGGGAAGATATTTGAACTCAACGAGACGTCGCGTGTGAGCTATTTCATCGAACGATGTCGTTCTCTAGTGAATAGCGTGAAAAGATGTAGTACCTGAGCTATTCGTCCCCTCCGGTGGTGGTGGTGGTGGTGGAGTAGCCGGCGCATCGATGGCCGGGGGTGGCGGTGGAGATCCCGGCACGTACTCCGGCGCCACTGCCGCTTCTGGTTCCGCGGCGGCCGGAGCCCACGGCGGTGCGAACCACCTTGGGTCTACCAAGGCGAGCCGAGATTCTCAGGGAGACCAGGGCTCCCAGGGATTGTACGCCGGGGCAGGTGGGCGCGGTGGAGTAGCCGGCACGACTTCCTCCTCCTTCGGCACGGCGTCCTCCTCGGGCACGACTTCCTCCTTCTTCGGCACGGCAAGCTCCTCCTTCGGCACGGGAAGCGCCGCCTGCACGGCCACAACTTCGTCTTCCCGGTTTGCCATCGGTGCGATGATGAGCAGCGGACCGCGGCGAGGCAACTATATAGCCGGCCGTACGCGGTTTTGAAGTAGCCGGGCCGTCGGCCTAATGTGAACGCCGGCCGGCGATCCATCTCACTACATTAATCTACACTATCATTAAACCTAATTAATAACCGGCAGCCGCCATGGCCGATAAGGGGGGAGATCAAGGGCTTCGGCCTTGAGCAACGTCCAGCCAGCCGCCCGTTTGGCCACGGCCTTGAGAAACACGTCGCCGCCCGTTTGGCTGCGCATTTGGCAGTCTCCGCCACGCGACGTGTTTGCTCCATCTCGGCCTCCTCTGCTGCGTCTGCAAAGGCGTGCGCAGCGACTCCGGCGACTCCTAGGGACAGTTAATGCGGGGTAGGTGTCAGTTGTATCACAGTGACACGGGGCCAAGTGCGGGCCAGGGACAGACTAGGGCAGGACACAAAAGCGCTCCGCTCGCGTCCGCGGCCGACGCATCGGTGGCCCAAATTTGGGCCAAGAATGGGTCGCGGCGGACCAAAAAACGAACCGCGTCCCGTTTGCGTCGCTCCGTTGGGCTGTGTTTTTTGCCTCCACGGACAGAAACGGGGACGCGCAGACTAGATGCGTCGATCCATTGGAGTCATCCTAAAAGCCGATGGAGATCGATGGAGCCTGGCCTGCCGTGCCGCGCGCGAGGCGTATGCTCCTACTGCTTAATATGGACGCTGTGGTGTCAGTGTCAATATATGGACACGCTACGTACGCGCCCTCACCAAGTGTACGTGTCCAGGAATTAAGTTCGGCTCTCCAGCTGGCTGGTTAAGTGATAAGAGTGCAACGTCACGACGTACGCGCATGCACTCACGAGTTAGTTTGGCGCCACCGTGCTAGTTCAGTATGCTGTCCATGTCCTATGCCGATGCATTTGGTTTGGCGAGTTGCCGTCCGGCCTCAGAAAAGGAAAGATCGAGCTTCAGGGCTACACCATCGTTTCTAATATAAAATGTTTTACCTATCCTGGCTTCGCCCTGTGTTCAGCAACAAGGTGCTCTCCCGAGTGATATGTTTCAGTTTATATGATCACTCATTTTAGTTAGGCTAGGCTTCAATGGAATGGTAACCGGATAATACCCTGTTAGGGCTTGCTTGTTTCTAATGTTTTTGTGGTGATTGGTGGGATTATCCTGATCAAACCGCAAATCCCAACATATCTCTAAAATGACGTTTGTTTCTAGTGTATTTAATTGGTTTTATTCCCACTTTTTCCAATAATTTTTCACTGCTCGTTTTGTTCATAGGACTGCCAAACGATTTGTACAGGATTGAAATCTCATGGGATTTTTTTTTCCTTTGAAACCGTTTGATTCATAGGATCATTTCACATAGAAAATATTCCTATAAGAATCTTGTAGTACAAACTTTATAGGAAAATAACATAAGGTCTAACCTCATGGAAAATTTTCTTCACCACAATCAAACAAACTTTTTCTTCCATGTATTCATTCAATTAGACATGCCATTCCAATCATATGAAATTCCTATTCCGACACTTTCTTATTCCTATGAATCAAACGAGCCCTCAAACACAAAATATTGCCCCTCCCTAGTGAGGAAATGACGGAAAACCACCACAATTGGGGCTGAGATGTCAAGTTGCACCGAAAATTGGGGCTAGTGACAGAAAACACCGAACTTTGGGGCAGTAGTGTGACAACTTGCACTGATTTTAAATTTTAGTTGTCTTAACACCATTTCTGACCGTGCGGTCCCGCTGGCTAGTGACAGAAAACACCGAACTTTGGGGCAGTAGTGTGACAACTTGCACTGATTTTAACAACTAAAATTTAAAATCAGTGCAAGTTGTCACACTACTGCCCCAAAGTTCGGTGTTTTCTGTCACTAGCCCCAATTTTCGGTGCAACTTGACATCTCAGCCTTAATTGTGATGGTTTTCCGTCATTTCCTCCTCTCTAGTGGATCGAGGATTTTAGCAATTTGATGGGATCGTGTGAAACTGGCTTAGGGAAAATGAAAATGAAAATCTGGTAGGTTGAGATAGTGACAATACAAGGTGCATGCAAAATCGTGTAGCACGAAAACAGAGTAGTACTCCATGATCAGTGAAAAAACTGTACCTAGAGATATTGGGTTGTCGAGCAAACGATGATCAGTGAAAAAGCTGTAGCTACCGAGTAAACCAATTCAGTCAGGCTGTTTGTCTTGGGCGGGCCAGGCGGTAACGGGAAACGCCGCGGGAGAATGGAAACAAAGCGCAGGTCGGCCTTTCGGTGGACGGGCCAGCCGCAATGATACGTCGCACATCATCATCTACAATGCAGCCCATTTCTATGCATGGCGCAGTGGATGTGCGGTCGATTGAGCCCATGCATCCATCCAAGTCCAACCTACCCTACCTTTGGAACATTCTCTAGTTTGGCTCCCTCCTCAATTCCGTAGGAAACAAATCGCCGTTGCACTCAGCAAGTCACCTCACTCAGGTCAGGTGGGTGTAAATCTGGCTTGCAAGTCGAGTACAGTGTCAACGTCGTCGACGCGCTTGGCGCGTAGCTATGGGGAGTAGCATCTGATGGAATTAATGGAAATGAGAGAAGATCCAATTCGAGAGGAAAAATGATGTGTCAGGTTGCCTTGGGATGGAGACGGTTCATAGTGCATGTCAGACAAACATATTGGATGCAACGGTAGCTAGCCTACTCTACGAGTGACTTCAGACTGTAACCTAGCCGAATGACGCGGAGTTTTAAGACGAAGCAAAAGACGACGCTCCTGCCAATTGATTGTTGGACCCAACAGTTAGCGTTTTCATTAACGCTGCCTCATTTTCTAATACGACTACCTCGCATTTTCACACTCGGACGCTCCTGCCGATTGATTGCTGGATTTTTCACTTACTCGCGAGGCGATGTTGCTCCTGTAGTCGAGCGTTTTGTTAAGTTGCACCGTAAAAGCTTGGAGCATTGAGATTGATTTGCTAGCTTCCATGGTCAGTTGATCCCTCAGCTGCGTTTGGTGCCTAGCTAGCTAGGTGAAGACGCCTGCGCGAGTCGACAGATCCAATTCAGGTGACATATATGCACACCGCACCACTGACGGAGACTTGAAACTTTCAGCATCCATCTGCCATTTCCCGTACATGAACAACCATGGATGGATGTGCGTACGTGCGTGCGTGTGTCATAAGCCGATCGGTTTATTGCATCGCGATCAATCATCGATCGATTCATCATTGCCTGCCAGGGGTCCTTATCGATCCGGCTAGCAGGGTAGTTAACACTTAACAGTAGGCATAAACCCTTCGGAATTTGGTTGCAGCCAAATTAAGCTTGAGCTACCCTCCTGCATGTGGTCTGGTAGATGATCGCTTGTCTCTGCTTTGGTCGTTGTACTAGTTGAATTTGGCGACGGCACGCCTTTGGTGTTTTTTTTCTACAGTATATATATATTTTTTTAACCAAAATGTTAGCTAAATTGGTATGTTGAAACATGTTTTTATTTTGTCATAAATAGGTAGCATTTTTTGTGTGCATTTCGGATATATTGTATATAATGTTCAAATATTCAGTGGATCGAAATGGTCAGACATGTTTGCATTTTGACGTCAATATTTAAGTGAAATCAGGAAAATCCATTTGAATTTGATTCTACATTTGCGGAAAGTTAGTTTGTATGATGGCGAAATATTGGCTAAAATTAAATGTTGAAATATTTTTGTAATTTGCTATGAGTATATTGTATTTTTTTGTTATTTCGAGTATTGTGTTATATTTTGTGGAACATCGGAATATTAAGCAATTGGAAATGTCTGAAAATACTGGTATGTTGACTTAAATAGTTCATTTTTTGTGAGCATGTTGGTACATCTAAAATTGAAATGGTTGGAAAATGTTTCTATTTTTTATCAGTAGTTAGTTGAATTCCATATGTGGGAAATGCACATTTATTCAATTGAATTTCATATAATTAGAGGGAGTGCATATTACTGCCAAATATTTACCAAATTGAAATGTTTAATTTGAGATCACAGTTAGAGAAAGTGCATTATGTGAGCATTTAATATATGTAACTACCACGTAATTAGAGGAAGGGCAATTAGATTTTATCCAACTATTCACCAGTTGGAAATATTAAAACATATTTGTCTTGTCCATACATTTTAGCATCTTTTTTTCTGAGATGCGCCCTTGATGCCATTTTTTGGAAGGCATTTTTGCTTGGAATTTTCGAATTTGAATTTCTGCAATCTGGCATGTAATGTTAGCATTTTTTGCGTGTAGTTATATTGCTATGTTTTCATTTTTTTTTTTGGATGAGTATATTTGAATAGAAAATTCTTGCTGAATTAATATATTTGTTTTTCTTGATGGATTTTGAAGGAATTTGAATGTTTTGAATACACTTTTTTGTAATTTGGTCACATTCAATAAGTAGTCAATTAAGCACTTAGTAGTGTTGCATAATTATCTAAATACCGTAAAACAATACGTATAAAGTGTTATAAACTCTATTAAGCATGTTCTTTTTAGAATTTGATTTGTAGTTTCAATATATTGGTTTGGGATTTTTTTAACAGTTGTTTCCTAATATGTACATTTGTGGTACTTTTATGTTAATATTCTGAACACATGATATAAAGGGTATTTGTATTTTGAATTTTTTTTGGTGATTGTTTTTGATGAATTTTTTCAATTTTTTCTGGCGGTTATAGTCGAAGCTACTGATTTCTCGGCATTTAGTAGTTTCGCAAAATGGTTCAAATATCGTAAAACAATATGTATAAAGTGTTTTAAATTATGTAAATCATGTTATATTTTAGAACTTGGTTTCTGAAAGGACATTTATTAATCCCTTGTGTTTTGTGTGTTAGGCAACAACACTAGTGACAATTTAACATGTGAATCAAGTGATGCAGGTTTTAAGTGTGTAAAACATCTTTGCATCGAAACCAAAAAGGGAGTTGAAAAGAGCCAGTTTTGTTGCTGAAGTAAACCGGATTATCCGATGTTGAAAATATCGGATTATCCGATCTGAGATTTCGCTGAAATTCTGCTAAGGACTAGAAGAAATCTCACACTGGATGTTCGGATTATCCGAGTTGCAAAATATCGGATTATCCGATGATCAAGATTTCGCTGGAATTCTGCTAAGGACTAGAAGAAATGTCACACTGAAGATGTTCGGATTATCCGAGTTGGAAATAATCGGATTATCCGATTCAAGATTTCGCTGGAATTCTGCTAAGGACTGAAAATCTTCACTGACGCTGTTCGGATTATCCGATGATTGTCTGATCGGATTATCCGATTCCATCGGATAATCCGATGATGACTTGAATCGGATTATCCGATTTGCCTGTCTGCAACGGCTAAATCTGGGGCAGTATATAAAGACCTTCTCCTACATTGGAAAGGTCACCACGACCAGAAATATCTCCCCCACCATTGTTGCAAGCTTAAACTTGGTAGATCTCTCTCCCTAGCCACTCAAACACCTTGTCCTTCTAGGACTTGGGAGAGTTGACCTAGATCTACCCTTCCACCAAAGCGATTTGATTTCCATATCCATTCCTTAGAGGAACTTGTGCATCTTGGGTTCATTGGAACCCGAGACGGTCGTTGGTCGTTCTTGTGGCTTTGGGAGCCGCGGGGACTAGCCGGGAGCCTCCAATTCGGTTGTGGAGACGTGCCCCGGCCTTGTGATTCTTGCGGCTTTGGAAGCCGTGGGAATTGGTGAGAGCCTCCAATTCGGTTGTGGAGTGTGCCTCATCCTTGTAAAGGTTTGTTGCCGACCTCGAGGGCATCATATAGTGGAGGAGATACGGTGTGCCATATCACGGCTATTCGGGGATCACTTGTGACCCCGCACCGCTCCAACGAAGACGTAGCTTCCATTGGGAAGTGAACTTCGGGAATCATCTCCGTGTCACCGTGTGCTTATCCTTTTTATATATACCTTTACTTGTATTGCTAGCTTACCTTGTTTAGTATATCTTGTTAGCTAGCTTCTTGCTCATCATATAGGATTGTTCACCTAGTTGCATATCTAGAGAACTTATATTTGAGCAATTCCTTAACTTGTTGAAAAGAAAATTAAAATTGGTAGTTGCCTATTCACCCCCCCCCTCTAGTCAACCTACTCGATCCTTTCAATTGGTATCAGAGCAAGGTCTCTTTATTAAGGGCTTAATCGCCTAAAGAGGAGGATGGCTAGTGCGGAGGAAGTACAACGTGCTAAAGATGAGGAGTTAAAACTTGCTAAGGAACAAGAAAAACGTGATAGAGAACAACTTGACAAAGAACTAATAGAAGCGGGAATAATCCCTCCCGAGGGTGATGCCCCAATCACCATGAAGTCCATGATTGAACTCTTTGGGTACATGAAAGGCAAAATGGTGGAGGAGGTGTATACTCGGGTATCTAATCAAAATAGCTCCTCATCATCCGCTAGCCCTATTAAGGGTGCTAGTGACAAGGATAAAAATGATAAACCTAATGAGAAGCCTTCTCTTAACTTTGCTCCACCTAGCTCTTATCTCACTCAAGTTTCACTCACTCAACCTCATATAACCAACCTTGGTAGACCCCCTCCTAAGCTTGATAATACTCGTTATTTCACTTGGAAGAAATCTATGGAGTCTTATTTTCGCAGCTCATCGGTGCATCTTTGGAGGGTGGTTCTACATGGTTTCAACCCTGTTGATCCCAACAACTTGACCAAGCAAGAAGAGATTGATGAGCAACTTGATGCAAATGCCAAGTTCATTCTTGAGAGTGCTATGACCGCACATGATGAAGATCATGTGCGGAATCTCAAAACTTGCAATGAGGCTTGGCTCCATCTTGAAACTGTATGAAGGAAATGAGGGCATTCAACGCTCCAATGCGGCCGTCCTTCAACATCAAGTTGACAACTTCATCATGCTAGACGAAGAGACTCCGACCGAACTTTACCGAAGACTCTACAAGCTTGTGGTGACATGTAGGGAAAATGGAAAGAAGGATATGGATGATGAATGGGTCAAGGCCAAGTTCCTTCAAGCAATTATGCCATATAGTGAAACTATGGTGATGAACCTCCATGCAAGAGCGGATTACACAACAATGACTCCCAATGACATGTTGGCTCAATTTGTCACATATGATACATTGAAGTCCACATCCAAGTCTTTCAACCAAGTCCGTGGCCCGAAGACTCTTGCTTTGAAGGCTCGTGTGGTAGACCATCCAAGATATGAAGAAAGCCCGGTCTATGAAGGTGAAGAAGACTTGGAGGGTGAGCTCAATGAAGTTCTTGCACTTGCCGCCACCCGGTTTTGGAACAAGAAGAACAAGAGCGTCAACCCTCCACCAATAAAAAGAATGTGCTTCAATTGTGGAAAGGACACTCATCTTGTGAAGGATTGCCCCTATGAAAGAAGAGAGGATAATGGTGGTCAACTCATTCTAAAGAAGAACAAGTACCACCCCAAGCCTACCTACATGAAGAGATCACCTCAAAAGGCTCTTGTGGCATCCCATCAAGAGGAATACGAGTCCGGAGGTGAGGAGGATAAAGAACCAAGTGAAGAAGTAGGAATGGCGGCTCTTGCAATGGGCACCCTTCCTCCATCATTGGCCAACCTCTTCTCATCTCCAAACGACGACAAGATCTCCAAGCCTATGTGCCTCATGGCCAAGGAAACAAAGGTGAATTCCCCACCAAAAATTACTATCTCCTCTAACCCATCACTATTGGATTGTGTTGAGGATGTAGGGAAAATTGAAGAAGAGGATAAAATTTCTATCTTCATTAGCAAGCTCCAAGGTCCAACCAAGAAAATGGTTGAGGCCCTCATGTATCAATATGGAGAAGCCAAGCATCTTCTTAATGAGAAGGATGTTAGGATTTGTGAGCTCGAAGGGCATGCATGTGATCATGCCGACAAAATTGGTGAGCTAGAAGATCAACTTGTTGAGGAACAATGCTCCGTGAGCAACTTGAGGAGACACATGCCATGGATCTTTCCAAGGCAAAAGAAACTCGTGAAACCTCTATTCAAATTGCTATTGATCTAAAAAGTAAAAATGAGGAACTTGTAGTGAGTCATGACAAGCTCTTTGAGGGTTTTGAGCAACTTAGGGAAACCCACAAGGTGACCTCAAGTGAGCTCACTACACTCAAGGAGTCATATGCCAAACTACAAGCTCAATTTATCTATGCTAGCTTCACCACCTCTCATAATGATAAAGATGCAAATGCTTGTTCCACTAACCCTTTATGTGTCAAGGCATCTCTTATTGAGGAAAACACTAGGTTGAAGGCCCAACTTGAGAAGGGCCTAGCCACTTGTATCCAAGGGGAAAAGAACCTCAATGATCTTTTGAGCAATCAAAAGGGAGTGGTTGGCAAAGAAGGAATTGGGTTCACACCCAACTCTAAGAAGGTCAACAACAAGAAGAAGAAGGCGACTCCCCCTTCCAAAGATATTGTTTTTGTGAAGGAGGGGGAGTTAGCCAAAGCAAATGACAACTCTATTGGGAGTGGTAATGTCACTAGGGGCAATGCCACTCACAATAACTTTGCGGGAAAATACAACCCCTCATATGTTCTTTTGAAATCTACAAATGGTTGTGTTTTTGCTAAATATGTTGGCTCTTCATATGGAGATGATTATCACTATGCTATTTGGGTTCCAAAGACCCTTGTGACTAACAAAAGAGGACCCATTCCAAAATGGGTACCTAAATCAAAGATTGATTTATTGTAGGGTTTCTCTTCCGGTGGATCTTCATGGCTCATTGATAGTGGATGTTCATCCCATATGACCGGAAGCAAAGAACTAGTAAAGGACTTATTGAAACAACTACTCTCATTCTCTCATGTCACCGTTGGCAACAATGCAAGACTCAAGGTAGTGGGAGTTGGTAAAGTGGTGATCACTCCGGAGTTATCCATTGAGAAGGTCCTCCTTGTCGAATCTCTTTCATACAATTTACTTTCCGTTGGTCAATTATGCAATGCCGGTTACACCGTTATTTTTAATAAATACCACGTGACCATCCTTTTCACTCAAACACTCAATGTCGCCTTTGTTGGATTTCGTGAAAACGGTTTGTATGTGGTTGATTTCTCAAAAGAGACCACTCAAATCGCTACATGTTTAATGGCTAAAGGCGACAAGGGGTGGCTTTGGCATCGCCGACTTGGCCATGTCGGTATGAGAAATTTACAAACTCTTGTAAAGGGTGGACACGTGGTAGGACTAACCGATGTTAATTTTTCCAAAGATCGTCCTTGTAGTGCTTGCATAGCCGGAAAGATGCATGAGAAGAATCACCCCAAGACGACCATTATCTCCACTAAGAGGCCTTTGGAGCTCCTTCATATGGATCTTTTTGGGCCTCCCACATATGATAGTCTTGGTGGCAAGAAATATTGTTTGGTGATTGTGGATGATTATTCAAGATATTGTTGGACTTTCTACATCAAGAAGAAGAGTGAAACTCAAAAGATATTCATTGATTTTGCAACCCTAGTTCAACGCCAATATGACTCCAAGATTTTGGCAATTAGAAGTGACAATGGTACGGAGTTCAAGAATTACACTATGGATGATTTCCTAAGTGGGGAGGGCATTCAACACCAATATTCCGCTGCATATACTCCCCAACAAAATGGTGTTGCCGAAAGGAAGAACCGCACTCTTATTGATATGGCAAGAACTATGATGGCCGAATTTAATTCCCCATACAACTTTTGGGCCGAAGCCATCAACACCGCTTGTCATTACTCAAACCGGCTCTTTTTCCGTCCTCTCAAGAACATGACACCATATGAACTCCTCACCGGTAAAAAGCCAAATGTATCTTACTTTCGAGTCTTTGGATGCAAATGCCATGTTTACATTAAAGGTTGCAAAATTGCTAAGTTTGAATCTAGATCTTTTGATGGTATATTTGTTGGATATGCCGCAAAGTCTCATGCTTATAGGGTCTACAACATATCCACCGGGTGTGTTGAAGAATCTATGAACGTGGAGTTTGTCGAGGATAATGGCTCCCAAGCGGAGCATATTGATCATGATGATGTAGGTGATGTTGCTCCATCTCAAGCCATAAGAACTATGGGGATTGGAGAACTAATTCCTATTGAAGGACCTACTCAAGAAGAAGGAACAAGTTCTACCCAAGTTGAGCCATCTACCTCAACAAGTGATCAACCAACTATCAATGATCAAGAACAAGAACATGTAGATCAAGAAAATGGTCAAGACCCACCCAACTCTAGTGGTGAACAAGAACATAATGAACCCACAACCCCAAGAACTCCACTTCGGGTTGACCATGAGCAAAATGAAGGAAATGATGAAGATATTCGTGTTGGTGAAACAATTGGTCAAGCCTGGAACGCCGGGTCATCCGGCGTGCATCAACATTGGATTACCAACAACACTTCAAAGAAAATATCCTTGGAAGTATCCGTAGAGGTGTGTCCACACGCAATCAATTAGCTAACTTTTGTGGTCATGTCTCTTGCTTGTCTAGCTTAGAACCTCTCAAGGTGTATGATGCCCTTGAAGACATGGATTGGGTTGCGGCTATGCATGAAGAGTTGAACAACTTCGAGCGCAACAAAGTATGGTCTCTAGTGGAAAGACCCAATGACTCCTCCCATAATGTCATTGGAACCAAGTGGATATTCAAGAACAAGCAAGACTCAAATGGTCAAGTCATCCGCAACAAAGCAAGATTGGTTGCACAAGGGTACACCCAAATCGAAGGAGTCGACTACGGTGAAACCTATGCCCCCGTTGCTAGACTTGAATCCATTCGCTTACTTATTGCCTATGCATCTACTCATAAAATTACTTTATATCAAATGGATGTTAAAAGTGCTTTTCTAAATGGTCCACTAAATGAACAAGTATATGTGAAACAACCTCCGGGTTTTGAAGACCCCAATTTCCTAACCATGTCTACTTACTACATAAGGCTCTTTATGGGCTCAAGCAAGCTCCACGTGCTTGGTATGATCATCTCAAGGAGTTCTTAGTAGATCGTGGCTTTGCAATTGGGGTAATAGATCCCACCCTTTTCACTAAAAGAATAAATGGAGAATTTTTTGTATGCCAAATATATGTTGATGATATTATCTTTGGTTCCACTAACCATGAATTTAGTGATCAATTCTCCAAGCTAATGACCAAGGAATTTGAGATGTCCATGATGGGGAATTGAATTATTTTCTTGGCTTTGAAATCCATCAATTCGAGAAGGAACATTCTTATGTCAAGCCAAGTACATTAAGGACATGCTCAAGAAATTTGATATGAACAATGCCAAGCCATATAAGTTTCCCATGGACTCCAAGGCGGATCTTCACTTAGATCCGGATGGTAAGGAAGTTGATCAAAAGCTTTATCGTTCTATGATTGGATCTTTGCTTTACCTTTGTGCATCTAGACCGGATATTATGTTTAGTGTGGGTATGTGTGCAAGATTCCAATCAAGTCCTAGGGAAAGTCATGAAACCGCGGTCAAAAGGATTCTAAGATATTTGTTGGATACTCCCAACTATGGTCTTTGGTATCCCCATGGTACAAGCTTTGATCTTGTTGGTTATTCGGATGCGGATTGGGCGGGTTGTAAAATGGATAGAAAATCAACTTCGGGTACATGCCAATTCCTTGGTAGGTCCCTTGTGAGTTGGTCTTCCAAGAAGCAAAATTGTGTGGCCTCGTCATCCACCGAAGCCGAATACATCGCCGCCGGTAGTTGTTGTGCACAATTATTATGGATGAGGCAAACTTTAAAGGATTATGGTGTCATTTGTGACAAAGTGCCTCTTTTATGTGACAATGAAAGTGCTATTAAAATTGCACACAACCCGGTTCTTCATGGCAAGACCAAGCACATTGAGATTCGGTATCATTTTATTCGAGACCATGTTGAGAAGGGTGATATTGCAATCAAGTATGTCAACACCAAGTATCAACTCGCCGATATGTTCACAAAGCCTCTTGGTGAAGCAAGATTCAAGGAGTTGAGAGGAGAACTCAATGTGGTGGACATATCCAATTGGATTTAGTGGATTTCTTGCATACCTACCCATATTAGACGATACTTATTTGGTTTAGGTGTAGGCATGGACATAGGGGGAGTGCGGTCCTAATCCATTGGGCTATCCCTCCCCCCATTATGCCGATAGTAAGAACTCATTTTGTCTCTATATTTTCATTTCATGAATTGTGAGCTTAAATGACGAGTAGTGGCCGTGAACCCGAGATACATCTTCGCGGTGTCACACCACAAACTCATACATGGTGGCCTTGGCCACCGCCCTCTTCTTTATGAAGAGTTGGTTCTTCTCGGTCTTAATTGAAAATCATTTGGAATTTTGGTCCTATTGTTGGTTTTATGGGAAACCCACTCATCTTGGCATTTCCGTGTTCGATTTTTGCAAGTTTGAGTGTGGAGTACCAATGTCAGTTTGACAATCTTATCCCAAGCCTATCTTCCTACAAACACTTCATCTTATGCACACAAGTCTATTTTGAAACTGAGGAGAACGGGTGTAGCTGGGCAGAATTTCTAACGAAATCCTGAAAATCGGATTATCCGATTCTGACTTGCTCGGATTATCCGACTATCGGAATATCCGATTCAAGTAAAAATCGGATTATCCGATTTGGCGGTTTGTCTCCAAATAGAACAGGGGTCGGGGTGAAGGGCTCATTTGAGCATCTTTCTCCACCCCCGACCCCCTCTCTCCACAACCACCGCCCCCTCTCTCCCGGCTCCTCCCAAGCATCTCCGGCCGCCCCAACTCCGGCATTTGGCCGGATTTGGTGCTCCTCCTCCCCGGGAACACATTCACCGAAGCTTTTTCCTCAATGGACGAGGGTAACTTCTTCTCTCTCATCTCCTAGGTGTTCCTCACCTAAATCTTTGGAAGAAGTTGTTTTGGCTGGTGTTTGTGGTTCCCATTGATACTTAGAACACTAGGCTAGCCCCCCTTATTGTCGATCTACTGCTAGACCTAGGACTTGAATCACTTTGTTGCTGCCGATCCAGATCGGATTTTCCGATCCAGTCTGAACCGGATATTCCGACCCGTCGGATTATCCGATTCACACTGAATCGGATTATCCGAAATTGTTCAGTGCTATTTTTCAGCCACATCTTGATTTGTCCAGGACTTAGTAGACTCAACTTAGGGATGCTCTTCTAGTGTACCTTGTACCATTCCTTGCTCTGTGACTTGTGTGTACTCATCTATGCTATCCATCTATTATTCTATCTCACAGGTGGTTCCGGCAGTCGTGATTCAGGTAGTCCTCCACAGAAACATGCTAGAAAAGGCAAGCAACCCATGAAGAAGAAGCAAGTTGCCATAGAACCAAGAAGCTCAAGGAAACTCGCCCCAACTATTTGACATGCCCCAAATTGACTATGCCCGAATCCGTCAGTCCAACTGGTATACGAGTATGCCAAGAGATGATGATATTGAAGATCCCAACTTCTGGTGCATGGAGCAGATATATATATACAAAGACATCTACAAGCACTATAACCATCCTATTCGCCCGATGCAGCCCTACAAAATGCGAGATATCAAGGCCAAGGCCAGTTATGCTCAAGCTGCAGATGTGATTGAACAGATGGGCTTGGTTTCACTCATTGAGAAGCAATGCCCCTACAATGTGGAAATGATTCTGCAGTTTTTCTCCACCTTGGTGATCGAGAATGACCACATAAAGACCATGAAGTGGATGACGGGTCGCACTCAGTGCACATCCTCCTTTGCTCGGTTGTCTACTCTTCTTGGTTATGCACCCTACCAGAGCAACCTTCCTCCCAATGGTTACACTATGCACACTGTTGAGAAGTTCAACAAAAACATAATGAAGGATATGTATGGGGCTGGTGCAATTATTGGTGAAAAAAGGGCCTCCTGCCCCTCTATGACCAGCTTGCGATCATCTTCCGCTCAACTATTGCTCCCAGTGGAGGTAACAATGACAATATAGTTGCTCCTCTTGCAAATCTGCTTTGCCTTGCTAAGAAAATTGTTGAGAATGAAAACCCTGAAGAGGATTTTACAGTGGATGTGATGCATTTTATCTTTCACGAGTTCTGGGACTCTTTTGTCAGTGGGCTCACTATTCCCTATGCTCCTTACATCATGATGCTCATCAAGGACACTCTGAAGAACCACAACTTCAACCGGTATGATTTGGAGCCTCATACGTACAAGAAGGTTTATCAGAAGAGGAAAGAGGTCATTCCATCTTCTGCTGCTGCAGCTCCTGCCCGTGGTTCCTTCATGGGTGATGCTCGTCGTGGTGCCACTGGTCCGTCTTTGGTTCCTTCCTTTGCTCCGCCCAAGAAACTCAACTGGTTCCAGAGGAACATTCTGTGCATGAATGCTGACATCAGGAGGGGACAATATGACACTTATCTGCGGCAGGAGAACATTCTCAAGCACCTTCCTCGCCTCCCAAATGATCCTCCAGAGTCTGCTCCTCTCTCTTTTGCTCAGTGGAACGAGGGCTCTCAGTTTCCATGGACTCAGCTTGAGTCTCATCTGCTAGAGACAATCTGCCGGCCCTTCCCGTCCATCCTACACTCGTGCCCGTACTTATGAGACTTCAGACGGGATGGTGATGACACTGATGATGATGATACCTCTGCCACGGAGTGATCTACTTGGGTCGTAGCATCGCTCTTTTCCCTTTTTGGCGTTTCGATGTCAAAGGGGGAGAAGTAGTTCTATTAGGTCTCCGTGTGGGATTTGCATGGGTTTCGGGCACAAGCATATGCTTTTACCATTCTTGTTGCGCTTGTGTCCATTTATGTCGAACTTATTCGTGAACTTATTTGTGTTGTGTTTTCATGTGGAACTTATGTGTGTGAACCTTTAAGTTATGAGACATATGGATTTCTAATATGGTTATGAGTTGTATTCTTGTGCTAAGGTTCATTTCTACTCTATTATGCACAAGGTATAGTCCACTATCGAACTCAACCTATTTGATATGTCTCCATCTAGTTTCCTCAATATTTGGAAGTGTCCTCCTCCTATGTATTGCATTTGTATTCCAATGCAATTTAATTATATGCACACATTCAGGGGGAGCTTCTCATGACTTAAGCTCGGGAATCTAGATAATATATAACTATGCTTTCCTTGCAAATCCTAGTGTTGTCATCTAACACCAAAAAGGGGGAGATTGAAAGGACATTTATTAATCCCTTGTGTTTTGTGTGTTAGGCAACAACACTAGTGACAATTTAACATGTGAATCAAGTGATGCAGGTTTTAAGTGTGTAAAACATCTTTGCATCGAAACCAAAAAGGGAGTTGAAAAGAGCCAGTTTTGTTGCTGAAGTAAACCGGATTATCCGATGTTGAAAATATCGGATTATCCGATCTGCAGATTTCGCTGAATTCTGCTAAGGACTAGAAGAAATCTCACACTGGAGTTCGGATTATCCGAGTTGCAAAATATCGGATTATCCGATGATCAAGATTTCGCTGGAATTCTGCTAAGGACTAGAAGAAATGTCACACTGAAGATGTTCGGATTATCCGAGTTGGAAATAATCGGATTATCCGATTCTCAAGATTTCGCTGGAATTCTGCTAAGGACTGAAAGAAATCTTCACTGACGCTGTTCGGATTATCCGATGATTGTCTGATCGGATTATCCGATTCCATCGGATAATCCGATGATGACTTGAATCGGATTATCCGATTTGCCTGTCTGCAACGGCTAAATCTGGGGGCAGTATATAAAGACCTTCTCCTACATTGGAAAGGTCACCACGACCAGAAATATCTCCCCACCATTGTTGCAAGCTTAAACTTGGTAGATCTCTCTCCCTAGCCACTCAAACACCTTGTCCTTCTAGGACTTGGGAGAGTTGACCTAGATCTACCCTTCCACCAAAGCGATTTGATTTCCATATCCATTCCTTAGAGGAACTTGTGCATCTTGGGTTCATTGGAACCCGAGACGGTCGTTGGTCGTTCTTGTGGCTTTGGGAGCCGCGGGGACTAGCCGGGAGCCTCCAATTCGGTTGTGGAGACGTGCCCCGGCCTTGTGATTCTTGCGGCTTTGGAAGCCGTGGGAATTGGTGAGAGCCTCCAATTCGGTTGTGGAGTGTGCCTCATCCTTGTAAAGGTTTGTTGCCGACCTCGAGGGCATCATATAGTGGAGGAGATACGGTGTGCCATATCACGGCTATTCGGGGATCACTTGTGACCCCGCACCGCTCCAACGAAGACGTAGCTTCCATTGGGAAGTGAACTTCGGGAATCATCTCCGTGTCACCGTGTGCTTATCCTTTTTATATATACCTTTACTTGTATTGCTAGCTTACCTTGTTTAGTATATCTTGTTAGCTAGCTTCTTGCTCATCATATAGGATTGTTCACCTAGTTGCATATCTAGAGAACTTATATTTGAGCAATTCCTTAACTTGTTGAAAAGAAAATTAAAATTGGTAGTTGCCTATTCACCCCCCCCCCCTCTAGTCAACCTACTCGATCCTTTCAGTTTCGAAATATAGCGGCTTGGGAAATAATTGTAAAACATTTATTTCTCGATATTTACAATTGTGGTATTTTTATTTTGATATACTTAAGCTCATGATATAGATGGGCGGTTGTATTTAAATGATTTAGTAAACTCTTTTTAAGTAGGATGGTTTGTACCAAAACAAATTTATTCGGTCTATCATATTGAATGATATTACTGATGTTATTTCTGTTGATTTTATTTGACTATAGAAGAAATTTGTGAAAATACATATTTTTGAAATGTCGTAAAAGTGTGAGATGCAAATATCTAGCAAATTGATGGCATAAGCAGTGAGCATTTTTTTATGTGCATGTTCATATTTTTGTCATACTTGTAAATACGGTCGTGGCAAAAAGTTAAACTTGGAAATGGCCGTAGCAAAAAGTGGTTCAGAATTGAATGTATTGAATTTTTAAATAAAAATTACATTTGTAAGTATCTGAAATTTTTACATTGTTAACAGTGAGAAAACATTCGTACGTGATTTCTTCTTTACGGTTTTTAAATGCTAAGGTTTGGAAGGCAGGTTTTTCTCCCATACTTGTGTATAGCGCGGTGTAAATATGGTTTAATTTTGCCATAATTTTTTTATTTAGCACCATATTCAGAGGAAACCATATTTGTGAGTCTTGTGGTGTAAATAATTGAAATTTGGAGATGTGAAGATTCATAAGGTTTTCGGATTTTAATATGTTTAAATATGGTTGATACGTCTCCAACGTATCCATAATTTCTGCTGTTCCATGCTTATATTATACCATTTGCTACATGTTTTATATACACTTCATATCACTTTTATGCATTTTCTGGGACTAACCTATTAACAAGATGCCACAGTGCCAGTTCCCTGTTTTCTGCTGTTTTTGGTTTCAGAAAGTTACTTCTGGAAATATTCTCGGAATTGCACGAAACAAAAGGCCAAGTCCCTATTTTTCCAACACGTACACGGAGTCCGAAGGAGAGACGAAGGAGAGCCACGAGGTGGCCAAACCACCTGGCGGCGCGGCAGGGGCCCACCGCGCCGCCTGTGGTTTGGGCCCCTCGGGGGTCCGCCGACATCGCCCCTTCGCCTATTTATTCCCCGAGGCGTGAAAACCCTAAAACACCGAGCCTTTCATCCAGAACATATTCGCTGCCGCCGCCGTCGTCAACCCTAACTCGGGGGGTTCTGAAGCTCTTCCCGGCACCCTGCCGGAGAGGGGAATCATCACCGGAGGGCTCTACATCGCCATGCCCGCCTCCGGAGTGATGCGTGAGTAGTTCATCCTTGGACTATGGGTCCATAGCAGTAGCTAGATGGTTGTCTTCTCCACTTGTGCCATCATGTTTAGATCTTGTGAGCTGCCTATCATGATCAAGATCATCTTATTGTAATGCTACATGTTGTGTTTGCTGGGATCTGACTTATATTGATACCTATGTGGAGCTGAATATTATATTATCATGTCTATGTCATTTGTGATCTTGCATGCTCTCCGTTACTTGTTGAAGCCTTGGCCAAGTGAATACTTGTACTCCAAGAGGGGGTATTTATGCATGATAGTTGGGTTCAACCTCTATTTAACCTGGGATAGTGACAGCAAGTTCTAAGGTTGTAGATGTGTTGTTGCCACTAGGGGTAAAACAGCAATGCTTTATTCAAGGATGAATGTATTGTTTACATTACGCACATTACTTAATGCAATTGTCTGTTGCTTGCAACTTAATACTGGAAGGGGTACGGATGTTAACCGGAAAGTGGACTATTTAGGCATAGATGCATGCTGGATAGCGGTCTATGTACTTTGTCGTAATGCCCAAATGAATCTCATAGTAGACACCACAGCTCACACATGCATGTTATATGCACTTATCAATTGTCAATTGCCCAGCTGTAATTTGTTTACCCAGCATGTTAGTTATCTTATTGGAGAGACACCACTAGTGAACTGTGGACCCCGGTCCATTCTTTTACATCTGAAATACAATCTACTGCAATCATTGTTCTCTACTGTTTTATGCAAACAAACATCATTTTCCATTCGATACGTTTAACCCTTTGTTTTCAGCAAGCCGGTGAGATTGACAACCTCACTGTTAAGTTGGGGCAAAGTAATTTGATTGTGTTGTGCAGGTTCCACGTTGGCACCGGAATCCCTGGTGTTGCGCCGCACTACACTCCTTCACCAACACCTTCGAAGCAAACCTCGTTTTCCTACTGGTTCGATTAAACCTTGGTTTCATACTGAGGGAAAACTTGCTGCTGCACTCATCATACCTTCCTCTTGGGGTTCCCAACTGACGTGTGACGTACAAGCATTGTTTCTGGCACTATTGCCGGGGAATATTCCCTCGTCAACTTAGAGCCACAACACGTTTTCTGGCGCCGTTGCCGGGGAAAACCGAATTGCTTCTGCAAGGGGAGTCTCTCACACCCAATCTCTTTACTTTGTTATTTGTCTTGCTTAGTTTATTTTTATTTAGTCTTGTTTGCTCTCTTTATCAAAAACACAAAAAAATTAGTTACTTGTTTAATTCAGTTTGATTTTGTTTTTCAAAATGAGTACTCCTGAGAACACTAAGTTGTGTGACTTCACTAGCACAAACAACAATGATTTCATATGCACTCCTATTGCTCCACCTGCTTCTACAGCAGAATTTTATGAAATTAAACCTGCTCTATTAAATCTTGTTATGAAAGAGCAATTTTCTGGTGTTAGTACTGATGATGCTGCTGCCCATCTTAATAACTTTGTTGAACTTTGTGAAATGCAAAAGTATAAGGATATGGATGGGGATATTATAAAACTGAAACTTTTTCCTTTCTCCTTGAGAGGAAGAGCTAAAGAATGGTTGCTTTCTTTGCCTAGAAATAGTATTATTCTTGGACAAAATGCAAAGATGCTTTCATAGGGAAATATTATCCTCCTGCTAAGATTATATCCTTGAGAAGTAGCATTATGAATTTTAAACAACTTGATAATGAACATGTTGCTCAAGCTTGGGAAAGAATGAAATCTTTGGTGAAGAATTGTCCCACTCATGGACTGACTACTTGGATGATCATCCAAACCTTTTATGCAGGATTAAATTTTTCCTCAAGGAACTTATTGGATTCAGCCTCTGGAGGAACCTTTATGTCCATCACTTTAGGTGCAGCAACAAAGCTACTTGATGATATGATGATCAACTATTCCGAATGGCACACCGAAAGAGCTCCTCAAGGTAAGAAGGTAAATTCTGTTGAAGAAACCTCCTCTTTGAGTGATAAGATTGATGCTATTATGTCTATGCTTGTGAATGGTAGATCTCATGTTGATCCTAATAATGTTCCTTTAGCTTCATTGGTTGCTCAAGAAGAGCATGTTGATGTAAACTTCATTAAAAACAACAACTTCAACAACAATGCTTATAGGAATAATTTTGGTAGCAACAACTATAAGCCTTATCCTTCAAATGGTTATGGCAATTCTTATGGTAATTCCTACAGCAACAATAGAAGTGTGTCCTCTGATCTTGAAGCTATGCTTAAAGAATTTATTAGCACACAAAAAGCTTTCAATAAAACTGTTGAGGAAAAGTTTGAAAAAATTGATGTCTTGCTTCTAAAGTTGATAGTCTTGCTCATGATGTTGAAATTCTAAAACTGAAAGTTATGCCTAATGAAGTTAAAGATACTAAGTCATTTGCTACAGCAAATGCCATCCAAGTTCGAATTGATAATAATATTAGGATGTTGGCTGAATTGCATGCTAGGTGGGAAAAAGAGGAAGAACTTGAAAAAGAGAATAGTATAGTTAGAGTTTGTACTATCACCACCACTAGTAATGCTAATGTTTTACATGCTAGTAAGCCTCCTACTATTGATGGTAATGTTATTGGTGTTGGTAATGTCTCTACTACTTCTGCAAAGCGTTTGAAATTGCCTAAAACTGCTGAAACTTTTTCTGATAAAAGTGCTGAAATTTTTCAAACTATTGGAGACAATGGTTCCACCACCATTGACAATAATGATTTTGATTTTGATTGTAACATCTCTGAAGTTATTATGTTCTTGCAAAAATTAGCTAGAAGTCCCAATGCTAGCACTATTAATTTGGCTTTTACAAAGCATATTACAAATGCTCTTTTGCAAGCTAGGGAGGAGAAGTTGAAACTTAAAGCTTCTATTCCTAGGAAATTAGAAGATGGTTGGGAACCCATCATTAAGGTAAAGGTGAATGATTTTGATTGCAATGCCTTGTGTGATCTTGGTGCAAGTATTTCGTTTTGCCCAAGAAGCTTTATGATATTCTTGATTTGCCACCTTTGGAACATTGTTATTTGGATGTTTTTCTCGCTGATAATGCTATGAAGAAACCTTTGGGGCGAGTTAATGATGTTTTTATTACAGTAAACAATAACCTTGTCCCCGTTGATTTTATTGTTATGGATATTGAATGCAATGCATCTTGTCCTATTGTTTTGGGAAGACCTTTTCTTCGAACTGTTGGTGCCATCATTGATATGAAAGAAGGTAATATAAGGTACCAATTTCCTCTCAAGAAAGGTATGGAACACTTCCCTAGGAAGAGAATGAAGTTACCTTTTGACTCTATTGTTAGAGCAAGTTATGATGTTGATGCTTCTTCTCTTGACAACACTTGATTTTCACTTTCTGCGCCTAGCTGAAAGGCGTTAAAGAAAAGCGCTTATGGGAGACAACCCATCGTTTTTATTTGCTGTTATTTTTGTTTTCTTTGAGTCAAGGAGTTTTGTTACTTCTGTAGCAACTCCTTTGTATCTTTATTTTATCGCAATGTTGTGCCAAGTAAAGTTCTATATTGAAAGTTGATGCAAGATTTGGATTTCTGCGCAGTGACAGATTTTTAGCTGTCACGGATTTGAGCTTATCTCCCTGTAGAAAATTCAAAAAATTCTGAAAAAATCACGCATATTCCTGAGATATGTACGCAACTTTCATTATTTTAGGCCAGATCCATCTGAGCAACTTAAGTGCCTCGAAAAAATTCGTCATTCCAGACTGTTCTGTTTTTGACAGATTCTGCCTTTTGTTTTGCATTCGCTCTTTTACTGTGTTTGTGTGGATTTCTTTGCTCCACAAAGCATTGGTGGCTGTAGCTAATGTCCAGAAGCTTTGGGATTGATTGTATCATTACAGAATATGAGAATTTTTGATTATGCACTAACCCTCTAATGAGAACTGTCTTGAGTTTGGTGTGAAGGAAGTTTTCAAGGATCAAGCGAGAAGGGTGATATTATGTGATCAAGAAGAGTGAAAAGCCTAAGCTTGGGGATGCCCCCGTGGTTCATCCCAACCATATTCAGAGAGACTCAAGCGTCTAAGCTTGGGGATGCCCAAGGCATCCCCTTCTTCATCAACAAACTTATCAGGTCATCTCTAGTGAAACTATATTTTAATTCTTTCACATCTTATGCGCTTTACTTGGAGCGTCTGTGTGTTTTTATTTTTGTTTTTGTTTGAATAAATTCGGATCCTAGCAATCCTTGTGTGGGAGAGAGACACGCTCCGCTTTTTCATGTGAATACTCATGTTCTTCACTTATATTTGTTGAGTATTCTTAACTAGCTACTGCAGTGCTTTTAGCTCCTGTTTTTCATGCATCTCTTCGAGCTGTTAGCACTTGTTTATAAATACTCTCTTGCTGCATTATATTATCACTAGCAAAAGTGCCCGTGCGTTGCAACAGGAAAAAAATTCTGCGTTAGAGAGGCGTATTTTGTTCGTTTGTAATGGTAGTAAAACCCGACCACTCAATGCATAAACCAAAAGATGTATATGTCGAAGAAGTGGGATAGAACTTAACAGAGCATCTACCACTTAAACAACTCAGTAACACAAACATGGCCACCCTTTTTATCACCTCAAGCCCAAGTTCCATCTTCCATGATTCAGCTTAAGGTTCATCTGTAAACAACAAAAAAAAAGACTAAGGAATTGGCTCACCCACACAATAGTGAGGAGAGAAGTGTCACTCTCCTGATTTGAGGATGCAAGACTGCAATATATGCATTTATTTTCATCGTATATTCATTCATGTCTTATTCATATAAAAAAAACCTTAATCTATAGAGTTTGATCGTGTATGCAAATATATACCCAATTTGTATGCAAAATCCACTTGCAGTAAACATGGCCACCCTTTTTGTCACCTCAAGCCCAAGTTCCATCTTCCATGATTCAGCTTAAGGTTCATCTGTAAAGAACAAAAAAAAAAAAAACTAAGGAATTGGCTCACCCACACAATAGTGAGGAGAGAAGTGTCACTCTCCTGATTTGAGGATGCAAGACTGCAATATATGCATTTATTTTCATCGTATATTCATTCATGTCTTATTCATATAAAAAAAAACCTTAATCTATAGAGTTTGATCGTGTATGCAAAATATATACCCAGTTTTGTATGCAAAATCCACTTGCAGTAAATTAGATCAGTTTGATTGGTTATTGTTGCGCGGAAGCATCTGGATCTCACCGCTGCATCCTATCTGAAGATGGACATGCGAATTAACAGTTTCAGTGGCAAAAAATTAAATTATTTTCATATCCAGCTTACAGCAATAGGCACCACTTCGGTTCAATAACTAACGAAGCTAGCAACAATAACTAACAAAGCTAGATAATAAGCCAGCCAGGCCGTCGCAGCTCGGCTCAGGCTAATGCAGAACAACACGGGCAATAGCAAGTATTTAGCTACTGAACAAATCAAGCAACAACTGAAAACTGTCGACTCGTCGAGGTTAACACTAAGAACTAAGAAGCATATCCTTGTACCACCTCGTATCAGCTAGCTTCCCGATCGGCGACCGCCATGTCGCGTGCGACGGCTACTCCCATTGGTACGTGCTTGTAGTTCTGGTCTGTGGATGCAGAGTGTCAATGCACGGGACACGTTGGCATGCATGGAGGCAAAACCATAAAGTCCATCACCAAGAATTCACCTTTCTATTAGCTATACTCGTATGTGAATTGTGAAGTGAGTTGTTGAGAGGAAGCTGGATGATGGTGCTCAGATGGAGTCAACGTTTTTTGCATCCATATGGAGCGCAAGGAGAGATGATGCAGTAGAAAGGAAGAAGAAGATCTGATCACCTGTCATAACCTCCTTTCCGCGTCGTGCGGGACAGCTGCGTGCGTGCGTGGGCAGTAGAGGATCGGCCAAAAATAAAAGGACCGGCCGGGAGCCGTCGGGGAGCAGGGACGGGTCGAAGTGGGCGCCGCCGGGGATGGGCACCGACGGCTAGCCGTTCACCGGGTCGTCACGATGCACGCGAACGCGAACCCCCTCCACATAGTCGAACGCCCGCTCCGACGGCCGCTCACGAGCCACTCCGCGTCCGTCGCGTACACCACGCGCCTCCACTTCACCTGCACACAGTAACACCGACTGTCAGCGTCCGTGCGCGATTGAGCATCGTTGGGCTGCTCGATAGGTGAGCGTCGTACTGTCCGTGGCGCGGGTATTGCGGGCGTGGGGATGATGACCCCAAAGGCCCGAACTGCCCGAGGCCACCGAGGACGGGGAACACACCCGGCACTTACCGTCGCCGGTCACCACCTCCAGCTCCACCACGTTGAACACCTGCGGGCCGTACTGGAACTACTTCCCGCTCACGCCGCCGACGGTGAGGAGGAGATAATCCGTCCATGAAGCGGGGGCCAGCCGTGATTCGAGACGGCCGGGTCATGGCGTTGTGGGCGCCGCCGTCCATGCCTTCCAGATGGGCATGAGAAAGCGGCAGCTACCGAGATGCGGGGAGGCTGCTCACGGACAACCTGCGGAGAGGAAATAAAAAAACACTGAATCGGTATGATGGCATAGGAAAAATGCCTGTGCGTTGCAACGGGAGAGAAATATCAACTCGATAAAAACATCGGTTGGACCTAAATTTGTCCCACAATCGATAGACCCATGTAACCCTAGCCTTCATTTGTCAAATTGTCCTTTTGAATTAATATTTTTCTACTTGATTTACTCAGCGTTGCAACGGGTAACAAAATATTCAATTTTTGGATGTTTTTTTGTCACAACCCGCATTTTGCCCTAAAGCCGTCGAGTTGTCTTACCCTAGCTAGGCTCAGTTCGCCTATATTCCACTTTCTCCTCGTGTAGAGCATGAGTGGTGGTGAAGTCTGATAAAAGCGTCATCTTGGTGGAGAGCTCCTTAAAATCTCGCCTCTTCGGTTTGCATTGATTTTCCGACGACTCTCCCATTCTCACTCTCCGAATTCCATCAATTTGTAATTATTGATTTTGTGTAACTACCAATCGATACAACGCAACTATCCAACATACACATTTCATGCACCGGGTTAAATTTTCTATTTATTTAAAATAATTTGAATTTTTAATTTTAAAAGGACTCGATCTTTGTAAGTACAAATCGTGTTATTAGAACAAAATCTAGATACAACACATATTTTAGTGTAGGGCGAACAACTTCGCACATGTGCTTACATAAATTCAATTGCCTTCTTATCCAAATTAATAAAAATATCTGCAGAAAGACAATTCAGTTTATGATAGAACCATAACGAAACAAAATATAAAAGGCATAAAAAACTACAAAGCTGAAGTCACTGCTAGGAGTACTTGCCTTTAGTGCATGAATCTCATTCTCTCTTATTATTTCTGTAAGCATACTTACCACGTCCTGTAACATAAGAGCAGCCACACCATGAGCAAATTCACTTGTTATTTTTCATATCAGAATAAGGCTGAAATCAAATACGTTGTACAGACACTGTGTACGGAAGCAACTTGCTCAACGCAGACGTTCAGCACGTCTTCAGCATGGTCGACCGTGCTACCGGCGGGAGCACACCGGCATGAGCAGCTCTTACTCCTGCGCCTACGGCAGCAGCTCCATGTCCTGGTCCTTCACCGCACCAGGACCATGGTTGTCCTCCACGCCCTCGCCATGGACGAGCGGACGCGCTCTTCCTCCTGCCCGAACAGCAGCTCGATCTGCAGCTTTCGCGCATGTCCTACTCCTTCACGGTTCACCGCACACGGACCATGGACGTCGACGGTTGACCACGTCCTCGCCATGGACGATCTGTTCGCCCTGGCTGCCGGCGCCAGTATGTTGCCGTGCATGACCGGCATCTCATCAATGGATCTTGGCTGATCTCTTGCTTGGCCGACACACGCGGCCACGCCCAAGGACCGAGCATGTGACCTAGGAAACGAACCCATCGATCAGACAAAAAAATATTGTAGGCGGTATCAGGACTTGGAGTCGTATTGGACTAAGGGAACCGAAACGATCAGAACACCTACACGCGTACGAAACGAAACCTAACGATCGATCTTTCCAGCGGCGCCTCTCTTCTACTCTCTCTTCATTTCGTACAAGCTAATCGTTCGCTTCCAGTAGCCTCCCAATGAATAAATCATTGAATCAACAGCCGGCGTCATCTGATCTAGCCAAAGCTTTGCGACCAACGTCCAGAGCACCACGTTCTGGCTGTTATTGCGGTTGGTGGTGCCGGACTGCCGGTCACCATGTCCAGCTCGTGCCGCCGGAGCTCGTCCATGAGCATGGGCAGCTTTGACGCGACGCGGCGTTCCACCTCGCGACTTCTCGCGGTTGGATGTCGTCTTCTTCTGTGCCTGCGGTAACCCTCGCTCTGGCCGGCAATGGCGGATTTGATGCTCAGACGCACCCGCGAATACCTCTTGTTGGTGTCGGGTTGAACGTCAAGAAGGATCTGCGCTTGCAAGACTCCGGAATATCTAGAATAGGTTGGGTTGGCGCAGCAACAGCTCGGCCAGCTTCGCCCGATTAGTATTGCCATGATCGATCAAGCGGTGGAATATATATTGCTAGCCTCGTGCTAGGGCGTTGTTCTACGTTCACAAATCGAGTAGTAATCGGAAAAGTAATCACATGTACGAGTACTGAACGATGTCCAGACCCAGCGATCGTTCGGGGATAGGAATCACACGACATTACAGAAACAAAAGACGAAACGGTACGTACTTATGGGTGGCAGTCGGGGTAATTTACATCAACTTCAGGGATAGTTTCAACGACGTACGAGAAGAAGTCTTAATGCTTTTATTATTACTTATAGATTATAGATTTGGAGAGTTTATGTTTAAATAAATTGATTGGTGTTTGTTTGGAAGAAAGAAAATGCTACATGTAGTAGTTGGTATTGGAAAAGACATATGCATTCTTGTAGATCATTGTCTTGTTTCGATTTGATACTTTGCAATTGTTTTGAGCTCTCAAGTAGATCATGTTTAAGCTCTTGCATCATGTAGTTAAAGCCTAGTAGTGGAGAACTACCGTAGAGCTTGTTGAGACTTGGGATGCATATTTGTTCTCTCTAAGGTCTAGATATTTTCTGGTAAAATGTTTGAGCAACAAGGAAGACAGTGTAGAGTCTTATAATACTTGCAATATGTTTTTATGTGATTCTTGCTGTACCGGTTTATACTTGTGTTTGCTTCAAACAACCTTGCTAGCCTAAACTCTGTACTGAGAGGGAATGCTTCTCGTGCATCCAAAACTTGAGCCAAAACCCATGCCATTTGTGTCCACCATACCTACCTACTATGTGGTATTTCCTGCCATTCCAAGTAAATATTTCATGTGCTACCTTTAAACTATTCAAAACTTTATTACTCCTTATTTGTGTCAATGTTTTATAGCTCATGAGGAAGTATGTGGTGTTTTATCTTTCAATCTTGTCATTTACTTCTGACAGACTTTCACCAATGGACTAGTGGCATATACATCCGCTTATCCAATAATTTGCAAAAAGAGCTGGCAACGGGGTGCCCAGCCCCAATTAATTACAACTTTCATTAATAATTCTCTTCACATGTTTTGCCCTGATTTATCAGTAAGCAACTTAATTTTGCAAATAGACACTCCTCCATGGTATGTGAATGTTGGAAGGCACCCGAGGATTCGGTTAGCCATGGCTTGTGTAAGCAAAAGGTTGGGAGGAGTGTCATCTATAAAGAAACTAAAATACATGTGTAAACAAAAGAGAAGAGGGATGATCTACCTTGCTGGTAGAGATAACGTCCTTCATGGGAGCCGCTCTTGAAAGTCTGGTTGACAAGGGGGTTAGAGTGCCCACTACCATTCGTTGACAACAACAAACACCTCTCAAATACTTATTTTGTGCTCTCTATATGCTTTCGAAAACTTAAAAAGCTCTAGCACATGATTTAATCCCTGCTTCCCTCTGCGAAGGGCCTATCTTTTACTTTATGTTGAGTCAGTTTACCTACTCCTTTCTATCTTAGAAGCAAACACTTGTGTCAACTTTGTGTGCATTGATTCTTACATATTTACTTATTGCACTTGTTATATTGCTTTATGTTGACAACTATCCATGAGATATACATGTTACAAGTTGAAAGCAAATGCTGAAACTTAATCATCCTTTGTGTTGCTTCAATGCCTTTTACTTTGAATCTATTGCTTTATGAGTTACCTCTTATGCAAAACTTTTTGATGCTTGTCTTGAAAGTACTATTCATGAAAAGTTTTTGCTTATATGATTCATTGTTTACTCTTTATCTATTTGTTAGCAAACTATAGATCATTGCTTTGAGTCACTTCATTCATGACATGAGCCTTGCAATATATTGATCAAGATTGTGTGAAAGCATGTCTCCTCAGAAATTATTTGTTGTTATCGTTTTACCTACTCGAGGACGAGTAGAACTAAGCTTGGGGATGCTTGATACGTCTCCAACGTATCCATAATTTCTGCTGTTCCATGCTTATATTATACCATTTGCTACATGTTTTATATACACTTCATATCACTTTTATGCATTTTCTGGGACTAACCTATTAACAAGATGCCACAGTGCCAGTTCCCTGTTTTCTGCTGTTTTTGGTTTCAGAAAGTTACTTCTGGAAATATTCTCGGAATTGCACGAAACAAAAGGCCAAGTCCCTATTTTTCCAACACGTACACGGAGTCCGAAGGAGAGACGAAGGAGAGCCACGAGGTGGCCAAACCACCTGGCGGCGCGGCAGGGGCCCACCGCGCCAGCCTGTGGTTTGGGCCCCTCGGGGGTCCGCCGACATCGCCCCTTCGCCTATTTATTCCCCGAGACGTGAAAACCCTAAAACACCGAGCCTTTCATCCAGAACATATTCGCTGCCGCCGCCGTCGTCAACCCTAACTCGGGGGGTTCTGAAGCTCTTCCCGGCACCCTGCCGGAGAGGGGAATCATCACCGGAGGGCTCTACATCGCCATGCCCGCCTCCGGAGTGATGCGTGAGTAGTTCATCCTTGGACTATGGGTCCATAGCAGTAGCTAGATGGTTGTCTTCTCCACTTGTGCCATCATGTTTAGATCTTGTGAGCTGCCTATCATGATCAAGATCATCTTATTGTAATGCTACATGTTGTGTTTGCTGGGATCTGACTTATATTGATACCTATGTGGAGCTGAATATTATATTATCATGTCTATGTCATTTGTGATCTTGCATGCTCTCCGTTACTTGTTGAAGCCTTGGCCAAGTGAATACTTGTGACTCCAAGAGGGGGTATTTATGCATGATAGTTGGGTTCAACCTCTATTTAACCTGGGATAGTGACAGCAAGTTCTAAGGTTGTAGATGTGTTGTTGCCACTAGGGGTAAAACAGCAATGCTTTATTCAAGGATGAATGTATTGTTTACATTACGCACATTACTTAATGCAATTGTCTGTTGCTTGCAACTTAATACTGGAAGGGGTACGGATGTTAACCGGAAAGTGGACTATTTAGGCATAGATGCATGCTGGATAGCGGTCTATGTACTTTGTCGTAATGCCCAAATGAATCTCATAGTAGACACCATAACTCACACATGCATGTTATATGCACTTATCAATTGTCAATTGCCCAGCTGTAATTTGTTTACCCAGCATGTTAGTTATCTTATTGGAGAGACACCACTAGTGAACTGTGGACCCCGGTCCATTCTTTTACATCTGAAATACAATCTACTGCAATCATTGTTCTCTACTGTTTTATGCAAACAAACATCATTTTCCATTCGATACGTTTAACCCTTTGTTTTCAGCAAGCCGGTGAGATTGACAACCTCACTGTTAAGTTGGGGCAAAGTAATTTGATTGTGTTGTGCAGGTTCCACGTTGGCACCGGAATCCCTGGTGTTGCGCCGCACTACACTCTTTCACCAACACCTTCGAAGCAACCTCGTTTTCCTACTGGTTCGATTAAACCTTGGTTTCATACTGAGGGAAAACTTGCTGCTGCACTCATCATACCTTTCTCTTGGGGTTCCCAACTGACGTGTGACGTACAAGCATTGTTTCTGACACTGTTGCCGGGGAAATATTCCCTCGTCAACTTAGAGCTAGCAATGGTCTAATTTTGATGTAATTTTCTTATTTAGCACCATATTGAGAGGAAGTATATTATGGTTATGTAGAAATGTTAACCAATGTGAGAAGTAATTTAAATTTGGAAATGGACGTATCCAAGAATATTTTTAGTGTTGGAAATTGTTGCAATTTAAAAAAAAACGCACGCTTGAAAATGGTTTAGATTTCGAAGTTTGTTCGAAATGTGAAATTTTGCGTATTAGTTTTTTTTACATCCGTAAAATGATCAGATTTGGAAGACATTTAAAAATTTAAAGTATCCAAATTTGGAATTTCGTCGTATGTCGTAAATAATTAGCATTTAATTTTACGATCACTCTGATATATCGGTGGATATATTTAAAGTTACTGATTCTGCAGCATTTAATACATTTTTGAAAAATGTTCAAACACCATAGAACAATACCTTTGAAGCGTTTTAAATTATCTAAAGCATGTTCTATTAGTTCGATTCAAATTTATTCCCAAATTTATTACGAAAAAGTGGACTTTGAGAAGACAAAAAAAATTATGCAGGCTTTGCACATATTCTCCAAATTTAAATTTTCAGATATGTTTGCACTATGCGGAAAGCAAGTGCATTTTTGTTTTGTGATCGTTGTGATATTTTTGTTCTCTCTCTTTTTTTTTGTGTGGATTGATTATATCATTCATTTTGTGGATATTGTTAGACGGACAAATTACAATTTTCGATTATGCTTGCGTTATGGCAGAAATAGTTTTCTTTTCTTTTCTAAACATCTTGGACAAAGTAAAAATTTCGATTGTGTCTGCGTTATGGCAGAAATAGTTGTTTTTTTCTTTTCCTAATCATCTTGCTAACAAATTCATGCAAATATAAAAAAATAGGAACATTTGAAATTCTTGCTTTGTTGTCATAATTATTCTGTTTTCTCCTAGTGATTTTAATGTTTTCTAATATTTCTGTGGATGGTCAATTGTGGAAATGTTTCCATTTTTTGTTTTAGTTTTGAAACGATGGTTGGGAATGTTTATGTTTTTTTCCTTGTATTTTCTGTTGCAACCATGTAGAGTGTTGTTTCAAATTTTGGAAGTTTACAATGATTTAGAAAAGGTCCCAAAGAATTTGGAATGTTTTTTTTGTATTTCATGGATTGCTAGGAATTGGTTTGAATTCTTTTTGAAATTGTATTTGGAATGTTCTGAAAGTTTTGAAAAAAAGAGAAAGAATGAAAGAACAAAAAATTGCCCGGTCCAGCTGCACAGCAGGCCAGCCCAGCTGCGCAGCCCACAGCCCAAGCCCGCGGTGACGTCAGCGTGACGTCACTGGCGGACGCTCTGCCGCGGCGGCGTGGGCGACGTGGAGGTCGCCGGCGGCGCTACAGCGCTCTCCAGGACGTGTCCGTGGTTAGCACGGATGCGCGCCGAGACGGGGAGGCCGTAGGTGGCGGCGCCGCCCCCTGTAGGTCGTCGGAGCGGCGTCGGCGAGGTGCGGAAGCGGCGGCGGGCCGCGAGCGTGTCCGTGGCGATTCCCGCGATGGCGAGGCGCCCCGGGACGCGAGCTGCGGCGAGGAGGGGTAGGCGGCGACGGCGAAAGCCGCCGTGCGCGTGGATGTGGACGGGGAGGGCAGGAGCGGCGAGGACGCGCGGCGGCGGCGGCGTGCGGCCGCGTGCGGGAGAGAGAGGAGGGAGGGGTCGATCTGCGGTTGTTTTTACACGGAGGACCTCAAAGTTTTCCGAAATTCCGCTCAGGTCCCTGTCTGCGGGGAAGTGTGGAGTGCGGGTTGATTTCTCGATTAAGGGGGGTTTTTTTTGCAAAAACATCACGAACGTCTTCTGTGGACCGTCGGATCGCCAGCGAACGGACGGGATTGATTTACTGTTCAACACTGTTCATTTTCTACAGTATTACTGTAGTTGCTACAGTGTAGGAGCGCGGAGAGGCCGAGAAAATGCACAGCTTTGATATACTTAGTAATGCAAGGTCGCTCACGACACGTATACATCCTGCATCTACGTCCACTCAGCAGTTTTGCGAGATCACGATTTGTTGTTGTTTTCGTAAGGACAACAATGCGTATAATTTGTTTGGCATAGCCCTTTGGCAAACTTTAGGTACTGATTGCTCCTCGGAAATTTTTTCAACCAAATTTGGACTTCCAGATGCGCTATACTAAAGCCGTCTTCAACAATCGATCACACCATTCACTATTTGAAACTGTGAAATGCAAAAACTGTAAAGTCATTTGGATTACAGTTTTGCTAATTCTCAATCGATAGAATTAGCTTAGTTCTCATTCGCATGACGTCATCAGTTGCAATTGGAGTTGCAACTGATTCGGACCACTTGATTTGCTTCGTGATTCGTGCATCAGTTGCAAGTCAAATTGCAACTGAGATTTGATAACGTCATGTGATTGAGAATTAAGTTAGTTCTCATTCGACTGAGTTGCAAGTGGACTTGCAACTGCTTCAGACCGTTCGATTGGTAAAGCCGTCTTCACCAATTAATCACGCCATTCACTATTTAAAATTGTGAAGTAAAAAAGTTGCTAGTCATTTAGATTGGTGTTTTTGCATTCCTAGAGTCTCTGAGATAATCGGAAAGTCCACCTAAGAGGCTATGAGATATTTCAGATAACTTAGCCGTTTTCTAGTTTCATAACCTCAAATAAACCAAAAGGTGAATGAGATGACTACCTGTTGAAATAAGCCATTGCGAGTAGTGTTTTTGGAGGGCTTAAATTCTGAAAATAATCATGTATGTTCTCAATGTTATATTATACAAGCGTGCAAAATTTTAGTGCAAAATATTTTACGGTTTGGGCTATACAAAAATGACAATTGTACAAATCTGAGTATAGTGAACAATATGTAGTTAAATTTTCAACGTTTATCTTTTTTTCTAGCTCAAACACCGTATTTCATTTTGCATTAAGATTTTGCACGTTTGTAGAATATATCACTTAAATTATCCTTGATTTTTTCAGATTTTTCTGAAACTTTTATTTTTTTTGTTTCAAAAATACGAGATCAGTGGAGCTCAGGAGCCAAAATGATTTTCCGGCCAAACTACACCTCTAGATCCATCCCGGAAACGGGAATTCAAAATTTGTGCCACTAGCACGATTGCACCGAGCATAAGAGAGGGGGGAGGGGTATGCATTTATAGAATTTATGACTTAGTGCGGGATGCATTCATTTTGGGTCTGAACACCAAATGAATCACCAAATGTAAAGTGCCAAAAGAAAATTGGAATATTTTTCATCTTAGATCAATCAAATTGTTGGATGTATGCCCAAAAGGCAATTTATTTATACATCTGATTCATCAATTATGATTTGTATTCACTATGCTATAACTACGGTGGTTTCTAGATACGTGATTCAGGGGAAAGCCCACTCGTACGTGTAGAGAATATGAACACATAAAATATACCCTAGTTCTTTTACGGACTAATTTGTTGATTGCTTGATGACGCTGCTTTCCTTAGTCATGGACATTGTTTATGTCAGCATCAATGAGTGGCATATTATTGGATAATAATATGGCTGGGTAAACCCAAGTTTTGGTATGCTAAGAGATTCCGTTAAATTGTTTCTTTGTCCTTAGCTTTATCACAGTAAGGTTATTATATGACATATCCTATAACCATGAGGTTATTAGGGTTATGCATACTGGAAGAGTTACTTTGGTGCAGTCAATGGCACGGCCGTAACTGGGTGTCGAAACGGCTGTTACTGGGTGGCTTCAAGGTGTGTGTATATCCTAATGTTCTGAGATGGGAAATTACTCCTCGGTAATTAGAGAGATACGCCCTGGGCCCTCTCGGTATTATAAAGGTATCCAATATGTTCTGCAGACAATGCATGGTGAAGTTGCATCGTGTGGGATATCATAATACGGAAACGAGTAAAGTGAACTTACCGGTAACGAGATAGACAAAGATTTAGTGAATCAATTTATTGATTCATGGCAACATCCACGAATCTATATCTCGGGTGAAGTTTTGGTATCGCGAGTAATGAGAATGATATATTAAATGGCCAGCAGGTTCAACAGAGTGTCTTCGCATAATGGTAGCAGTTATTCAGATCGTCCATGGATCTGACAATGACTGGTGATTGGTTATCCAATTATAGCTACACGTTATCGAACCTGTAGGGTGGCCACGCTTAAACTAGGATTGGTTAGTTGTGTATTAATGTTGGTCTGGAACATTGGAGAGAGTATCACCGACATAGTGTCTGCGTGATAGATATGTTTTATCGGAGAGATTGCATTGTGATAGAAGTTGCTATCACAGGTCGGAATTTATTTTTGAGGTTTATATGTTGATGGAAATATTTATCCAGAATATTTTGTCAGCGGACACTGGGTGTCCCGGATCATATAAAAGGTGTTTTATATGATAGGTAATTAATTCGGTGAAATATTCTGTAAAAGAAAATATTCAAATAAGAATTAATTGGACAAAGTATTATTTAATTTTGAGTTAATTAAATATTGATTTATTTAATTAATTAATAATTGTGGAAAATATTATTTTATTTTGGAGCCCACCATGGGGCTACCAAGATGGACCCGAGGGCTGATACGTCTCAAACGTATCTATAATTTTTGATGTTCCATGTTGATATTATACCAATTGTTACATGTTTTGCATCCACTTTATATAAGTTTTATACTTTTTTGGGACTAACCTATTAACAAGATGCCACAGTGCCAGTTCCTGTTTTCTGCTGTTTTTGTATTCCAGAAAAGCTAGTCTGGAAATATTCTTGGAATTGGACGAAAATCAACGGAGGTTCCTATTTCACCGACACGTACACGGAGTCCAAAGGAGAGACGGAGCAGAGCCACGGAGGCTCCACACGAGGGCCCGGCGCGGCAGGCAGAGGGCCAGCGCCCTGCCCTTGTGTGGGCCCCTCGTGGGTCCACAGTCGCCGCCCTTTCGTCTACTTAATCCCCCCGACGCGAAAACCCTAAACACCCGAGCCATTATCCACGAAAAGTTTCAGAGGCGCAGCCGTCATCAACCCTAGCTCGGGAGGGTTCTGCAGCTCTTCCCGGCACGCTGCCGGAGAGGGGATTCATCACCGGAGGGTTCTAAATCACCATGCCTGCCTCCGGAGTGATGCGTGAATAGTTTATCATTGGACTACAGGTCCATAACAGTAGTTAGATGGTTGTCTCTCCACTTTGTGCTATAATGTTTAGATCTTGTGAGCTGCCTAACATGATCAATATCATCTTATTGTAATGCTACATGTTGTGTTTGCTGGGATCCGATGAATATTGAATACTATGATCAAGTTGATTATTAATCTATGTTACATGTTATTTGCGATCTTGTATGCTTTCCGTTACTAGTAGATACTTTGGCCAAGTAGATGCTTGTAACTCCAAGAGAGAGTATTTATGCTAGATAGTGGGTTTAGTCTCCAGTAATCTGGGCGAGTGACAGCAACGTCTAAGGTTGTGGATGTGCTGTTGCTACTGGGGTAACATAACATTGCTATGTCTACGGTCATGTGTACTTGTTTACTTTACGCACATTGCTTAATGCGATTATCCGTTGCTTGCAACTTAATACCAACGGGGAACACGGATGTCAACCTGAAGGTGGATTATTAGTCATAGATGCGGTTGGATGACGGTCTATGTATTTTATCGTAATGCCCAATTAAATATCATGGTAGTCATCTTGTCATATATATGCATTGTCATGCGCTCAATATTTTATCAATTGCTCAACTGTAATTTGTTTACCCATCATGTTATCTATTTTTATGGAGAGACACCACTAGTGAACTGTGGACCCCGGTCCATTCTTTTACACTGATAAAACCACCAACTGCAAACATTGTTCTCTTTTACTTGCTGCAATTAAATACTTTTTTCCACACCATACGGTTAATCCTTTGTTTTCAGCAAGCCGGGGAGATTGACAACCTTCCTGTTTCGTTGGGACAAAGTAGTTTGATTGTGTTGTGTGCAGGTTCCACGTCAACAATCCAGATCTCCTGCAACAGCTTATTTTCTGGCGCCGTTGACAACCTTCCGAAGTGCTACTGCTCCTACTGGTTCGATAACCTTGGTTTTTACTGAGGGAAACTTGCTGCTGCACTGCTTCATACCTTCCTCTTGGGGTCTCCCAACGAACGTGTGTTTCACGTCATCAAGCATGATTTTTGGCACCGTTGCCGGGGAGTCAGCAGACTTCTGCAAGGGGAGTCTCACGCTTCCAATATCTTTACTTTGTTTTTGTCTTGCTTAGTTTATTTTATTTTATCTTGTTTGCTTTTAATTATCAAAAACACAAAAAAATTAGTTACTTGCATCTAGTTTATTTTCTAGTTATCATGTCTGGCTCTACTCATTATGTTTCGGTTCCTGAAGTTGAGGTTGATCCTTTAAGCAACAAGGTGGAGAAAGTTTGAAAGATGCTTGGTATAGAATCAACGATACTCATCGTAGGTGCACTAAGAAATATTCCACCATGATCCTACTTAGGAATTTTTATGTTGGCATTACTAGTTGGTATAGGTATGTTTTGGATACTTTGACAGGAGGTAACTTTCTTGGTACTCCTGCGTTGGAAGCTAGTAATATTATTGAGAGTTTGGTAGGAACACCACCTGTTAGTGACATTAAAAATGAGATTACCTTGGGAGATGTTATAAAGAAGTTGGAATCTATGGAGAAAAATTTGCCAAATTTCCTTGTTAGTGCTAGAAAATTGATGAATCACTGGCAAACATTAATAAAAGAATTGTTGTTTTAGAAGCTAGTACTATTCATGATAATCAAAATCTTAGAATTGGTGAATTGGAGGAGGCTATTGATACATTGTTCTACTTTTACTTATATTAAGACTAAAAAGCAAAAGGCTTTTGTGGGTAAAGAGCAAAGATTTATGTATGTTCCCAAGGTGCCTAAACCGAAACCTCCTAATGTGTTTAAAACTGATAAAGTGTTTAGTGAATTTGAGGGTGAATCACATAATTTATTTAGATTTTCTTCCCAAGAATTACACAAACCGAAAAATCCTGTTGTGACAAGCCGTGTTCTTGATGAAGTTTTTGATGATTTAGACCTTGCTACACTTGGTAATACTTGATGCATGCTTTGTGCCTAGCTAAAAGGCGTTAAAGAAAAGAGCTTATGGGAGGCAACCCATTATTTTTATTTCTGCAATTTTTCTTTTCTTGAGTCAAGGAGTTTGTTTACTGTAGCAACACCTTTGTATCTTTACTTTCATGCATTGTTGTGCCAAGAGTAGTCTCTAATGATAAGATGTTAAAATTTTGATTGCTGCGTAGGAACAGATTTCTGCTGTTCACTGCGAAATTCATAAAATCACCAGAACGTGATTTAAATCTGAAATTTTTGTGTGTAATCTGATATATGTATGCATCTTTCTTTAGTTTAAAGTTTTTCGATCTGAGCAACGTAAGTGCCTCGAAAAATCGTCTTTGCGGACTGTTCTGTTTTAGAAAGATTATGTCTTTTATTTTGCATTTCTCTTTTACTAGTGTTGAGTGGAATTCTTTTTTGGGTGGAAGAGCTTCACGTAACATCAGTGGCAGTAGCTAATGTTTAAAGTAACGGTCATATTGCGTCCTTATAGAACATGTGAGTTTTTGATTGTGCACTAACCCTCTAATGAGATTTACTTTGAGTTTGGTGTGACGGAAGTTTTCAAGGGTCAAGAGGGAAGAATGATATAATAGGATGGAGAAGAGTGAAGAGCTCAAGCTTGGGAGGCTCCCATGGATCTCCCCAGCATATTTCAAGAAGACTCAAGCGTCTAAGCTTGGGGATGCCTGGGCATCCCTTCTTCATCGGCAAAATTATCAGGTCGTATCTAGTGAAACTATATTTTAATTCTTTCACATCATATGTGTTGTTCTTGGAGCGTCTGTGTGCTTTTATTTTCAGTATGTTATTTTTATTTTGTGATCAACTTGATTGGATCCTAGCATTCTTGATTGGGAGAGAGACACGCTCCGCTTTTTCATGAGAATACTCCTATTCTTCACTTATATTGTTGAGTATTCATATCTAGCGTGTTCAGCTTTTAGCTCTTGTTTTCATGTACTCTTGTCAGAGCTATTAGTTCTTTTGTAGAAAGTACTCTCTTACTTCACTTATACTTGTTTGGAGAGTTGTTGAAATAAATTGATTGGTGTTTGGTTGGAAAAGAAAATGTTGCATGTGGTAGTTGGTATAATGGAAAAAACTTGCATATTCTTGTAGATCATTGAACTTTGATAACCTGATTCTTTGCAAACGTTTTGAGGTATTAAGTAATAGATGGTAAAGTTTGTGGTTAGTTAAGTTAAAATCATTAGTGGATTGTTGTCTTTAAAGCTTATGCCGTACTACAAACTCTGCTAAAATTGTTGAAGGTGTAGTTGGGCTTGATAGCTTTCCATGTCTGAAAAGTGAATCGTATTAACTAGGTTGTGTAAAGGTCGAGGGATCTAGCGGGGTACTTGTGCCGCCGTGAACGGCCCTCCTTGGAGTAAAATGTTAACCATGCTCTTAATGTTGAACCTGCTAGTTGTTTGCAATAAGCTTGTGAGTTCTTTTTTACTAATGTTAAGCTACGATTTTTGGCACTTCCACCATCCAAATTTGATAGCCTCTTCGGTGCTGTGCATTGCCCTTCTCACATCGAGAGTTGATGCATACTTCGCCAGTACATCCAACCCGTGGGAGGACTTCCTCTTGTTCTCCTACACATAAGCCTATACATCTTCCTCAAAACAGCCACCATACCTACCTACCACAGCATTTCCATAACTGTTCCGAGATATATTGCCATGCAACTTCTATTTTACATTACATGACTTGTTGTCATTCATCATATACATATTGCTTTGCATGATTCTATACAGCTGATGTGTGGTTTACCCATGTTACGCTAGATCATTGCATATCCTGCTACACTGGCAGAGGCATATAGTTTTATACATCATGTTTTGTTCGTTATGAGTTATTTGTATCAAAAGTTGTAATCATATTAGAGTGTTGCCCTTGCTAGAAAAGAGCCATGGAGGCCATTGAAAAAGAAACAGAAAAAGAAAAAAGAGAAAAAAAGAAGAAACAAAAGAAGAATAAAAAGGGGGGCAACACTACTATCCTTTATAAGTTGTGCTCATGTTTAGCACATATACTCCATTTGAGAGAGTTTTCATGTTTTACTAGTATAACTATGTGGGGAATTTACACTATATAACTTGGGTTGTATATTCCAATGATGAGATTCCTCAAAATTGCTCTAGGTCTTCGTGAGCAACCAAGTTGGATGCACCCCCACTAGTTCCATTGGAGAGCTTTCATGCACATATAGCTCTATGTGCATCCGTTGCATGGCAATCACTACTCCTTGCATAGCTTTGATTATAAGACTTCCTATTGTCTAATGATCACTTATAGCTTTGTGAGACTTTCTTCCATTGGCCTTCCAAACCCCCATTAATGTTCTCTTTGCCATAACATCCTGGTGTCAATACTAAATGCTTACGCTCACCGGTTGAGTAGACTTCGAAACAGTTGATTCATGACGTTTGTGTTGCTTTTACTTGACTGGATCCTTCTCTATGTTGTGAAAAATTGCTTGATCCTTGGAATTGAAGGATAGAACTCCTACAATGAATACTTAATACATCTATAATGAACTTTGTACGGTTTCATGTCTTTAAAGCGATCGTTCATGAAAACTTTTAACTTGTTTGACTGTCTTGCTTTATTATCTCTTATTTGATATCAATTATAGACATTTGCCTAGAATGATTTGATCTCAGTTCATTTACACGTGCCTTACAATATTATTTGATCAAAATTATGATGGTAGCATGTCATTTCAAAAATTATATTGTTTTATCGTTTACCTACTAGAGGACGAGTAGGAACTAAGCTTGGGGATGTTGATACGTCTCAAACGTTTTTATAATTTTTGATGTTCTATGTTGATATTATACCAATTGTTACATGTTTTGCATCCACGTTATATCACTTTTATATATTTTTGGGACTAACCAATTAACAAGATGCCACAGTGCCAGTTCATGTTTTCTGCTGTTTTTGTATTCCAGAAAAGCTAGTCTGGAAATATTCTCGGAATTGGACAAAAATCAACGGAGTTCCCTATTTCACCGACACGTACACGGAGTCCAAAGGAGAGACGGAGCATAGCCACGGAGGCTCCACACATGGGCCCAGCGCGGCAGGCAGAGGGCCGACGCCCTGCCCTTGTGTGGGCCCCCCGTGGGTCCGCAGCCGCCGCCCTTTCGCCTACTTAATCCCCCCGACGCGAAAAACCTAAACACCCGAGCCATTATCCACGAAAAGTCCTAGAGGCGCCGCCGTCGTCAACCTTAGCTCGGGAGGGTTCTGCAGCTCTTCCCGGCACCCTGCCGGAGAGGGGAATCATCACCGGAGGGCTCTACATCACCATGCCTGCCTCCGGAGTGATGTGTGAGTAGTTCATCCTTGTACTACGGGTCCATAGCAGTAGCTAGATGGTTGTCTCTCCACTTTGTGCAATCATGTTTAGATCTTGTGAGCTGCCTAACATGATCAAGATCATTTTATTGTAATGCTACATGTTGTGTTTGCTGGGATCCGATGAATATTGAATACTATGATCAAGTTGATTATTAATCTATGTTACATGTTATTTATGATCTTGCATGCTTTCCGTTACTAGTAGATGCTTTGGCCAAGTAGATGCTTGTAACTCTAAGAGAGAGTATTTATGCTAGATAGTGGGTTCAGTCTCCAGTAATCTGGGCGAGTGACAGCAACGTCTAAGGTTGTGGATGTGCTGTTGCTACTAGGGGTAACATAACATTGATATGTCTATGGTCATATGTACTTGTTTACTTTACGCACATTGCTTAATGCGATTATCCGTTGCTTGCAACTTAATACCAACGGGGAACACGGATGTCAACCTGAAGATGGATTATTAGTCATAGATGCGGTTGGATAACGGTCTATGTATTTTGTCGTAATGCCCAATTAAATATCATGGCAGTCAATCTTGTCATATATATGCATTGTCATGCGCTCAATATTTTATCAATTGCCCAGCTGTAATTTGTTTACCCAGCATGTTATCTATTTTTATGGAGAGACACCACTAGTGAACTGTGGACCCCGGTCCATTCTTTTACACTGATAAAACCACCAACTGCAAACATTGTTCTCTTTTACTTTCTGCAATTAAATACCTTTTTCCACACCATACGGTTAATCCTTTGTTTTCAGCAAGCCGGGGAGATTGACAACCTTCCTGTTTCGTTGGGACAAACTAGTTTGATTGTGTTGTGTGCAGGTTCCACGTCAACAATCCAGATCTCCTGCAACAGCTTATTTTCTGGCGCCGTTGACAACCTTCCGAAGTGCTACTGCTCCTACTAGTTCGATAAACTTGGTTTCTTACTGAGGGAAACTTGCTGCTGCACTGCTTCATACCTTCCTCTTGGGGTCTCCCAACGGACATGTGTTTCACGTCATCAAGGGCCCACCAAGGTAGCCGCACCACCAAGTGGCGGTGGTGGGCCAAGGCGCCGAAAGGGGGGCCTCCCCCCGGCCGAACCCTAGTGTGCCAGCCGGCCCACGGCGGGGCGAGGCGGCGGTGGTGGCCAAGGTGGGCCGGCCTAGGGTGGGCCCCACCCGCCAGGTCGACACACGAGGGTGGGCCCCACCCACCCTAGGTCGGTGCGGCCTAGGTTGGGCCCCACCCGGCGGCGGCACAAGGAAGAGGCGGTGGAGGGGAGGGGAGTTGGAGTCAAACTCCAACTCCTCCTCCCATACCGAATTGGGCAAGGGGGACTTTCCCCTTGTCCAAGCCGAGTTGGAATAGGGGAGCTTTTCCCTTGCCCAACCTACTCCACCCCTTGGGCCATCTATATAAACCACACCCCTCCTATTTGGAGGATAGAAAATTAAATCTCAAGTTTGGATCTCTTCTAGTTGGATTAGAGGAACGTCTAATTAGAGGCAACCTATCTGATTAGACTAGATCTAATCTCTCTCTCTCTCTCTCTCTCTCTCTCTCTCTCTCTCTCTCCTTCTCATGCGTTGAGATATCCACCTTCATATACACCAGTAGAGCTTCAAGATTGGACGGCGAAGCCCTGCTGAACCTTTCCTGGCGTACGCGTGCAAGCTCTCAGAGGGGTGAGTTGTCGAACTCGACAATTGACCCTGACTCGGATGGATCAAGGTGACAAGGCGAGGAGGAGGGGGCGCCGGAATGTCTCTACCAGGCTTGGTTGAGGGAGACGGCGACGAGCTACATCGACACACGTCATCAATACTTCTTCCGCAACTTCCGTGTTGGTAACGTATTTCATCTAGATCTTCGGATCTTCGTATTCGCATGTATCTTCATAGTAGATCTTGGAAGGTGTTGCGTAGCAGTACGGAATTTTTAATTTTCGGTACACGCAACCAATACAAATAACTATCTGTACTAAACTAATATAGATTATAGAATCCTAGTATGCATCTTTGTGCGACTGTGTCGCTGCACGCGCCGCGCGTTGTCCTGGCAAAGCTAGCTAGCGGGCGAAGAGGGTGTTTGGTTGAGATTTTGACTTGGCTTTCCACGCTTATAAGCACAAGCTGAACCAAACAATGCTCGAAAGGGACAAGGTGTCCATGCTTAGCCAGTCGGCCGCAACATATTTTAATTGTATTTGAAGCAGACCAATCGATCTATAGGAAGAACTCCAGTGATCCCTCTAGTTAAAAAAGTAAAAATTCGTATTTATAAGTTTCAAAAAAATCTAGAAAAAATCCTGCATGTTGTTAATCATATATCCCACAATTGTGCAAAATCTCTGTTTGAAATACTTTATATTCTGTTTCTACACAAAAATGACAAATGTGTGGATCCAAATATACATACTTTCAAATCTCCAAAATATACAAGATTTCGTAGACCAGGATATAAAGTATTTCAAATAAAAAAATCTTGTTTGTGGTATACATCATTAGTAACATGCCTGAATTTTTTCAGAGTTTTTAAAAACCTTAAAATATCATTTCTGATTATTTTTTAAAGTAGAGGGATCACTGGTGCCCGGGAGCAAAAAGTGTGAATTCTGGGGCTAGCCGGCTTTTGTTCCGCATTGTCGATTGAATTTAGCATGCTACAGCCTACAACCCTACACGCTACGCGTAGTAAGCTACGTCTGCGCTCACTAACTACGAATAATTTGTATACCTCCAAAAAAATGTATTCATACACTGTACCGTGTTTATTTTACTTTTAGGCCCCCGCGCTTGAGAAGCAGCATCAGAAGAAGAAGAAGAAGAAGAAGAAGAAGAAGAAGAAGAAGAAATAGTAGAGAGAAAGAACTCGTGTATTGAAGTTTCTATGAAGCTAGGCAAGAAACTAATCCATTTGAAGTTGGATGCCACCATTTTCTTTTTCCACAATACGTTTCTAGGAAGATGCTACAAGGATGGGGCTTTTGCAAAAAGTAATGTACCTATGCCTTAACATCTCACCATGGGCATGCATCTCACACATGCGTGCACTTGATCTACTCCATATATTGGTAGCCAATGATCTCGACGTGTCACGACCGTGTAGTTTGCATTATAGTTTGAAACAGATATAATTAACTTGGAGGCAGCGTCATTTTGTTGCAGAAGTAGTGTAGTTGACTTGATGATGTAAACTACCAAGTTGACTTAGCAGTGTAGCCTTAACGTCCATATCAAGAGAACATAAAAAATCCTGCATTTCGCAACTATATATAGGCAAGACGAACTATGTATGCGTGCGCGCAGTTAGCCAGTTAAGCCAGCCTAATGTAGAAAGATGCGGTGCTTTGCGTCGATAGACAGTGGTTTCCAAAGCCGTAACATAAAGAAAGCTATCTCTAGCTCACCCCTCATGGTTTTAAGTAAAAAGAGGAGATGCATGGATGCAGTGCTAGAATGCAGATAAAACCGCGTATGAGCTCGACGCCCCTGACAGCAAATCCCGCGAACCTTCGATCGATCGGGAGCAATCGAGTCCACAGACTGCGCCTCGTAATGCAGTCAAGTAATTAACTTGGTTAGATTGAGTCCTAGGACAGGAACTGCTTCGTGGATTCCTATGTTGCATGCATGCGATACACCTGCTCGTTATCGCAAAACACGCTGCGTGCACTGCACAGTACGAGTGGCCAGCCAGCTGACTCTTGCGCGGAGAAGTTGGATAAATTAAAGTCGCATGGCTCCCAAATGTCAAAGGGGAGAGGCTCTAGAGAAGACAGGAATTCTTAATTCATATGCATGCCTGCATGAGCAAGCGAGCAGCTCTCAACGCCTGTTCCGGCCAGACGGCCGTCCCCCAGAAAAATAACTCGGTTGAAATTGAACCATAGTGAGGATAATGGTAGTTTTGTGTTCTGACACGATCGAGCATGTTGCACCACGTGAAGTGAAATCATCTGATCTGCGCCGTAGATCAACACGTGTTACTTTAGGCTCACTAGCCAATGACCGGGCATGATCGATCGACAGCACGAAGCTACTTGGCACCCGGAGTACATAGCATGGCGCTTACCTCAAAAAAAATAAAAAATAAACATAGCATGGCGCCTAGCTATAGCTACGGCGAGCAAGTGACAAAGGGCACATACAAAAATACAGGGAGGGAGGTGTATCGAAAGGGAGAGAACTAGGCGTCCCCCGGGTGATCTGGGGAAAGATCACCCGGATCCCCCTGCCAACACGTGTCATCCTCTCTTACCCAAAATCTCACCAAATCCCGTTTTTGCTACACTGAAGCAAATAATCACCCGTTTTTTCTCCAATGTAGCAAAAAACGGTTCGCCCAGAAAATAGATTAGAAAAGACCGATTTCGCCGGAGACCTCACCGGACTCGCCGGATCTCACCGGAGACCTCGCCGGAGATCCCGTAGCAAAAAAATGTGCTATTGTAGCAAAATCTTTTCGGTCCGGAAAATAGTCCCCCAGAGCCCGTTTTTGCTACGGTAGCAAAAAAAAGTCTCATTTTTTGCTACATGTAGCAAAAACTTTTCGGTCCGGAATTTTTGCATCATAGGTCTCATCGGAGAACCTCGCCGGAATTTTTTGTTTTTTACGATGCTGCAATATAATATATTTTTTGCTATTATTGTTATCTGGTTTTGCTACAATATCAAAAAATTTGCTACTATCTCTCCGGCGAGGTCTCCGGTGAGGTCTCCGGCGAGAGTCTCCGGCGATGTCTCCGACGAAGTTGATTTTGCTACAATAGAATTTTTTTGTTGCTACAATAGCATAAACTTTTTGCTACCACGTCTCCGGCGAGGTCTCAGGTCAGCTCTCCGGCGAGGCCACATTTTTTCTTTTATGTTCTGTGTACGAACCGTTTTTTGTTACAATGCAGCAAAAGCGGGACGATTTGCAGCAAAAATCGGGAGTTTTGTAGCAAAAGCGGGATTTAACCCTTTTTTAGTGGACAGGTGTCAGACTGACGACCTGGGAGATCGGAGGGAAAGATCCCGGGGGACTACTATACTTTCCCTATCGAAAGCGCATGAATGGACGCCTACGCTCTCCATGCATAAAGTCGTACAGTATATCGCCGGAGAGAAAAAGTCTCCTAGCTAGTATACACACACCCCTGTCGTTTTGCTGTATAAAAATTGTCCGCACGCCGGGTACGTACGTGGCGGGACATACGCTCTTGACGGTCGTTTCTGCATATGCCAAGACCAAGGCTAGGCCTAGGCGGTGCATGCCACTAGCTAGTCCGGGCCAGCCAAGTCAGGCGCACCAATTGATGATGGAGCCTGGCCTGCCGTGCCGCGAGGCGTATGCTGTCTTAGACGGTGTGGTGTCAGTGTCAGTATATGGACATGCTACGTACACGGCGTCTCCTCTCCAGAATTAAGTTTCGCCCCTGCAGACTCCAGCTGGCTGAGTCATACAGTACAACGGACACGCGTGTTGGTTCGTGGAGGTGGGGAATCTGGTCTAAGTTCAGTGTTGTGTCCATGTCCACGCCGATCCATTTGGCGCGCAGCCGGCCCCAGAAAAGGAAGGGTCAGGGGACTTCATGGCTAGCTAGCTGGTAGGTTGAGAACTTGAGATGGTGACAATACAAGGTGCATCCAAATCGTCTACTCCATGATCAGTGAAACAAACTGTACTATCGAGTAAGCCAATTCAGCCGGCCTGTTTGTCTTCGGCCGGTACCTGAAAACGCCGCGAGAGAATGGAAACAAATCGCAGGCCGGTCTTTCTCTACGCGGGCCACCAACCACAATGAATGCAATGGATGAGCGGTTGACCGAGCCCATTTAACAATCCAATTTACCGTGAAATTTTACAAAATTATCCATTTTGGCAAACTTTAACGAAAAATAACCCTTTTTGAAAGTATTTCTAAATCTAACCCTTTTTTGTAGCGCCCAACGACGGGGCGCTACACTCTTCTATGTAGCGCCCTCCAGTCCGCCGCTACGGTCCTGCCAGCGTGGCACGGTGGGACCACACGCGTGTCGTGTAGCGCCGTCTGGTAAGGAGCTACATACATGGGTGTAGCGCCCTGCGCTATGGAGCTATCCTATTGAAATTTTGTAACCCACGGAACCCGACAGCTGATTTCGTCGATGTGTTGCGAAAATGGCTAAGTCATGTGTAGCGCCCTATAGCGTGGAGCTACACTATGTTTTGTAGCGCCTTGTCAGACGGAGCTATCCTATTGAAATTTTGTAACCCGAGAGACATGAGAGCTGATTTCGTCAAAGTATCGCGAAAATGGCCAAGCCATGCGTGAATGTACGTTTTCTACGTGTGTGTCAAGTTTCGTGCTAAAAAAACATTCGTGGTGCTCTATTAAAGAAAGACAAATGTGGAACATAATTTTTTATTTTCTTTACAGGGCCACAAGCTTGTCATTTTTGTATAGCGCAACGTACAACCTATTATTTTAAATTCGCTACTTTGTTTGTAAGTTAAAATCTCACTTTGCAATGAGATAAAAGAGAACTCAGAAAATATGTGGAGCTGACATTTGGTGTGCTCGAAGCCGGGTTATTCGGTTATTCGACGCCCTTCTCTATCTTGACCGCCAAATCAAATGTGGGAGATCATTAATGTTTGTGTTATCATGCATAACACGATAGTCGAGAGTGACAGATGCTACTATGATGTTCGATATGCACTTTGAGTGCCATGGCTCTCTTGTCGGGGCACATCAGCGGAGTGTTATGAGTGCCATGCTACTAGAATTGTCTTGAATAACACGATTCTACTCGGATGAGTGTAAAAAAGAGGTTAGAGCGGAGTGTTGAAATTCCTATGGGATTGGTGTGTAGGAATGCAATCCTACACCCCAATCCCAAGCGATTACTTAGGAAGTTTTTTATGGATTGGAATCGTCCAATATTCAGACTTCTTTGGGTCACAAGATTACAAAACACATGAATAAGAAAAACTCAGGAATTTGACAGGGTTGCATATGCAAAAAAAAAGAGATTTGTCTTTCTTTAATAGAGCACCACGAATGTTTTTTTAGCACGAAACTTGACACACACGTAGAAAACGTACATTCACGCATGGCTTGGCCATTTTCGTGACACTTTGACGAAATCAGCTCTCATGTCTCTCGGGTTACAAAATTTCAATAGGATAGCTCCGTCTGACAAGGCGTTACAAAACATAGTGTAGCTCCACGCTATAGGGCGCTACACATGACTTAGCCATTTTCGCAACACATCGACGAAATCAGCTGTCGGGTTCCTCGGGTTACAAAATTTCAATAGGATAGCTCCATAGCGCAGGGCGCTACACCCATGTGTAGCTCCTTACCAGACGGCGCTACACAACACGCGTGTGGTCTCACCGTGCCACGCTGGCAGGACCGTAGCGGCGGACTGGAGGGTGCTACATAGAAGAGTGTAGCGCCCCGTCGTTGGGCGCTACAAAAAAGGGTTAGATTTAGAAATACTTTCAAAAAAGGGTTATTTTTCGTTAAAGTTTGCCAAAATGGTTAATTTTGTAAAATTTCACCAATTTACCTACCTTTGGAAAATTCTCTAGTTTGACTACATCCTCAATTCGGTTGCAACCAATTCGCCGTCGCGCTCGCCAATTCACCAGCCGTACGTTCTTGGAATTGGTCAGGTCTCAGGTGGAGCTGATGTGCAAGTCGAGTACAGTGTCAACGTCCTGGACGTACTTGGAGCGTAACTATAGAGGAACCAAGGAGTTACGAAGCAAATAAGATACGCCTGCCTGCTGTTGGTTTTACCATGTAAACGACATAGGGGCAGGGAAGAACATTTGGTTTATTATTCTCCAATTTCTTCCAACATCAGTGATCAGTGACTTCAAGATAAGCTAAAAGCACAAGCTAATATTCCTTGACTGAAACTGAAATGAAAAACTACTGATTAGCAATCGCTGCGTTTTACAACGCAACCCGACATGCTTGTCTTTGTGCTAGCCGTACTGACAACGCCATGCGAAAATGCAAACAAAGAGAAGATCGCGCCCTCCGGAACGGAAATATCGAGTACCAAATCGTCGTCGCAGAAAAGAAAACAAACAAGAGGCTTTGGCTGGTATGGGCCTTGTCCTTGATCGGGTAGCTAGGAAACAAAGTGGCTTCAAAACGCGGCAGCAGTGCCGTGCTAGTATTGTGCTCTTTTTTTCTTTGGAAACGGAACGTAGCTTCTACGAGTACCTGTTATGTAATGCTATGATTATCTGGCCATACAGTGTACTGACGAAATAGGCCGGAGCCTCGCTATATAAATATAGCAACCACCCGATACAACCAACAGTCACAACATGCTGGGGCGGCAAACATGCACCCAAAGAAACGAAAAGAAAAAGCAAGAAGGAGACATATGCCATACAGTGTACTGATCACGCACTCGGCCTATCCTCGCTCTCGATAAGCATGCATGATGCATTACTGTTGTCGAGTGTTTTGTCAAATTGACACTGCTGCATTTCTCTCTTACACGTACGGACGGCGATGTTGCTCGAGCAGTCGAGTGTTTTGTCAAATTGCACCGTACATAAGAGTTTCGAGCATTGATTTGCTAGGTTACATTAGCTGGTCCCTCAGCTGGGTTTGGTACCTTGCTAGGTGACGCGCAAGTCGACATTTTCAATATACTCACTCTGTTTTAAATTAGACAATTTTTATTTTTCTAAAAATGGATGTATCTAGAAGGGAGACCTCAATGTTTGTGTCGTTCCAACAAAAAATCAAGGGTACAAGATTCACGAGTTTAATAAAAAAGACACGAGCTGCACAAAATTAAAATTTCATATTAGTTTTAAACAAATGGAAAACAAGTATAGACCTTACATCGACAAAACGGAAATGAAACATATAAAAGAAAAAAAATAGAGAAATAGCGTAGTGGAGCAAGGAGCATGCATGCAATCCGGTCACAACAACTAGCTAGCACCATACGGAGAATGGAGCGGAGCACTAATTCTAGTAGTGACAATTTACCGTATGTCGCTACAACCAACTAGCTGTCGAATTAAAAAAACATCTTGCTCGCTCCGGTAACAGAAGAATCCCAATTTTGCAGTTCTGACAGGGGTTAAAAAAGTTCATTATTTTGGAAATATAGGGGAGCTATGTGAATGTCAAGGGGGCCATTGCCCCCCCCCCCCCCCCCCCCCCCCCCCTCCCAGACTTTGGAAAACCATTGAATGAATGTTTTGCCGAAGAATATGATAAGGTGTTTAATGAAACTTTAGTAGCAAGGAAGTATGCTACAAGTACTACAAAGTTGTTTGGTTGAATGGGTTTGGTGTTAGAAAAGAACCGATGAAGGGGGAGGGGAAATCCCCCTCTTCTAATTTGCGTTGATATAACATCTACATTTTTCTTTGTTTTCTCCGGTGCATTTGGGTCTTAGATTACCATGCTCCACCATTGAAAGACATAACATTGGACGCTTGACACAAAATGAGATTCTGGGGCCAAATGCATTTGTTTGGCTTGAGATTTAAGCTCCTACCGAGAGAGATTTAAGCTCCTACCGAGACCCGAAACCTCAATCATTACGATTCAGTTGGTTACATCAAAGCTCCATGGCATTTGACTCCTCTCGAGCTTTGTGATAAGTGCAATTCAGCTATGTCATATGTTTTCCTCAAGCCACATATTTTATCGAAACTAAATTCACTTTACCTTGAAAAGAAGAACAACATGAAGCTTCATGGCCTTTGACTTCTACTCCTAGTATACACATATGACATAGCTGTGTCATTTTGCTGTATAAAAGTTGTCAGCACACGTGGCGGGACGCACGCACTCGACGACCGATCGAAGTGAAAATGGTAACCGGAGAATGTCCCGTTAGGAAAGTCTGGTAGGCTGTGATACGGACAATACGCGGTGCATGCAAGAAAAATGAGTAATACTCCGTGATCAGTGAAAAAAACTGTACCTACCGAGTAAGCCAATTCAATCGGCCTATTTGTCTTCGGCGGGCCTGGCGGCCGGTACCGGAAAACGCCGCGAGAGAATAAAAACAAAGCGTAGGTTGGGCTTTGTGTGGGCGGGCCACCAACTACAGTGAGACGTCCCACATCATCTCCAGTACAGCCCAATCATGCAATGAATGAGCGGTCGAGCCGATGTACCAATCCAATTAGTCCCCTACCTTTGGAAAATTCTCTAGTTTGACTCCATCCTCAATTCTATAGTAGGAAACAAATCGCCGTCGCCGTCACGCCGGCCGTGCGTTCTTCGTGTTGGTCAGGTGGAGCTGATGTGCAAGTCGAGTACAGTGTCAACGTCCTGGATGTATTTGGCGCCTACCTATTCCTTTACTGGAATTGAAATTGTACTACTGATTAGCAATCGCTGCGTTTTAGTACAACGGAACCGGACCTGCTTGTCTTTGTGCTGGCCGTACTGACAACGCCATGCGAAAATGCAAACAAAGAGAAGATCGCACACTCCGGAAAGGAAATGGCGCAGAAAAGGGGGAAAAAAAAGAGTTTTTCGCTGGTATGGGCCTTGTCCTTGATGTAGCTAGGAAACAAAGTATCTTCGAAACGCGGCAGCAGTACCGTGCTATTGTTGTGTAGATCAGCCACATAGCTTGTACTCTCTTTTTTTCTTTGGAAATGTATCGTAGCTTCTACTGTACCTGTTGTGTAAGCCATACAGTGTACTGATCGCGCACTCAGCCTATCCTCAGTCCCGATAGTTAAGCATGTATTTGTTTCAAAAATAGTTAAGCATGCATGGCTACCTCACATTTTCATTGACACTGCTGGATTTGGCTCTTATACGAACGGCGATGCTGCTCGAGCAGTCCAGTGTTTTGTCAAATTGCACCTTACGTTAGAGCTTGGAGCGTTCATTGATTTGCTAGCTTCCATTAGTCTAATGATCCGTCTGCTGACAGTGGCTGTCTTTTTTTCGAACCCTAGACTCCTTCCTCCCCCGCGACTCCTTCCTCCCCCCAACCCTAGCCGCCGCCGGCCGCCCGCCGCCGCCGGCCAGTCCGCGCCGCCCCCGCCCTCCCTCCTCTCCCCCTCCTCTCTCCCGCGTCCGCGCCGCCCCGCGGCGGCCGGGCGCGGCGTCGCCCCCTCCCACTTAGGCCTCTCTCCCGCGCCTCCTCCTCTCGCCGCCGTCGGCAGAGGCCATCGGGCGTGGCCCGGCTGGCGCCGGCGGCGGCGAGGCGCCCCCTGCTCCCTCGTCGGTGGAGCTTGGCGCGGGCCGAGCTGCTCGACCTGGGCGTCGTGCTGGCCGGGGGCACGACGGCGCGGCCGTTCTCGCGGTGGCGTGGCTACTCGACGGTGTTTGCGCGGGCTCGGGTGGCGGCGGGGCTTCGGCAACGGCGCTCTCCTGGGTGGCGCAGCATCCCCCGGCCGTGGGCGTCCAGCAAGGCCACGGCGCCGCCTCTGCGGAGGACGACGACCTCGGCGGCGGGGCTGCACGGCGATGGAGGTGAGGGGAGCACGGTGGCGGGGACGGGTTGACTTGGAACGTGCCTTGGCCGGAGGTGCTCGGCCCAGATCTGAGCCCACCGGGCCCGATCTGGGTTTTACGGGCCCTGGGCGTGCGTGCTGTCCAGTGTCGCTCTGCAGGAGGACGTTTGCAATCTTGATGCTGCAGCACGGCGGCGGAGCTGGTCGGGCCTGATCAGGTGGATCTGGGCCTGACCGGCACTGCTGCTGTGTCCGGTCGGCAACCGTCTCGGGCGGTGGGGGACTGGATCTCCCCCTAAAGGTTGTCGATGTCGACCTTGCAGGCCTAGATTCGTTGCCGGCCTCACTAACTTGTTGTGTGGACCCTGTGACTTGCTGGCTCCTCGGATGGAGGTTGCGGATGCCGGGGCGGCGGCCCTGGAAGGTGGTTTGCACGTGCGACTCTGCGGCGAGTGACGTGGCAGCGGTGATGGTCGTCTTCTCGGACCACGTGGGTGGCGTGGAGTTGGCGGGAAGAGCTCCTGGTGCTGGCTTCGCTTCGGCAATGGCGGCACCCAGATCGCGTCCTGGTGGCCTGGCTCGAGACTCTTGGCGTTTCGTGGTATCGATGTGGTAGAATGGTGCTTCCGAGCGAAAGCTCTGCGCTTCGGCGCCAACAGCGACGACGCCTGCGGGTGTCGTATCCCTCTTGGGGGCGCAGTTGTGGGTGCCTTCTCCGCACTTAGCGTCGTAGAAAGGTGCTTCCGGGCGAAAGCTCTGCGCTTCGGCGCCAACAGCGACGACGCCTGCGGGTGTCGTAACCCTCTTGGGGGCGCTGTTGTGGGTGCCTTCTCCGCACTAGGGATCCGGGTGAAAACCTTGACCTCTTGGTCTAGACGGCGGCGGCGCTTTGCGTCGTCACCCTGTTGGGGGCGTCGTCGTGGAGCCTTGATACTTCTCGATCCTGCGTCGGAGTCCTCGGTGGCAAGTCCGGTTTCCTTTTTCTTTGTTTTATATCTTTGATCTGCCTTGTAAGAGGGGTTCCTCATCACCTTGTATCGGTTCGGCCGTTGGGCTTTATTTATAAAGCGGGGCAAAAGCCTGTTTCGTGACTGAATGATCCGTCTGCTGGGTTTGGTACCTAGCTAGGTGACGACGCGCGAGTCGACAAATCCAATTCAGGAGACATGCACAACGCACCGCACCGCACGCGGGCACCGACGGAGATCTGAACATTCAGCATCCATCTGCCATTGCGCGCATATGAACAACCACGCTTGCGTCGAAAGAGGCCGATCGCATCGGTATCAATCATCGATTCATCATTCCCAGGGGAGCCCGTCCTTATCGATCGATCGTCCTGCCGCCTTGCCTTGCTTGCTTGTACATATCCGGCTACCTAGCAGGCTAGCTAACCGTAGATGTATGCCGAGTTCAACACTGACGCGTGACACTCGGAAAAAAGATATATGCCGAGCGTTTTCCACTACATTCGGCATATGCCGCACTCAAGCAAAAAGCGGGAAAACAACCATTTGACAGCTCCAATTGGTTTGCCGAGTACCACTACACTAGCCAAACATGTCCACAGCCTTCGGCAAGCAAGGCGGACAATCCTCACATTACGATACTAGTCCATTAACTAGGTCATTTTCTTTTGTCCTATAAAGAAGCAAGATTAGATCTTGTTTACAATTAATTCTATATATTAGAAATGTATTTTGTTACGAATATTAGTATGGGAAGTTCAGAGAATATTCTCGGAGGTCAACAAAAGGTTCACAATATTTTAAAATAAGTTCGTATATTCCAAATAATTTCACGAGGCTGAAATATATTTGTGTAATTCCAATAATAAAAAGGCAGGGTACAAGAAAATTGTTCAGTGGGTTCAGAAAATTCTTCATATTTAGAAAAAATTGTCCGTACATTATTAAACATATATTCACGAGTTTTATAAAAAATACACGTGCTACACAAAACTGAAATTTCATATTAGTTTTAAACAAAAGGAAAACAGGGGAAAACCTCAAAAAAAAAACGCCAAAGAAAAGAAACTCTACCTGGGCTGGCCCTCCAGGCGGGAGCCTTCTGTGTCAGCAAGCCAAACAACGCTTTAGGCGCCAAATAATGAATAAAACTGGCGAATGTTTTGACTTGGGCCTGCTTCTCATCCTATCCTGGGCAGGATGTTTCCGATGTCTAGTTGGATCTGTAATATACTTCCTTAGCGGACCGAACAAAACTGAGCCCACGCAAAGCACGCATTCTTCCATGCACACAGCCTTGCGCCGTTGCTAAGAAAAAACAAACAATGAACGCCGCCTGCAGCCTGCAGCTGCTGACCGGCGTTTGCTTAAAAGGGACTAATCAGCGGGAGACAGCCATGATCGAGTAAGCAGACTCCGCTCACCAATGGAGAAAACGCGAATGCCGGTCGAAAGAACAAATAATAGGGTACACGACCGTCGTCGCACGACGCCACGACGGCACGAAGATTGCCGACCAGCTCTTCGAGAGTCGCAGACAATGGGAATCAGGTAGGCAGAGAGAGGCTGAGTGGAGGGCGGCGAGGAGGCGCCATCAGCCGCGGGGCCCCGAGCGCATTAGCACCTGGAACGAATCGGCCGGAGGCCAGAAATTCCAGCACCCTGAGTCCGACCGACGAAAACGACGGTCGCATCGATCCGCCTTGACCCATCCCGCTCCTCCCGCGCGCGACGGCCCCTCTCCGTCGCCAGGAGCGGACAAAGGTCAGTGCTCCGGCCGGTCGTCGCGCCGAGCGTCCGCCGTTGAGTGGGTGGTCGCTCGCCGGGAAGACGACGAGCGCGGTGCAGGAAGGTCGTGCGGGCAAGTCAATCCGGGAAGATGACTTAGTTTCGGTTCGAGCAAGAATATGCAATGTGGTGCTGCGTTTACGTCAAACAGCGCGTGCATCTCTCTGCAGACGAAAGTTGGGTCCGATACGCGGCGGATTCGATTTGACCTTTGAGCGTGATTTATTCTTCCCTTAATATTATTCTCGTGGCCTCTGACTACTTGTGAGACTGACCGATCGAAAAAACTACTGCGCAAATGGAGATGGTGAGGTCACGACGGCGACAGTTGAAGACAGAGACACACTGCGACCCGGAGTTGAAATCGTGTCTAGTCTTCTCTATCGACCAACCAATCATGGCCCGGGCAACTAGCTCGATCGCGCGATTGAACGTAAGAGCAGGCTTTTCTTCTGATGGCCAATCCCCTAAGATTTTATTATAGTAGTAACCGTAAGATTCTCCACTGCCCATTTGTAGATGATATTTGTGGTGGTGATCGCGTCGCCATCGTCTTTTCCGATCCGATTAGATGCATGTATGAAGAGATTAGTTATCAGGGAAAGATGTATTCCATCAATCAATCGATCTCCTCCATGAAAGGAAGATGGAAATGTAGCACGTACGAGTTACATGATTTCCGTGTGACTAATTATCTTAGCTTAGTTCGTCCAGTCAGATGGTGTCATTGAATCTCAGTTGCACCATGTTACAACTGATGAACCAAATCCAATGGTCTCTTTAAAAGTCATCGTTGCATCCCGATTATCAACTCAGAAGTGCATAAACCGCGATGCAAATCCGATGGTGTAAGACTCAATTTGACCGATAAGTTGATTCTCAGCTAGCTAAAATTAGCAACCCCGATGTGCTTGTGTGCGTATACAATAATCAAAGTCTAGGTGAGTCCGTTGTAGACCAATTCTTGAACATCGTTAATTCTGTACGTGGTAAGCACGAGCCCAGAAATACACATTAGGAATGAATATTTCTTTGCTGAAAATTTAGGATTGATAGCATTTTCTCCAACTGTCTTCTTTTCCCATATCAAATTGACTAATGGAGCATATCCACCCAGGGACTCCAATGATCTTTTTTCGGAACGTTCATCCCTCCTTCCTCCTTCGCCCCGCACTTGATCGGATGTCTTGACGGACCCTAGTTCTCCTCCCTTGCATGCTTGATCAACCAACAAGCTTATCGCTTACCGATGCTCATAGCCACCATCATCTGACACGTTGCTAATGGTTTTCTAAAATCCACGTGCGGCCATGTTTGCGTCCTGCTCATTCTACTACGGCTGTGCTTGGATGATGAGTAATTTAACCAAATACCATGGTATTGTGAGTTTTGGTGGAACGATCGTTGCCCAGTAGGGTCGATCGGATGCGTGTTATATGAGCCAGGAAGAGCCCCTGGTGTGGCATTACAGAAGGCGTATTTGGGTTGGAGTACTACTCCATACACAATACGTATTTATCAAAATACACGACATACTATAATTCTAACAGCCTCCCTTAATCACAACCTTCGGAGAGGTTGAGATTACGCATAAACTCATGTAGATTCTTGACTGGCAAAGTCTTTGTAAAACCATCAGCAACTTGATCCTTGCTTGAAATGAACTTGATGTCAAGCAACTTATCTGCAACTCTTTCACGAACAAAGTGATAGTCTATTTCAATATGCTTGGTCCTAGCATGAAACACAGATTAGCAGACAAGAAGGTAGCACCCAAGTTATCACACCATAGACATGGCTTTTCTTTTAGTGCAACACCAAGTTCATTAAGAACAGCTTCAACCCATATCAACTCAGCTGTAGCATTTGCAAGAGCTTTATATTCAGCTTCTGTGCTAGATCTTGACACAGTCTTCTGTTTACGTGCACTCCAAGAGACCAGATTCGGTCCAATAAAAATAGCAAAGCCTCCAGTTGACCTTCTGTCATCAAGACAACCTGCCCAATCTGCATCTGAGAAAGCACTGAGCAAAGTGGAGGAGGATCTCTGAAATGTGAGCCCAACACGGATTGTACCCTGAACATATCGTAGAATCCTTTTGGCAGCTGTCCAATGAGCAGAAGTCGGTGCATGCAAATACTGACAAACTTTGTTTACTGAGTAAGAAATATCAGGCTTGTTAATGTCAAGTATTGCAATGCACCTACCATACTCCTATAATTTGTACTATCATCAGGACCAAGAGGAGCTCCCTCAGTCAAAGACAATTTATCAGTGGAGGACAAAGGCGTGGGACAGGATGTGCACTTAGTCATACCGACTTTAGCAAGCAACTCAGTAGCATATTTTTCCTGAGTAAGGAGCAAACCATTTGAGTTTTCTTTACCTCAATACCCAGAAAGAAGTGTAGGTCCCCCAAATCCTTGAGAGCAAAATCAGCATTCAAATCATGAAGAAGAGCCGAGATAGCTTGATCTGAAGAGCTTGTGACTATGATATCATCAACATAAATTAGAACAAACATCATAATACCAGACTTGTTATAGAGAAAAAGAGAGGTGTCAGCCTTGGATGGATAAAAGCCAAGTTGTTGCAACTTGATACTGAGTCTAGAATACCATGCGCGAGGAGCCTGTTTGAGACCATACAAGGCCTTGTCAAGTTTGCATATATAGTGTGGAGTTTGTGGGTCTTCAAAACCTGGAGGTTGTTTCATGTATACTTCCTCTTCCAGAACGCCATGCAAAAACGCGTTCTTGACATCTAGCTGTCGCAAACTCCATCCTCTGGAAACAGCAACTGACAAAACAATACGAATAGTAGCTGCCTTGACCACAGGACTAAAAGTATCTTCATAGTCTATTCCATACCTCTGTTTAAACCCTTTTGCAACAAGTCGTGCTTTATACCTGTCAATTGTGCCATCTGCATGCTTCTTGATGCGGTATACCCATTTGCAGTCAATAAGATTTTTGGTATGATGAGGAGGAACTAGGTGCCATGTCTTGTTTTGTATGAGCGCATTATATTCTTCCCCCATCGCATCGCGCCACCGTTCATCTTTAAGAGCCTCCGAAAGTGTACTTGGTTCCCCTGTAGACGTAAAAAGACACCAACGAATAGTGCCATCAGTAGGTACTCGTGGTTGCTTAATACCTTTTTGTAAACGAGTTCGAGGTTCCGGAGGCGGAGGAGGCGGTGGCGAAGGCGTTGGTGTAGTTGTTGATGTAGGTGTCGGTGTAGAGGAGGCCGCAGCAGACCCTGGCGTAGAGGATCCAGCCTCTGCATGGCTGGATCAGCATCCGCAGATGCCTCCGAAGCTGTCGGTGACGTGGCGGCTTCCGGTTCGTGCGGGCTTGGACTTCTCCGCAGAGAGCGAGGCGAGGACGAGGTCCGTGGCGGGGATCGCGACAGCGACGTGCGCGGCGGGGCCCGGGAGCGTGGCCTGGAGCGAGACGTGTCGTCTCCAGGTTCGTCAGGCGGAGGCGACGCGGTTTCCGCGCCGTCGGACGCGGTAGACACGGAATCATCACCGGGATCAGTGGAGCCATCAGGACCAGAATCTTCCTCTGGATCGGAGAGCATCGGATCTTCCTCGGGATCGTAAACAGGCAGACACCTGCTGTCGTTTTGCACCTGTTTCTTCAGCTTTGCAGCGCCATTTGACGCCAAATTTTTTTGTGATTCTTTTTGCTGCGTGCCTGCACCTGTAGCTGCACTGTGTTCTGCACTTTGATCATTAGTAACATCTGGTATTATAGGCAAGGACATATAGTCATCAACATTTGCATCCCCATGTGTGGAAGTGGTGGAAGGTAAAAGAAGAATGTCTTTGCGAAGACGTGCACCGGCATTAGGATGAAGAGAGGCAAACGGAAAAACACTCTCATCAAATACAACATCTCGTGATATATAGATACGACCAGTGGAAACTTCTAAACACTTGACTCCCTTATGACGTGGACTATACCCCAGAAAAACACATCGTGTAGAACGAAAAGCTAGCTTGCGCTTGTTATAAGGACGTAAATTGGCCAACAAGCACAACCAAACACTCTAAGAATTCATAGTTTGGCTTGGTATGGAGAAGACGTTCAACAGGTGTATCAAGATTTATAACTTTACTTGGAAGTAAGTTTATGAGGAAGGTGGCAGTGAGAAAAGCTTCATCCCAAAACTTAAGGGGCATGGAGGCATTGGCAAGCAAGGCAAGACCTACTTCAACAATATGACGTGTTTGCGTTCAGCGGAACCATTTTGTTGGTGAGCATGTGGGCAGGAAACATGATGAGAAATGCCATGCTTTTGAAAGAAACTATTGAGTTTTTCATATTCACCACCCCAATCAGTTTGCATAGTGATAATTTTTCTATCAAATTTGCGCTCAACAAGTTGCTGAAAATTGAGAAACACTTGATACACCTCAGAACGTTTCTTGAGCAAATAAATCCAAGTAAATTTACTAAAATCATCGATAAAGCTTACATAATAGGAGTGTTTGCCAACAGACTCAGGTGCTGGGCCCCATACATCAGAAAACACTTGCTCCAAGGGAACAGTGGAAACACTAGTAGAGACAGGATATGGCAACTGATGACTCTTAGCTAACTGACATGGATCACAAACATAAGGACTAACTTCTGGAGTATAGGAAATCTTATTGTTTCTAAGAACTTGCTGAACCACAAAAGACGAGGGATGCCCTAGACGACGATGCCAAGTGGACGACGATGGCTTTATTGTAACGAAAGCATGCTTGGAAGACCCGGTGGAAAACGGCACTAGCGGGTAGAGACCACCATGGCATGGCCCTTTAAACAGAATTCTCCTTGTGCTTTGATCCTTAATTAAAAAGAAATCAGGGTGAAACTCAAAAAATATATGATTGTCAAGTGTAAGCTTATGAACAGATAGGAGATTTGTGGTGGCACTAGGAACATGCAAGATATTTTTAAGATGTAAAGAAGCATGTGGGGTGCATAATGTTGAATGACCAATGTTGCTTATTTCCATACCGTTTCCGTTTGCAGTTTGGACGCGATCACGTCCCTTGTACTTGTCATGTGTGGAGAGTTTGCTCAACTCTCCAGTGATGTGGTTGGTGGCACCAGTATCCGGATACCAGTTGGTATCAACACCATAGGCAGCAAGATGGGCGTTCTTCTCCTCCTCATGAGTATCATCATCAGAATCATCACGATCTTGGTAGCGCCACCAACAGTCACTCGCCGGGTGTCCATGAATCTTGCATATCTGACAAGTGACATTGACATAAGGTGTAGGAGCACGATCACGGAAGCCGCTCTTGCTATCATCACGGCGGCCTCCCTTTCCTCCATCACGGCGGTTGCGGTCATCACGTCTGTCATCACGACCACGACCACCAACATGAGAGCGAGAGCGCCAGGGACCACCACTGTCATCACGGCGACCTTGGTCACCATGAGAGCGAGAGCGCCAGGGACCACCACTGTCCCGGGAGCGCCAGGAACTTCCATCACGGCGATCACCTCCATCACGGCGACCACGATCATCAAAGCGGCCTTGGTCATTGCCACCACGGGCAAGATGTGCTGAAGAAGTGAAGGATTGAGCGGGGATGGCATCCTCTTCATCGGAAAGCATCTCGCGGCGCATATCATGCGCGGCAATCTGGGCAAACAAGTCATCAAGTGTAGTTCCCCGTTGTCCGTTGACAGCAGCAACAACATCATTGTATGTGCCATCGAGCCCGTTGAGAATATACCCAATGAGCTCATCATCGTCAATGGGCTTCCCGGCGGCAGCGAGCTCGGAACCGAGCCCTTTCATGGTGGTGAAGTATTCTGAGGCGGTCATGTCCTTCTTCTTCTTCGTCTTGTTGAGGGCCATGCGAAGGTGAGTGATTTTGGAGCGGGAAACAGAGGTGAACATGGCAGAGATCGTCCCCCAAACTTGAGCCGTGGAGGTGTGCTCAAAGAAGTGTGGAAGAAGCTCCGGTGAGATAGTTTCGAGGAGCCACCCCATAACTTGCTGGTCACGGACGATCCAGGCGGAGTACTGGGGATTGGCAACGGTGGACTTCTTCCCTCCCTCATCGATGTCAATGGTCGTGGCCGGAGCAGCTTCAGTTCCATCCAGCAGGCCGGTAACCTGGGCTCCACGAAGATGGGGGAGCACCAGCGCCTTCCACATGAGATGATTCGTCCGTGTGAGCTGCTGGGTGGGAGGATTGCCGAGGGTGACAGCGGGCACGACAGAGGAGGACGACGACATGGCGATCTTCTTGGTCTTGGAGTCTTGATGCGGCGGCGGCGGCAGTAATGCGGCGGCGGCGGCTGTTTTCTTGGTCTTGGGGTCTTGATGCGGCGGCGGCGGCAGTGATGCGGCGGCGCGGCTGTTCTTGGTCGTAGAGTTCTTGGAGTCTTGATGCGGCGGCAGCGGCAATCTATGCGGCAGCGGCGGCGTTTTGATCTTGATCTTGTGGGCGGCGGCGGCGGCAATGGTGCGGCGGCAGCGGCCTAGGGTTTGCGACGGCTAGGTCAGGAAAAGGTGGCTCTGATACCATGTGAGTTTTGGTGGAACGATCGTTGCCCAGTAGGGTCGATCGGATGCGTGTTATATGAGCCAGGAAGAGCCCCTGGCGTGGCATTACAGAAGGCGTATTTGGGTTGGAGTACTACTCCATACACAATACGTATTTATCAAAATACACGACATACTATAATTCTAACAGGTATCATTTCATGGATCTAGTAAGCCCCTCCGAAAAATCCGGCGGGTTAGTGCAACGCCAGGAACTACGGACTGGAATTTTTTAAGACATTCCAAGAGGGCCCTACTTCAGTTTCTAGAAAGAAGGCGTATAAATTTTTCAAAGTCAAAGCAACATAAATTTTGACTAAATTTATAACAAAATATGTCAAGAACTATATGGATATAACATGAGAACATATACTATGATGTATCAATAATATCTATTTGGCATTGTAGATGTGGTCAATTTTTGTATGTAAAAATTTACATCATTTGATTTTTTATAATATTTGTACACCTTGATTTCACGAAAGAGCATTTAGGAGTATTTACTTAAGAACTTTTTAATTATTTTTGAACGAAAAGGTCCCATGGGTACATGCATCACCCGGGCCTACAATGGCTGCTAGTAGTACGTAGGGTAGTACGAACTTCGTTTCTTTTTTTTTTTTTTAACAAAACGGGCAACATTGTCTCATTTTATTTAAAAAAGTAGAAGAGAATTGACCGGTTCATTTGCAGGGGAACCGGCCGAAAACCCGTACAATGCACCAATGTCGTCATGAAATACGACCACACTGGGCACACCACCACAGCCAACCCGGCTACCCACACGAAGCACAAACATACAAGGAGACCACGTCGAGGTTGCCACGAAGTTTCATCGTCATCACTCCTCCGCGAGCCAGCGACTCCGACTTCACCAGTAACTTCCCAGACGGAGCCTCACCAAAGCGTCGGAGCCCATGCCGGCCTATGCCAACAATTGGCCACACGCGCCAAGGACAGACAACTCCGAATCTGACGACGAGCTTCACAAGGGAATTATGCCGAACTTGCGCCGACCGAGAACTCTGCGAAGCCACCGGTGACCGGTCATCATCGCCGCCTGGACACTCTCCACCACAGCTCCGACTCTACAGCAACACAACGGAGCAGAAGAACCCATCGGACACGCCGAGAGACTCGACTACCAAAGTCCAGCCGCGACCCATCTTCCGCTCAAAGCATCCTCTTTGCCAAACTGCACACTTGGACCTTGCACAGCTGTCCGACAACCAGCCACCTTCCTCGAACCCCTAGGCGACTCCGAGCCGATGCCTCCAAAAAGGTAAGAGACACAAAGCGCCTCCATCGCCCGATCCCAGATCTGAGGTTTCCCTCCGGAGTCAAGGCCGCAGGAGGAGGAGTGAGCACCACACATGACAATGCTTCCAAGGAAGTCCGTGACACCCACAGGCGTCACCACTGTCAGCTCTGGCAGGAACCGGAGCAAGAATTTCTTCCGGTGATGCTCAACATACACCCCACCATGAACCGGCCGCCCACAAACCACCACCCAACGCACCGAAGCCGCCGGCCAACACACCCTGCCGAGACAGCCCTGCACCACCAAGCCGAAGACGCCGGCGCAACACTTCGCGCAACACCTGCATCTCGCCACGCTTCAGGCCGACCTCGCTGGCGGAGCAGAAGGCCGCACCCAGAACTCGCTGGGCCGCACCCCGATCCAACGGAGACGCCCATCAGCCACCAGCTCCATCGTCGCCCTCACGGCCGAAAGATCCGACGGCCACCTGTAGCTGACGTCCGAAAGGCAGCCGCGTCGCCCGCGCGAGCATCGGCCGCCCGTCGCCCGCCAACGCCGCGTCCCGGGGCCGCCGCCCCGGCGCCCATCCTCCGCTGCTCGCGCTGCAGCCCGAGGGTCCCCGCCGCCCTTTGGGAAGCAGGGCCCGCCGCCGCCGTGGCCGAGGCCGGCGGCAGCGGCGCTCTCTGTCGTGGGCGGTCGCGGAGCTTGGGTCTTGCTCCCCCGGGCCGCCCCGACGGACGACACGGGGGTCGTGAGGGAGGGAGAGGAGGGAGGGGTGGCGACCGGCGGTGGGGAGGAAGGGTGGCGGCGCCTGGCTTGGGGCAGGGAACCCTAGCGGGAGGGAGAGGGACGGGAGCTAACTTCGTTTCTTGTGAACTCGTCTGAAAGCTCCTCCGAAAAATTGTGACTAGTTTCCAGCTTCAAACGAGCTTGACCAATGACCACCTGCAGCTTGACCATCACGCGTGACCAAACGCCATCAGTTTATACATAGTCCCGCCGGGGACGACCAGAACCGAACAAAACCCAGCGTTGTCTGGTTCCCAGTTCGATCATCCTGCAACTTGCTCCAGAAACCAGATATTCTCCTGAATCGCAACGTCCCAAGCGGCTAGAGACAAAGATCGAAAGCGAGAGGGGGAGAGGAAGAAGACGACGAAATGTATGGTAGATGCAAATGGTCGATCGATCTTAGCAGCTCGTAAACAAGGATGGTATATAAAACTGGGGGTGTTGAAAGCTGCAGTTGGCCTGCCGAAAGGCTGATGGATCAAGATCATGGAATGCCCTAAATTCCTTTTCCATGGGTTAGAGAAGTTCGATTCTTCTTGCGATGGACCCGGCTAAATTCCATCTCTGTTCCCACATGGCCCCGCCGGGATTTACCGCCGCCGTGAAGTAAAACGCCGACGTAGAGGCTGGAGGGCTGGAGCCTAAACTCGAAAGACAAACTGTGGATGCATGCGTACGTGTCCCCGAACTCCTGTCTCCCGATTTTGTTTGGATCGGCCAATCAGTGTGTAAACCCCTGTGTGATTATTAGCCAGGAGCCTAATGCCCAGTATGGCCCTAGCTATTTCTATTTGGCCGCATATATGTCCTACTAGTAGAATTTCCATGCCGCGGGTCCTTTAAGTGTTTTTATTGGCAATGTGCACTGAAACATATGTCAGACTTGTTGACGCTGCTGGAAGCAACTTTATTTCCAATGTTGGTGGTATTTTCTGGTAGTCGCGACACCATGCAGAACATTCATAAATGACAACTGTATCACCAAGTGTTGTGTCTGTGTCTGAAATAGTTGTATGGTGAACTGTGACCAAGGCAAATGGACTAATCATGCTGTACAGTTTGCTGTAGCACACAATTAACTGAGTCATACTGGGGTGACCAGTGAAAAAGTTGCAGCTCATCCCTTTCTATCCATGGTTGCAGATGTGCTGACAGCAGAGAGTACAGAACTGCTTTGTAAGCTTGCGACTTATTAGCAGAACTGCTTACTGAATTGATTCGTTGGTGCAAACAGAGACAGCATCTGAACATAAAGATAGAATTAATGGAAACAATTCGCAACTAAAAGATATCGTTCTCCTATCACATTCACACAGTTTATATTTGCAGAAACATTAACATAGATTACTTATAGGAGATTTTGTACAGATAACAAAAGCAGACAGCAAGTATTCTTTCTGAGAAAGTGTCTGAAGAACGTTAGGTTTTGCTTATAGCAGAGTTTGCACTGACGACAAAAGTAAACAGGAAGTATTTTCTCTGAGAAACTGTCTAAAGAACATTAGCACTATCAGATAGAGCCAAGGGGAGCGATATAAATGCACTGCAGCATTTCGAATAGTAAGCAAATTATATTCTTTGTAACCTGTAGAAAAAGTAATAAGTATGATAAGCAAGTCGCATATCAGTAGATGTATTGTAAATAATAATGTACTGAACAAAAGATGCCCACTATATTAGAATATAACCATAGCACGCTAATGAGTTCGTTTTAAACTTACCAGATGGTGCTCTGCGAGCATGTTCTATAAATTAGCGAAAACTTCACGATACACGATATTCCTGGTCTGTAATGTAGGCTCCCCATTTTCATCAAGGGCAAGAATTTTGAGTCCTTGCATCGATATCAATCATCGATTCATCATTGACAGGGGATCATGTCCTTATCGATCTATCGTCCTGCCGCCTCGCCTTGCATTGTTTTTTCTAAGTTCTACATTTTTCATTGTTTTTTCCGGTGCATTTGGGTCTTAGATTACCATGCTCCACCATTGAAAGACATAACATTGGACATTCCACACAAATGAGATTCAGAGGCCAAATGCATCTGTTTGGCTTGAGATTTAAGCTCCAACGGAGACCCGAAACCTCAACCATTAGATTCCGCTCGAGCTTTGTGATATATAATTAAATGCAATTCAGGCTTCATGGCCTTGAATTAACTTCACGTTTTCTCAAGCCACATAGTTTTTCGGAACTAACTTCACTTTTCCTTGAAAAGAAGAACAACAGGAAGCTTTTCCTGGCCTTTGACTTCTACTCCTAGTATACACATAGGACGACATAGCCGTGCCGTTTTACTGTATAAAATTGGCAGCACACCAGGTACGTGGCGGGACGCACGCACTCGACGGCCGATCGACGTGCACATGCTGGCATGCAATGCAATGCATGCTTCGCGCGCCTACGGTTTACCAAGCTAGGCGGCTACTCAGTTGAGAAGTCGAGAGAGAATTATTATGCGCACCAATTTAAGACCCGATAGAGATGGAGCCTGGCTTCTGTGTCGTGCTCCTGCTTTGGACGGTATGGTGTTAGCGTCAGATGACGACGCCTGCGAGTCGACATTTCCAATTCAGGGGCATGCACGCGGGCACCGATTGAGACCTGAACGTTTAGCATCAATCAGCCATTGCCCGCATATGAACAAGCGTGGATGTGCGTCATAAGCCGATCGGTTTACGGCATAACCCTTTGGAATTTGTTTGCAGCCAGCCAGCCAGCTAGAGCTACCATCCTGCGTGACGACCGTTTGTCTTTGGCCATGCAAGGTCGCTTACGACATGTCTCCATCTTGCACGCCCCCTCAACAGTTCGTGAGATCACGACTTGTTGTTTTTTTCGTAAGGACACGGATACTGACTATGAAGAGATTTTATACTCCCTCCGTTCGAAAAAGGATGTCTTAGATATATCTAGATTTGGATGTACCTAAGACATCTTTTTCCGAACGGAGGGAGTATTTTTTTTTACACAAGGACGAGGAGATGTTTGTTGACCCTACAGGGTTCACGTTCGGTGAGTTTTTTTGTGGCACTCGCAAAAATTGGGTTACCGTCGGCATAGGTATATGCCGAGTTTAATACTGACGCTTGACACTCGAAAGAATGATATATGTCGAACACAAAAGGGGGGGGGGGGGGGGGGGGAACAACCGTTTGACGGCTCCAATTGGTTTGCCGAGAGCCACTGCACTAGGCAAACATGGACAATCTTGACCTCACGATATTAGTCCATTAACCTGGCCATTTTTCTTTTTCCGAAAAATACGCAATAGTAGATCTTGTTTAAAATGAATTCTATATATTAAAAAAATATTTTTGTATGAACATTAGTATAGAAAGTTCAAAAAATATTTTCGGAGGTCAATAAAAGGTTCACAACATTTTATAATATGTCTGTGTAGTCTAAAATAATTGCACAAGGTTGAAAATAACATTTGTGTCGTTCCAAAATAATATCCCAGAGTACAAGAAAATTGTTCGGTGGGTTCAGAAAATTCTTCATATTTAGAAAAAATTGTCCATACATTATAAAACATATATTCACGAATTTTATAGAAAATACACGAGCTACACAAAACTGAAATTTCATGTCAGTTTTAAACAAAAGGAAAACATTGAAAAACCTTAAATCAACAAAACTACGCAAAAGAAAACAACGCCAAAGAAAAGAAACTCTACCAGGGCTGTCCCACCAGGCGGGAGCCTTCTGTGTCATCTCGCCAAACGACGCTAAAGGCGTTAAATAGTAAACAGATGCCCAGCCATTTTGGCAGATGTTTTGACTTGGGCCTACACCTCATCCTAGCCTGGGCCTTATATTTAGATGTCTCCGATATCTAGTTGGATCTGTAATATGCTTCCTTAGCGGACCCCTTGTGAACAAAACCGACCCACGCAAAGCACGAATTCTTCCATGCACACAGATTTGCTTTTAAAAAAAAACTATGCATGCCGCCTGCAGCCTGCAGCTGCTGACCGTCGTTTGCTTAAAAGGGACTAATCAGCGCGAGACAGCGAACTCACAGTACGCATAATCTACGAGAGCCATGCTCGAGTGAGCAAACTCCGGCACTCCCTGTCGTCTCCGCTCACAAATGGAAAATGGGAACGTCCGGTTGGGCAGAAGACGGCGCTTGTACGTGCCAGAGCTACCTGGAGGGTCCGGCGACCGTCGTCACAGCACAGGAAGATTGCCGACCAGCTCTCGAGAGTCGCAGACAATGGGAATCAGGTAGGCAGAGGAGGCTGACTGGAGGGCGGCGAGGAGGCGCCATCTGCCGCGGGGCCCCGAGCGCATTAGCACCTGGAACGAATCGGCCGGCGACCAGAAATTCCAGCCCCCTGAGTCCGACCGACGACAACGACGTCCACATCGATCCGCCTTGACCCATCCCGCTCCCAGCGCGCGGCGGCCCCCTCCGTCGTGCAGAGCGGACAAAGGTCAGTGCTCCGGCCGGTCGTTCCGTACCACGTCGCCGCGCCGATAGTCCGCCGCTGGGTGTGTGGTCCGGTCGATCCCTCGCCGGGAAGACGACGACCAAGGAACGCCCTGCGCGCTAGTCAATCCGGGAAGATGATGTGTCTCGGTTCGCGCAAGAATATGCACAGTGGTGTCTGGTGTGTTCACGTCAAACAGCGCATGCATCTGCAGGAGAAAGTTGGGTCGGATACGCGGCGGATTCGATTTGACCTTTGAGCACGATTTGTTCGATTATTATTCTCCTGGCCTCTGACTACCCGGGGAGACTGACCCATGGAAAAAACTAGGTAGAACTGCTGCGCAAATGGAGATCGATGGTGAGGACGTGAGGTCACGACGGCGACAGTTGAAGACACGCTGCGACCCGGAGTTGAAATCCGGAGCCTGACCAGTGTTCTGTGTCCACCAATCATGCGCCGGGTAGCTCGATTAAACGTAAGAATAGGTTTTGCTTCTGATGGCGAATCCACTCTGAAACTTTTTTTATGGTAACCGTAAAATTCTCCACCACTAGCCATTTGTAGATGGTGATCGCGTCGCCGTCGGTCTTCTTTTCTGATTAGATGTATCAAGAGATTAGTTATTACGGAAAGATGTATTCCATCAGTCCATCGATGTCCTCCAGAAAAGGAAGATGGAAATGAAGCAAGGATATGCTTACGGTGTGGCTAATTCTCTTAACTTAGTTCTCCGTGATATGATGTTGTCAAATCTCAGTTGCAGCATGCAATGAATATTTCTTTGTTGCAAAGCTAGGGAATGAGCATTTTCTCTACGTGTCTTCTTGTCGCATATCAAATTGACTAATGAGCAAATCCACCCATGGACTGCAATGCTCTTTTTTGGAAAGTTCTTCCATCCTTCGTGAAATTCCACAAAATTAACCATTTTGGCAAACGCTAATGAAAAATAACCCTTTTCAAAAATATTTCCAAATCTAAATCTTTTTTGTAGCACCCAACGACGGGACGCTATCCTCTGCATGATAGCGTTGTGGTATTGCGTCGCTACACGTCTGCCAGCATGGCATGGTGGGCCCGCATGTCTGGCGTGTAGCGCCTTGTGGTAGGGAGCTATGCTCCATTGTATAGCGCCCTGTCGTGTGTAGCTATCCTATTAAAATTTTGTGACACGAGAGACCGTTCCCCAATATGTATAGGTGGTATTGGTACTTTTGTTGGTAATTTAGTAATTGTGTAGGTGAATCCGCGTCAAATGTGTATATGTAAGATAGCTATTTTGTTCATATGTTAGCAATTGTATAGCACTTGTGGACTAAATATGTTGTAGTTTATGTAGTTGGCACATGGATTTGCGTCGCTATCTATTGTTGTATGTATGTTGGTGTCACATTCGCTAATTTTAGGATTTTGAAAAAATATGTGCTACATCTTATTAGTTTTAATTTTGCAAATATGTAGGATGGCACTACTTGATGATCAGTATGATCGTGTGCATCGTGCACACATCATTGTGGAGGAGAAGAAGGTAACAAATATTGGCAATGTTGGTTCATACATTTAGTTGGCATGATTTTTTTGTTTGCACTTGTGTTTTGTAGGTGTTAAAACCACTTCGTCTTAGGTCTCAAGAGGTATCAGACCACGAGAAGATGCCATACGACGAGAGGTATACCCCGTACATTGAGAAGCTCAGGCTCCTTCCGTTCATCCTGGTAGCAAGAAGGGTGATAATGCCGTTAGAGAGTTTGCGAAGGTAAATCGACACCATGTTCCTTACGGTGCAAATTTTGTTTTCAATTCGACCATGCTCACATATTACATCAATGTCACAGTGAAGCGCCCATCGCTTTCATTCACTAGCTCATTTACTTGGTTGTCGTACCATCGATGATACCGTGCCTAGTTAGCTCTATCCCAAAACATGATATGGTATGAAATATGCATTCCATTGCTTTCGTTGATGGTGCTTACAGATCTAACCCAAACCTCTTAGCATTCCCTGCAACACGGCGCCATACCTGACTTAGCAGTTTTTTCGACGCTTCGACGAAATCAACTCTCAGGTCTCTCAGGTCACAAAATTTTAATAGGATAGCTCCCCCTGACAAGGTGCTATACAATGGAGCATAGCTCCTTGCAACACGGTGCTATTCCTAACTTAGCAGTTTTTTCGACGCTTCTATCGGGTGTCTCGGGTCACAAAATTTTAATAGGATAGCTCCCCACCACAGGGCGCTATACAATGGAGCTTACCTCCCAGCCACATGGCGCTACACGTCAGGCATGCGGGCCCGCCGTGCCACGCTGGCAGACGTGTAGCGACGCATACCACGGCGCTATCATGCAGAGGATAGCGCCCCATCGTTGGACGCTACAAAAAAGGGTTAGATTTAGAAATATTTTTAGAAAAGGGTTATTTTTCGTCAAAGTTTGCAAAAGGGGTTAATTTTGTGGAATTTCACCCCTCCTTTCCTCCTTCCCCACAGATGACGTACTTGATCAGATGTCATGATAGACCCTAGTTTCTCCCCTTTGGTTTCTTGATCAAATAACCAAGAATATTGCTTACCGATGCTCATAGCCAGCCATCCAACTGGCACATGATAATGGATTTCTGATATTCACGCGCGACCATGTTTGCGTCCTGCACATTATACCACATCAGTTTCTGAGAAGAAGGCGTATAAATTTTCATAGTCAAAACAGTTGCACAGTTTTAGTATAATGTTATACTAAATCCGCGTCAATTAATTTGGAACAGAGGGAGTAATATTTATTTGTCATTATAGATGTTGACAGCTTGTAAAAGACTTGGTCAAAACTTACATCATTTGAACTTTGACAAAATCTATACACCTTGTTTTCAGGAAAGAGTATTTGGTATTACTTGAGAATTTTTTATTCGTTTAGACGAAAGGGTTCAATGGATGCGCATCATGCGTACCTAAGATGGCTGCTAGTAGCACGTAGAGTGGCACGTACTTCTTTTCTTGTGAACTCGTCTGAAAGCCCCTCTCAGAAAATGGTGACGACTTCTTCCAGCTTCAAACGAGCTTGACCAATGACCACCTGCGGCTTGACCATCACGCGTGACCAAACACCAGTTTTATACACAGTCTCGACGGGGACGACAGGAAGCGAACAAAACCCAGAGCGTTGTCTCGTTCCCAGTTCGATCATCCGGCAACTTGCTCCAGAAACCAGATATTCTGCTGAATCGCAACGTCCCAAGTGGCTAGAGACAAAGATCGAAAGCGATAGGGAGAGAGGAAGAAGACGACAAAATGTATGGTGAGCTGAGCATAGATGCAAATGGCTGATCGATTGTTTAGCAGCTGGTAAACAAGGATGTTATATAAAACTAGGGGTGTTGAAAGCTGCAGTTGGCCTGCCGAAAGGCTGATGGATCAAGATCATGGAATTCCCTAAATTCCTTTTCCATGGATCAGAGAAGTTGGATTCTTCTTGCGATGGGGCGTCCACTCTGGGTCTGGGAGGGGGGGGGGGGGGGGGGGGGGGGGGGGGGGGGGGGGGGGGGTGCGGTCCACGTCTGGTTGCCGCGTGGAGCTGACATCGGATGGGGACGTGCATGGCCCCGCGGAAATTCCATCTCTGTTCCCACACTTTTTGTAAGTCATTCCATCTCTGTTCCCACACGGTCCCGCCGGCGACGGGATTTACCGCTGCCGTGAAGTAAAACGCCGACGTTGAGTCGGAGGACAGACTGTGGATGCAAGCGTACGTGTCTTGGAACTCCTGTCTCCCGGTGTTGTTTGGATCGGCCAATCAGTGTGTAAACCCCTATGCGATTGATTAGCCAGGAGCCTAATGCACAGAGCATGGCCCTAGCTATTTCTATTTGGCTGTATATATGTCCTATATATAAGGTGGCAGCGGTGATGTGTTCGATCGCAAGAGGCCAAGAACAAGGAGTTGATCTGCAACTGCATGCAACACATGCATGATGTACTACTTGTCGTAGAAAGCGATAACCTGATCACGCAGTGTGACGGGTTTCTCGGTTGGCAAATTAGACAGATGCCGGAGTCCGACCTGCCCACGGAGTTTTATATGTCGATGGTCACTTGATATTGCACCTACCCAATACTGAAAGGCTTTAAAAACTTGTCATCCTGCCTTGCCTGCCTTAGTTGAGCAGATTCAGTAGGACGGAAGCTTGGTTGTTAAGTTGAGCAACCTTTTAGTTTAAATAGGAGTACATGTATATTCTCATTAGATTAGGATACATCCACTACATGCATGCAGCACGTTGCTGCATGCATGCCGCAAGCATGGATCTTTATCTGAAGAAAAATATCGGTGAATTCTAGGTGTTGGGGAGAGTGAGATCCGAGATCATGAGACAATCCAGTTAAGTGTAAACAAACTCGACGTCCACACGGATGTACTGATGTACCAACATTACGGGAAATAATTAGGGCACACCACACCGGCAACGCTGTTCATGGCTCATTGGTTCAAATGGCTGTATCGATCGGTAATCATACGAATACAACCTGGAGGCCGGTGGAGATTGAAGGACACACGATTAGACACTACCCGTGTCCCACACTTGGCAAACATTTTGTTCCGCTGCATTGAATTCAGATCGACCCACACACTTGCCAATTGTTGGATACGCCAACGCAAAATTCTTTTACACTGTTCTTTCCAGCATTGGTAGTGTCGACTGTCGACGTACTGAATGACGAATCCATGGTAACTTCGTATCGACTGTCGACGTACTGAATGACGAATCCATGGTAACTTCGTACCTACGCTGTAATAATTCTGGTGAAAATATGGTGCGTCGCAGGGAACTCATGTGGCCGTTTCTGCTGCGTGTGGGCACGAGGTAGCCCACAATAACCGCGGGGCTGCACCGCCAGTACTATGTCGATTGGACGCAAGAAAGCCGGCCTAGCTAGCAGAGAGGGGCAGGACAGGACAGGTTCATCTATTTGCAAAGTGGAAGCTATGGCCCTGTGCTCCTCCTTGTTACCCGGAAGGAGCCTACAACTTCTCTGTGTTTTTTGATAATACAACTTCTATCTCATGATCATATGTTTGGACTGCAAGTTCTAGTGGTCACAGGCAATCAAGATTTGACATTGATGTTCTTCACTTGCAAGTCCTGAGGTTGTTGCAAGAATTCAAGTAGACAAGAGAAGAAACGAAAACGACCGCACTAGCACACCGAATTGCTGGACTCTGCCACAGTCTACATGTGTGGCAGAGAAGGGATTGGTTAACCTAAGAAATGCATGGGCCACACGGGGATAATTTAAAACAGATTTGGTGATGATTGCTTGACCTAACAAATTCCATGCTTAGGAAAGATGAGGAGAAAAAACTAGAGGAATAATGACGAAAAGGATAGTATAAGCAGGGGGCTGGTCAATCCTGGGCTCCATGAGGCCTGAATCTGAATGGTCCTAATAAAAGGCAACTGAGTGATCGGTTGCAACTTTATTCGTATTTTCTTGAGACTTTTGACTTAGGCCTCTTCTGATTCATAGGATAGGAAAGATATAGTAATAGGAAAAGCATAGGATTGCAATGTCATGCACACTCCAATGCTATACCATTTGCTATGTAGCAAAGTTTGTTTGATTTCATGAAAGGAATTGTAAAAAGAGTTTGGGGTGGATATTAGAATTCTTATGAGAAGTAGTACGAATGATTACATACAAAAAAAGATCCAAATCGTATAGGATCCAAGCCTACAAATCAAACAAGATGATAAGAAAATTTCCTATAGGATTGAATCCTACAAAAATCTTATACAATCCCTTTGAATCAAAGGAGCCCTTAACCTTGCATAAGTCGGCGTTAAGGTCTTGAGGGAAAGATGATGCCTCCAATAAATTCCTTTCTTCCGGCTCCCTTCGTCACAGTTTACAGGTTACACACGCAATTTAAGAAAAAGTTTGATCATTAAATTGGTCAAGAAAATATAAATTATGTGTCACAAAAATTATACCTTTGGATTTATATTGAAACGAAATTGTAATGATATAGTTTTTAATATGAAATTCAAAATTTATTGACTAAATTAATGATCAAAATGTGTTCTTAACTACGTGTGTACCCTCTAAACTGTGACAGAGCGAGTACTACCTATCAAGAGAAGTACCGAACTAGAAAAAACAAGGATTTTTGTCATCATTAAAAACATTCACTTTCACAATGCTCGTTGGCTCGCAGTGCTTCTCATGCAACAACAGCAAGTTGCAAGACTCCTATTTAACTTGGGTCATTGTTTTTCTCTTCGGTGTGTTCCTCGGCGGGCCCAGCGTGTACCTACAGTGACCGCCACATGTGTTATCCCATTAATCGGCGACGGCTCTGTCTCGATGCCTCACCTCGCCTTACCCATTCATCGTGAGCCCTCCAAACAAGCCACATCTCCGTGGGGTCTCCCTCGAAAAAAACCCGACTAAGGCCCTATAAATTCCAGGCAAGAGAATAATTCCATATGCAAAGAAAACCGTATTTGTTACAAAAATCACTCGACGCACTAACAAATGTTAGTCTCCAATAAAAGTAGCGCAATCGATAACTAAACACTTACAAATAGTATAGGAAATATGTTGCACCACCTCACTTCTGAGAGAAAGAGTCTCGGGTTTCATATTAATGTGGATAGAATATTCTTTGACAAATCTATCTCACACATGTAGCCATGAATCTCTTCTTGTGTGGCATTTTAAGTGATTTTCTCCTAGAGAGAGAGAGAGAGAGAGAGAGAGAGAGAGAGAGAGAAGAGCACACACATGCACATATGTAATAATCTGCCACCTTATACTTTGGTTAACAAATTAAAAACGAACTGTTATCAGGACAATAAGGCATAATTATCTAATTGTTATATGTTTAGGCATTGCAATGCTATGCTGAATTAGAGCGTGGGTATTCAAGTTCTACCGATAATTAAGAGATATTTCACAAATACATTTCTTGTATTGGTGTTAAATGACGTGCATGAATGTGGAACCAAGTAAAATAACATATTGTGAAACGTTTGGAAATTAGTCTTTGGCTTGGACGCGGATAAAGTCGTCCGATTTTCCTCGTGCGGTCCCAATTCCTTTCCTTTGTTCTCCACTTCGCTTTATCTATGCAACAAGGAGTTATCAAAAACGTGAACATATGATGTAGTTTCGTAGATCTCATCACGACTAAGTGAACAGTAAAAATTGAAAGTCAATAAGATCTATTTGAGTTTTTTTGTGTTTTACAATTGAGAGAACTTTGATTCATATCATCATTTGAATGTATGGGGAGAGAAAAATGAAGCCGGGGGATGGGTGAACTAATATGTCCCTCCAACCCAACTAGTTTGCCCATAGATTGAGTAAAACATTCAAAAAAATAATTTTGACCATATATATTTCAAAAATATGAACGTGTATAATACCAAATCAACTTCAACATTTTAACCATAAGGTGTATTTTTAAAATATATTTATAAAATATTGGAGTCATTGGCTCTTTCTTCTATTATTTAGTTAAACTTCGAAAGTGTTGACCTTTTTACTCAATTTATAAGCGACCTATTTGGGGACTGAGGAGTACATCACACATGAATTTAAGAGAAACAGAAAAAATGTAGCGGGAAAGAAAAGATGTGTGGATGTTCCCTAGTTCTTTCCTTGTATATATACTGTATTATAAAGAAAGGGATTTGCTAATTCTACGGCGGATGAGAATTAACTAATTCTCAATCGCCTCCTTACCCATTAGATTTGTGTCAAGATCGTGCAATCTCTGAGTTGCACTTGAGTTGTATGTCGGGGGCTACCCCAGGTAGGGACACTGTATGGTATAACTCATGTCCAAGAGTGGACCGAGGTACAGTGAAACCGAGATAACCAGGCCAGAAGGGGCCGAGATATGATGCTGGTGCAAACCGGCATATATTGACCGGCATAACCAGACCCAGAGGGGGGCGGGGTATGATGCCGATGCTAACCGACACGTACTGACCGGCATATGAATGTCGGTATCATCATACGTTCTCTTATGTGCAGGGAGGATAATCAAGGAAGGGGAATCCGGCATATCCATGTCGGGTTAAAGAGAAGCGGTGTGTTATGTCGGTTGGAAGTCAATGCAGAGGTCACATCCCGCCTGACACGGGAGCATGGCAGGCGTCATGGCGTGGGTACGAGGTGACCGCTCACACCTACCGCTGACCATGGGCGTACCTGGGAACAGAGTGCGAGGCATGGGCAGGCCATGTCCTGTCCGTGGCAGAGGACAAAATCATGACCGAGTTGCTGATGCAGAGGAGCGTGGCTACAGCGTAGCGTACGGCACCAATCCGGTGACCCGGGGTACCAATATATAAGGTACCCCAGGCCCTCCTGCGTGAGGGACGACGAGCGAGACATTGAGCTACACTGAGAGAGACAGAGAGAGAGGGGCGGAGAGATCTTTTCCCTCACTGCTTGATTCTTCTTCCTTGAGAGCTTCACCATAGCTGAGGGCATACAGCTCGAGGAGCACCTTTGTATTCATGATATCCTGATATACTGGGACAAACAGGCAGGAGTAGGGGTTTTACCTCCTCACGAGGGCCCTGAACCTGGGTAGATCGAGGTGTACTTTGTGTCTTCCGTGTGCGCTCCTTAGCGCACTATCCCTCCCGGTTCCACCAGCGTCCATCGGCCCCAACTTAAGCCATCCTATGGCATCTGCCGTGATACCACGACGACATTGTAACTGAGATTTTCATAGTTGAAACATGACTTGTAACTGAGATTTTGTAGTCGTGTGGCTTACAATTGAGACAAACATATCAAAACCGTTGGATTTGCATCGTGATTCGTCCTAGCTTGAGAATCGTATATGAGTAACAATTAGGACTTTAGTGACATCACCCGACTGAGATTTATCGACTGAACTCTAGTCATGCCCGGAAGAAAAGCTCCACCAAGAGTCATTTCTATTAGTTCATCTACGAATGCAATCTATCTATATCATCATGATTCACATCCTCCCAATTAATAATCACAGGCTTTTTGGCCTCTCGTCAAGCCATATATCCTGGCCATTGCGAATGACTTCTCTCTGGGGAGGGTTGACATTGCGCGGCTTAACTTTGGAGTGCTCACTCTCATTCTGAAGATACCAGGGGCGGAGGACATTAAACAGTTTAGACCTATTGCTTTGATAAACGTTGCTTTTAAGTTCGTTGCTAAAGCTTTTGCTCTTCGTTTAGCCCCTATTGCGCACCGCACGATTAGTAACACTCCGTTGGCCTTTATTAAGGGTCGACTCCTCCATGAAGGAGTGATCTCCTTGCAGGAGATAATTCATGAGACCAAGTCCAAGAAACTCCGGGGAGTTTTTCTTAAGCTGGACTTCGAGAAGGCGTATGACCGAGTCAGTTGGGGCTTCTTGCGAGAGGTACTGACTCGAGCTGGTTTTGACCCGGGTTGGGTCCATAGGGCGATGAGTTTGGTCTCGGGGGGCCAAACTGCTATCACCATTAACGGTGATATGGGCAACTTCTTCCGCAATGAGCGCGGAGTTCGCCAGGGGGACCTACTCTCCCCTCTCCTCTTCGACTACGCGTTGAGGCACTGGCTGCAATCCTTGATAAAGCCAAAGCTGCGGGACACATCCAGGGCGTGATCCCGCACCTGATTCCTGGGGGAATCTCGCACCTGCAGTATGCAGATGACATGATCATCATGATCCAACCTGATAACTTGGCCATTACCAATCTCAAATTCATCCTCATGTTCTTTGAGAGCATGTCAGGGATGAGGATTAACTTTCATAAGAGCGAGGTGTTGGCCGTGGGGGTCAGCGCCGAGGAGCAACAACGGATTGCTAATATGCTCAACTGTAGACTAGGGTCTTTTCCTGTCACGTACTTGGGCCTGCCTATTAGTGACAGATCTTTGTGTGCAGGGGACTGGGGTCCCCTCACAAGGAAAGTCGCAAAGCGTGCGGACCCTTGGCTGGGTAAGTTTATGTCTTCTGCCGCACGCTTGACTCTCACTGATGCGTGTCTTTCGAGCCTCCCCCTACATGCGATGGGGGTGTGCCTCCTTGGAGACGCCATCCACAAGACGATGGACAAGCATCGGTCTCGTTTCTTCTGGGAGAGTAACGGGGCCAAACGGAAGTATCACTGGGTTCGGTGGTTTGCCGTGTGTCAACGAGTAACGGGGCCAAACGGAAGTATCACTGGGTTTGGTGGTCTGCCGTGTGTCAACCCAAAGCCATGGGGGGCCTGGGCATTATGGATACCAAACTTATGAATTTGTGCATCATGGTCAAATGGGTGTCGAAACTCATGACCGGCCAGCAGGGGCTATGGGCGGACATCATTCGAAACAAGTATCTGAGGCGCAAGGACCTCCTCGTTGACTCACATGGTCCTGGGTCACAATTCTGGAATGCTATCCAGAAAGTTAAGCCGTTGTTAAGCTTGGGAGCTAGGCACGAGATCCGTGATGGTACATCTACAAGATTCTGGGCTGACTGGTGGGTAGGGCCCTTAAGGGTCAGATTCCCTTCCCTATTCGCTATTACCGCGGACCCGAGTGCCTCTCTTGCGCAAGCATACTAAGATGGGGATTGGTACATCCCATCCCGCAGGGCTTTTAGCCTTACCGAGCGGGTGGAGTGGAACGACCTCCTTTGGGAGATCACTCCCTTTCACCCCTCAGTGGGGGCGGACGTATTATCCTGGAGCTTAGAACCCTCTGGCCGGTTCTCGGTCAGATCGCTTTACCGCAAGTTGTGCCAGGGTAGTCCCCACAAGCACTTTTGCGAGATTTGGGGAATTTTGGTTCCCCTGAAGATTCGTGTCTTCTTATGGCAATTGGTGAGGAAACACCTTCTGTCCAGTGATAACATTTGCCGAAGACACGGGCCCGCGAGTGGCAGTTGTGCCCTATGTGACGAACCAGAGGACACAAATCACATCTTCTTTGGGTGCACCCTCGCTAGATTCATGTGGAGCGCAGTTAGGGAACTACTCTCCTGCTCTTGGAATCCCTCTTGTTTCGCGGAGCTCTATTGACTAGTTCTTGGGTTCAGGGGCCAGCCACGTCGGGTCTGTTGGATTTGTTGTGCCTCCCTTTGCTAGACGCCTTGGAACATGCGGAACAAGTTTACTATTGAGGGGATCTTCCCTTCGCAACCGGCTGACAGCCTATGCAAACTGTCTATGTATTTGCAGGTGTGGAAGCCAGTGGCTAGACGTCACGACAGGGGAGAGTTGGAGGCGGTGATTGGCAGGATCCGCGCGCTCCATGACACCATCAGGGACAGGGACTAGTCTCCCCGCTCTCGCATGTCGCTAGTGTGTTCTGTGCCTACGGGCTGTGTGTGTCCCTCACTCCCTGTTTTGAGTTGAGGTGTTGATGTAGCTGCGTGATACCTGGATCCTTATTGTGTCCTTTGGACCTTGATGTGTTTGTGTTGTATAACCTAGCCGGTGGCTTTATTAATTTAAAGCCGGGCTCAGCTCGAGCCTTTCGTCTAAATAATCACAGGCTAACAATTTATACACGGTGACAACTGAAACGCCCAAACTGGCCAACATGTCATCTATCTATACATGAGTCAATGTGTGGTACATAATCAACAGTCACCATCTATTCCATTTCAATAGCATCACATTTTTGCTAGCCAAACAAATACGGAGATAGGCCTGACTTCGACAGTGCCATTCTACTACCAGACAGGTGGAGATCTGCACTAAGAAACATATATACAAGCGAAAACCTATAATGGAGCCGAGCTACATGGAGCTTGTTTTTTTTTTAAAGTCAAAATCAATATTTGTAAGTTTCCAAAAATCACGAAAAAAATCCCGGATGTAGATATTGTGTAGATCTACAATCATGCAAATTTTCAAGTCCAAATACGCTGTATTTTGGGCTGCACAAAAAAGACAAACGAGTGGATCTGGGTGGTGAAGAATACACAGTTTCAAAATTATGAAAATTTCCCTGATTTGTCTTTTTTGTATAGACCAAGTTATAACAAATTTGGAGCTGCAAATTTGTATGATCGTAGATCTTAACAATATCTACATCCAGGAATTTGAATGAGCTCCATGTAGCTCGGGCTCCAAAAATCCACCCAATACAAGCCAAAATAACTAATAATTTAAGAAAAATGAAAGGCACCACATGGATATCATACCACAACATGATTCTTTATGGACAAATTTAGTATAAAACAATAGAAATAGTATAAAAAAACATGACAAAAAACGAAACTAAGGGGAAGAAAGAGCCCGTGAGCACATGATAATTAAGAGAGAAAAGGAATAAGATATGATTTGTAAATTACATACTCTTATTATCTTATACCTCAACAGATTGTATCCAATTCGAGGCGGGGCCATAGGCCAAGAAAGTAGGGCGATCGCCTGGCCCTAGTGGCAAAGGCCCTGCCCACAAACACTGTAATTAAACAATCTTTATAAGGAAATAGTTATAAAGGACAATAAACAATTTCAAGGACTAAGTGCACACCACAAGCCATACTCAGTGTATTCCATGTAGAACAAATCAATCTGATAAAAATCCTTGTCTAGTTTAGTTAGGCTAGTCCCATGAATGTCTTACATATTATAGCAAAGTATGTTTTAGCTAGAGAGATTATATTTCAGTACCAAGTCGAGAGCTGACACATGTCACCAACGGATTATTGAATCCCTAGTATATGTAAACATATTGAACACAAAATATTACAATGATATGTGAATACTTTGGCGAAAGATCCTCTTAAATATTATATATACTATAGATTTTCTATCTTGATTATACCTCACGAACTAGAAATATATGTCGAAATATTTTCTAGCACACAAGATTTAGAGGTAAGACTACACAAATGTCAACCACTACATTCATGCAAGTGGCACAGGTTGTTCTGACAGAAATGGTATTTTCATTATTAATTTCTAGCATATGAGAGGATTTTGTTTAAATGTCTTTGTAATGAGTAATGAATTCAAAATAATGTAAACATATGATTGTAAGGTGTACTGTATTAAAAACTTGTATTTTTAGTAATTAATATAGTTGTTAAATTAAGAGCAATATATTGGCTACGATAGAGAATTTAGAAAACTGAGATATAAATAAGTATAAAAGTTTAGCATAAATAATTGTATTTATTCTGACTCACCTCAGGCCGTCCAATTTTCATGCACGAGAAATTATCGAATTATTCATACCATAGTTTTGAAAACATTTTTTTTGTATAATACCACATTGTCAACCTCATCCAGATACACTATAGATAGCTGAAAAATTAAATTTGTGTCAAAAAGCAGTTCGACATAATATACATAGCACCATCCACATACGTCGTCGGCAAAGAGCTGGTGGACCCCTTGGCGGCCCGCGCACGCATCATAGAGACCTAGAATGTTGTCAATACCCAGCCCCGTGCTCAGGAATACCAACTAGTAAAATACCGGGCAAATACAGGATGTCTCGACAATGTTGTATGTATCGACACGCCACACCACCGCATTGGAGCATCTTCTAGTAATCAGTAAATCAGAACACAAACAGTTAGCAGCTTCTCGGTCTGACTCCATGTTGATGTTTTAGTGTTTGGCAAAGTTATGGTTTCACTGCAGATGCAGGAAGAATATTTGCGGTCTATTATCATTTGAGTCATATATATGGGATCATATTCCAATAATATTACTAGATGTGAGGGCTACGAAATATGAGAATAATTTCAGGGTGCTTTACTATTAATAATTTGTATTCGACATTTATAATTGCTAAAGAATTATATTTATCGGAATGAACCTGCACAAATTTCAATGTTTTAAATTAAATAGTTTTTAGCATTAACCGAGAAATCTCTTAGTTGCAATATGATTTTTAGTGAGTTGCTTCGTGCATATAAACCAAATAACCTTAAGAATAGTATAATTGAGGTGCTTGTAAAGTGTGGCAAGAATATAAGGCATCTTTTGATTCAAATGAGCTATATAGTATTTTAGGAGAATTGGATCCTATTGAAAAATTTCTTATCTTGGTGTTTCATTTTGTAGGATTGAATCCTATAAGATTGGAGTACTACTTTCCAAAGGACATATATCATTAACTTCTCTTTTTACAATTCGATTGATAGAATCAAACAAATTTTGATGCATATGAAATTCTATCTAAAATTAGAGTGACCATGATATTGCAAACATATGTTTTTCCTATTCCTACGTTTACCTATCTACGAATTAAAGAGGGTCTAACAAACTCATGCGCCGACGCTATCCACATGGGTCCGGCCGGTGGACCCGACCTGGCTGTGGTACCGAGCTACGTCCGGAAAACTCTAAGAGCATCTCCACTCGCGCACCCCAAATGGCTGCCCAAAGGCCGTCAGGACGGGCCATTTGGGCGTCGTCCGGACGAGCTATCGGCCATGGGCCGCATCCCTCCCCGCTCGCGCCGCCCAAATAATATTTCAAATCAACATTTAAACACGAAAATACATAGATTTCATAGAAATTTTGTTCAAACTAGACATAATTCATCTAAACTAGACATAATTCATTCAAATTAAAACCTAGATCGACCTACTTAATAGGGTACCATGCCGGGCACCGGTAGTTTGGGCAGGCGCCAGCCAATGCTGCCAGAGATGCCCGTCGACAGCAGGAGCAGAGGTAGCTGAGGTAGCCGTGCGCGGCGGACGGTGGCGCGGGAGGCTGGGCCAACGAGGAGGCTATTGACGCCTCAATGGCGAGCTACTTCTTACCTGCGTCCCACTGTGGCGACGACCAATCCTCAGCGTCGTCATCATGACCGTCAACCTCCTCCGCCTCCTGTTGAGGTGGAGGAGGTTGCACACGGCTCTATTCTACTCTTTCGCGTCAAGCCGCCTCCTCTATCTCGTACCTAATGCGTCGATCTCACGCCTGTTGAGAAACCCAAGAGGAAGGTATGATACAGCGTAGCATAAAGTTTTCCCTTGATTACAAAACCAAGGTTTATCGAACCAGTAGGACATGGGAGACTTCAACACGGTGTCAATTGACTATGGCGCTAGTGGACTAACGTGGACCTACACACAACACAAACAAACTACTTTACCCCCAACGAAACGGGAAGGTTGTCAATCTCCCTGACTTGCTGAATCAAAGATATTAAAGGTATGGTGTGGAAAAAATTATGAATGAAAAAGAAACAGCGAGCAAATGGTAATTGGATGGAAACGGTGTTGTAAACAATATAAAAAATGGAACGGGGTTCACAGTTCACCAGTGGTGTATCTCCATAAAATAAACATGCAGCGGTTGATGGCCCTTTAAGAGGTTGATCTACGACGCCAGAAAACACTTTGTTTGATCTCCGGTGCGTAGTTACCTGCGTCAGAAGTAAATGGGTTAGTTTGAGACTCCAAGTGCAGAGTGTGTAGTAGTGGAAGACGTGTTTTCCCCACGAGGGTGACTCGAGGGTTTAATATCGAACTCTCGGGGAATCCGTAGTGAAGATATATCTTCTTATCCTTCTTTTGGTTACCTACAAAACAAAGTTAAATGTTTTGGTCCTCAACCTTACCTGTGGTTGTCAAGCACAAGGTGTAAGAATGATATCAAGATAGTTATGCAATGCAAACAGGAAATAAATATGCAATGATGGTGGATGCAATGGTAAATGATATTTTTGGGTTTTTTAATGATGTATGCAAGATGAAAAATATTTTTGTATTTTCGGATTTAATGATGGCTGAAAATGGAAAAGTGGTATATGGTGTTGGAAAGATGTTTCTTATGATTAAAAATGGACGGAGTTCATGGTTTCACAAATGCACTCTCTCTTTATAAAGTGGCAGACAATGGAACACATACAGAGTTAACATATGAGATTGCAACACAAAGTTTGATAACAAGTTACTAATTATATGGGCATCACGTCCTAACATAGAGATCTTTTGGTTATTAGTCTCTCTTATACTCCACCAAGATGCGAACCAAATCATAACACCTCAGTAATTAAGATGACTCAGAGTATAGCAATAAGTTTCATGACATGAAGTGAAAATAAAAACATGCTGGATCTAGTCACAGGAAGAAGCTTGGTCACCCTCAACCCTTGCAGCATGGTATTTTAGTTTATCCCTAGTGAGGTAACAAAGTAAGGTAAACATCCAAGTGGATCACGATATTAAGTTGTCAGCTTACCGCACTCACCACTCCCCGTTACTCCAACTAATGCACACATCACCCCACACACGCTCTCATAAACATGCTTGATCATAACAAGTAGACAAGAACGGGGTACATAATATGCATCTATACTCATAACTGAAACAAACATTGCAATCTCAAACATATATTAACTCATAGAAAGATCCACCACATAGGTATTACAAATATGACCGTAATTATGTTCAGCAGCTCATACGGTACTAATTAGTGAAGCTCAAGAGAGGAGAGATACATAAGTTACTTCCACAAACCATAGTCCAGAGGTGGACTACTCCCTCTTCATCATGGAGACGGTCGAGAAGTCGATGGAGAAGATGGAGACCACGCCGGCAGCACCCCGCCGGAGTTTTCCCCCTCCAATATGCAGCTCCTGATCTCCGTTTCGGTGTTTCTGTGTTTGTGCAGCGCTCCATTCGCGAAACGCCAGGGGACCTTTTTTATAGGCGTTTTTAGGTCAAGACGGAGTCGGTGGACGAAAGATCGACGGCAGCGGAGCCACAAGGCCCAAACGGGTGGGCCCCACACGGCCACAGTACCTGGCCACGTGGGCCACCCCCTTTCTGCCTTGCGGACTCTGTTTGCTTGATTACTTCGCTACTACGTCTTCTTCCTTCCAAAATAACGACCTCTGTATTTTTCCAGAATTTTATGACGACGTTTGGGTCCCTGAAACATAAAAGGAAAGAAATAGGGTTTTCTGCCTGCGCAGGGTTAATTCCATAAAAATAAGAAACAATTGATTTATTTCCTAAAATCATTAAATAACAGTAATATAACCTTATATGATGCAAATATGATTGGAATATGTGTGATATAGTGCAAAGTTCATGTATGCATTTTACATGCATCAGCGGTGAGCAAATTACAGCTAGACAATTGACAAATTGTGAGGGAATGTCAATGCTATTATGATAAAATTAAGTTCATTGTAATAATAAATTGGGCATTACAACAAAATAAATAGACCGTTATCCAGCTGCATCTATGAGTAATAATCCACCCCGGGATCGCTATCCAGCATGTCACCCGAAAGTATTAAGTTGCAAGCAACAGATTATCACAATAAGCAAAGTGCATAATGTAAGAAATGAATATAACACATAGTAATAAACACCGCTGTTTTACCCCTAGTAGCAACAACACATCCAAAGCCCTGACCGTTTCTGTCAACTCGAGCCCACATAAAGGACACATGAATATACAATCTAGCATAAATACTCTCTATTGGAGATACCAGCAACTACTTGGCCTAAGTAACCACATGGATCGGAGAGTATGCAAGATCATAAATAAAAGATAGATATATAGATGAACAAACTTGATCATAACTTCACAATTCATCGGATCCCAGCAAACACAACATGTATCATTACATAAAGATGATCTTGATCAAGTTAGGCAGCTCACAAGATCTAAATATTTAGGCAGATGGAGAAGAGACAACCATCTAGCTACTGCTATGGACCCATAGTCGAAGGATGAACTACTCACGCATCACTCAGGAGGCAAGAATGGTGGTGTAGAGCCCTCCGGTGATGATCTCCCTCTGGTAGAGTGCCGGGAAGAGCTCCAGAACCCTCCGAACTAGGGTTTGCGACGACAGCGGCTACGGATATATTTCTGTAATGTGTTCGGGTGTTTTAGGATTTTTCTCGGTGAAGGCAATTTATAGGCGAAAGGGCGTCGAGAGGCGGCGGAGGAGGGGCCTAGGAGACCCCCAGGCGTGGGCCCACCCTTGGCCGTGCCTGGACCCCTCCTGCAGGCTGTGGAGCCAATCTGGTCCTGGTATTCTGGCACTGGGCCCCTCTGGCGATAAAAATAATCCTCGTAAAGTTTCGTCCAATTTCGAGAATATTTCATTACTAGCTTTTCTGAAATAAAAGGACAAAAGAATACAGGAACTGGCACTAGACATCTTGTTAATAGGTTAGTCCGAGAAAATGCACTAAAATGATATTAAACCATAATAAAAACATGTAGCATTGATATAAAACAAGCATGTGTAACAATAAAAAATGATAGATACGTTTGAGACGTATCAGTACCGCACCCGCTCCCTTTCCATGCCCACCACGAAGTCTTCGGCGGAGGTGTTGGTGAGGACGTCGTCGTCGGAGTCGAACCATTCCGCAGGCTGCTCGCCGGTGGACGAGGTAGCGAAGAAGGAATGGAGGTGGTAGGTGTACTCCATCTTGATCTGCTCGTCCCAGTACGCCGAGTTCGTTGCGTATCGTACGTCGTCGTACAGCTCGGGCGGCATGGTTTGCTGGCACATTTTGATGTAGTCGAGGCGCGCCTGGCCGGCGAGTCAAGGCGCAACCGAGACGTGGACTGGATTCATCGCCCACCCCTCTGTGAGGCGGCAGTTCGCCGGCACAGGCGTGTTGGTGCGGATGAGCTCCCGTGCCTCTACCTCCGCCTCCGTGAGCAGGTCCACCGGCGGCGGAGGAGGAGAGGGAGGCGGAGGAGGCGGAGGCGCACGGGAGGATGAGCCCGCCTCGTGGTCATTGGGCAACGATCGGGAGGCTCGGAGGCGAGCGTCGTGCGCAACTTCCTCAAACCGGCGATCTCTTTGGCTCCGCGCCACCTCCTGGAGACGGACACGTTCCTCCTCCGTCAGGGGAACGTTGTTGCACTGGGAGGCATGGCTTGGTGGTGGAGGAGGTGCTGTAGTGTAGACGGCGAGGAGCCTGCTCTATATAGCGGTCGGGGAGACGAGCAGGTAGCGTGCCTTAACTCCGGCCACCCGCCCACGTGCCGCATATTTACGGCGGCGCTTGAAAAGACGCGCTCGTCTGCATTGACATCGCAGTTGAGCAGACGCTTCCTCGCTACAGAGAGGTGAAGCGACGCCCGCTGCGCCCGGCTGGAAAACCGAGACGCCGCCCGCCATTAATTCAGCTAACTAGCCGCATTCAACTCCATGTGTCACTGACATGGTTAGCTTGCACGTCTGAGACCAACGTGACGTCGTGCGTGATTTCGTCCGGCGCAGCCCCATCGGCTCCCAAGGGGGGCATGGCTGGCTGTGCAGGACGAAACTTTGTGCCGCACGCCGTGGGCGCCGCGAATGGGAACGAAATTTGGTCCCGCGCCTCAAATGACTTTGGGCGGCCGCTTAGCGCCGCGAGTGGAGATGATTTAAGAGCGCACGAGCGAGAACAATCAATGGTTTAGGTTTTGCAAAAGCGCACAAAAAGTACGTATGCAATCTGCAATTAATACTCCCGATCTCATTTTCACTTTCGCTTTCACTGGCACTGTCGAACCAAGCCGAATGAGCCCTTTCCGAAGGGGAAAGCAACTGAGGAGGAAGGAGGAACAGAAGCTCCTTGCCGGTGCCGCCGCGCTGCCGCTGCGAAGTCACGACAGACAGGCCCAGCAGTCAGTCCATGATGGCCGGGTGGGGCACGCGGCGGTTCGCTCACCGGCCGGCGAGCGAGCGACATTATCATGCCGGAGCACTCATCAATCATCATGCCCGCGTCCCGCTCTGCGCCCTCTCCGCCGCTAGCCAACGGCAGCCAGCCGGTTTGGCCGAGACGTGCGGCGCGGGACGTCCAAAAACTTGTGCCGGGCGCACTACCGTGGGAGGACGAGAATGCGACAGGTGACGGGTGGGGCCGGACAGCGGCGCGGCGTGCGATCCCTTGTCGGCGATGGAGGGCCCTGGCCGTGCCGAGTAACCGCTCGCTGGGCGCCAGCGTCGTGGGGCGCGGTGGTGGGGCACGGACTCCACTACGCCACTACCGGCAGCAGGCAGGGGGAGCACCGCGCTACTGTGCCTGAGCTGTGACTCCTCACTTGCCATCGACGGTACAATTACAGCTCGGGGCGCGAGCTGAGCGTGGCCATCACTTGTGAGAAGCTTGAGAGGGGATACGGCGGGAGATGCGAATTCTGAGGTGTCACCGTGTCAGCTTCCTTCACTTGCAGTGCATGCAACTTTGGCTTGTTGATCGGACTGTGTTTCCCCTGCCACTCTGCATGATGAATCGCCGGCCACAGGCGGATTGGGCTAGAAGCTATACCTTGTACCAACGTGTATTTTCTTTTGAAAAGTGCAGCATGTCCCCGCCTTTGCATTAACAAGATATAAAAAACTAAAATTTCATTGCAAAGTTCACAAAATACAAAGGAAATAAAGCCGATGTCTAGTGCCCCACGACAAAACATCCCCCAGGCTGACACTAAACTTTGGTCAAAGACATACAAAAGAAAATACACAACTTTTAGGTAAAATCTTGAAGAAGTAATCATTGCACTTGCACCGATAATGACAAATCTAGCCGTGGGTCGGGCGCGGGATTTTCATCCACGTAGATGAGTTTTGAGCCATCTCATTCAACAAGGGCATAACGCTTCTAACACCATCATCTGTCCGGGCAACGAGTTATCGCTAACCAGATGCCGCTGGAGGAGAAACCGGAAGTCGATGACGCCCCCGCAAAGCCCACAGCCACCGTTGCACTAATTTCAATCGAGCAACAACATGCATGTGTAGCATCTGCCAGGATCATGCGTGACTTGTCACCTCCGTTTGAGGCACCGTGCATTGCCATCGCTGGCTAGTCTTGGCTTGACAACTCTGCTAAAATTGTCGTGCATACAAGTATTTCAACGCCTGGAGGGCGGGCACAGCCGACAACTTAAACTTCGTCTTGCGTAGCATCCACTTTCAAAGACGGTTACCATGTAGAGTTCTGTAAAAGTCGGTAGAGCCATTAACACTGGAGGAGGAGGAGGAGCGAGCGTTGTGCTTACTGTTCACCATGGAGTATCTCATCTCGCCAAAGACTTTGAACTTGTAGCGAGACATTGCAGCGGTCGACAGTGGTGCTCCTAGTACATATAGACGAGCGCAGGGTGGGAAGGTGCAAAACAGCAGGAAGAGGATGCAGGAAGAAACATTCGTTAAATAACAATAGTTCCACAATAAAACTTGTATTTGGCGAAGGAAACACAGGCCGATTGAAAATACCATTTACAAAGTTTTCTGAAATCGCACAAAATTATGGTTTCTTAATAACACTATCTAGCAATACACGTGCGATTGGATTGACATAAATTTGTGTGCTCCCGTAAAATTTCGCAAACACATTATTAGTTAATTGTTTGTGATATTGTTGCGTGTCGAAACATGGACACCGAGGAAACCGGAACGTTCCCCTACAGATTTGTTTGGCAGAGGGCGCGGGGAGTTTCTTCGTCGTCGTCGGAGATGAAGCAGATCACACAAAAAGAACACACACACGGTTTTTTACCCAGGTTAAGGCCATCCGGAGATGTAAAACCCTATGTCCTGCTTATCTGAATTTGGATTGAAGGTGTAAGTGGATTACACAGGTGGATCTCTCTTCCCGCTGGGGACTTACAATGTGGCATAACATATGTGTAGGGAGGTGATTCTATAGGACCTCAGGCGACGTACAAGTACAATTATTGTGCATACCTCTTGATCCTGTAAGAGTCATCTCCCACAGATCTTTGTTTGCGTGCTATTTTTTATGAGGCAATGTTGGACAACGATTTAGTTTTGACACATGTTTGCTATTTGTTCTGCAGTCGACTAAAGGCAAGGAGGTTCTTCAAGACAACGAAGGAGGCAAGGCCTCCAAGAGCAGGAAGGTCTACCTCTGGCACTTCCATGATGAGGTGTCTCCAACCCACTTCTACAAGATTATCCGGGCACTTGGGTTGGACTTGTTGCCTATTCCTCTAGCGTTCCGTGAACATTTAGGACTCATCCCTAAAGAGATCGTCCTCGAGGCGAACACTGACTGCAACTAGAGGGTCCGCATCGTCGACCACAATGGGTGTGCAACGATAGACAACGAATGGGCATCATTTGCCATGTGCCACAACATAAAAATTGGACACTTCTTGACCTTCAAGATGCTCAACCCAAATGTTTACGGAGTGACGATCTTCAGCACCGAGGGCGCCGAGATTGTCAAGAGGTGCGAGGAACGTCCCAAGAACCCGCTTCTGCAAACTGGCGTCCAAAGCTGATGAAATCTGTCTTTGCCTGTCATCGATCCGTGTTTTGATGAACTTTGCCTATTTAGTTGGTGTCTTTTAGTTGGTCTCTATGAATGTTGTCGCAATCTATGACTGATGTTTAAGTGTCTATGACTGTTATTCTATGCTGGTTCATAGCTAGTTTGGGTGTACCTATCCTGGTACGCTCAGCACCCCAAGAAGACGTGATAGTATAAGCCTGGGCGCATTTAACCAAAAATCTTCTCTTTGCATCTGGGTTCAACATACATCCGACCAAACAGCGAGTAGTTCATTCCTTGCACCCAGCCAAACGGGACTAGCTAGAACATTATTGGCAACCAAGCGGGCTGCACAATATGGATCAGGCCACATTTTTCTACGGCCAGGATAGGGAAAGAGACAATGATGCAAAAGGCCGAATTTCCATGCTAACAACCAAACACGCCCTAAGTACTAGAGGCTAGGAGTGGCTTAGTCACCGAGGTCAGCTACGTGGAACTGTTGCATGTATGCCACCGTCGAGGGATCTGTCAGCAAAGCTACGTGGAACCTGGCTCATACTTTTTAAAGATGATTTAATATTAAATTGCATGATACCTTAGTGGTACGAGATCGAGATGTGTGTCAATATATCTGGCTAACGCGGCAGTGTCGGTATGCGGTGACGAATCCGTAGGACCCACCGATACGAGCCAGGTTTTAAGCACGTATACTCGAACAGAGAGAAGGTGGGCTCAAGAGAGTGAGAGTCGACCGCAACATGTTGCGTTGGTCAAAGAGCCAGACCCTATCCAGGGAGATTTTGGCAGGTGGGAAACCAAACGAATGAGGACGTGGACGCACCAAAAATCTGAAAATCCAGGGAGCATAGATGTCGGAAAGGACTATAATCAAGAAATTTATTTTGGGTGGGGGTTGGGGGGGGGGGGGGGGGGCTGACAGGTACATAGCTCCGCGAATGATATGGAATAAAAGTAGTAGTCTATAATGTATTGTGAAAGGTAGAAAGTATGAAGAAAATGTTTTGAACGCCCCTTCTCCCTCCCGACCCCCTCGCGTCGCCCCCACAGGGCGACGCCAGGGGGATCCCATCCCAGCGCTGCCCTGACCCTCCTCTCGACCGGCCAAGTTTGCTGCCGCTGCCGTCGGCCTTGGCCGCGGTGGTGGCGGCGCCCGACGCCAAAACGGCGCTAGGGCGGGTAGACATGGCGGCAACTCCGGGCGCGGCTGGGGCGCTCTGGGCAGTCCACCGGGCACAGCGGCCAGGGCGGCTCCCTGGTCGGGTGACGGCAAGCGGCAGCCCCATGGGTGGCGGCGGTGGCCGTGGATCTGGCATCTCGGCCAGATCCGTCTTGGCTCGGCTTTGGCCGGCCGGGTGTGAGATGAGGCCGGTGTGAGGCGGCCGGAGGTCCTCTACTGGATTTCCATTGGCGTCGTCCGCCTTCATGGTCACGATGCTCGCGGATCCATCCAGCGGCGAGTTCTGGGCGACACGGCCTCCGGTGAAAACCGCGCCGACTGTGGTCATGGCGGACGATGGCGGCGTCTCTGACGTCGTTCCCTTCTCGAGGCATCCTCGTTGCAGGTCGCGTCGCCAAGCTCGGGATGTTCCGGGGGAAACCCTAGATCTGGGTCTCCCGGATCGGACGATGACGGCTCTTTCAGGTCGTTCTCCCTCCTGGGGGCATCGTTTTGGAGCAGGTGCTGGTTGGGACGGGCAAGAGGAGGAGTGGTGCTTCATCTACCGCAAGGCGGACGGCGCGTCCCGGTGGCATGGAGCAGCGGGGTCTCGGCAGTGGACGCGTGATGATGGACGCGCATAGGGAGGAGGCACAGTCTGGTGCCATGGTGGCATCGATGGCAGGCCTGGCAAGAATTATGCGGATCTCTACCCTGAAGATGACTTTGTGGTTCGATGGCGGTGACAGCTTCTGTAGCGTGTGCTGGAGGTGCTCGCTAAGGGTGTGTTCGGTTCTGGGATGGAGTGGAACGGAATGGAACCATTCCATTCCCAGAACCCATTCTTGTGTTCGGTTAGGACATGGAATGGAATTCAATGGTTCCACAAAAGGGAATATTCCCCCAATATTCGGAACGCACCGGTCCGGCCGATTTGGCCGGACGAGGTGGAATGGCCAAGTAATCATGGCGATTAAATAGTAAATCCTATTCTAACCGAATAGTTAACCACGATTAAATAGTAAATCCTCTCATCTTGCTCGTCTCTCCCATCTCGGCCTAAGGAGCGGCGGCGCAAGGCACGGCCGAGGCGGCGCCCAGCACGCGCGGCGGCGCGGCGGCGCCTAGGAACTAGGCGAGGCTGCGGCCCGCGGCCAGCCAGGCGCGATGGCGGCCCGCGCGTGAGGCTGCGGCCAGGAACCATGCGAGGAGGCGGCGATGGCCAGGAAGCAGCTCGCAAGGGCGGCTGCGGCTCGAATCGAGCGGTGGCGGCGGAAATCAGCCGTGGCGGCGGCGGGATTTGGTCTGGTCTGATTCTTCCAGACCTCTTTCATCTCCGATTTTGGCCTCGTTCCTCTCTGATTTTGCAAGATTGAAAATCGCATTAAGGAATATCACCGTTCCATTCCGCTTTTCAATTCTCCAACCGAACACAGAATATAACCGTTCCATTCAATTTTTTGGTGCTAACCGAAAACGAGGATGGAACCGAAACGAGGATGGAACCGTTACATTCCGGTGGAATGGAACCGTTCCATTCCGTTCCACCCAATCCTAAAACCGAACACACCCTAAGAGTCTGCTTGACCGGATGAGCGCTCCCGGTCGCCTAGAGGGTGTCTTGGGGTATGCGAATGTTCCCGGTTTCTAGCTGATGGGGTGTTTCTTGTCTTCAGAGCACAAGGCCCTGCTGGCATGATTTGCTCTCATTGTTGGGTGTGTAGGTGTTGTGTGTAGGCTTCAGGTCTTTTTGATGTATACTCCGTGTCATACTTTTGTTGAATAAATCAATAAAAGCCGCATGCATCAATCGATGCAGAGGCTGGGGCTCCCCATTTCTAAAAAAACAATGAAGAAAATGTTTTGCTGGGTTGTGACAAGGATCACTTGCATCATGTTTCCATGTATACCGTCCCGGCTTGGATTAATGATCATTGGAAATGATTATTAGGTAAATCTTCTATGGAAATGGATTATGGTTTTATACTAAGTATTTTGCGGATTTAGTGGTCCTTTTTTTCATATGAGGTCGCCAATAGATACATTACGCTCTAGCTAGTTTGTTGTCACGATTTCCCAACAAAGTTGTTGTCTCGGATTTGTTTTCACGAAAATTTGTAACAATGTGTGGTTGTGTGCATGTAACAATTCACATGCAATCTATGTTGCACCATTTGAATACCCCCGGAAATAGATCAAGACTTTTCTCCTTTATCTTAAATCTTAAAGTCATATTTAAGTTGCATGTTGGAACAACGCGAATACACTTATCTGGTTCAATGTGTACCTCTTTGTTTATTTTTATATTGTCTATTCCGTTAAAAATGTTTATTTTTTGTTCAAACAATGCAATGGCTGATATCTTGCCTGAAAACTGAATTCAACTTTCAAAAGCACTATAAAAAACAGTGTTGGATACACTTACCCCTTTGAATCATAGGTTAGCATAAAATTCTCACAGGATTGGATCCTATACGAAAGTTTCCTCTAAAAGTTGTTGATCCATAGGATCATATCCCATAGTAATTAATCTCGTGGGAATCATGTTGTGTAAATTCCATAAGAAAAAAACATGAGATCTAACCACATGGATTTTTTCACCACAATCAAAGAGAATCGCTCTTTTGATCGGATTTAATTAAACATGTCATTCCAATCCTATAGGTTTCGTATTGCCACATTTTTTCTATCCTACAAACAAAGGATCCCTTAAAAAAAACAAAGGAGCCCGACACAAAAGGAGGATGGATTGTAATTGTAGGGCCAAAACGCTCGGGTGGGATGGTTAGATTTCACAGCAACTTCGAAAGAAAGAAAGATTATTGGTTGTTAAATTATGCAGATTTCAACTCAAGTTTTTCAACATCGTATAATGCTAAGTTATGGGAGCCAGTTTGAAAGAAAATTATATCCTAATATTGGACTTCACAAGGAGATCAACTTCCAAAGTATTCGAATTCTAAAAACTTTGAGATTCAAAATCTAAAGAAGAATTGCAAAAAATTATGACAAACAATTGCCACCTTATTTGAACGGTGGGAACTAAGGTAGGCGCATATTTGGAGCATGAAAACTTAGAGTTTAGTTTATCAAGCGTTGATTGACCGTGAAGTTTTGTGACATATTTGTAATTAGTTTTTTGTTTGTAGAGCCAATATGAAAACACATGTCAGGTGCCGAAGCCGAGTGCGAAAACATTTACCCCGAGTCGATCACAAACTTTTTCACACACACACACACACACACACACACACACACACACACACACACACACACACACACACACACACACACACACACACACACACACACACACACACACACACACACACACACACACACACACACACACACACACTATATATATATATGTTCACAGTTTTGTACTAACTTGCTGATTGAGTGAAAAATAAGTAGAGTGTCTCAGCCGATCACAATCTTATTTCTGCTGACTTTACAAATATATTCGTACAGCCTGAAAAGATAAGCACCATGGTGTAATCATCGGTTGACGTAGTGGAGTACTCGCATTGCTACAAGAATGTGAAATCTTATCGAATCTAAACGACGGATCAACATTTTCTTGTACGTCCGCTTGGAAGGGCATTATCTGAATTGTACACCAACACACCTTGAAACTCTGAATTCTCTAGCTAAATTCGACGACACTATCTTTTTTCTTTCAAGAACATGCAAAGATTGCATGTCATGACATTAAGAAGAAAGCAAAGGTGTTAGAGCATCTCCACCGGCGCGCCCAATACAGCGTCCGGCAAAGTTGCCGGACAGGCGCTATTGGGCGCGCCGGCAATCGTTGCCGTCTATTGGGAGCGCCGCGTCCCACTGGTCGCTCCCAATAGACGCTCCCAATAGCCCGACCCCACAAATTCAAATTTAAACAACCCCACAAGTCCGAATAGCGTTGGTTCGCACACCCAAAAGCGTTGCCAGGTTCGGCGATCACACCCAAAAGTATCGCCAGGTCGGACGAAAATATTACAGAACGTCGATCAAGAGTATCAGTCGATCGTCAATATCGGCTCGAGCGACTCCTCCTGTGTGTCAGCGTCTTCCCAGCCAGGACGCGGCGGTGGCACTGCGTCTGCGTCGGAGGAAGTCCTGGTCGTCGTAGGCTCCCCCGTCGTGGCCATCGGCGCGGTGGTCGTCGTAGGCTCCCCCGTCGTGTCCATCGGCGTCGGCTCCGGTGGAAGAACCCCCATCTCACGCAAGATGCGCTGCTGGCTGATCTTAAACCAAGCCCTGACCTCCGGCGTGTAGGCGGAGAGGTCGGCGGTCAAGATCCTGGAGTCCTCCTTCATCTTCCGAGTGACGTATTGCGACGCGTCAGACATCGCCGGGATCCTTGCCATGTCGGCTTGCATGACAGCCGCTTGGGCCTTCTCCCTCTTGACCTCGAGCCGCTCCTTCTCGAGCTTGATCTTCTCCTTCTCGAGCGCGACCTTCTCGTCATGCTTGCTCATCAAGGACGACCAAGTCTCGGTGAAGGTGCTTGCGTTTTGCTTCGACATAGTGGTGACGTCGGCGAGGCACTTGTCGATGGACGCTTGCACGGACGCCGCGGTCGCCTTGTCGCTCTTGGCCTTCTTGTGACCAACAGGGCGCCCCTCCGACGTTGGGAACGCTGGATCGTTCGGCCCTCATGCGCCGTGGCCGCCGTTGAGGTCGATCCGCGTCCTCTCCCACTTCTTGTTGTTTTGGAGCTTCACGAAACAATGCATGAACTTGAAGTCCTTGTGATCATTGTTCTCACGAAACAACGTGGTCGCGTCGGTCAACATGTCCTTCACCGTCTTGCCGCTCTCTTTCCTCCTTTGAATTTGCTCAAGGTCACCGTGGAACTTGTTGCATTCGGCTTGGATTACCCGCCACCTACACGAGGGAGGGAAAAGTGATATCGAGTGTCCCGTGTCGCTGACACGTCGGGCCCGCCCGTCGGGTTTGGACGAGGCGCGCGTTGCCGCGGTTGCCGACACGCCCGCTTGCGTCCCCAGAACCTGGGCGCGAAGCAGGCTTGCCGGACGCTGTATTGGGACGTGCCGGCAGCGTTTTCTCTATTGGGCGCGCCACTGGGTGACGGATTCGTGCCGGCCCGACCAAAACGTCTATTGGGAGCGGAGTTGGACGCCGGTGGAGATGGTCTTACATAGTATTATTACAACGGAACACCACGCTGCAACACCCGAACGCTTCAGTAAAACCACTACAGCCTGCCTACTAGGACTACTCCTCCCTCTGATCTGCCCCTGCTCTAGCCTGCTTCCAGAGAGCAAACTCCTCTCTAATCCGCCGTAAGATCACTTCCATGGAAGCTTTCTTCCGCTCGAAACATTCGACGACACTATCACTACAGTAGTTCAGTCGGTGTTTCGGCGTCGACACAAACCATACTACTGTGTACAACTGCCACCAAAGAGGCAGCAGGTGCAACGTCGCGTAAATGAAAGCAAAAACGAGGAAAAAACACTCGAAAAGGTTTGCACCAAACAGTGACGACGTCTAGGGAATTTTAGAAGGCCGTGTTGCCGGCACGTGCCGCGCCGTCTTACGCACGCGCGTGAGGCCCCCACCAAACCGCCATTCTCAGGGCTTCCTTCCCTGGTGCCTTCCAATGGAGGTTGACTACTCGGCTCGATCAGTGCGCAGCCTCCGGTCTCACGCGTGACGACTGACGATCGTCGAGCAAGAACGCAGCTCCTCCTCCTCTCTATCCCAATCCTATGTACTTGACCTCAACACCTGCTGCAGAATTCGCTCCAGTACCCCCTCACTAAGTTTTCTGGCAGCTTGGAGTAGCTGAGAGGCATATGGAAATATATTAAAGAAGAAAGGGATCCACTACAAGCTTTAGCTATTTGAGCAAAACGTATGTGGGAAGAGAGAGAAGGAGGGAGAGAGGCAGGAGCAGACAGATAGGAGAGGAGGCACAAGACCAACCAGAGGGCCGGTTTGCTCTCTCCCGTGGCTCAAGAAATCTGCCAGAAGCAGCAGGAGCTCCTCTTCTTCTTCCGGCCGTCTTCTCCTCGTATTCAGATATCCGGAGCAAGAATTGGGAGTCCTCGCATGGATGCAGCCCACTGGCCCCAGGTATATCTCTTTGCAAAGATCACGCCTGTGAGAATTTGGCTGATGTTCATCTTCTTGGGGGGCGCCTTGGTTTCTTGTTCATGCTTTACTCGATGAGACCATGATCTCTCTGGTATATATCGTCTTGGGTCTTGTTCGTCGTCCTTTATATGTTATCCTTTGTGTAGATCTATGCGTCTGCAACATAATCAGCACCCCCTCTCTTCTCCATAGGCTTTAAGGTGAGAGGCCTCTCCGAGCTTTAACCCTCCTGCTCCCCTTTTGATCCATGAAAGCAGCACATACACCATCACCTTTCTTTTCCCTTCTTTCTAATCCCCCTTTCCTCTCCATCATCCTTTTTATCCCCTCCCCTCACCTTCTTTTCTCATAGCTTTTCTTCTCTCTCCTTGCCCTTGCATCAAAAGAGCAGCCATGTCCTGGTGATGTGTGGCAGCAGCAGTACTTCAGCCCTACACACAAGAGCACAAACAAAGTTGTGTTTTGTGTGGTGCTGGTGTGTGTTTCTCTTTCATCTTTTCTTCTTCCCCTTATCACCTTTTCCTTTCCTCCTGCTTTGCCTTTGTTTCCTGCCTCTAATCTTCCTTTGTATCCTTTCGCTTGGTTCTTAGTTGCACCATAGAGATTCTTAAAACCCGCAACTCCCCCATCCCTGCTTGCCCACCACATGATATATTGTTCTAGTCTAGTTTGTTACCTAGCTTGGCTTGTGTGTTGATCATCGTCTGCTGTTCTGAACTTCTGACTGATCAAGTGCTGCGAACTTACCATGTGTGTATCTTCAGGGGCTAGGGCAGCTGAAGCCCATGGAGGAGATGCTGATGGGAGCAGGCGCGAACATGCAGGTGCAAGGGTCAAATCCGAATCCCCCGGCGCAGGCCCCACCGTCGGCGTTGGCATCTGGGGGCGCCGTGAGGGGTGGCACGCCGGCCATGGCAGTGCGGGTGCCGGTGCAGGCGGTGCTGGTGCGGGTAGCACAGAGCGGCGGGCGCGGCCGGAGAAGGCGAAGGCGATCAACTGCCCGCGGTGCAACTCCACCAACACCAAGTTCTGCTACTACAACAACTACAGCCTCCAGCAGCCGCGCTACTTCTGCAAGACATGCCGCCGGTACTGGACCGAGGGCGGCTCTCTGCGCAACGTCCCCGTCGGCGGCGGCTCCCGGAAGAACAAGCGCTCGTCGTCGTCCTTGTCCTCCGCGTCGGCCTCCGCGAGCACGTCCGTCGCCACCTCGTCCATGGCCGGGACTACGCCATCCAATAAGAACCCGAAACTGGCGCACGAGGGCGCGGCGCACGACCTCAACTTGGCGTTCCCGCACCACCACGGCGGGATGCAGCAGGCGCAGGCGGAGTACATGGCGTTCCCGAGCCTGGAGAGCAGCAGCATGAGCAACCTGGGCGGCGGTGGAGCAATGGGCGCCCGGGCCGGCGGTGCGCTCTCCGCGATGGAGCTGCTCCGGAGCACCGGATGCTATATGCCGCTCCAGGTGCCGATGCAGATGCCCGGGGAGTACGGCGCCGCGGGGTTCACGCTCGGGGATTCCGCGCGCCGCCTCCACCGCAGTCGCAGAGCTTGCTCGGCTTCTCGCTGGACCCGCACGGCTCGGCTGGCGGGGCTTCCTCGGCGGGATACGGCTCCATGCGGGGATGCAAGGTATGCAGGATAGAGCGGGAAGGCTGCTGTTCCCGTTCGAGGACTTGAAGCCGACGGCCAGCTCTGGCGCCGGTAGTGGTGGCGGCTCTGGCGCCGGCGTGGACGGGGGCCACCATCAGTTCGAGCAAGGCAACAAGGAGCAACAAGGCAATGGCGCACCCGGCGGGCAAGACACGCCGGTGTTCTGGAACGGCATGATCGGCGGCGGCACATCTTGGTAACGTGCCGCGATCCACGGTGGCGTGTGCCCATGCATGTGCATGCATGGCTCATGCGATCTAACTCTAAGCAACGGTTGTGCATGCGCTTGCAACTGGAGATAGGCACAAAGGTCAAATAAGATGGTGGCTGATCTCTTTCTGTTCTTCCTGCGTTCATGTGTGTTTGTTTGATCGACTTGAGGGGCTAGCTAGCTAACACATCAGAATTAATGTGTTGATCCGTGCATGCAAATTCTAGCCTAGTCTGTGTGAAGCTTCTTTTAGGCTGGCTTCGAGTTAGGCCATGGTACATACCTAGTACATGGTGCATGTCGTGGTGTCGTTTCTTTGGTTTCGCAGCAGGGCCAGCTTTAGGAGACTTGTAGCAGTGGGTAGGGAGAGGACTGATCTACAGTTTGTTTGGTAACAACAATGCATGCAGTGTTTCAGCTTTGTGTGTACGTAGTAGATGCAGATCTTTTGGGGACCGAGGCTTCCAAGTTTGTAACTTTGTACTTACATATTATTTGATACAAGGAGTACATGTACAATCATATTTGTTTCCCTATATTTCCCTTTGTTACTTTGCCTATTGATTTCTGCATACATTGATCTGAGCAGCTATATATTTAGTGCATTCAATATGTACTATATATGTGCTTTATATTTATCCGTGTAGTTGAACCGATAATGTATTGCTGCTTGATTTTATAGGCTTATCTTTTTATCTGTCACCTCTCCCTGCCTTCCCTTTTCTTGCAGCGGACTAGCTCTGAGATGTCATGTCTCACCGTCTCCCCAAAACCAAGAATCTTCCAGCCATGAAAAGCACTAGCAAGAAATGGAGAGAGGAGAGAGACGAACTAGCTTGGAGAACCGAAGGGCATGGGAGCCGGGAGGAAGGGAATAAGTACGTATGACAAACATCCCACTCGCAAAAGAAACTTTACTTCTGTCTCCTCACATGGTATTATTATATCATATGATGGCCAACTGTAGGTCCTTGAGCAGGCCATTTGTACAGCCTACAATAATATTTGTAAACCTAAAGGTACACTGCCATGCTATCCCCTCTCCCACCATCATGCTCCGATTTTTTTATAAATATGGCCCTCTGTCCACGTAATTGTCAAAAATGGTCCCCTTCAAATTTTATTGTCAAAAGTAGCCTTAGCGGGATGTGAAAAAGCGACACGTGTACTTCGTGCCAACCCAGATGGCGGGAAGTCACCTTCCGCCATTCCAGTTGGCGGAAAGTCCACGGAGACGACACTTGGCGCCAACTGAGTTGGTAAAAACTCAGCCAGAGGGTACTTTCCGCCAGCTGAGGTGGCTGAAGGTGACTTCCCGCCATCTGGGTTGGCACAAGGTACACGTGTCACTTTTCCACCTCCCGTCAGGGCTATTTTTGATAATAAAATTCGGAGGGGGCCTTTTTGACAATTACGTTGGACAGGGGCTATATTTTAAAAAAAAAATCTGCTCCTTGCATCTCTGATCTCTCCCTGCTCCTCTCATCTTTTTTTCATGTCAAGTGGGTAAAGAGTGCAACTTTTTACTCATTTGTTTTTGTTTGTAGTTAGGCATTCACTAGCCAAGTTCACCTGCCCGCACCAAAAAGTTGTCACCAAATGATTCTTCTGTTCCACCCATTTTGTACCATTTCCTTGTACGAAAACATGCCTGAATGTCCTTTAGAGTATAAAATCTTCACTAATTTACTGCAATGGTACAGACTCTTCACATGCATGTTAGTAGCAGCCTTTCTTGGGGCTGGGGGAACTTGGAAGGGCCCCAAAAACATTCTCCTAGGGATGAGGGCATGGAAGGAATATTGCTTGACCACCTTGTTGATGCATTGGCTACTCTATTAAACAAACTATCCAGGCGGCTGTGCTGATCGTACAGGAAAGAGTTGGTATTGTTGTTAAGTACCTCTGTTGAATTGTGGCAGTAGTGTTAACCTAATATGTGGGTGAGAATTATATAGCATACAATGCTATTGTTCCCATGATTGACATCTTTGCCGCAAACCCTACATGATAGAGTAACTAGTACTGGTAGTACATCACTACTACTCACTCCGTTCCAAATTAGTTGACTTGCATTTTATAAATATGGATGTATCTGTACTTGTTTAGTGTCTAGATACATTCTTACCTAGACAAATGTGTGTCAAGTAATTTGGAACGGAAGGAGTAGATGCTTGTTAATCTAAACTACACCCTACAGTATTAAACTCGTACTGGTTTTATCAAGTCTATTCCTCACGGCACTTGATTGATGATCAGTAACTATCACACTTCTCCACGGGTGCACCTCTAGCTTGTTTTCTTCTCTACTTTTGTGGCATCGCTTGTGCTTTGTCTGCTTGCTGTCCTTGCCTCACTCCATGCCATTTTAAGGATTGCTAGTGCCATGGTAGGCCATTATCAGTTGCATGGAGCCTAGCCGCTACCTTCCACTAACGGTGGTGCAATGGCTTCCTTTCAGAATGCAGGTTTCTCTTTCAAGCCGTCCAAGGTGATGCATGGTCGCATGGATACGGTTGGGGTTGTCCAAGGACTCGTCTTTCAAGATGCTTTATAGTAACATCCACCTAAACTTGCACCTCTTCATTTATGGGAGAGAGGTGAAGGAGTAGGAGAGAGCATATGCAAACGTACTACGTTCGATGCTCTTCTTGATTTTCATCTCGGTGCACTTTCGGAACTCTCTTTCACCGGCCATACTACCTCCATATATGCATCCATGATCGATGTGCATCCACCTTGGAGTTAGGACTGAGTCTGCTCGCCAGTACTTTTGATGTGAAGAGTGCATGTTGCTGAAAATGGCCTGTTTACACGTTGCGGGAGAGCACCGGCATTTTGACAGTAGCAGAATGGATGCTATTTCGATGCAAATGCACCTGCACTACACACCTTTCACCACGGCACTGCTCAAGAAGTGTCGTTACATAGTATCTGTTCAAACCTAGCAAAGATAGCTAGCGAGATGGTGTGTCTGTTGTACACACGCGTACTAGGAGTGCAAGTATATCTGTGCAACATATGATTGATGTTTAGTGAGAACATATATTAACTTATGAGACAAAAAATCCTAATTGGCATGCACATGTTCATTCATTCCTAGATGGCTGGTCTACATATGAAACGTGCAACTAGATAAATAATTCATTTACTGAGGAAAGAAAGGTCCATTTTGAACATTGAACTATTGCCTTTGGTTCAAACTTAAAGCCCAAACTATTGAAGTAGAGTATTTCTCCAAATAAGTCAACAAAGATTTTTTTTATGTCTAAATCAATTCTAATATAATGCCACTTTAATTAGTGAAACGCACACTTGTTCAACAAGTAAAAGGCACACACGACTTAGGACTAGCAAATCCAATTAAATTATTTGCATGAAACCCGAACGATCAAGAGTTTAAACTATACCAGCTGGAACTGTGACTAGTTTTTCTTGGTGGTTTATCGATATGGTCGCCATATAGCGATGGTTTTGCGATGTGATCATCGTGTTGGACATGCGGTGCCTCTTCTGCTGAGACTACAGACATGCAAACCAGGACCCTCACTATGATTACCTCATTCCATTCACCCAAGCATGATAAAACCCTAGCAACCCTAGCTATGAGAACGGTGTGTGAAGAAGTATTTAGAGTAACCGAGCAATATAAGTAGAGAATTTGGACAATGGCAGAAAACTTTCTTCTATGGCCACGTCACTGAGAAACTTGATCTCGTTGAAGACAATGCAGCAACATGGATCCAAGGTTCAAAAGATCAGATATCGGGTTCATATTGGTTGAGTTTCGGTATATCGGATGCCGGATATCGGTGATATATCAGAAAATATTTAGTTATATTGTAGAAAATACATTTGATATTTTTTCTTTTACTCGTTCAAAACATGCCTTGTTAATACGACAAAATTAATAATAGAAACGCTTGAGCATAAAACTATCATATTCAAAATAAAAAATAAAAAATTAACAAATAAAGCACTAAACACTCACAAAATATTGCTCCAACATCAAAAGTACATTCTACGTGTGTATGTACAGAATATTATGCATGTTTACGATATATCGGTGTACATATTGGTCCAAATATCGGCCATATCGGTAGATATATCGGGACATATCTGGTGATATATGTGAGAACGATATTTAAGAAATGGTGTGATGCATTTGTATTGGTAGACACCAAAAAATGATATAAAAACTTCAATGCACCCACGTGGTAGAATATAACAACAATAAGCTGGTGTCAAATAGACAAAACCTTCCTGCAAAAGGTCCAAATTAACCCGGTTTTGGTAGATCGGAATTACGTAAAAATAAGGCATAATGGTTTGTCGTTCCTGGTGGACCGAAGACTAGTCGATTAAGAATTTTCTTAAGTCTCAAATGATTTAGAAAACGGCTTTGCTAAGTTACTGCTCATTCAAGTTCTATATCATCAGATTTACATAGTGATATGTGTACCTACGAGTTACAAATATGGTTGCAACTGAGAAAAAACAGATTAATTCTATGATTCGTGCTAGGTATGAATTGCAATTAAGATTGGACGACGTCACCTTACTGAGAATTAGGTTAATTCTCATTCGACAGAATTAGTCGCACCCTACAAAAAAATATACAACTTAAGTTGAGTTGCATTTTTTTATGAAAAAAGCTAGATGCACTTATCAAGCAAAACTGAAGAATCTCGATCAAGTGAGAATTAGGAAAGTCCATGCATGGGGTTCAACTTTGAGAACAAATAGGACCGAGCAGTTCACGTATGCACGCTGGGAAAATGAAAAGATCGCGTACGCTTTGCACTTTCACCCACCAACCACCACCTCCTACCATTTTCACTAACGGCTATAAACATTCTTTTACAAAAAAGATAAAAACAACCAGGCCAACAAATAGGAACATGCATGTCGCTCAATAAGTCAACACAGGTTGTGGAGGTGGGAGCGTGGGGTAGAACGCAAGAAACTAAACCAAGAAGTCCTAAACTAAACGGCGCGCGCACACACACACACTCGCATGCACGTATGAAAGAGTAAATAGCAATGTTCTTTCATGTTGCAGGTCATAACCAGATGTGGAGAGTGATTCACAACACAAACAGAAGATTCATGAGACAATATTGGGTATTTCAAACAAAACTTGCATATCGGAGAGGAGTAGAGATGATCAAGACACAAACCGGTTAGTCTCCACCGAAGTTACGAAACAACTACATATGGTATCCAGATTCAAGGTGAGAAAACCAGGTTCATTAGTTTATAACATGTCACTATTGTTTTGGCGTGAAATAACCATTTTGTTCATGTCATCACAATCCCGTCGCATGTACTTGCATGTGCCCCACCCTGAGTCGTGTTTTTGTTTAGCCCGAGCCCAATCCCAGCTCGACCCGATGTTAGGCTCAAATTTTAAGCCTCCGGCCTGGGCTGCCCATGCCCAGGTCTAACCGGGGCCAGTTTCGTGGGTCACCGCACGTCCAAACCCATTAGAGAAATGCGTGGACCACCAGGATACATCGATCGATCGATTGGCGCCCTAGCTAAACCCCGATGGAGATCGCAGAGGGGGAGAACACCTGAGAGTGGTGTTTTTTAGTCCAAGCTACACATAGCTCGTTTTTTCAAAAATATAAATTTGCAATTTTATGTTTCAACAAACTCGGAAAAATTCCGGGATGTAGAATTTCTTTAGAAAAGGGAATTTTATTAATCTCAGCCTCTGCATCGAGTGATGCACACAACCGCTTATTACAGAGTTTGATCGTATAAAATTTAAGTTTACATCTCAAGAATCACAAAGATTGAGACAAGCCTCAACCAACACTGACAAGGTAAAGCACAACTACGAAAGTCGACTAATATGTTGCCACGTATGCCGGGAGAAAAAAATCCTGTGCACCCAGCCACCATAAGGTCCCGCTGGTCCGAAGGAGGCAGGAAAGCACATGACTGGATCCAATGCACCGCCATATGAATAACATGTAAGACATGAAAAGTATCTTTCCTGTTAAAAACAAGATTGTTCCTACAATTCCAAATAGACCAACAAATAGTTGAAATGTCTATACGAATCCTATCTTTGGTCTTTTTGTCCATCCCACGCAACCAATTCCCAAACATGTTTGTGACATTAGTAGGAGGAGGAATATTGTAAGTACAAAAAACAACACGTCACACAAGTTTTGCAAAAGGGCAGCAATAAAAAGATGTTCGATGCTCTCATCGTTCCCACAAAAAGAACAATGTGTGCTACCATGTCAATTCTTCTTGGCAAGATTATCTTTCGTTAACAAGACCTTTCTATGAAGAAACCACATAAATATTTTTAATTTTTTGAGGTATTTTTAATTTCCAAAGATACTTTTGTAAATACGTAGTATGTCCATTCATTAGATTCTCATACATGGATTTTACTGTAAATTGCCCGTTCTGAGTCAATTTCCATCTGAAAATATCAGGAACATCAGTCAACGTTACATCCATTAGTCTAAGGCATAAATGGGATCACATCTCCCATTTATTCCGGGATGTAGATAGTGGTATGATCTGCAAGTGAGTAAATTTTCAATTCAAAATTCAGTATTCTTTAGTTGAAATAATGACAAATGGTTGGATTTTTTGTGTATTCTATAATAATAAGAATTTTGGATTGAACGTAGAACTCAACGTTGTCTAAATGTAGGATTTAAAAAAACTCAAAAATTCTGATTTTGAGTTTTGAAAAAAAGAGCTACATAGAGCTTGGGATTCATTAGCACTTTCCGTAGAACGGTCAGGCAGGCTGCCCCTACATACAAAATCTGCATCGTATTTCCTTTCACACCTACGTACAAGTCGATGGGTGACTGACTCAGCCAGCGTACCCGTATGCGTGTGCGTTAATACGCAACGTGCGTACGTCTGTACGGTGCTTTAGGAAGCAGTACAGTCCTGTACAAAGTAGTCCCAAAGAATTACAAAGTAGCCGATGGTCTGCTGCAGTGTCTTTTCGTTTCCATTTATCCTTCCTCCATTGGCTAGCCTGCAAGCCGAGTGTAGGAGCAGCCTTTTGCGACCTGAATAGGGTTTTCAGTTTTCGCATCAAACTGCGGTGGAGGGGAGGCATCGATCAGTACTTCGCTAGCTAAGCTACGGTTGCTCCTGGCAGGGAAAGGCCGGCGCCGGCCGGCATGTGGCGCCATCCGGATGTGTCTGGCCGCAAACCACGAAAGCTCCATCCATCGTTGCGCCCGGCCACCACCCACTGCACCGCCATGGATCGATCGACTGCACCCGGAAGTGCCATGTGAGTATTTGGCATGGGTCACGATTCGATCTGGCTATATATGGCCTACGCACAGGCGCATGGCTAAGTGTGTTTGATCAATACGACCATGAACACTCCCCGCCAAAAAAAATGACCATGAACACGTTGGGTGGTAAGACGCTTTAAAATCCGTGGGTGGTATTGTCGTGCCATCAACTCGGCCATAGGCCTAGCTAGGTTGGGGTCTGGCAGTAGTGGAGTAGTATTTATTTTCGACGGAGTAAGATGGAAAAGAATGTTCTTCCTGACTTGTCAGCCAGTGAGGAACTAAATGCATGCAGGGAGGACGTCGTTACGGTTTGATGTGCCTATCCATGCATGATCGGGCTAGCTCATCAATGCACCTGCTGCCTGCGAGCAACAATTAACGAACCTAGCTGCGAAAGTGCGTGCGGTCCATAGCTGCAGAGATGCCCTAGTTCCAGTGGCGCCTTCCCCTACCTCCATCTGCTACCTAGCCGCTCGATGCTGTCCGGAACCTTGATGGTTAACTTTGTGAAACAACAGATTTTTTGGGGGAACTAGCACAACCCTAACCGGGTGGCTTATCTCTCTTTATATATTGGTATACAAGATGTACAATACACGTACAAATACACAGAAGCCTACAGAAACCTATACAGAGTCTAACAAACTTGATCACAGTTGACGCACTTGCTTTGCCGGGAACCATATCGGGGACCAGATTACACGGGTACACGCAGTCACACACTGTTGGCTCCGATGGGAAGTTCTATCCGACGGCCGGATGTAGCTGCAGACTTTGGTATCAACACTGTAGAAGCTGACCCCTGAATTTGCGGGGTCGTAGGCCGATTGATCGATCGAGATCACCGGAAAGCTGAGGGCCATGTCGGACATGTGCCAGAGCTGGGGGACAACCGTCGCGAGCAAAGTCGTTCTGGCGAGATAGCACTCGATCGCGATCGCCAACGATTTTCAACTCGCTTCTCGACCTCCCTCCTGCACGCGTTTCTATCTGCAGATTGCGCTCTCGTGTCACTGCCTGCTGGCCGAGCTCTCCGGGAGGGGCCCGACGCCGAATGCAGCCCCATTCACCTCGGTCGGGTACAAGGCCTGCACTTGTTGTCAAGGAGCGCGCGCGCGTGCAAGTTCTGGATTCATGGTCAACTCCGCTACTGATTTTCATACTGAAAACCTAGATGATATTTGCAGTCTCGAGTAGTTCAGTTTTTTTTTTTTTTGAACGGTTGGTTCAGTGATTTTCATACCGAGCACTCAACTGCACCTTCTCTCCCTACCAATATCTTCTGGCCCAGCAGATCGAGAAGGTTACGATGAACAGGCCGTATCTTTGTATAGGCGGACGGGATTCGGCTGAAAGGTAGCTCGGTGGATGGTTCAGCCGAGCTGATGATAACACTGAAATGGAACTAGTGTTCGCTGGAGTTGCATGCTGGAGCAGTAACCCGGGCTCTCAAGATCAGACGATGGTACGCTGGAACTGTTGCTTATTTGGTAACGGATTGCACTGTTCTCGGCTCTTGACTCCTTGGCTCGCCACTTTTCTTCATCTCGAAGCAAAATAAGCTGGGCCGGACGGACGACGCTGATGGTGACTGCAGTGGACGTGGACTTCATCTGCGACAAACATTCGCACGGAAATGAATGATGTGTTCGTTGTTAGTCCGTTTGTGACTTCCATTATATTTTCTGTCTGTTGTTATACTTTGTATCTGTTGTTGTGATAATAAACGTGGAAAAATCAAATTGGATATCGACTCATTAAATTCGATGTTGCCATGCATCTGTGCGCCAAAGAAAGTTGCTGACGTAAAATGAACACTTCATAGTTGAATGCAAATCAGGTGCCAAACCCTCGCATGAAGTCTCTGCGATTCTCTTCTAGCATCTGCAACCATTTTCTAAAGGGCATCTCAGCTCGATTACCTCCGGGTCTTATCACACAAAGCATGCCGACCCGTCCTGCTTCCTATAGTTTTGGCACATTACTTGTCACTGCATGTTGACTTAGAGCATCTCCACCGACGCGCCCAACTCGGCTCCCAATAGGTGTTTTGGACGCGCCGGCACGAAACCGTCTCCCAGCGGCGCGCCCAATAGAAAAAATATTGCCGACATGTCCCAATACAGCGTCCGGCAACCCCGCTTCGCGCCCAGATTCTAGGGACGCAAGCAGGCGTGCCGGCAACCGCGGCAACGCACGCCTCGTCGAAACCCGACGGGTGGGGGTGACGCGTCAGCGACCCAACCCTTTTATTTTCTCCCCCAGCGTCCGTATGTGGCCTGTTTTCATCTTCATCCCTACTGAGTCGCCCCTCCCTACTGAATCGTCGTCGCCGCCACCCACCCTCGCCGGCCGGACGCCCGTCTCCCCCCCCCCCCCCCCCCCGCCCCCGCGCGGCAGGAACGGCGCACTCTTTATCCCGTCACAGTGTATGTAGTCTCTTCTCCGTCGAGCCGCACTTGTTGTCTGGCGCTAGACCGTCGCCGCCTCCGAGAACTTCCCCGCAAGAAAGGTGTTCGTCGCATTGCTCAGCTCAATTTTTCTCGTAGACTTCGATTTTTCCTAAACCTTGTGTTGATATAGATGGATAGCGACGACGAACTCAGCTGACGGGCACATTGCTCACCGCCCATGCCGCCTCCAACGCCGTGGTCGATGAACACTTGGCGATCATCACTTGCCTAGTTCGTTTGCTTGGACAGATGAACGTTGCGCTGCGGATTGGAGGTTCGAAGCCGTGTAGGAGGATGAATAAAGATGCCAACGGATGCAGGGACATATGACGATGTGGCAAGACTACTTCGCCGACGATCCCACTCACGGGGATAAGGAATTCCGGCGGCGGTTTAGGATGAACAGAGACCTCTTCATGGTCGTTCTGACGGGCGTGCGGGAGTACGATGACTACTTCAAGCTGAAGAGCGACTGCACCGGACTGGATGGTTTCTCCTCTATCCAGAAATGCACGGCTACTCTGAGAGTTCTTGCATATGGAGCTCCCGCAGATGTAGTAGACGACTACCTCCGCATGGCTGAATCCACATGTATCGCGACCATGTATCGGTATTGTAGGGCGGTTGTTGCAGTGTTTGGGCCAAAGTATTTGAGACAACCAAATGAAGGTGATACTGCTAGGCTCATGGCACAAAACGCAGCTAGAGGATTTCCTGGTATGCTTGGAAGCATCGACTGCATGCATGGGGATGGAAGAATTGTCCATTCGCCTGGCAAGAGTTTACAAGGGTCATGTTAGAGAGTGCAGTGTTGTGCTGGAGGCAGTGGCTGACAAAGATTTGTGGATTTGGCATGCTTTCTTTGGTATGGCAGGAACTCACAATGACATCAACGTGCTGCAATGTTCAACGGTTTTTAACCGACTAACTGAAGGCGAAGCTCCACCATGCAACTATGAGATCAATGGCCATAGGTATGACAAGGGGTACTATCTAGCAGATGGCATCTATCCGAGATGGTCTACATTTGTCAAGACCATCTCCTAGCCTCAAGGTCAAAGTCAGTCTCATTTTGCAGCAGAACAGGAGGGTGCCAGGAAGGATGTCGAGCGGGCATTTGGGGTGCTTCAAGCTCGCTTTGCTATTGTCAGGTATCCTGCTCTAAGAGCAGATGTGGGAGGTGATGATGACTTGTGTGATCTTGCGCAACATGATCATCAAGAGTGAACGATCCTCCGCAACATGATGACCATCCATACTATCATGTGGGTCCTCTTACCCAGATTGATCATGAATATGCGGATTTGACTGCGGACTTTGCCACTTACCTCACAATTAACGCTGAAATTAAGAATGAAGAGCACACGAGCAACTGCAAAATAATTTAGTTTAGCATCTCTAGGCACTCAAAGGCCAAACAGACGACCATCCTAACGACCATCCTAATTGATTGCCCAATTAATTTTAATAATTGTATGCCCTATTTGATTTTATGTATTCAGTTTTACATTGGGACATGTGAATTCAGACATTCAACTGATTTTATTTTAGACATACTATTTGAATTTGTCATCTGGGAACGTCTATTGGGAGCGACCGGTGGGACGCGGCACTCCCAATAGGCGGCAAAGCTTGCCGGCGCGCCCAATAGCGCTTGTCCGGCAACTTTGCCGAACGCTCTATTGAGCGCGCCGGTGTAGATGCTTACAGCGTAGCACCGATGCACTCACGAGCTTCTTGTTCCTACCTCACATTGTAGAAGGAAAAGGAAAATTTCATAGAGAACTGCACATGTATCAACTGACAAATACTCGCAACAGAACATATAGCAGCAAAAAGAGTCTACAGAACGTGTGTTGGCAAGTTGCAAAACAGTATCATTTCCAGGCCTTTTAGCGTTTCTCTGTACAATGATCACATGTCTCATCTACTTAACAGCTCAAACACTACACGCTGGTACTCTGATGAGCAAATTCAGAACTAGGCGCAACACATCCAGCCGTTCGGATGAAACATGATACTGAGTGTTGTCTACCCTGGGGCCGCCGCCGGTGCCGCTTAGCTGCCGGCGTTGATTCCGAAAATCCGGACCTTGTGCATGTTCGGTAGTTTGGCAACAACCAGTACAGTGACAGCAATGGTGTTGAAAAAGAGCATAGGATGTTGATAGTCTGTGGTGTGTGAAGCTATCAAGTACCTGAAAAAAAAAAACATTCCCCATAAATAATGATGGCCACAGACATATAAGAGACATCCAAAATGGACAATACATGAGGAGGTAACGTATACTCCCTCCGTTCCTAAATATAAGATGTTTTAGCATTTGTCCACATTCACGTATATGTAGATGTATGTAGACATAGTTTAGTGTGTATGTACACTCATTTTAGTATGCACCTAGACAACATGTTGAAGAGCTAAAACGTCTTATATATTGGTACGGAGGGAGTATATGAGAACAACGGTTCTATTCATAATTCATGCCGTGCTAAAGAGTTCCCATATTTAGATGGATGATTTTTCAAATATTTCAGCCAAGAAAAATAACATAATAAAAACTTTGTTTATTACTCATTGGATAGCAAAACTAATTTTTAAGGAAAACACTCAGTCCTAAAGCAAAGATGCCAAACAACAGGATTTTTTTCCAAAATCTAATAGTTTGACAATCAATGTCATGTTATATATTTTCTCTAGTTATCATGGTATACAAGGACAATCAACATTCTGTATTTCACATTGGCATCATAGTAAAATAATAACAATGCCACGTCGAGAGCATAGATATTTTTTCTTGAGAATGGGTACAATCAAGCAGGCCTGTTCTAAATGCAAGAGAAGCATGTTGAACAACCCTGATCCAGAAGTTCAACTAGGTAAAACTGGCAACAGAAAGTACAGGGTCATATGTATTTGTTGTCACACAAAATGTGGTTAGAACCTACTCGAATCTCACGAAGTGTTTCATGTGATAAAATTAAGATTTACTGCATGTTATCCCAGATTAGAAAGAAATGTGAGTTTGGAAAAATCCTCCATATTCGTTGGAGATGGACGCAAACCTGATACGGCTTGAACCCAGATAAAAGGGTCCACTGGGATGCACCTGATACGGCTGGAACCCAGATAAATAAGGTGTCAGATGGCTGGTGGTGTGGAATCTTCCTCCTTGGTTGCATTTGGAGGATTGCAAACGGCGATAGTGTTTATGTATGGATATGCAACTGGATACCGAGAGCAGGGGCACAGCGTACACTGGGACGCAAACCTGATACGGCTTGAACCCAGATAAATGGGTCCACTGGGACGCAAACCTGATACGGCTGGAACCCCCAGATAAATAAGGTGTAAGATGGCTGGTGGTGTGGAATCTTCCTCCTCGGTTGCAGCCCACAAAGGGTGGTTGGTGCTGTGGAATGCCAACGTCCTGGGCAAGGTTAAAGTCCATGTTTGGCGACTGATGAACAACGGGCTGGCGCTTGGGCCTGAGCTCCAACGTCGTAGAATCAGAAGAGGGGTCTGGTGTGTGGCTTGTGGGTGGGAAGAGACAGCTTTGCACCGCTTCTGGCATTGCCCCAGTTTGGACTGCTATCTGTACTCAGCTGGGCATCTCTGTGTACCAAATGTGGTTGGTCCATAACGACGCCAGGGACAATGCGAGGTTTGAAGACCCGGACCATATTGCCAAGTGATCCATCTGCTTGATAGAGGAATGGCGAAGCGTCCAGGTCCCCAAGGTCAGCAAGGCACCCCCGCCAAAGGAGAGCTGGCTCCTACCGGAAACAGGGTGGACGAAGGTTAATTCTGACGGCGCAATGGCGAAGTCTTCAACGAAGGGTGGTGGAGGCGTGGTTGTTCTCGACCACAATGGATGCTTTTTGGCAGGGGTGTGCTATTTTCCCCCATACTATCTGATCCGGAGGAAGCTGAACTTCATGCATGTCAACATGCTACGTCCCTGGTACTGAAGCTGAAACTCAAGAATGTCATCCTGGAGTTGGACAGCGCGACGGTGGTTTCTAAGCTGATGAGCGAGGCGACGGATAGGTCTGTTCTTGGACCGGTGTATGAAGAGGTTAAAGGTGCTCTTCGAGAGTTAGATGACCATAAGGTCGAGTGGGCTTGGTGCTCTGCTAATGGCGTGGCTCATGTGTTAACTAAGGAAGGCTGCGGTTTATAATTTTGCAAAATTTGGTTTCTCATGTACTCTGGGTGTATTGAGAAAGCTCTGAACCAGGATATTTCTGGTGATTAATAAATGCTGCAGTATTTTCCCTCCAAAAAAATGTGAGTTTACGTCTTCAGGTCCAAATGTGGTGTGCATATTTAAAGGCAACTAACAGCTATTGAGTATTAAGTTAATTTACCAAAAATGATCTCAACATGGTAGGTATTGATCTATACACCGTAATTCATACAGATTAATGTTATTGATGCGCCCACTGATGAAGAAAATCTAAACAAATCAGTTAAACCAAACAGAGTAGCCATGGGCCTTAACTATGTTTTCCTTGCAGGTGAACCACTCTAGTGATTTGTATTTAAGTTTGCTGTAAGCACCGACAACAAGTGTGGCACTGGAAAGTCACAACCAAAGCACTTAACCAGTTTTTGGACAATCCATGAGAGATAATAGGTCAATAACGTGGAATTTATGTCGACGAATTTTATAGACATGCAAACACTGAAGTACATGGGATGCCTCATATAAATGTACCGAAACATTTATGAACTTATGTTGTCGAATTTTATAGTTACTTGGATGATAAAATGCTGCTGCACCAAGTTATCGCGCTCATACTTTCAAGAAATAGAGCAATGCCCAATCCTAATGCATAATTGTTCAAATATGCTAGTTAGATCTAGACGTTACAAACAAGCGACCTTGCATAAATGTGGTGTAGTATTTGATCTATTCCTTGCAAAACAAGCCCTCCTAAACAATACAAAAAAATGTAACACTTACAGGACCACAGGAACCACGGCAAGAAATTTTCTGTTGCGAGTAAGCTGCTTGCCGTTGTCCATTTGCTCCCACCAAGTCAATGTATTGTACATCCCCTGGTCATCAGAAAATGGAGTTCCCTTCTTCCAGTGGAAGAAATGGTATGTAATCTGGAATGAAGACTCAATTAGGTATGCAGTGTCAGTAGAAAAACCATTTCTAGCTAAAGTATATCACACTATAAAGTTACGAGAAAGCAATATCTTTCATTTACAAAACTAAGGCTGGGTAACATAAATGAACTGCAATAATTACTACCTTTGTAAACATGAAAATTTGCATCGACTCATGCTGCTACATTATAATGTTGATAGAGTAGCAAAAAAAATGAAATGCAAGTTGTTCATTTGGCTAATTATAATATAACGAATAATGCACGGCAAGGAGATACTCCGCATAAAAAGACATAAAGGAGGGAGCACTGCATAACTATCTAATTCCGAACTAGCAAGTCTTTGTAAGTGAATGTCAGCAGAAATAATCATAATACACACTTATCTGGTTCAATGTGTACCTCTTTGTTTATTTTTATATTGTCTATTCCGTTAAAAATGTTTATTTTTTGTTCAAACAATGCAATGGCTGATATCTTGCCTGAAAACTGAATTCAACTTTCAAAAGCACTATAAAAAACAGTGTTGGATACACTTACCCCTTTGAATCATAGGTTAGCATAAAATTCTCACAGGATTGGATCCTATACGAAAGTTTCCTCTAAAAGTTGTTGATCCATAGGATCATATCCCATAGTAATTAATCTCGTGGGAATCATGTTGTGTAAATTCCATAAGAAAAAAACATGAGATCTAACCACATGGATTTTTTCACCACAATCAAAGAGAATCGCTCTTTTGATCGGATTTAATTAAACATGTCATTCCAATCCTATAGGTTTCGTATTGCCACATTTTTTCTATCCTACAAACAAAGGATCCCTTAAAAAAAACAAAGGAGCCCGACACAAAAGGAGGATGGATTGTAATTGTAGGGCCAAAACGCTCGGGTGGGATGGTTAGATTTCACAGCAACTTCGAAAGAAAGAAAGATTATTGGTTGTTAAATTATGCAGATTTCAACTCAAGTTTTTCAACATCGTATAATGCTAAGTTATGGGAGCCAGTTTGAAAGAAAATTATATCCTAATATTGGACTTCACAAGGAGATCAACTTCCAAAGTATTCGAATTCTAAAAACTTTGAGATTCAAAATCTAAAGAAGAATTGCAAAAAATTATGACAAACAATTGCCACCTTATTTGAACGGTGGGAACTAAGGTAGGCGCATATTTGGAGCATGAAAACTTAGAGTTTAGTTTATCAAGCGTTGATTGACCGTGAAGTTTTGTGACATATTTGTAATTAGTTTTTTGTTTGTAGAGCCAATATGAAAACACATGTCAGGTGCCGAAGCCGAGTGCGAAAACATTTACCCCGAGTCGATCACAAACTTTTTCACACACACACACACACACACACACACACACACACACACACACACACACACACACACACACACACACACACATATATATATATATATATATATATATATATATGTTCACAGTTTTGTACTAACTTGCTGATTGAGTGAAAAATAAGTAGAGTGTCTCAGCCGATCACAATCTTATTTCTGCTGACTTTACAAATATATTCGTACAGCCTGAAAAGATAAGCACCATGGTGTAATCATCGGTTGACGTAGTGGAGTACTCGCATTGCTACAAGAATGTGAAATCTTATCGAATCTAAACGACGGATCAACATTTTCTTGTACGTCCGCTTGGAAGGGCATTATCTGAATTGTACACCAACACACCTTGAAACTCTGAATTCTCTAGCTAAATTCGACGACACTATCTTTTTTCTTTCAAGAACATGCAAAGATTGCATGTCATGACATTAAGAAGAAAGCAAAGGTGTTAGAGCATCTCCACCGGCGCGCCCAATACAGCGTCCGGCAAAGTTGCCGGACAGGCGCTATTGGGCGCGCCGGCAATCGTTGCCGTCTATTGGGAGCGCCGCGTCCCACTGGTCGCTCCCAATAGACGCTCCCAATAGCCCGACCCCACAAATTCAAATTTAAACAACCCCACAAGTCCGAATAGCGTTGGTTCGCACACCCAAAAGCGTTGCCAGGTTCGGCGATCACACCCAAAAGTATCGCCAGGTCGGACGAAAATATTACAGAACGTCGATCAAGAGTATCAGTCGATCGTCAATATCGGCTCGAGCGACTCCTCCTGTGTGTCAGCGTCTTCCCAGCCAGGGCGCGGCGGTGGCACTGCGTCTGCGTCGGAGGAAGTCCTGGTCGTCGTAGGCTCCCCCGTCGTGGCCATCGGCGCGGTGGTCGTCGTAGGCTCCCCCGTCGTGTCCATCGGCGTCGGCTCCGGTGGAAGAACCCCCATCTCACGCAAGATGCGCTGCTGGCTGATCTTAAACCAAGCCCTGACCTCCGGCGTGTAGGCGGAGAGGTCGGCGGTCAAGATCCTGGAGTCCTCCTTCATCTTCCGAGTGACGTATTGCGACGCGTCAGACATCGCCGGGATCCTTGCCATGTCGGCTTGCATGACAGCCGCTTGGGCCTTCTCCCTCTTGACCTCGAGCCGCTCCTTCTCGAGCTTGATCTTCTCCTTCTCGAGCGCGACCTTCTCGTCATGCTTGCTCATCAAGGACGACCAAGTCTCGGTGAAGGTGCTTGCGTTTTGCTTCGACATAGTGGTGACGTCGGCGAGGCACTTGTCGATGGACGCTTGCACGGACGCCGCGGTCGCCTTGTCGCTCTTGGCCTTCTTGTGACCAACAGGGCGCCCCTCCGACGTTGGGAACGCTGGATCGTTCGGCCCTCATGCGCCGTGGCCGCCGTTGAGGTCGATCCGCGTCCTCTCCCACTTCTTGTTGTTTTGGAGCTTCACGAAACAATGCATGAACTTGAAGTCCTTGTGATCATTGTTCTCACGAAACAACGTGGTCGCGTCGGTCAACATGTCCTTCACCGTCTTGCCGCTCTCTTTCCTCCTTTGAATTTGCTCAAGGTCACCGTGGAACTTGTTGCATTCGGCTTGGATTACCCGCCACCTACACGAGGGAGGGAAAAGTGATATCGAGTGTCCCGTGTCGCTGACACGTCGGGCCCGCCCGTCGGGTTTGGACGAGGCGCGCGTTGCCGCGGTTGCCGACACGCCCGCTTGCGTCCCCAGAACCTGGGCGCGAAGCAGGCTTGCCGGACGCTGTATTGGGACGTGCCGGCAGCGTTTTCTCTATTGGGCGCGCCACTGGGTGACGGATTCGTGCCGGCCCGACCAAAACGTCTATTGGGAGCGGAGTTGGACGCCGGTGGAGATGGTCTTACATAGTATTATTACAACGGAACACCACGCTGCAACACCCGAACGCTTCAGTAAAACCACTACAGCCTGCCTACTAGGACTACTCCTCCCTCTGATCTGCCCCTGCTCTAGCCTGCTTCCAGAGAGCAAACTCCTCTCTAATCCGCCGTAAGATCACTTCCATGGAAGCTTTCTTCCGCTCGAAACATTCGACGACACTATCACTACAGTAGTTCAGTCGGTGTTTCGGCGTCGACACAAACCATACTACTGTGTACAACTGCCACCAAAGAGGCAGCAGGTGCAACGTCGCGTAAATGAAAGCAAAAACGAGGAAAAAACACTCGAAAAGGTTTGCACCAAACAGTGACGACGTCTAGGGAATTTTAGAAGGCCGTGTTGCCGGCACGTGCCGCGCCGTCTTACGCACGCGCGTGAGGCCCCCACCAAACCGCCATTCTCAGGGCTTCCTTCCCTGGTGCCTTCCTATGGAGGTTGACTACTCGGCTCGATCAGTGCGCAGCCTCCGGTCTCACGCGTGACGACTGACGATCGTCGAGCAAGAACGCAGCTCCTCCTCCTCTCTATCCCAATCCTATGTACTTGACCTCAACACCTGCTGCAGAATTCGCTCCAGTACCCCCTCACTAAGTTTTCTGGCAGCTTGGAGTAGCTGAGAGGCATATGGAAATATATTAAAGAAGAAAGGGATCCACTACAAGCTTTAGCTATTTGAGCAAAACGTATGTGGGAAGAGAGAGAAGGAGGGAGAGAGGCAGGAGCAGACAGATAGGAGAGGAGGCACAAGACCAACCAGAGGGCCGGTTTGCTCTCTCCCGTGGCTCAAGAAATCTGCCAGAAGCAGCAGGAGCTCCTCTTCTTCTTCCGGCCGTCTTCTCCTCGTATTCAGATATCCGGAGCAAGAATTGGGAGTCCTCGCATGGATGCAGCCCACTGGCCCCAGGTATATCTCTTTGCAAAGATCACGCCTGTGAGAATTTGGCTGATGTTCATCTTCTTGGGGGGCGCCTTGGTTTCTTGTTCATGCTTTACTCGATGAGACCATGATCTCTCTGGTATATATCGTCTTGGGTCTTGTTCGTCGTCCTTTATATGTTATCCTTTGTGTAGATCTATGCGTCTGCAACATAATCAGCACCCCCTCTCTTCTCCATAGGCTTTAAGGTGAGAGGCCTCTCCGAGCTTTAACCCTCCTGCTCCCCTTTTGATCCATGAAAGCAGCACATACACCATCACCTTTCTTTTCCCTTCTTTCTAATCCCCCTTTCCTCTCCATCATCCTTTTTATCCCCTCCCCTCACCTTCTTTTCTCATAGCTTTTCTTCTCTCTCCTTGCCCTTGCATCAAAAGAGCAGCCATGTCCTGGTGATGTGTGGCAGCAGCAGTACTTCAGCCCTACACACAAGAGCACAAACAAAGTTGTGTTTTGTGTGGTGCTGGTGTGTGTTTCTCTTTCATCTTTTCTTCTTCCCCTTATCACCTTTTCCTTTCCTCCTGCTTTGCCTTTGTTTCCTGCCTCTAATCTTCCTTTGTATCCTTTCGCTTGGTTCTTAGTTGCACCATAGAGATTCTTAAAACCCGCAACTCCCCCATCCCTGCTTGCCCACCACATGATATATTGTTCTACTCTAGTTTGTTACCTAGCTTGGCTTGTGTGTTGATCATCGTCTGCTGTTCTGAACTTCTGACTGATCAAGTGCTGCGAACTTACCATGTGTGTATCTTCAGGGGCTAGGGCAGCTGAAGCCCATGGAGGAGATGCTGATGGGAGCAGGCGCGAACATGCAGGTGCAAGGGTCAAATCCGAATCCCCCGGCGCAGGCCCCACCGTCGGCGTTGGCATCTGGGGGCGCCGTGAGGGGTGGCACGCCGGCCATGGCAGTGGCGGGTGCCGGTGCAGGCGGTGCTGGTGCGGGTAGCACAGAGCGGCGGGCGCGGCCGGAGAAGGCGAAGGCGATCAACTGCCCGCGGTGCAACTCCACCAACACCAAGTTCTGCTACTACAACAACTACAGCCTCCAGCAGCCGCGCTACTTCTGCAAGACATGCCGCCGGTACTGGACCGAGGGCGGCTCTCTGCGCAACGTCCCCGTCGGCGGCGGCTCCCGGAAGAACAAGCGCTCGTCGTCGTCCTTGTCCTCCGCGTCGGCCTCCGCGAGCACGTCCGTCGCCACCTCGTCCATGGCCGGGACTACGCCATCCAATAAGAACCCGAAACTGGCGCACGAGGGCGCGGCGCACGACCTCAACTTGGCGTTCCCGCACCACCACGGCGGGATGCAGCAGGCGCAGGCGGAGTACATGGCGTTCCCGAGCCTGGAGAGCAGCAGCATGAGCAACCTGGGCGGCGGTGGAGCAATGGGCGCCCGGGCCGGCGGTGCGCTCTCCGCGATGGAGCTGCTCCGGAGCACCGGATGCTATATGCCGCTCCAGGTGCCGATGCAGATGCCCGGGGAGTACGGCGCCGCGGGGTTCACGCTCGGGGAGTTCCGCGCGCCGCCTCCACCGCAGTCGCAGAGCTTGCTCGGCTTCTCGCTGGACCCGCACGGCTCGGCTGGCGGGGCTTCCTCGGCGGGATACGGCTCCATGCGGGGATGCAAGGTATGCAGGATAGAGCGGGAAGGCTGCTGTTCCCGTTCGAGGACTTGAAGCCGACGGCCAGCTCTGGCGCCGGTAGTGGTGGCGGCTCTGGCGCCGGCGTGGACGGGGGCCACCATCAGTTCGAGCAAGGCAACAAGGAGCAACAAGGCAATGGCGCACCCGGCGGGCAAGACACGCCGGTGTTCTGGAACGGCATGATCGGCGGCGGCACATCTTGGTAACGTGCCGCGGTGCACGGTGGCGTGTGCCCATGCATGTGCATGCATGGCTCATGCGATCTAACTCTAAGCAACGGTTGTGCATGCGCTTGCAACTGGAGATAGGCACAAAGGTCAAATAAGATGGTGGCTGATCTCTTTCTGTTCTTCCTGCGTTCATGTGTGTTTGTTTGATCGACTTGAGGGGCTAGCTAGCTAACACATCAGAATTAATGTGTTGATCCGTGCATGCAAATTCTAGCCTAGTCTGTGTGAAGCTTCTTTTTAGGCTGGCTTCGAGTTAGGCCATGGTACATACCTAGTACATGGTGCATGTCGTGGTGTCGTTTCTTTGGTTTCGCAGCAGGGCCAGCTTTAGGAGACTTGTAGCAGTGGGTAGGGAGAGGACTGATCTACAGTTTGTTTGGTAACAACAATGCATGCAGTGTTTCAGCTTTGTGTGTACGTAGTAGATGCAGATCTTTTGGGGACCGAGGCTTCCAAGTTTGTAACTTTGTACTTACATATTATTTGATACAAGGAGTACATGTACAATCATATTTGTTTCCCTATATTTCCCTTTGTTACTTTGCCTATTGATTTCTGCATACATTGATCTGAGCAGCTATATATTTAGTGCATTCAATATGTACTATATATGTGCTTTATATTTATCCGTGTAGTTGAACCGATAATGTATTGCTGCTTGATTTTATAGGCTTATCTTTTTATCTGTCACCTCTCCCTGCCTTCCCTTTTCTTGCAGCGGACTAGCTCTGAGATGTCATGTCTCACCGTCTCCCCAAAACCAAGAATCTTCCAGCCATGAAAAGCACTAGCAAGAAATGGAGAGAGGAGAGAGACGAACTAGCTTGGAGAACCGAAGGGCATGGGAGCCGGGAGGAAGGGAATAAGTACGTATGACAAACATCCCACTCGCAAAAGAAACTTTACTTCTGTCTCCTCACATGGTATTATTATATCATATGATGGCCAACTGTAGGTCCTTGAGCAGGCCATTTGTACAGCCTACAATAATATTTGTAAACCTAAAGGTACACTGCCATGCTATCCCCTCTCCCACCATCATGCTCCGATTTTTTATAAATATGGCCCTCTGTCCACGTAATTGTCAAAAATGGTCCCCTTCAAATTTTATTGTCAAAAGTAGCCTTAGCGGGATGTGAAAAAGCGACACGTGTACTTCGTGCCAACCCAGATGGCGGGAAGTCACCTTCCGCCATTCCAGTTGGCGGAAAGTCCACGGAGACGACACTTGGCGCCAACTGAGTTGGTAAAAACTCAGCCAGAGGGTACTTTCCGCCAGCTGAGGTGGCTGAAGGTGACTTCCCGCCATCTGGGTTGGCACAAGGTACACGTGTCACTTTTCCACCTCCCGTCAGGGCTATTTTTGATAATAAAATTCGGAGGGGGCCTTTTTGACAATTACGTTGGACAGGGGCTATATTTTAAAAAAAAAATCTGCTCCTTGCATCTCTGATCTCTCCCTGCTCCTCTCATCTTTTTTTCATGTCAAGTGGGTAAAGAGTGCAACTTTTTACTCATTTGTTTTTGTTTGTAGTTAGGCATTCACTAGCCAAGTTCACCTGCCCGCACCAAAAAGTTGTCACCAAATGATTCTTCTGTTCCACCCATTTTGTACCATTTCCTTGTACGAAAACATGCCTGAATGTCCTTTAGAGTATAAAATCTTCACTAATTTACTGCAATGGTACAGACTCTTCACATGCATGTTAGTAGCAGCCTTTCTTGGGGCTGGGGGAACTTGGAAGGGCCCCAAAAACATTCTCCTAGGGATGAGGGCATGGAAGGAATATTGCTTGACCACCTTGTTGATGCATTGGCTACTCTATTAAACAAACTATCCAGGCGGCTGTGCTGATCGTACAGGAAAGAGTTGGTATTGTTGTTAAGTACCTCTGTTGAATTGTGGCAGTAGTGTTAACCTAATATGTGGGTGAGAATTATATAGCATACAATGCTATTGTTCCCATGATTGACATCTTTGCCGCAAACCCTACATGATAGAGTAACTAGTACTGGTAGTACATCACTACTACTCACTCCGTTCCAAATTAGTTGACTTGCATTTTATAAATATGGATGTATCTGTACTTGTTTAGTGTCTAGATACATTCTTACCTAGACAAATGTGTGTCAAGTAATTTGGAACGGAAGGAGTAGATGCTTGTTAATCTAAACTACACCCTACAGTATTAAACTCGTACTGGTTTTATCAAGTCTATTCCTCACGGCACTTGATTGATGATCAGTAACTATCACACTTCTCCACGGGTGCACCTCTAGCTTGTTTTCTTCTCTACTTTTGTGGCATCGCTTGTGCTTTGTCTGCTTGCTGTCCTTGCCTCACTCCATGCCATTTTAAGGATTGCTAGTGCCATGGTAGGCCATTATCAGTTGCATGGAGCCTAGCCGCTACCTTCCACTAACGGTGGTGCAATGGCTTCCTTTCAGAATGCAGGTTTCTCTTTCAAGCCGTCCAAGGTGATGCATGGTCGCATGGATACGGTTGGGGTTGTCCAAGGACTCGTCTTTCAAGATGCTTTATAGTAACATCCACCTAAACTTGCACCTCTTCATTTATGGGAGAGAGGTGAAGGAGTAGGAGAGAGCATATGCAAACGTACTACGTTCGATGCTCTTCTTGATTTTCATCTCGGTGCACTTTCGGAACTCTCTTTCACCGGCCATACTACCTCCATATATGCATCCATGATCGATGTGCATCCACCTTGGAGTTAGGACTGAGTCTGCTCGCCAGTACTTTTGATGTGAAGAGTGCATGTTGCTGAAAATGGCCTGTTTACACGTTGCGGGAGAGCACCGGCATTTTGACAGTAGCAGAATGGATGCTATTTCGATGCAAATGCACCTGCACTACACACCTTTCACCACGGCACTGCTCAAGAAGTGTCGTTACATAGTATCTGTTCAAACCTAGCAAAGATAGCTAGCGAGATGGTGTGTCTGTTGTACACACGCGTACTAGGAGTGCAAGTATATCTGTGCAACATATGATTGATGTTTAGTGAGAACATATATTAACTTATGAGACAAAAAATCCTAATTGGCATGCACATGTTCATTCATTCCTAGATGGCTGGTCTACATATGAAACGTGCAACTAGATAAATAATTCATTTACTGAGGAAAGAAAGGTCCATTTTGAACATTGAACTATTGCCTTTGGTTCAAACTTAAAGCCCAAACTATTGAAGTAGAGTATTTCTCCAAATAAGTCAACAAAGATTATTTTTATGTCTAAATCAATTCTAATATAATGCCACTTTAATTAGTGAAACGCACACTTGTTCAACAAGTAAAAGGCACACACGACTTAGGACTAGCAAATCCAATTAAATTATTTGCATGAAACCCGAACGATCAAGAGTTTAAACTATACCAGCTGGAACTGTGACTAGTTTTTCTTGGTGGTTTATCGATATGGTCGCCATATAGCGATGGTTTTGCGATGTGATCATCGTGTTGGACATGCGGTGCCTCTTCTGCTGAGACTACAGACATGCAAACCAGGACCCTCACTATGATTACCTCATTCCATTCACCCAAGCATGATAAAACCCTAGCAACCCTAGCTATGAGAACGGTGTGTGAAGAAGTATTTAGAGTAACCGAGCAATATAAGTAGAGAATTTGGACAATGGCAGAAAACTTTCTTCTATGGCCACGTCACTGAGAAACTTGATCTCGTTGAAGACAATGCAGCAACATGGATCCAAGGTTCAAAAGATCAGATATCGGGTTCATATTGGTTGAGTTTCGGTATATCGGATGCCGGATATCGGTGATATATCAGAAAATATTTAGTTATATTGTAGAAAATACATTTGATATTTTTTCTTTTACTCGTTCAAAACATGCCTTGTTAATACGACAAAATTAATAATAGAAACGCTTGAGCATAAAACTATCATATTCAAAATAAAAAATAAAAAATTAACAAATAAAGCACTAAACACTCACAAAATATTGCTCCAACATCAAAAGTACATTCTACGTGTGTATGTACAGAATATTATGCATGTTTACGATATATCGGTGTACATATTGGTCCAAATATCGGCCATATCGGTAGATATATCGGGACATATCTGGTGATATATGTGAGAACGATATTTAAGAAATGGTGTGATGCATTTGTATTGGTAGACACCAAAAAATGATATAAAAACTTCAATGCACCCACGTGGTAGAATATAACAACAATAAGCTGGTGTCAAATAGACAAAACCTTCCTGCAAAAGGTCCAAATTAACCCGGTTTTGGTAGATCGGAATTACGTAAAAATAAGGCATAATGGTTTGTCGTTCCTGGTGGACCGAAGACTAGTCGATTAAGAATTTTCTTAAGTCTCAAATGATTTAGAAAACGGCTTTGCTAAGTTACTGCTCATTCAAGTTCTATATCATCAGATTTACATAGTGATATGTGTACCTACGAGTTACAAATATGGTTGCAACTGAGAAAAAACAGATTAATTCTATGATTCGTGCTAGGTATGAATTGCAATTAAGATTGGACGACGTCACCTTACTGAGAATTAGGTTAATTCTCATTCGACAGAATTAGTCGCACCCTACAAAAAAATATACAACTTAAGTTGAGTTGCATTTTTTTATGAAAAAAGCTAGATGCACTTATCAAGCAAAACTGAAGAATCTCGATCAAGTGAGAATTAGGAAAGTCCATGCATGGGGTTCAACTTTGAGAACAAATAGGACCGAGCAGTTCACGTATGCACGCTGGGAAAATGAAAAGATCGCGTACGCTTTGCACTTTCACCCACCAACCACCACCTCCTACCATTTTCACTAACGGCTATAAACATTCTTTTACAAAAAAGATAAAAACAACCAGGCCAACAAATAGGAACATGCATGTCGCTCAATAAGTCAACACAGGTTGTGGAGGTGGGAGCGTGGGGTAGAACGCAAGAAACTAAACCAAGAAGTCCTAAACTAAACGCGCGCGCACACACACACACTCGCATGCACGTATGAAAGAGTAAATAGCAATGTTCTTTCATGTTGCAGGTCATAACCAGATGTGGAGAGTGATTCACAACACAAACAGAAGATTCATTGAGACAATATTGGGTATTTCAAACAAAACTTGCATATCGGAGAGAGTAGAGATGATCAAGACACAAACCGGTTAGTCTCCACCGAAGTTACGAAACAACTACATATGGTATCCAGATTCAAGGTGAGAAAACCAGGTTCATTAGTTTATAACATGTCACTATTGTTTTGGCGTGAAATAACCATTTTGTTCATGTCATCACAATCCCGTCGCATGTACTTGCATGTGCCCCACCCTGAGTCGTGTTTTTGTTTAGCCCGAGCCCAATCCCAGCTCGACCCGATGTTAGGCTCAAATTTTAAGCCTCCGGCCTGGGCTGCCCATGCCCAGGTCTAACGGGGCCAGTTTCGTGGGTCACCGCACGTCCAAACCCATTAGAGAAATGCGTGGACCACCAGGATACATCGATCGATCGATTGGCGCCCTAGCTAAACCCCGATGGAGATCGCAGAGGGGGAGAACACCTGAGAGTGGTGTTTTTTAGTCCAAGCTACACATAGCTCGTTTTTTCAAAAATATAAATTTGCAATTTTATGTTTCAACAAACTCGGAAAAATTCCGGGATGTAGAATTTCTTTAGAAAAGGGAATTTTATTAATCTCAGCCTCTGCATCGAGTGATGCACACAACCGCTTATTACAGAGTTTGATCGTATAAAATTTAAGTTTACATCTCAAGAATCACAAAGATTGAGACAAGCCTCAACCAACACTGACAAGGTAAAGCACAACTACGAAAGTCGACTAATATGTTGCCACGTATGCCGGGAGAAAAAAATCCTGTGCACCCAGCCACCATAAGGTCCCGCTGGTCCGAAGGAGCAGGAAAGCACATGACTGGATCCAATGCACCGCCATATGAATAACATGTAAGACATGAAAAGTATCTTTCCTGTTAAAAACAAGATTGTTCCTACAATTCCAAATAGACCAACAAATAGTTGAAATGTCTATACGAATCCTATCTTTGGTCTTTTTGTCCATCCCACGCAACCAATTCCCAAACATGTTTGTGACATTAGTAGGAGGAGGAATATTGTAAGTACAAAAAACAACACGTCACACAAGTTTTGCAAAAGGGCAGCAATAAAAAGATGTTCGATGCTCTCATCGTTCCCACAAAAAGAACAATGTGTGCTACCATGTCAATTCTTCTTGGCAAGATTATCTTTCGTTAACAAGACCTTTCTATGAAGAAACCACATAAATATTTTTAATTTTTTGAGGTATTTTTAATTTCCAAAGATACTTTTGTAAATACGTAGTATGTCCATTCATTAGATTCTCATACATGGATTTTACTGTAAATTGCCCGTTCTGAGTCAATTTCCATCTGAAAATATCAGGAACATCAGTCAACGTTACATCCATTAGTCTAAGGCATAAATGGGATCACATCTCCCATTTATTCCGGGATGTAGATAGTGGTATGATCTGCAAGTGAGTAAATTTTCAATTCAAAATTCAGTATTCTTTAGTTGAAATAATGACAAATGGTTGGATTTTTTGTGTATTCTATAATAATAAGAATTTTGGATTGAACGTAGAACTCAACGTTGTCTAAATGTAGGATTTAAAAAAACTCAAAAATTCTGATTTTGAGTTTTGAAAAAAAGAGCTACATAGAGCTTGGGATTCATTAGCACTTTCCGTAGAACGGTCAGGCAGGCTGCCCCTACATACAAAATCTGCATCGTATTTCCTTTCACACCTACGTACAAGTCGATGGGTGACTGACTCAGCCAGCGTACCCGTATGCGTGTGCGTTAATACGCAACGTGCGTACGTCTGTACGGTGCTTTAGGAAGCAGTACAGTCCTGTACAAAGTAGTCCCAAAGAATTACAAAGTAGCCGATGGTCTGCTGCAGTGTCTTTTCGTTTCCATTTATCCTTCCTCCATTGGCTAGCCTGCAAGCCGAGTGTAGGAGCAGCCTTTTGCGACCTGAATAGGGTTTTCAGTTTTCGCATCAAACTGCGGTGGAGGGGAGGCATCGATCAGTACTTCGCTAGCTAAGCTACGGTTGCTCCTGGCAGGGAAAGGCCGGCGCCGGCCGGCATGTGGCGCCATCCGGATGTGTCTGGCCGCAAACCACGAAAGCTCCATCCATCGTTGCGCCCGGCCACCACCCACTGCACCGCCATGGATCGATCGACTGCACCCGGAAGTGCCATGTGAGTATTTGGCATGGGTCACGATTCGATCTGGCTATATATGGCCTACGCACAGGCGCATGGCTAAGTGTGTTTGATCAATACGACCATGAACACTCCCCGCCAAAAAAAATGACCATGAACACGTTGGGTGGTAAGACGCTTTAAAATCCGTGGGTGGTATTGTCGTGCCATCAACTCGGCCATAGGCCTAGCTAGGTTGGGGTCTGGCAGTAGTGGAGTAGTATTTATTTTCGACGGAGTAAGATGGAAAAGAATGTTCTTCCTGACTTGTCAGCCAGTGAGGAACTAAATGCATGCAGGGAGGACGTCGTTACGGTTTGATGTGCCTATCCATGCATGATCGGGCTAGCTCATCAATGCACCTGCTGCCTGCGAGCAACAATTAACGAACCTAGCTGCGAAAGTGCGTGCGGTCCATAGCTGCAGAGATGCCCTAGTTCCAGTGGCGCCTTCCCCTACCTCCATCTGCTACCTAGCCGCTCGATGCTGTCCGGAACCTTGATGGTTAACTTTGTGAAACAACAGATTTTTTGGGGGAACTAGCACAACCCTAACCGGGTGGCTTATCTCTCTTTATATATTGGTATACAAGATGTACAATACACGTACAAATACACAGAAGCCTACAGAAACCTATACAGAGTCTAACAAACTTGATCACAGTTGACGCACTTGCTTTGCCGGGAACCATATCGGGGACCAGATTACACGGGTACACGCAGTCACACACTGTTGGCTCCGATGGGAAGTTCTATCCGACGGCCGGATGTAGCTGCAGACTTTGGTATCAACACTGTAGAAGCTGACCCCTGAATTTGCGGGGTCGTAGGCCGATTGATCGATCGAGATCACCGGAAAGCTGAGGGCCATGTCGGACATGTGCCAGAGCTGGGGGACAACCGTCGCGAGCAAAGTCGTTCTGGCGAGATAGCACTCGATCGCGATCGCCAACGATTTTCAACTCGCTTCTCGACCTCCCTCCTGCACGCGTTTCTATCTGCAGATTGCGCTCTCGTGTCACTGCCTGCTGGCCGAGCTCTCCGGGAGGGGCCCGACGCCGAATGCAGCCCCATTCACCTCGGTCGGGTACAAGGCCTGCACTTGTTGTCAAGGAGCGCGCGCGCGTGCAAGTTCTGGATTCATGGTCAACTCCGCTACTGATTTTCATACTGAAAACCTAGATGATATTTGCAGTCTCGAGTAGTTCAGTTTTTTTTTTTTTTGAACGGTTGGTTCAGTGATTTTCATACCGAGCACTCAACTGCACCTTCTCTCCCTACCAATATCTTCTGGCCCAGCAGATCGAGAAGGTTACGATGAACAGGCCGTATCTTTGTATAGGCGGACGGGATTCGGCTGAAAGGTAGCTCGGTGGATGGTTCAGCCGAGCTGATGATAACACTGAAATGGAACTAGTGTTCGCTGGAGTTGCATGCTGGAGCAGTAACCCGGGCTCTCAAGATCAGACGATGGTACGCTGGAACTGTTGCTTATTTGGTAACGGATTGCACTGTTCTCGGCTCTTGACTCCTTGGCTCGCCACTTTTCTTCATCTCGAAGCAAAATAAGCTGGGCCGGACGGACGACGCTGATGGTGACTGCAGTGGACGTGGACTTCATCTGCGACAAACATTCGCACGGAAATGAATGATGTGTTCGTTGTTAGTCCGTTTGTGACTTCCATTATATTTTCTGTCTGTTGTTATACTTTGTATCTGTTGTTGTGATAATAAACGTGGAAAAATCAAATTGGATATCGACTCATTAAATTCGATGTTGCCATGCATCTGTGCGCCAAAGAAAGTTGCTGACGTAAAATGAACACTTCATAGTTGAATGCAAATCAGGTGCCAAACCCCAACGGCGGAACCAGGAAATATAGACAGGGGGGGCAGACGTTGGCATAACTCAACAATGTTAGCCTCTTGATGTGCTCCAGCTAAGGTTTTGGATTTTGTTTTCTAAATTTACAGCGTGCCCTAGGACGAAATGCCAAAATTCGTTTGTTTGGATTTTTTTTGGAAACTGGGACGATTTTTTTTTGAAATTAAGAACGAAAATTGACCGAAAATTTATGAATTTTTGGAAGATTTGCCGGTCCGCTGCTTTGAAGACGGAAGAACGGAGAGAGAGCAGAGAATTGGTGAAGCTACAGGATGGGATAGTGTGCATGTGCAGACGCGTATGTGTGAATGGGGAAGGAGGAATAGTCAAAAAGATTTTTTTCATCTCTAGAGGATCTTCTGTGAGCTGCTTCCATGTAGTCTAACTAATGTATTCATGTTTGGGTGATGAATATAGAAGTGGTTACACAAATGATTGGACAAAAGATCTGGGGATCTTAAGAAAAATTCTGCATGTTGGGGGGAGCCACGGCTCCTGCTCGCTCCCCCCTGGTTCCGCCGGTGCCAAACCCTCGCATGAAGTCTCTGCGATTCTCTTCTAGCATCTGCAACCATTTTCTAAAGGGCATCTCAGCTCGATTACCTCCGGGTCTTATCACACAAAGCATGCCGACCCGTCCTGCTTCCTATAGTTTTGGCACATTACTTGTCACTGCATGTTGACTTAGAGCATCTCCACCGACGCGCCCAACTCGGCTCCCAATAGGTGTTTTGGACGCGCCGGCACGAAACCGTCTCCCAGCGGCGCGCCCAATAGAAAAAATATTGCCGACACGTCCCAATACAGCGTCCGGCAACCCCGCTTCGCGCCCAGATTCTAGGGACGCAAGCAGGCGTGCCGGCAACCGCGGCAACGCACGCCTCGTCGAAACCCGACGGGTGGGGGTGACGCGTCAGCGACCCAACCCTTTTATTTTCTCCCCCAGCGTCCGTATGTGGCCTGTTTTCATCTTCATCCCTACTGAGTCGCCCCTCCCTACTGAATCGTCGTCGCCGCCACCCACCCTCGCCGGCCGGACGCCCGTCTCCCCCCCCCCCCCCCCCCCCCCCCCCCGCGCGGCAGGAACGGCGCACTCTTTATCCCGTCACAGTGTATGTAGTCTCTTCTCCGTCGAGCCGCACTTGTTGTCTGGCGCTAGACCGTCGCCGCCTCCGAGAACTTCCCCGCAAGAAAGGTGTTCGTCGCATTGCTCAGCTCAATTTTTCTCGTAGACTTCGATTTTTCCTAAACCTTGTGTTGATATAGATGGATAGCGACGACGAACTCCAGCTGACGGGCACATTGCTCACCGCCCATGCCGCCTCCAACGCCGTGGTCGATGAACACTTGGCGATCATCACTTGCCTAGTTCGTTTGCTTGGACAGATGAACGTTGCGCTGCGGATTGGAGGTTCGAAGCCGTGTAGGAGGATGAATAAAGATGCCAACGGATGCAGGGACATATGACGATGTGGCAAGACTACTTCGCCGACGATCCCACTCACGGGGATAAGGAATTCCGGCGGCGGTTTAGGATGAACAGAGACCTCTTCATGGTCGTTCTGACGGGCGTGCGGGAGTACGATGACTACTTCAAGCTGAAGAGCGACTGCACCGGACTGGATGGTTTCTCCTCTATCCAGAAATGCACGGCTACTCTGAGAGTTCTTGCATATGGAGCTCCCGCAGATGTAGTAGACGACTACCTCCGCATGGCTGAATCCACATGTATCGCGACCATGTATCGGTATTGTAGGGCGGTTGTTGCAGTGTTTGGGCCAAAGTATTTGAGACAACCAAATGAAGGTGATACTGCTAGGCTCATGGCACAAAACGCAGCTAGAGGATTTCCTGGTATGCTTGGAAGCATCGACTGCATGCATGGGGATGGAAGAATTGTCCATTCGCCTGGCAAGGAGTTTACAAGGGTCATGTTAGAGAGTGCAGTGTTGTGCTGGAGGCAGTGGCTGACAAAGATTTGTGGATTTGGCATGCTTTCTTTGGTATGGCAGGAACTCACAATGACATCAACGTGCTGCAATGTTCAACGGTTTTTAACCGACTAACTGAAGGCGAAGCTCCACCATGCAACTATGAGATCAATGGCCATAGGTATGACAAGGGGTACTATCTAGCAGATGGCATCTATCCGAGATGGTCTACATTTGTCAAGACCATCTCCTAGCCTCAAGGTCAAAGTCAGTCTCATTTTGCAGCAGAACAGGAGGGTGCCAGGAAGGATGTCGAGCGGGCATTTGGGGTGCTTCAAGCTCGCTTTGCTATTGTCAGGTATCCTGCTCTAACTTGGTCGAAAGAGCAGATGTGGGAGGTGATGATGACTTGTGTGATCTTGCGCAACATGATCATCAAGAGTAAACGATCCTCCGCAACATGATGACCATCCATACTATCATGTGGGTCCTCTTACCCAGATTGATCATGAATATGCGGATTTGACTGCGGACTTTGCCACTTACCTCACAATTAACGCTGAAATTAAGAATGAAGGAGCACACGAGCAACTGCAAAATGATTTAGTTTAGCATCTCTAGGCACTCAAAGGCCAAACAGACGACCATCCTAACGACCATCCTAATTGATTGCCCAATTAATTTTAATAATTGTATGCCCTATTTGATTTTATGTATTCAGTTTTACATTGGGACATGTGAATTCAGACATTCAACTGATTTTATTTTAGACATACTATTTGAATTTGTCATCTGGGAACGTCTATTGGGAGCGACTGGTGGGACGCGGCACTCCCAATAGGCGGCAAAGCTTGCCGGCGCGCCCAATAGCGCTTGTCCGGCAACTTTGCCGAACGCTCTATTGAGCGCGCCGGTGTAGATGCTTACAGCGTAGCACCGATGCACTCACGAGCTTCTTGTTCCTACCTCACATTGTAGAAGGAAAAGGAAAATTTCATAGAGAACTGCACATGTATCAACTGACAAATACTCGCAACAGAACATATAGCAGCAAAAAGAGTCTACAGAACGTGTGTTGGCAAGTTGCAAAACAGTATCATTTCCAGGCCTTTTAGCGTTTCTCTGTACAATGATCACATGTCTCATCTACTTAACAGCTCAAACACTACACGCTGGTACTCTGATGAGCAAATTCAGAACTAGGCGCAACACATCCAGCCGTTCGGATGAAACATGATACTGAGTGTTGTCTACCCTGGGGCCGCCGCCGGTGCCGCTTAGCTGCCGGCGTTGATTCCGAAAATCCGGACCTTGTGCATGTTCGGTAGTTTGGCAACAACCAGTACAGTGACAGCAATGGTGTTGAAAAAGAGCATAGGATGTTGATAGTCTGTGGTGTGTGAAGCTATCAAGTACCTGAAAAAAAAAAACATTCCCCATAAATAATGATGGCCACAGACATATAAGAGAATCCAAAATGGACAATACATGAGGAGGTAACGTATACTCCCTCCGTTCCTAAATATAAGATGTTTTAGCATTTGTCCACATTCACGTATATGTAGATGTATGTAGACATAGTTTAGTGTGTATGTACACTCATTTTAGTATGCACCTAGACAACATGTTGAAGAGCTAAAACGTCTTATATATTGGTACGGAGGGAGTATATGAGAACAACGGTTCTATTCATAATTCATGCCGTGCTAAAGAGTTCCCATATTTAGATGGATGATTTTTCAAATATTTCAGCCAAGAAAAATAACATAATAAAAACTTTGTTTATTACTCATTGGATAGCAAAACTAATTTTTAAGGAAAACACTCAGTCCTAAAGCAAAGATGCCAAACAACAGGATTTTTTTCCAAAATCTAATAGTTTGACAATCAATGTCATGTTATATATTTTCTCTAGTTATCATGGTATACAAGGACAATCAACATTCTGTATTTCACATTGGCATCATAGTAAAATAATAACAATGCCACGTCGAGAGCATAGATATTTTTTCTTGAGAATGGGTACAATCAAGCAGGCCTGTTCTAAATGCAAGAGAAGCATGTTGAACAACCCTGATCCAGAAGTTCAACTAGGTAAAACTGGCAACAGAAAGTACAGGGTCATATGTATTTGTTGTCACACAAAATGTGGTTAGAACCTACTCGAATCTCACGAAGTGTTTCATGTGATAAAATTAAGATTTACTGCATGTTATCCCAGATTAGAAAGAAATGTGAGTTTGGAAAAATCCTCCATATTCGTTGGAGATGGACGCAAACCTGATACGGCTTGAACCCAGATAAAAGGGTCCACTGGGATGCACCTGATACGGCTGGAACCCAGATAAATAAGGTGTCAGATGGCTGGTGGTGTGGAATCTTCCTCCTTGGTTGCATTTGGAGGATTGCAAACGGCGATAGTGTTTATGTATGGATATGCAACTGGATACCGAGAGCAGGGGCACAGCGTACACTGGGACGCAAACCTGATACGGCTTGAACCCAGATAAATGGGTCCACTGGGACGCAAACCTGATACGGCTGGAACCCCCAGATAAATAAGGTGTAAGATGGCTGGTGGTGTGGAATCTTCCTCCTCGGTTGCAGCCCACAAAGGGTGGTTGGTGCTGTGGAATGCCAACGTCCTGGGCAAGGTTAAAGTCCATGTTTGGCGACTGATGAACAACGGGCTGGCGCTTGGGCCTGAGCTCCAACGTCGTAGAATCAGAAGAGGGGTCTGGTGTGTGGCTTGTGGGTGGGAAGAGACAGCTTTGCACCGCTTCTGGCATTGCCCCAGTTTGGACTGCTATCTGTACTCAGCTGGGCATCTCTGTGTACCAAATGTGGTTGGTCCATAACGACGCCAGGGACAATGCGAGGTTTGAAGACCCGGACCATATTGCCAAGTGATCCATCTGCTTGATAGAGGAATGGCGAAGCGTCCAGGTCCCCAAGGTCAGCAAGGCACCCCCGCCAAAGGAGAGCTGGCTCCTACCGGAAACAGGGTGGACGAAGGTTAATTCTGACGGCGCAATGGCGAAGTCTTCAACGAAGGGTGGTGGAGGCGTGGTTGTTCTCGACCACAATGGATGCTTTTTGGCAGGGGTGTGCTATTTTCCCCCATACTATCTGATCCGGAGGAAGCTGAACTTCATGCATGTCAACATGCTACGTCCCTGGTACTGAAGCTGAAACTCAAGAATGTCATCCTGGAGTTGGACAGCGCGACGGTGGTTTCTAAGCTGATGAGCGAGGCGACGGATAGGTCTGTTCTTGGACCGGTGTATGAAGAGGTTAAAGGTGCTCTTCGAGAGTTAGATGACCATAAGGTCGAGTGGGCTTGGTGCTCTGCTAATGGCGTGGCTCATGTGTTAACTAAGGAAGGCTGCGGTTTATAATTTTGCAAAATTTGGTTTCTCATGTACTCTGGGTGTATTGAGAAAGCTCTGAACCAGGATATTTCTGGTGATTAATAAATGCTGCAGTATTTTCCCTCCAAAAAAATGTGAGTTTACGTCTTCAGGTCCAAATGTGGTGTGCATATTTAAAGGCAACTAACAGCTATTGAGTATTAAGTTAATTTACCAAAAATGATCTCAACATGGTAGGTATTGATCTATACACCGTAATTCATACAGATTAATGTTATTGATGCGCCCACTGATGAAGAAAATCTAAACAAATCAGTTAAACCAAACAGAGTAGCCATGGGCCTTAACTATGTTTTCCTTGCAGGTGAACCACTCTAGTGATTTGTATTTAAGTTTGCTGTAAGCACCGACAACAAGTGTGGCACTGGAAAGTCACAACCAAAGCACTTAACCAGTTTTTGGACAATCCATGAGAGATAATAGGTCAATAACGTGGAATTTATGTCGACGAATTTTATAGACATGCAAACACTGAAGTACATGGGATGCCTCATATAAATGTACCGAAACATTTATGAACTTATGTTGTCGAATTTTATAGTTACTTGGATGATAAAATGCTGCTGCACCAAGTTATCGCGCTCATACTTTCAAGAAATAGAGCAATGCCCAATCCTAATGCATAATTGTTCAAATATGCTAGTTAGATCTAGACGTTACAAACAAGCGACCTTGCATAAATGTGGTGTAGTATTTGATCTATTCCTTGCAAAACAAGCCCTCCTAAACAATACAAAAAAATGTAACACTTACAGGACCACAGGAACCACGGCAAGAAATTTTCTGTTGCGAGTAAGCTGCTTGCCGTTGTCCATTTGCTCCCACCAAGTCAATGTATTGTACATCCCCTGGTCATCAGAAAATGGAGTTCCCTTCTTCCAGTGGAAGAAATGGTATGTAATCTGGAATGAAGACTCAATTAGGTATGCAGTGTCAGTAGAAAAACCATTTCTAGCTAAAGTATATCACACTATAAAGTTACGAGAAAGCAATATCTTTCATTTACAAAACTAAGGCTGGGTAACATAAATGAACTGCAATAATTACTACCTTTGTAAACATGAAAATTTGCATCGACTCATGCTGCTACATTATAATGTTGATAGAGTAGCAAAAAAAATGAAATGCAAGTTGTTCATTTGGCTAATTATAATATAACGAATAATGCACGGCAAGGAGATACTCCGCATAAAAAGACATAAAGGAGGGAGCACTGCATAACTATCTAATTCCGAACTAGCAAGTCTTTGTAAGTGAATGTCAGCAGAAATAATCATAATACACACTTATCCTTGGTGAATATGTACACAGATTATTATTGGCAACTCCTATGGCAAGCACTCGGAGCTGGAACACCCTGTTCCTTCAACGTACTCTGCTACCATGGTATTTTACCTACAATTCGCCTAGAAGGGATATACCTGTATCTTACTATTTCAGCAAGTTGTGGATAGAAACCACAGGCAGGGATCCTCACTAGTGATACTTAATCATATTCATAAGGCCGTACCATGCAATACAAGACCACAAAATGATGTTAAGCTGAAAGGCTTAAGGTTTACACATTACAAATCCTAGAATGGAGCGGCGCATCAACTGAAAAGCAGGCTACCATTGAGGTGTGGAACTCCGTTCACCTGAAGCTGAAGCTATGGATAGTACGCTAATGACTAACCAGCGTTGAGTAGGAGGAACGGGTCAAGTAGGATGCGAAAGCCAAGCCAATACTAGCTCTGACTTTTGGTTGGCCGAATTGGCGCTTCAACATAGCAATTCGTAGCTAGGCAAGGCAATACGTCCGCAGATGCAAGCATCTATCATAATTCATGGCCTCATGAACCAACAAAATCGAGCTAATCTAACTAGAGCCGCCAGGCTTCAGATCCACGGGGGCCGCCCAAGCCAAGCAAACAAGCAGGGAATCCCAATCGCAATCCCCTAATTCCGCAGAGGATGGGAGGGAGAGAATAGGCGGTTTACCGCGAAGTGTCCGAGGTTGACGATGGTCCATGCCATGCCGGGGGTGCATCCGAAGACGGAGAGGACGAGGAGCCATGAGACGAATAGGATGAAGATGTAGGTGGTCCACACCCCAGGGTACATGAACCACTCCGTGTTCTTGTTCAGATCCGGCGGGGGCACCGCCTGCACGTACAGCTTCGCCATCGATCCGCCCGAATCCCTCCCCTCCCTCGCCCGCGCGCGCTGTGGGGCGGCTCCGTCGGTCCGTCCGGTGAGGAGGCTGTGGCCTGCGAGAGCGAGCACTGCTGCGGGCGGGCGGGCGGGATGACGGGGAGGCCGGAATGGATTGTAGAGCTGGCTATGTAGGTTGGTTCGTTGCCGGGTAGGTCAGCGGAGGAAGGAGGAAGGTTCAAAGATGGGGGACGGAAGAGTATTGTCCAATGTCCTGCGCCGAAGGCGACCGACGGGGGCGAGGACGACGCAGGCCGTAGGATGCACGGCGCGACCGAGATCGGGTCGATTGAGACAGGCTGCATGGGCCGGTGGACGGCACTTGGGCCGGGCCTGGTTATTCTTGCTTCTCATTTGTTCTCGCTTTTTATTTACTTTTGTATAAGTAAAGGTATGTTCTCGTCAGATATAATTTCTTTTCTGGGGAATGTTCTGGTTGGATCTTCTTGTTCTAGTTTTGGCGATGTTCTCGTCGGATTTGCGATGGGTTAGTTGCGCTAGCTGCTAAGATGGTCTAGATTCTCATTCGATGGGTACTGAATAAAACTAGGGTGTCATTTTCAGCTCCTTTTCTTCTTGGGAATATGTCGTCATTTTCAGTGCTCGGTGATGTTCGTCCTATCATGCCCCCTCGAAGAATATTGCACAGCGAACTCAGGTTTTATAGCTCCCCAAATGGAGCTGCAAAATAATCTGTTCAACGGTGGAGCTACCACATCACAAGTTTACTGTCCATCAACAACAACAAGACTAGATCGCCCAATCTGATTATTCGATTGCACTCTTGGCTTCACGTGATTTGTCGCTGTCCAAATCGCCTTATGGTCACCTCATAAGTCATAAGTGAGATCAAGAAGCTCATGGAAGAAAGGGAATTTATTCCACTTAAAATTCCTCGGTCACAAAATAGGGTTGTGGATTTTGTCTTGCTAATTCTAGCCGCACTGAACGTAGTACAACTTGCTGGCTGCATCAGGTCCCTGCCTTTTTAATTTCTCATGTATTAGCAGACTCTAACCCTATGATTGTTGAATAAAACTCTCATATTCCCCGCAAAAAAAAAAACTACGGTACCGGCGGGTAGTGGTCTTTCTCGTGATGAATGTTTGTTAGTTGCATGTTGACCTCATATCATTCTGGTTGGACAGTACAGGCATTCCGCCGCGTTCCTTAAACAAAAGGTGCCCGTGTGGGCCGTGTGTGTAACCAACAAGCTGGAAAATTTGTTATTTGCGATTCTAACATCACTATCATGTGCATACTCAACCAAAGTACAGTAGTTGGCAGCTTCATTTCCGTTTTCCCTGAACCAAAGCTCGATTTTTCTTTCTTTTGCACTGGGATATTGTCTAACTTCGCCGGGTCGTCTGATAATTGAATTCTTGTGCGTAGGCATGGAATGGATGGCGCTGAAACATGCAGCATCAAGTCTTGTGGACAGCACGCGGCGCCGAATATGAAGCCATCAAGCAACAAGTCATCGCAAGTTGCGTCTAGGACGACTAGGTGTAGCACTCAACAGAGCTCTTAATGGGTGAAGCTGTGAACAACTGAACAAGCGTTGCAGAGCCAGCTAGGAAATGTTGATTCTTCAGGAGTATACTTCCTAGAACTCTGATTTTGTTAGAGCTAAGATATAATGACGTGTGATCTCTTCCGTTGCCAGATGGTCGGTAGGCTGAAGCGCCAAGCGCCAGGTTACGGGTTCGAGTCACACTTCTACCTTAATGACAAGCCGGGGTGACGTCTCCCCCCTCGGTCTTGTTGTTGTTTTAGATATAATGACGTGATATCTATCTGCAAAGTGCAAACGCTGCGCGGCGACATATCTCGTTCGGAGGGAGGTGCCGGTGTGAAACTATCAAGTCAACAACCGGCGGGCACTGGTGGCACGCGCGGTCGCCGGCAATCTGGCAACCACGAATCCCACCAGTTTTTGTTTTTTGAGGCGAGACCCTGCGCTGCCATACCGGCCCATCGGCCGGGTTAGCGCAAAACGCTATCCTGATCCAAGCCAATTTATTCTAGAGGCCACGTCCAACCATCCAAGGCGCTACTCTACTCTGGATCAGCCTTGTGTTCGGGTTTGACACTGCGGAGAGGTCTCAAGAAAAAATAACTTTGATCGTGCCAGTTTCATGCGACGGCGCCGACGCCGCACACGCGGTCGCCGGTACGGTAGTCAGCTGCGATCGTGTGTTAAACTGCTTGCTAGTTGCTAGTCGGCTCCATCCATCCGATACGAGTCTCGCCGGACGGGAAGAAGAAGAAGAAGAAGAAGAAGAAACAGCTTCGGCTCCGGTGATCTTCTTTACCTGCTCTATACGCAGCATTGCGTTTCAGAGCCGTCTTTCTTGACGAAATCTGCAGCCCTAACACGATAACGTCACGTTGCACCACGACAGAGACGAAGGTGCCTTTGCTTTCCTTTACACGCCCTCGGGCTGTGCGGACTGCAGCGTTAAGGGGTGCTGCTTGGCTTACGATCTTCCACAAAATTGCCGAGATATTCGAGTTGGGTCATGGCCTAATTCCAGTATTAATCTACAGTTTGAGATAGCAGAGCCGCCTGCGCGCGCCGTGGCAAACGCACAGCCAAGTAAGTAGGCCAGATCGAAGAAGATGCGTCCACTGTGCTCAGCCAGTTTCTGGACGGCCGGGTGGTACGTGCGGATTGCAGATGGTGATGAACTATTGGGAGATATAGTTAGGCTGTCCAGCGTATCAAAGCAGTCAGAGGATACACATTAGCTAACAAGGCCGACCAAAGTCCGAGTGCAGCTACGCTCTTGTCCTCTATGGCGACTCCGGCGATCTGCCGGCGATTGGCGTGATGCCGGTCAAATCTCCTCCGGTTCCTTCTCAACCAGCTTCCATTCCTCCAATCTTCTCCTGATCCAGCCTGACTCTGTCTTTTCACCTCTCTGACGACGACGGGGGCGTTCCCGGCGATCCCGCCCGTGGAGTTCCCTGCGGGAGAGAGATAAAGAGAGGAGGCCGTCCCTGAGAGAGATGCTTGGAGCTGCGCCATCTCCGGTCGCGGCCCATGCCGTGTTTCCCCCCACATCCTCCCAGACCCGCTCCTTCCCTGCCCAAGATTTTATCCCCGGCGCCACCATGGATAGTTTGCTACAGTGTGTCCGCAATTCGCCAAATCCCCGCAAGAGTATCGACTACCTTCCGGTCGAAATGCTCCTCCCTCTTCGATCGGAAGCCAGATTGGGAGGTGCAGCCTGTCTTGTGTGCTATCAGCGTGCTAGCTCCCTGCCGCTTTGCCTCCCTGCGAGTGGGCAGCCACTATGACGACCAAGCCATCGTGGCCCGAAAGAAGAAGCTTTCGTTTCGCGGTGATTGCAGTGTGCCCCGCCCGACCGAGGTTGTCCAGGTGATCCCCGCCGGCCTCCCGATCGCCAAATCCTCTGGTGAGTTTGCTCCTCAGCCACACCCAACGCCTACATGCCCGCGTGCTGAAGATGGCGAAAAGGCTGCCGTGAAATTGGTTCCCTCGATGAGTCAACGCGCAGGCCAGTTTGCCCAGCCGTTGGAGGTCGCCAATGCCACTCATTCCTCTGCTCTGACCAAGGTGGTGATTGCGCCGGCCTTCAAAGTCTGCTATGAGTTGGAACCATTCACGGGCGACTTCATGGTTAATCAGAGAATTCTTGACCCTGGAGGAAGGACCATATATTGGGCCCTGTCACAACATGAAGCTGATTCCCCGGAGCACAGCAACAAGCATACCCTGTCTGATTCAGAGACTCAGCATTTCTGTCAGGTTACTGCAAATATTTACAGGGTTGTCAAGAACAGGAGAGTGAACAACTTGGAGGCCTCCGTCCTTGAAGCTACAGAAGACGGGGGCAATGTACCTGTGGCAGATTCAAACAAGAATCAAAAGACTTTGTCTACTTCATCTCGATCGGCGGATCAGGCAGCGGCTGCGGAGCAGCCCTGCCGCACGCAATGAATCTGCTATGTTGGAACTGTCGAGGTTTAGGGTCGGCTTCGACAGTTGGCGAACTTCGCTGGTTAGTGAGGTTCTTCCGGCCTACCTTCCTCTTCCTCTGTGAGACGAAGATGAAGGATTCGAGGGTACAAAATTTCATGTGGTCGTTAGGCTACACAGGCAGTTTTGCTGTCAACAGTGAGGGCCTTAGTGGAGGCCTGGCTTTGTTTTGGTTGCAGCCGTACCAAGTGGAGCTGAAGGGTTTCAATAGCCATTGCATTGATGTGGTGGTAGCAAATGAAAACCAGCAAAAATGGAGAGCAACTTTTGTCTATGGGGAGCCGAGGCGTGAACTCCGCCACGAATTCTGGAATTTGTTACGCCGGCTTCATGGGCAATGGACGGGGCCGTGGATATGTTGTGGGGATTTTAATGAGGTCCTCAGTGGCGATGAGCATATGGGCTCAAGTGATCGGTCGGAAACGCAGATGTCTTTGTTCAGAGAATGCATGCAGGACTGTGAGTTGATTGATCTTGGCTTCTCGGGTCCTAAATTTACTTGGAGCAACCGACAGAGTGGTTCTGATCTGGTCTTGGTCCGGCTTGACCGGGCGGTGGCGAATGGTGCCTTCACAGAATTGTTTAATGGGTTCAACGTAGAGAACGTAATCACCACTTCGTCGGATCATCTTGCAATCTCCATCAACCTGTCAACTATGGATGAACCACGGGGTCATACACCGGTGCAGCAGCCTTTTCGGTTTGAGGCTGCCTGGCTGCGTGCTCCGGACTATCGTGAGGTGATGGAGAAAGCTTGGGCTGAAGGTAGGGGGCGGACACATCTTTACAGTCCACCGTCCAGAACCTTCATCGCCTTGCTGGTTCTCTGAAAAAATGGAGCCGTGATTCCTTTGGTGCCATAAAGAAAAAGATTAGTAAGCTGGAATATAAACTAAAGGACCTTCGTCTCTCAAACGCTGATGCAATTGAAATAAGATCAGTGGAGAAGGATCTCTGTGAGCTCTTTGAGAGGGAGGAGATCATGGCACGACAGAGAGCTCGTGTGGAGTGGCTCCGGGAAGGTGACCGCAACACAGCTTTCTTCCATGCAAGGGCGACAGCTAGGAAACGTGCAAACAAAATCACTAGCCTTGCAAGAGAGGATGGTTCGAAGTGCAAGGATTTTGAGGAGATGAAAGGTATGGTGCAACACTTTTATGAGCACCTCTTTACTTCAGAAACTTGCCCCTCGATGATGATGTCCTTGATTCTATTCCTCATAAAGTTACTGATGATATGAATGAGTCTTTATCTAAGGAGTATACTGATGAGGAGATAAGAGGTGCTCTGTTCCAAATGGGTCCAACCAAATCGCCGGGGCCAGACGGCTTTCCAGCATTGTTTTATCAAACCCATTGGGAGTTTCTCAAAGATGAGATTTGTTGTGTGATCCGGAGTTTCTTGGCAGGTGGTGTTATTCCTGAGGGCTTTTGTGACTCAATTGTTGTGCTTATTCCAAAGATTGCTAGCCCACAACACCTGAAGAACTTTCGGCCTATCATCTTATGCAACGTTCTTTATAAGATAGCCTCAAAAGTGTTGGCTAACAGATTGAAGCTGATTTTGCCTTCCGTTGTGTCTGACAATCAGAGTGCTTTTGTTCCGGGTCGTCTTATCACGGACAATGCTCTGATTGCTTTCGAGTGCCTTCATACTATACGGAAACAACGGGCAAAGAGGCCTTTCTTTGCTCTGAAAGTGGATATGATGAAAGCCTATGACCGAGTGGAGTGGAGTTACTTACATGGGTGTCTCACTCGGCTGGGCTTTTCTAGTGCCTGGATAAGCTCTGTCATGCGATGTGTTACTACTGTCCGTTATGCTGTTCGGGTTAACGGCGAATTTACAGAGCCAGTGGTACCGACGAGAGGTATCCGTCAGGGGGATCCCATCAGTCCCTACCTATTTCTTCTATGCATGGAAGGATTATCTTGTTTGCTGCATGAACAGGAGGCCCAAGGTGAGCTTCAAGGAATTAAAAGTGGTCGACTTGGTCCTGCTATCTCCCATTTACTGTTTGCAGACGACGGTATCTTCTTTGCTAGAAGTGATAGCCGTAGTGTTGATGCTCTCAAGCGGACTTTGAGCCTCTATTGTGATGGTTCGGGACAGAAAATTAACTTGGATAAATCAAATATCTTTTTTGGCAATGGCTGTGGAGAGGATGTCAAGCAGGAAGTGAAACAAAAACTTGGGGTTCATTCGGAAGCACTACAAGACTCCTACCTTGGCATGCCAACCGAAGTTGGCCGCTCGTCTACCTTGACGTTTCGCTACATCTATGATCGTATGTGGCAGCGGATCAATGGACTGTCGGACCGACCTCTTTCTAGGAAAGGAAATGAGATCATGTTGAAGGCGGTGATTCAGGCGATTCCGACCTTTGTGATGAGTTGTTTTCAGTTTCCAGTGGCAACTTGTGAACAGATGCGTAGAATTGTGGCCGACCAATGGTGGGGAAGAGAGAATGGTCGTCGGAAAATGCACTGGAGGTCGTGGGACTGGTTGTCTTCTCCGAAGGAGTTGGGGGGCCTGGGGTTCCGAGATATGGAGATCTTTAACCAGGCTATGTTAGCTCGGCAAAGCTGGCGTTTACTCACCGACTCCAATTCCCTCTGTGCCCGTGTCTTGAAGGGCCGCTACTTTCCGCTTTGTGAGTTTTGGGATGCTGCTTGTCCACGGTCCGCTTCTTATACTTGGAGAAGCATTCTGCACGGGCGGAAGCTTGTTATGCAAGGAGTCCGATGGTGTGTCGGTGATGGTTCACGGATTAAAATCATGCAAGATTATTGGATTCCGGGAACTAGACCTGAGATGCTTCGTACTCTCACACCCCTGACGGAAGGTCAAACAGTTGATTTCCTGCTTGATGAGAATACCCGGTCTTGGAACACTGCTCGGGTACGCTCCATCTTTTCAGAGAATGTTGCAGATCAAATTCTTCAAGTGCCTATTAGCCGATTCGGCGGGGAAGATTTTCTGTCATGGCCTCACAGTCGTTTTGGTGTGTACACCGTCCGGACTGGATACCAGCTTGCGCGAGGGGAACAAGCGCAGGTGAATCGCAGTGCCGCTGGTCGAGGAATGGTTTCGGACAGCCAGGCTGAGACGCGCTCCGCCGTCGCAATATACCAACCTCTACCTTGTGTATTCATTGTTCAGTGGAGGAAAGCGTAGAACACGCTTTGCTTTTCTGCCCCTTTGCAAGAGAAGTATGGTCAGAGGTGAAGAAAGATTATGATGTTCAGCTGAACCGTAAGTCCTTCATTACTCCAAAAATTTGGCTGATGGATTTCATGTCCAAGTGTAGTACACTCCAGGCACAGGTTCTAGCTGTCATTTGCTGGCACTTGTGGGACATCCGCAACAAGATTCGTGAAGAGGGAGGGAATGCTAATCCATTTGGCACTGCTGTCAAGATCAAGGCTTATATTGACTTCATTCTGACGAATCTTTCAGCTTCGAGCTCCAACCACAGACGTGAGACCCCAATTGTAGCATCGTGGTCACCGCCGTCAGAAGGATTGCTCCAGTTGAATGTTGATGCGGCTCTCTTTGAATCGTCCAGGAGTATGGCTGCTGGTGTTGTTGCTCGAGACCATCAAGGGAATTTTGTTGCTGCTGCGGGTATGAGTTTCAACAACGTTGTAATCCCAGAGTTAGCTGAGGCTTGTGCTATCAGGTTTGCTCTCTCCTGGGCCATGGAAGAAGGTATGGACAATCTCATTGTGCAATCGGATTGCTTATCAGCTGTTCAACGTATCAAGTCAGCTGAGAAGGACCGTTCTGCTTTGGGACCGGTAATTCAAGATATCCGTGCCTTAGAGGGTGGTTTCTACAACTGCTCGATAGGCTTTATTGGTCGTCTTCAAAACTTTGCTGCACATTATCTACCTCGTTCTTTAGAGTTTGCTTGTAAATCTGTGCGGCGTGGTGTGCCTCCGGTTAGTATCCGGGAATCAATTTGTATTGACTCTGTGCTTCAGTGATTAATAAAGCTCGCGTGTAATTAAAAAAAAGCAGTCAGAGGATTACAGAGAATGGACCAACTTCCATCCGTTGATAGTCAGTCAGATCGCGTATGTATACAAGAAGAATGTCGGCACTTGCTGGCGGAAACACTACAGTGGTAAAAGCACCATTTTTACCAGTCACGGTACATCTTTCAGACACTTATTACATTTACAACTTGCTTATTACCTCAATAATAAAAGCGCCATTGTTACGGCCCCGCTGTTTTAACTCGTAGGCTTAGATACACTCATTATGGTAAATACATTTAAAATGTCACAAAAATCGAACAGAAAATTCCAGTGTATGTCCGAATATTATATGTTCGCACACAAAGTTTTGCGAAAAAAGATGTTTTTTTGTAAACCATGTAAAAAGATAAAATAATGTCTCGTGATAAATCATCTTGGAGCATCGGAATTTATCTTTTCTACACAAGCAATAAAAATATCATTTTTTCATGAATTTTTATGTGCACATATAGAATGCCCAGATATACACCTGATTTTTTTGGTTTAGACTTTTCATGTTTTGAAATATGATTTTTAAATTATTGATGCATCTACATCTATGAGTCAAAACAGATTCTCCATTGATACCAGTTACGGTAGTAGGGGTCTTCCAACACTTGCTACATGGGTTATTACATTTATAATTCGCTTATTCCCTCAATGATAAAACACCAAAGTTACCGGTTGATGTACTACTAATGATACTCTAGACATTTACAATTTGCTTATTCCCGCAATAGCATCGACTTGTCAATCGATCATCCACTGCCTGACTCCACGTAGGCATTGCTCATGTCGTGGGATGATGACACGTCAGGTCAGCTTGTACTCGGGATGTACATGTAGCCATGCAGGTTTAGGTTAGGGCATAAGATTGATTTAGTGAGAGGATAACCTTGCTTTACCTAGATAGGTAGCTAAAACACATTATTAGTTATTAGTGGCTCTTCTTTTCTGCAGGTCCACAAAAAGCTTGTGCGCTGACCGAACATAATTAGTTGGCGTAATCTGCGAAACCCAAAAAGGCGCCTGCATTTTGAGAAGATCATCACATGATGCAACGCATCTTACATTTTGTTGCATCACATTTTCAGCAGAATATAATAATATGTTTTGCTTATGGTGTTCAGCTCATAGCACACGACACTTCTTTAGATTAGGAAGGTAATCAGCTATCGACCGAACTAGGAATGATACAACAATAACAGAAAATAATACTCCCACCGTCCATAAAAGATATCTCAACTTTACCTAAATATGTATGATATAACATACGACATGTTATAACTCGTGAGTTGACTAATAACCGGTCAGGATATATGCTGCTTAATTAGGTCAGGCATGAGGGCAAGACGTGATATTTTTGCTAGGATGCTAGTTGGTCAATACTACTCAGTGCTCAGAGCTCCATTTGTAGCCGAGATAGCCACATACATAACCGTGTCCTAATCTTCTCGCATTCGTACCATCTTGCGTCCTAATCATGCCGATCTAACATCTAATCTCTATTATCACCTATTAAAATATGTGCTAATCTTCTATGCTTTTATGTACTCCCTACGATCCATATTAGTGGGCATAGCTTTGTCTAAATTCATATGTATCTAGTTAAGTATTTAGACTAGATATATGTGTATCTAAACAAAGTTGTGCCCACTAATATGGATCGGAGGGAGTATCTTTTTGTCATAGGGGAAAGGCAGAAAAATGCTAACCGAATCTATTTTGTGTAGATATTATTTGTTCCCTGCAGGTCCATGGATAGATAGAGCAATGTCAGAAGCACGAACCTAGATTATTACAATTCGCGAACTTTCAACATATGATGTCCAATCCACAATTTTATGCTACGCGAGTATACTTTTTAGTGTGTGAATATCGTTGGTACTATGTGAACTGTTTTTTGTCCATTAGGTTTTAAGCATTGTTAAGTCTCATTAGTTTATGGTCGGCACTGCAGATTTGGGTGTTCCGATATTAAACATAAGAGTCCATGGTTGATCGCCTCTCACGAGCCCACCCAATCTACCAGCTCGGCAGCTTTGTTTCGTTAGTTGATCCGACGTGTCTGATCGTTGTTGGTCCAAGAAAATCCAACGTGTCATTCACCTATGAAACTCCCGAGGTTCTTAGGGTTGCAGGCCCCAGTATGTGTTACTCCCTCCGTTCCAAATTACTTGACTTGAATTTGTCTAAATACGGATATATCTAGACACTAAACAAGTATTGATACATTCGTATTTGGACAAAACCAAGTCAAATAATTTGGAACGGAGGGAGTACATTGCGGCAAACCGAAAGCGGGTTTGTGCCTCGTAGTGCATGCAAGCTTGCTGGCCGACGAAGCTCGTGCGTGGAGAAGCCGTACACTTCTCCGGTTAGACGGCGACCTGTGTGGATCCTCCCTCATTTGTCCCGGTTTACCTATCACAATTCACACCACCTTTAACCACAATGTTACCTCACTTTCAAAAAATCACACCGGCCGACAAAAAGGTTTTCCAAGCTGCTACTTTTTCCAACCAAGTCAAATTTAAATATTAATCTGTGAAGCGCAGACGTGGTGAAATTATCCATTTGACATGATAACTGAACCACGGCTGATCTAGAATTGTTTTCACCCGCAAGCTCTTAATTTTTGGTTGTTGGAAATATCATCAGAAATATTGATCCAATTAACACTGATTCCATCTTGGGTGAAAACCCGAGGATGAACCTAGGGTTTTCACCCAGGGCAATGATGATGGTCGCAATAGTGACTACAACGAGGGACACGACGCCCACAGGGGTCATGTTGTCGTCGCCAGCCAACACCAACCAAAGGCTGTCGCAGGTGCGTCCTCGTATACAGAGTTTCATCTCGGCGTCCACCTTGGTTAGCCTTGGCGGTGGATGCCATCTAGGGGATACCTTAGTCTACTTACATTTGCTTATGTCTTGGTCGATGATGTTATATTTGATTCCCATCTATTGCATGGATTCCAGTGGGAAGGCATTGGACGGCTAAGAGTGTGGACTAAAAAATAACAAAATCTCATACAACATATATGTATTTAGCACAAGTGCTATAACTCATAATCGTCGTGAAGGCCATAATTGGTAGTAAGCTTAATATATTGGAAGTTTTAAGTGTCAGATTTTTTTATGTATAATGGCCAATACTTAAGACGCAAAGTACACCGCTTTATCATTTGAATTGTATTAGCGGTTGCTACATTTAAAGCTTAATCATATTACTTGCGTGTACACAAACTATTTTGAGTGGTGAAACTTCATACATATATTTGTGTTATATTTTGCATATTAAAAGCTCATGACCGATCAACAGTTTAAAAAAGAGATTATGTTTTACAATTTCACAAATAAAATGTCAACCGGAAAAAAGAATATATGCTACTCACTTGTCTAAATATGCAAGGTCACTTACTCTTGCCTTAGATCGAACATGTTTAAGTCTAGCTAAGTTCATTGAAAAAATCAACGTCTACAATCCAAAATCTGTTTAATTAAATTTATCAGAAAGGAAAATATGTTTATGTAATACAACAATTGGATTATTGCAAATACTGATATAATTTCTATATAAACTTAAACAAGTTTAACTTATTACACAATAAAAAGCTTGGATCTACGTGGATTTTACATCATGCAGGCTTCATCTACCTGCGGATGCTTCTTCATATGGGACGACATGAACAGCCACAAAATCAGACGCCGCCATGCTTCCGAACAAGCAAGGAACACGCGCGCCTTCTTTGAACAAAGCGGAAATAACGGCACTTTGCTTGCTCGTCGTCAGATAGTCTTCCCACTTCCGATCCGTGAGCAGTGTGATCTGAAAACCAAATATGGGAGTCCAAGAAGAAATAGGATCGCAATTTGCAAAGGCCTCTCGCCCAGCGACGTCCGGCCAGTGCCTGACGGCGGATCCATTGGCTGCTTTGCAGGGGCATGCCTTCTTTGAACAAAGCGGAAATAACGGCCACTTTGCTTGCTCGTCGTCAGATAGTCGTCCCACTTCCGATCCGTGGGTGCCTTGAGCAGTGTGATCTGAAAACCAATTTCAAATATGGGAGTCCAGGAAGAAAGGGGATTGCAAAGGCCTCTCATCCATCGACGTCCGGTGCCTGAAGGCGGATCAATTGGCTGCTTTGCAGGGGCTCTGCATTTTCCTACCAGGTGCTTGAAACATCTGACGTTGCTCCTCTGCCCTTTTGCGGACGACGACTTCCAAGCTGCCGTTGACTCCAGGCTGGACATTCAGAGCATGGTGGGAGGAGATCGCCAATCGGCCGGCCGGCCGGCCTGCCGCAGTGGACCGTGTGTATGCATGGATCCATGACATCGCCGTTGTAGCTTGCACGTTCGTACGGCGGCGTGACATCTATGGGAAGGAACGTGCTCTTTTTTGCGAAGGGGGAGTAGCGTGATAGCTAGACGCATGTTCCAATTCATTTTAGCACGAGGTTTGTCTGTATGTGACCAGGGTGTGGTGGTGATGGCGCGAATCGGCGGCTGCAGGGTGCGGGAAATGACCGCCAGCCTCTGTCGCTCCGCCGCTTTGTGCCTATAACAAGAGGGTCCCGACCGTCGGAGGCTTTGTCCGTTGGGCGCCCCTCGAACGGGCCTCCAGACATCTGGTGTTGGACAATTTCCGGTCGACCCCGACGGATGAGGGGTACCGATGTGCCCGTTTTTTCTATCCAGGTCGCATTGGGGCTTTTAGGGGTATTTGGTGGTGCCCGTAGAGATATTCTGAGTTCCTTGATGCTGATATCTGAACCATGTACATGATGACTTTCATTTATCCAAAGTAGGATGTATTTATACTTGTAACATGTTTAGATACATTCACATGTAGACAAATAAAAGTCATCTAATTTGAAACGGAGAGAGTAATTCCTAACTGTATTCTTTCTTCTGTAATTCATGTATGTCCAGCTAGAGTTCCCCTGCTTTTCCCGTCAAAAAATAACAATGCGCAGTCTCTTCTTTTCAGAAAGCATACGTGCATGCATGGAATGTGTAGCATGGTGCTCTTGTGCGCAAGGTCGGTCAGCTTTGATTCCACCCTGACACGAGCGTGACCTAACACATCTGGGTCCCAATTCCCCTCCAAAAGAACAATCTTCTCACGCTATATATACTTCACATGTCCAGATCCTTGTTACACATATCTTTCTCCCATTCCACTCCTACTATATCTGGACGCAACACAAGGTCAGCTACACCTAGCCAGTATCAGGGAGAGGTACGTATATATATGGAGATGGCGGCGACGACGACGAAGAATGGCAGCTCGCGTGAATGGCGGGTGACGGTGCCGGAGGGCGCGTCGGTGACGGTGGAGCACGAGCGCTGCTTGGCCGCGAGGGCTTGGGCGTGGCTGGTTTCATGCGTGGTCACGCTCGGGTGCAAGGTGTCCGGCTTCGGGAAGCGGCTGTGGAAGATCGGCGCCGACGATCCCAGGCGGGCGGTTCACGGCCTCAAGGTGGGGCTCGCGCTCTCGCTGGTGTCCGTGTTCTACTACACCAGGCCCCTGTACGAGGGCGTCGGCGGCACCGCCATGTGGGCCATCATGACGGTCGTCGTCGTCTTCGAGTACACCGTCGGTGAGTCGCACCACTCGATCACATCTAGCCGGAAGAATGTCGTTGCAGTCAACGTCTCGATTGGTTTTCTGATGCTGTTGTCATGCATGCACGTGCAGGTGGCTGCGTGTACAAGGGGTTCAACCGAGCCGCCGCCACGGTCAGCGCCGGCGCGATCGCGCTCGGCGTCCACTGGATCGCGGTCCACGCCGGCGACGAGCTCGAGCCGTACATCCGCAGTGGCTCAGTTTTCCTTCTCGGTACGTACTATACATCGACGCATGCATTGCGCATCGTGTGCGTACGCCCTAGCTAACATCGCGCTCTGTGTCCGTGCGTGCAGCTTCCATCGCGACGTTCTCGCGGTTCATACCGACGGTGAAGACGCGGTTCGACTACGGCGTCACCATCTTCATCCTCACCTACAACCTGGTGGCGGTGTCCGGGTACCGCGTGGAGGCGCTCCTGGCGATGGCGCAGCAGCGGGTGTGCACCATCGCCATCGGCATCTCCATATGCCTCTCCGTCTGCGTGCTCATCTCCCCCGTCTGGGCGGGGCAGGAGCTGCACCGCCTCACCGCGCGCAACATGGACAAGCTCGCCGGCGCCGTCGAGGCGTGCGTCGAGGACTACTTCGGGCTCCAGGAGGCTGACGGGAAGCAGCCGCCCGCGGCATCCGACAAGGCGGATGGGTACAAGTGCGTGCTCAACTCCAAGGCGTCCGAGGACTCCAGGCCAACCTGGCGCGGTGGGAGCCGGCGCACGGCGGGTTCGGCTTCCGCCACCCGTACGCCCAGTACAAGAACGTCGGCGCTGCCATGCGGCACTGCGCCTACTGCGTGGAGGCGCTGAGCGGCTGCGTCCGGTCGAGATCCAGGCGCCCGAGCACGTCAAGCGGCGCCTCGCCGGCGGGTGCGCCAGCGTGGCGGCGACGTGCGCGCGGGTGCTCGGGGAGGCGTCGAGCTCGGTCACCGCGATGACGACGTCGCGGAGCCTGGACTTCGCCGTTGTCGAGATGAACACCGCCGTGCAGGACCTCCAGAGCGACCTGAGGGAGCTCCCGTCCAAGCTGGCCGAGGAGTCGCCGGCTCAGGTCATGGACGCGGCGCAGCTCTTCACGGTCACTTCGCTACTGATCGAAGTGGCCACGAGGATCGAGGGCGTCGTGGAGGCCGTCGACACGCTCGCCAGCCTCGCGGGCTTCAGATCAGCGGACGTGGACGTGGATGATGAAGCTTCGGACACTGAAACCAAAGTGAAAAACCCAGCGAGCGATCAGGACTCGGACGAACCGGAAAAGAAACACGTTGAGCAGGTTTAATCGTAGCCAGATGAGTGGAGCCGGACAGGTTAATCAGCTGGTTCTACAATGGCGTTGGCCTATCATCATTCTTTATCCGGTTATACTGCGGGGCAAGCCGGCAGTGGGAAATAAATTAAGAACGGGAGGTCCTTGGCCCTAGTCCTTGAATATTTTACCGAGTGCGTAAAAAAGTTCAGACGATGCACACGCCAGACCACCAGGATCATGGGAGAACACCAAGATTAATACGACATTGTGGTTTTCATGATCTGCACACTAAGTTATTTTGTTGCGATCGACACTCGCTGATCGAGCTTTGACACTGATACCAAACAGCATATTTCTAATCGAAGTTACCAGAATTTCTCGGTATGCTTTGTCCAGATGCTTTTCCAGTAGCACTCACCCGTATGTTGCAGTACAGCAATGCGAAGCACCTGTGGTCTATATAGAACGGCGAATAGAGATCTTGCGTGTCTTACCTGGCGACTCGTGTCTGCTATGCCTCGCGTTGTCGATCGGCATGAATTAAATATTTCAGCATGCCTCGTGCTTGCAAAGACACTTTGATCATAGGTCCCTTCTATTAGAGGATAAGAGTTAGTAGTATAAAACGTGATTGTGTACTGTCCTTTTTCAACCATTTTACTAGTAGTGGATGACAAAGTTCTTGCACTCCTAACTATTGCGTATATATTGATGTGAATAAAATAGAATGAACCAGAAAAGCTTGGTCATATTGGCACCAGAATTATACTAATGTGATGTCAATGAAGTCGGAGTCACTGGCTCGTGGAGTAGTGATGGCGAGCAACCCTGACGACGACCTTGTTTCGGTGGTGTGTGCGTGTTTTTGTTAGTAAGCAGGTTGGTTGGATGTGTCCTCATGACAGTGTATTTAATGATGGTCGATGAGCGTGTTTGTGACGGTTTTCGCCCAATTTTCTGCTAATAAAGTGGACATTTTTCTTCCTAATTAATGAGTTGAGGCAAGACTTTTGCCTCCGTTACAAGAAAATAAGATCAATGTGTTGTCAAGACTGCATCATGTCAAACTTGCAGACAAAGCGAAATAACAAGGGAGAATGCACCGTGGATCTCCAGTATCTGTATTCATAGTTTGCGCGTATTTGGCCAAAATATGGTCTTTCTTTTGTGACTTGACCACCATGTTGTCGCTATATGCCTTCACGTTCCGCCCAATATGGCTCTCGAGGTAGCTTTGTATGTAGCGTTGGTACATGGTACTAACCTTCCTGCAAGCCAAATGGCATGGAGATGTTGTAGAATGTGAACGGAATTTTGATCTGATTTTCCGCCATCTTATCACCTGGAGTAGGCATCGAGGAAGCACACTATCTCACAGCAAAAATGGAATCGGCCACATGGTCGATGTGAGGGAGAGGGGGGGGGGGTGGATTTTTCGGCACACTTTCCTTGAGACTTGTATAATCTACGTAATCTTCCACTTCCCGTTCTTCACTCTGACTGCTATGACTGGGTTTGCTAGCAATTCAAGCTAGGCAACTTCCCTCGTGAATCCTGCCGCCAAGAGCTCGATAATTTTCTCGCCAATTGCCTTTTTGTGCTAAGCTAAAGAAAGGGCGCAAATGTTTCTTGAAGGAAGGATACAAGGGTAACTTCTTGTTCCTTGTCGAGCGAGGTCTCGATATGGAATTTCCCTGGTACTGAACAAAATTAATGGGAATGGTGTCATGCGCCTACTGAAAGACTCAGAGCTATTTGACTGTTTGTTTGGTGGTGCGTCCTCTTCTACTATTGCCTTGATCTAAGCGAACTTGGTGGCCGCGACCGGGACATTTGTGATCTTCGTATTGGTATTTTCACACGTGTTGGCGTGATATGAGTCTCCATCCACCCGAGTAGAGGATGTCGATGCCCCTACCCTCATCGAGGATGACTCGGGGGAGGCGCGTGTCATGGGAGATCAGATCCACAACCAAGGGTTGGCTTCATGCATATGACACATGACCTGGGTCCTGTTCACGGCTGGCGGTGACCTCCATGTCAAACGGTGGTATAGGATGTATCTTGGCCTGTCCAACCACATTGATTTCTTGCTCGAAGAGTTTATGACCCTGCTTTGCCTCGTTGTTGGAGTCACCGTTGATGATCATGAGGACCCCGAGTATGAAAGGAAATCATCTCAACAATCGGGGGTGAACTCCCATAATATGGGGGGGTAAGCCTCTCCTACGCTTAGGGGAGCCCCTGATTTTGGGGGGGGGGGGGGGGGGGGGGGGGGATGAGTCGGCAGCTCTTGTAGCTATGGCGTATTTCGGACCATGCAAGGGGCATGCACGGAGATCCGCTTCCCACCTGCGATATAGCGAGATGCTTTCATCATGAGAGTCATAGTTGTGACTTGAGCAATTCGGCGCTGCCCTGGTGACGGGTTGAGGATTCGACACTCTAGAGTAGTGTGCCTTGAGTCAAGACCTTGCCTCCTACATGACTTGAAAGCGTGAGCCGGTCCAGACTTGTGGAAGAGTCGACAATCCTTGGTGTTGTGGCACGTAGATATCCCATGCCATGGGGACGAACAACTCATGTTGTTGTTGTAGATGTCCGCCGCCTTAGAGAGCTTGCCAGCAGCAGCCTTAGACAAGGGCCAAGGTTTATGACAGTCGGTGCAGCCACCTCTCGCCGAGTTTGAGCCGGGTGGAGAAGGAAGAGTTTGGTGCGATGGTCGATGATGAAATATAGGGATCTGAAGTGGAAGACTTGTCTTGGGGTGGTGATGAAGTCGTCAGAGCTTAACTTCATGAAAGGCCATTGCGATCTATTGATGTATCTAAACGCACCCGCCCCAGGATGGACGCCATCAGCCATTGTTTTTTCTTGACAATAGAGAGATCAGGGTGATGCACTTAACAAAGCTCGAATGTAGCACTCAGAGACGATTAGACAGGTTTGAGCCCTAGAAATAATTGTTCGATAACAACCCTACTCTTGTTTGTGTCTTGTTTTGATTATCTCCTTGTACTCAGATGCCATCTCGATATAGGGTCTTGGTTTTGCCATGGTGCATGTTGTGAGGATGATGGTCAAATGAGAGAGATTAATCATGAGTATCGGTCAGGCTCAACATTTCCCTACCTCTCGTTATATACACGACTAAGGATTAAAGTTAATGATGGCCGAGTCGATTTACATGTAAAGGATAAAAGAAAAAAACCCTAATAGGCTCTAAATTAGTTACAATTGTATCCTGAAAATTTCGCGCCAAGTATCTTGACTTGTCTTGTGCTGCAGCATGATGAGGCACCTTGGTTTGTGGTTGTACGCCGAGTCCTTGGGCTTGGTTGCTCTGCACCTTGTGGCCCTCGTTTGTCATCTGTGGGAGTATCAGAGTCTCGTGTTTTCAAGAATATTGTTTTCACCACACAGTGAACACGCCATATGGAGCGTCCACCCCACACAAACATGGCTAGATGAATCAAACTAGCCGGAAAATGAGGGAGGTGGTGGTGCACCGGTAGACCGGAAACAAGAAATTCACCACTCAATACTCGTGATTTACTCCAAAATGCCAAAAGAAAAAATCCTAAATTTCACCCTAAATTTGGTGCTCTAGGCAAAATGGCAAATCAATGGTCTTTTCACAAACTAGTAAACCGTGGGATGTTTCAAAACCGGCCAAACACCATCTATCCTGTTCATTTCGTCGCCTCCCACTTACGTATGGGGCTCACATGTCGGAATATTTAATCATTTGCCACACTTTTCTTCTGAATTTGATTATTTGCCCTGTGAGTGACACAGGTTGTGGCAAATGATCAAATTGCAAAATAAAGCGTGGCAAATCGTCAAAATTCCCCCACACGTCACCGGTCTTCACCAGCTCTACGCGCCAAACCACCCCCAAATTCGCCTCAACGAGACCTTGGTGGGAGCGGAGCCACCGACCAGCGCCGCCCCGAGCTAGGCCTCGCCGCCGCGCGCCCCAGTCTAGGCCTCCGCCACTAGCACACTGGCACCGGGGGCGCGGCCCTGGAGATTCGTTTTGCAGTCCCGAGACCACTGCCGCACTGCCCCTCCTCTCATGGTGGCAGCCCAATCTCTCCGATCCCCCTCGAGCTCGCGCTGCCCTGCTTCCTCCTCCGCCCACCCGGATAAAGCGCCGCCCCTAGAACACGGCCATCCCTCTCCTCCTCATATGGTTCTGCGCTAACCATTCCTGCCATAAACCCTAGCCTTGCAGATCTGTTCTTGAGCCTTGGCCTGCCGTACGGCTATCACCACCACCATCAGCAGTCCACCGCCACCACTCGCTTCTCCATCTCTTCGTCTACGCGCGGAATTATACCTCCGATTGGACCCTAGCCAGCCCCCCGGATGGAGGCCGCTGCCTCCAGCCTCTCGTCGCTGCTCGCCACCCTCCGCGTGGACGGCCCCTGGACGCCGCCTGCAACCTGGGATTCCATCACCCGCGAGGGCTCATTCGCAGGTGTTGCAGACTCTACCGGGAGTCCTCCTCCGGATCCAATCTACGAGCTCACCTCCGTTCCAGTGAGTGAAACCCATGAACCCTCCTAGATTCGGCGCTCTGTTCTGACCTGTTGTGTCTGCTGAACCGATTTGCTTGTGTGATTTGCAACATTGGTAGTGATAGTTAGCAGATAAACAGTGTTATCGGGTGTATCATGCTGTATCGGTCGCGGAAAAAGCTAGAGAACGCAGTGTTCTGTGAAAACAACTTGCGCCGCTTGAATCGACCATGGTCAGAATACATAGGGAGTCGAATGCTAGCATATAAACAGGAAATAGTACTCGTTATTTGCAATGACAATGAGTGTGGGTAGTGGAATGGGGGAAATTTAGGATTCATTGTGCCAGGGCTCTTTAGATGTGTTTAGCCGTGTATGGTCCGTGACATTCTTAAAAGGAAGCTTTAATCTGATGCTGTCTCACGTGAACTATTTCCTGTTGAAATTAGGAACGTTTTACTATTATTAGTGACGGCATATTAGAAACTGTTTTTTTTAGAAACAACTATAGCTGTGTCTCTGCTATAACCTTAGTAGTACCGTTGTATTTTGTTTTGTATTGCTGATGGGTGCGAGGGTCATCTTTGTTCTGCAGGATTCAGCTCTGGTCCGTCTGGCTTTGCATGCATTGCATGGCATCAAATCATCGTTAGATGAGATTAAGGAACTTTCTGTGCTGTTCTCCTCAAGTCCGGCAGACAGGACTTCTCATCGTATTGCCAATGTGTGGTCACGTTCGTCCAGCACTGCCTCTGTGGGGCATATCCTCAATTCTATATGCTCTACAGGTCTCGCAGTTTTCTTCCTGTGCAAGTTTGTGCACTTTTATCTTTTCCAAAGTCGAGAATTGAAATATGGAAGTAGAGAAGGACGTGAGCATGATGTTTCTGACGATAAAGACACCGAGCATCCTCCTCCTTATAGTCTAGTGAACCAAGCATTTGCTGCAGCAGTTGAAAAAGTTCTAGAAGGCTACTTCTGTTCGTTGAATACTTTACCATCTTCAGTTAAGCTGAGGCGTTCAGTGGGACAAACTGATAGACCTTCTGTAATCCCAGATCGAGCTACTTATAATTCTAGTTCTGAAGTCACTCTTTTGGAAGTTTATCTCCACACTGAGGAGTTAAGAAGGCATATTAAGTCCCTAGGAAATATTTGTTTTCCTAGGTTTGCAGGTCTTGCATTATGCCAGGAGGGTTTGACTACCGATGTTGACTTGGAGTTTGAGAACTTCCCACGTGGCACTGATTTGCTTTCTTATTTGTATGTCCGCCTTCGTGTAAGCAATCATCTTATAGTTTAAATCCCGATACTTTTTTTATCGTATCTAACTAACTTCTAAAGGAATTTCTTAAATGATTGCTATTTTGTTTCTATATTATGCCAATGTCTTCGGCTTACATGCCTTAATAATAAGATCTTAGATCTACATAGATAGCTACACTTAACATTTCAGACTTAGCCACCCCTTGTTTGATATGTCCATGAGGTTCAGGGCATATTTGTTGTAATTATCCAGAAAGTATTTTTTCGAGAGGAAATCTATCAGCTTTAGAAACATTTTCAAATGAATTTCCTCTTGAAGTTAATTTTTGGCACTGTTTCTTTATTTGTCTTTTGGATAATACTGATCTGAAGTGCCTCCCAGTTCTCATACTCATTGTCCTAGAATAGCTCACCAAGGCACTAATAGCTGTCTCATGAGAAGCAATACAAGTATTTAGGATGGTGTTTTTGGTAGTTCCTCTCATATATACTTCAAATACAATGTAATGAAAGTATGGAACCTAGTGCTTCCTTATTATGTTTTTGATATTCTCTGTTCTATATCAAGAATACATTTACTTTCTTCGATGTATAGCTCTCTGAGCCAGTGAGCCTTTGTTATGCTTAGTTTGTATTCTATCTAGCTGAGCTTCATATTTCCCTGCGTGTCTGCAATTGCTTAATTGGTCTCTGCTGAGTTGAGTTAATTTCTTTGAGTTTCATTGTAAGATGGCAAAGAATCGCACATTTCTTTGAGGATCATACCAGTTTTTCTTACTTGATCACATAAATATTGTTGTGCTTCTCTATTGTAAACTTTTTGTTCTGATATATCCTGCTTTTCATCTTCTACATATGGCGTACTATTTGAGATATTGAATGATTTTCCTGATTTTGTTTCACTTCAATTGTAGGATGCTGATCCAGTTCACTATGCTCTTTTGAAATATCTTTTCATTCGTTCCTGTGAACCATACTGTAACTTCATTAAGTTTTGGATTTACCGGGCTAGTGTTGATGACCCTTATGAGGAATTTCTCATAACACAAACTGAGAATAAGCAAATTCAAGGAGGTTCTTTGGGTGTACAAGATGATTTCACTGCATTGTCCTTCAAGGTAAAACTTCACTTGTCTTTGTGAAGCTTCAAGGATGACCTTTCATCTGTTGACCTAATTTACTCTTAGCATCAGACATCGAGACATATAATCCATTCTTCATATAAATCCAAGCATTGGACCATGAACATTTTACACCTTTTGCAGTGGATCTGAATTTGTTTTATCATGTTCTGCTGTCAACAGGGAATGAATCATGTATCTGTTCCATGTTTTCTCCAAGATATATGCAATCCTCTTCTACGCACTGGGCAGCAGCTTCAAGTGCTCATGAAGCTTGTAAAATCGTGCAATTTTTGTACTACTGGAGGAGATGCTTATGCCTCTAGTAAAACAATCCGTCTGGAGGAAATTCTCCCGTGGTTCGATACGCCCATTGAGTCCTCAGGGAATTCTTTTACTTTCTCAAAGAGCAGGGCCGAGGCAGCAATATTACAAAGAGGCACTATGTACAAGTCTATGCTAGAGAAGCTCCATCATTTTTTCTCAAATATTGAGGTCTGGCTAGCAATCTCCTTTCAGTTCCAGCATTCACTACTTATCTGTTTTATGAATACTTGCTTCCTCAACAGCACTACCATGTTGGGTCAACTATGCTTTTGAATATGACATGAAGTTATATTTCAGATAGTTCCTTTTGGTCCTGCGTCAAACTCCCTATATACAAGTAAAAGCCCTCTAAACACATCAGTTTCAGATGTGGAGCAATTATATGGTGACACCCATGCTCTGCCAACTTATGAAATGTACGTCCTGGATCTACCTACGTTGCTACTTTTTGTTCATTTCTTCTATATTTTATTACTCATGTGGACAGTGCACATCATAAGTCTTCACCACACCAGATTATAATCTGATCTACCCTTTCTTACACTAGGGCTGCAGATGAAAACGATCATGATACTTCTTCAACATCACAGGAATCTTCGGATAAACTAGATCCATTGGAATCTTCAGAGTGCTCTTCTTACAGTTCTATGGACGAAATTGAATTTGAGGGTGGTAGTACTTGTGGTGATTTCTCTAGTTCCATGTTATCATCGTGCCATGCAAGTATGGGTGAAGCAAAATGCTCCTCAGAAACCAAAAAAGTGTTTTCATATCAAACTGGATCTTTACACAATGGGACAAATCCTGCAAGCCCTAATGCTGAGCACCACAGAGATGACTACTTGAGTTGCAGTAATGTTCCCGTGCACCCACAAAATATGAAACATAATGTAATGCCTGATGCTCTAGAACTGGATTACCAGTATAGTAAATTTTGGCCATTTGGCAAATTCCCGAAGAACACATTCAATAGTTCCCCTGGAAAAATGTGTTTGGTTGATGATTTTCTATATACTGATAATGGAAGTACAGTAGAGGTGTCACACGATGATGCAGTTTATCCATCACATGATGAGAAGTTTTGCAAGATAAGTCGGACATGGAATGGTACCGTTCCTTACAATCTCAGTTCCAACCCCATACTGAAAAATGCAGCTTGTCATCATATGGAGAGTGACTTGCAAGGTAAAAGGAATAGTCGAGCACTTGCCAGCTTTGTTTTCGAATCAGTCACAAATCCATGTGAAGTATACTGTGGAAGGAGCACATATTGCCTTGTTGATTCTGAAGCAGGAGAGGTTGTACAGTCCGCTCCTCAGATTTCTGAACAGTCTGATCGCTGTAGCAAGCTTCTTGAAGCTAAGACAGGAAGTCAGGAGTACCTTAAGGAAAATGTTTGTGGTGGAGCATTATGGGAGCAATTGTTAGAATATACTTCGAAATCAACAGAAAAAATAGCTGGAGAAAGCAGTGCAGCATCTGATATGCCACTTGATATAGCTATTGACAAGTCCATTATACAGGAAATTTTGCTTCAGTATCCTTGTTGTTTTCTATATTTGTATATGTTGGCAGATCTGGTTGTTAATACGTGTCTTTAGAGTTCAGATTGATCATTATACCTCTTGAGCTTTATACTATTACTATCAGTATAACATCAGAGATTTTATTTCATGAATTCTAGTTTCTGACGTGTCTTCTAGTTTCTGAATGCTCTTTGTTTTATCCATCTATCATGCATTAGGTAACCAGTATATCTACTTACTGATTTTATCACATGTCTTGTTTATCAACTGCTCCTGGAGTTGGAAAAACTACATAGGACAGAGTTTGTGGTAAATTATACTGCGGCTTTAGTTATCTCGTTGGAGTTAAAAAAAATCTGATCTATAGATTAGGATTCTAAAAATCTAAACCCTTAAACAACTTAATTGTAGATCAGTTTTTTTCCACCCCTTGTTCCTTAACTATAAAAGATATAAATATGTTAGCAGCTTCACAATGAAGTTGCTCGAGGAGGGTTTTGATCTTTGTGGACATCTACTGGCCCTGCGGCGGTACCATTTTATGGAGCAAGCTGATTGGGCAGAGTCTTTTATTGTTTCCATTTATCATAAGGTAGTTTTATCGAATGATTTTGCTTTAACCCATAGGTAGGTCATGTACTACTGTTTATCTACATAATCCTTGCAATTCTGAACTTTCCCTATCACAGAAATGGTTCTTTGTCAAGTCTGAACAGAAAAGAGCAGAGATCCAAGGGCTTCTTGACTTGCCTTGCAGAGGTCTTCATGTGATACTGACCCGTTCAAGGAAAGACTGTTTATATACATGAACGAACAGCCAGGAATTTCTCTTGCAGCCTCTGGATGTGGTAAGATTTGATCTTGGATTGTCGCTGCTCCACTTTTCTGGCTTGATAGCTAAGGGTTTCCTTATTAACTGCCCGATTTTTGTCTGCCAGGTCTTGACATGCTGGATGACATCTTGTTGGGTTATAAAGTTGACTGGCCCGTGAATATTGTCCTTACAGAAGAGGCACTTAGAAGATATGCCGAGATATTCTGTTATCTTGTTCAAGTCAGATTTGCAGTATTTTCACTAACTGAAGTATGGAGATTTCTGAAGGTAATTTTCTTCATTCATATTTTAACTAAAGCATTTGATTCATTCAGATATGCATGCCATTAGAACTTCTGTTATTATCTCTTCGAAACTGAACAAGTTTATGAAGTGCCCATTCTTCACATAACTACTATTTTGTGATTTAAACTAAATTTTCATGAAGAATAATCAAGATCAATTATTAGTTCTAGTTCTGTCAATAAATGTACATGTATGAGTTACCATAATTGAAGTGATGTGAGATTTATTTGTTATCTTTGTGACTAATATGCTAATTTATTACAGGAATTGACACAATTAATCAGTCGCTCCAGCCACAGTAGACCTGATATAATAAAAGAATTAAATTCTGTGATGAAAGTGAGGTGCGCACATACGAAACCTTTCTAAAGCTTTATGGTATTCAACCATATATTCGTCTTAACAGTTGGGCACTCTCACTGAAGTGTTAAGAATACAATGCATGTTTTATTTCAAGTCTTTTACACTTTCATTCATTGCTAAATCCTTGTTGCTTCTAAAAAATCTCTAATGCAATATGTATAGGCAAGTCTGAGTCATAATATAAGTAACTGAGTCCAGTATTAGAAATCATAACCACATATATTGTGGTTACTTGTCAGTCCTGGAAACTAGTTCCATCATACTGCTTTACATATGACAACGGTGATTTCTATATTTTATCAAAACGAAATCGTGAAATGTATCTTTTACCTTTTTTTGTACAGCTCACTCACTGGTCACCTCTAAAATGTCCTATTTCTACCACCCAACATTTCCCTAAAGTAGCATTAACAATATGTAGTTCTATTTGTATTATTTACCAACTATTGAAAACATTGCTTGAGGGTTTGAACATTTTAATATTTTATCTGATAGTATCTCCATTTTTATCTTTTATGGAAGCAATGTATTGTACCCATGGTCTCACATTTAGGTGTAGTTACTTCTACTACAAATATAACCTTTATCTATTATTTTCTGTATGTATATTTGCAATATTTGTCTTTATTTCATCAGTTTGTTTCTTGACATTAGCTATCCTCTCTTGTTAGACATCAAGTTTATCATTTTCTATCAACACTACAGCAGTACCACCATTGCAATTTATCTGATATATCATGGCGCCGTTTTCAGCATTCTCTTAAACATCAGGTATACTATTTCCAGTTGGTTTAATACGTAATAGCCATGTTGCTTAAAATTCAAGAGGAGAAAAATATACTTTCTTAAACTTCACGTGATGAATTTTCTATTTTTTAATCATGTTTACCTCTTTTGAAATAATAATTTTACTTGAGTCAACTTTTCTGGTTTGGTGGGTGTGTACTGATATCTGTTATGTAATATTGTGTAGGTGAAAGATATGCTGGATATCGAGTATGTCCATCTGTGTTATGTTACGGATGCACTTCACATGTAAGATATTTCGCGAGAAAATGAGTTTATAGTTTACTACTCCTTCCGTCTATGTATACAAAGTCACTTAATCTTGTCTTGAAGTCAAATATGTTTAACTTGACCAAGTTTATAGGGAACAAACATGGATATCTACAATATCAAATCAACATCAATAAATCTGAAACATGTTTTCATAATATATTCATTGGGTATTGTGGATGTTAGTTTTTTCCTATAAACAAGTGGCCTTGCATATAGAGACGGAGGGAGTATGTTGGTTATGTCTGGTAGATATATCTTGAATGTCAATGGTTGAAAAAAAAAGGCAATTTACACATCTGATGTTTATTAAATTGTGCCTCCTCCCTGTAAGGTTTATTGCAATGAGCATAATGCAGATTTATTTGTTTGATTATTACTACCTCCGTTCTGAAATATAAGATGTTTTAGCTTTTTTCTGATTCGGATGTGTCTAGACGCGTTTTAGACTTTTAGTGTGTAGATTCACTCATTTCAGTCCGTATGTAGTCCATATTGAAATATCTAAAACATCTTATAATTTGGAACGGAGGGAGTAATATATTTTACAATCACAAATTCACACTGGACTGTTCAGTCTATTGTATAATTCTTTCAACTAGGATATGCAGCAAGGAAAAACTGGTACTTTTGGGATTGCCTTTTAGCTTCCTAGAGAATCTACTTTAACCTATTTATCTACTTAGTGTGTACGCCTTTTGAGGATAATTTATATTGCTAATTGAGCACTGACTAATAACTACTGTTGGTGTATTTTTCAACCACAAATTTAATTATATTGCTAATTTTGTAGTGTTATATTATGTTTTCTTCTAACTGATCATGGTGTATTTTTCAGATGTTTCTTATCCAATGAGACAAAACCAGTTGCCACCATAATCAAAAGCATGCTTCAACAAGCTTTGGAGTTTCGATCATGTTTTAAGAGCCTTGCTGACTTTTCTGAATCAACAGTGGATCAGCTTGATCTGCATTCTCTTATAAACTTCTCAAAGGTATTCTCTTGATTTCACATGCACAAATTAGGTTTGTTTTAGGAAAAATATTGCATTGTGTCTTGTTGGTTTATCCCTTCAACTCTAGCTTGCAAATTAAAGCCTCACTGATTTGTATGTTGGTTCCGGAAACAAGGCATCTATAGTTCAAATAAGCATATCTTTAAAAACCTGATCTAGATCCAGTGAGCTTGATCCTTCAAATAGGTATTTTATTAGCCCAAATCAAGTTTTGCTTGAACCAAACACTTAGATGAAAGTGGGTTGCACTCAAGGGGTGTTCTCACACTGCATGAAAATTTGGTAACATATTTGCTGATTTCTTCCATCAGTAGTTGCTGAGATGTGCTAAATATATGTTATTATGCACTTATACTTGTTGCAGTACCATTGAGCCATTGTTGCTTTCCGTTTCCTCCATATCTTAACTAGCTCTATTTAGCACTAAGATTTTGTGTACACGTCTTGACACTATCTGCCTTTTAATACAGGTAGATTCAATTGGATCGAAGTTTGAGAGTAACATAAAAGATTTGTATATTTTGCATTCGAAGTCTTCAAAGCATGAGGAGATTGGCCTTTCCCGTTTCTGGGGGAATCTGAACTACAATGAGTATCACTCTTCGAAACTCAACAAAGACTTGGGCTGCTTCTATTATTTATAGGGCGTAAAAAAATCAAGTTCAGGTTTTTTTTTCTAGTTTGTGTTTTGCAGCCATTGGCGATGGCATTATATGCATCTCTTTGCCTTCTTATGGTGAAAAGAGGTGCATCCTTTGTCCAGCATCTTCTGGAATCAGTTCACCATTTGCATCCCTTGGCGACAAGTTAATTCATGTGATTGTGTGTTGGCTGTGACTGTGAGGTCTCCTTGCTTGCATCTTTAGGCTTTAGCGCGAGAGGAACATGCTGCTGAGGCTTGCTGTATATACTGTGCAAGCAGAAAGAAAAGACAGAACACATGGCAGAGGCTACATACTGTTAAGATCAAGAGTTCTGTTGTATTCTTCTCACCAAAGAGACCGGAGTTATGGTTTTGAGGAATTTTAGTATGGAACTTTTATATTTGAAGGTGGATTAGTTGGTCGGAAACTACGACATCGAAAATTTTCAGTGAGAAGTGTTAAGTCACATGACTTGCCAACTCTGCTAGTGTTGTGGGTTTACTTAGACAGTGAAGGTGATTGACTGCCCTCTGGCCTCCTATTTGAAGGATCAAACTTAACGTGGTGTAGGTGTCCTGACTTCCAACCTTTTTGGGTCGCCTTATTGTCCTCTTGGTGTGGTGATCTCAACAGGACGCCGTACTAACTGGGCAACATGACAGATTGGTATGGGATGCTTCACTTTGTTGACGCTCGTTCAAACCTACCATTAAGACATCACTGCCCGGGCATTATTGGAACCGTGTCTATTCAGGACATGGTTTTTGGTGACTGTTTGATTAACTGCTAACCAAATGTAGTTTCCACCGCCCCCCAGAAACCACCTGTTGTAAGTTATGTTTTTCATTCCGAAGTTCAAAAGTATCAGGTCTATAGTTTAAATTTTGTCAGTTCAAAGTTTGGTGGTTGGAAATTTGCATACTCGACTGAAAAATCTACGGAAGCTGGTAGTTGCAGCAAGCTCTAACCATGAGTTCAAGGGAAGAAGCCTGTCACAGTTATATAAGATGATAAATGTCTCGCTGCAGGCTGTATGCTGTGGCAGCACGGAGTAGTTAAGGCATGCGCCTCACGTGTGTGTCTGACTAGTAGCATCAGGTATAATCGACGTTAAGTTGTGCAGCCGCGTGCCATGTCAACTGTGAAACTTTCCACCTGATTTAGAGCCTTGAAGTAGTCATGCATTGTAGCATACGGATGACCTTTTTACCTATCTCATCAGGTGAGAGCAATGCACTACAAGTCGAGGTCAGCCTGGAATGTTTAAAGCGCCTGAAAGCTACATATCTGCCTGGCATCCCTTTCAGAACTCAATATGGAAATCACAAAATGACCACCTAACCTGACTGACAGATGCACAAACACCAAACTGCATTTTTACCACCACTTTACGCAAAACCATTAACGTGTACAAACAGACATCACAAAGCTCATGTCACGGCTACACATAACCTTAGTTGCGAAGACTAAAAGAGTGTATCCCCAACGATTTTAAATTGCCGGCGCATGCACGCGGTGTCCCTGTTGGATGAAGAAACAAACTGATGACGAGACAAAGGGATGCACCGAACATGCAGATCTGTGTGAAAAATGCATTTTGTTTTAACTAGCTTATCCAGCTTAGCTGTTGTGCGACACGGGCCTTTTCTTGTGAGAGATTGCCATCCACTACGCTCCAAAAGGGCATCCCAGGTTTTAGCATGACAATGTGTCCTTGGATCAGAGCAGAGGGACAGATCATATTTAATTTCCTAGATATGTGTCGGTAATTAATTTCGAATTGGCAACATAATTAACTGTGAATAATGTACTGTGTTTCTAAATGTTTTCTATCATCTCTAGGAGGTTGGCAACCAAGTATTGGAAGAGAATTCTCTTGTGACTGGAACCAAATTACAGGCGTGCAAGCTAAATGAGGGTATGCAAAGATGGAAGTTTTGTCCTGACGTTCTATACTATAGAGAGATTCAGACTGCAAGAATCTTTCCCTATCTCTCTCTTGCAGCAGATATCTTCATTGAAGATACGACCAGATCCTTGAAATCACACAAACTAGCATGCTGATTTGTTCACGAGGATATGGATGCTTACACCCCAACCAATTTAGATATAGAAAAAAATGCAAGCAAAGATTAGGATTTCAAAAGTAATATGACAAATAGGTTAATAGCTCCTCTTGAAGACTGGTGTCGAAAACTGTCAACATACAATACAAGATAATGAAATAAGTTCTAACAGTCGAGATTATCTTTTCCGTGGATTCATATATAACTACAAAACGCTCAGATAGATCTTAGTCTCTAACAGCAAATACTTACATAGTTCTTAGTTTCTTGTACCAGAATTTTCATGGCCGCCGGTAGACCAACCTTAAGAAAATTAGTAAATCTGGCAAACTTTGGATACCCACAGTAACAAACAAATAAATGTAGTATGGAATTTAGGTAAGTAGAGTAGTATGCAAACTATTACCGTTGTGGTAAAATCGTACACTACTCCATTGCTAGCTTAGGTTATAGGCAAGTCAAAAAAGGTGTGTGACTAGCAACAAAAAACGATTGAATAAGAAAAGCGTGAACATCTTAAACCGTTGAAACTTTACATAACGGAACAAATTATTACATGCCAAACAGTCCCATAAGCTCCGCCTAGGATCTAGTAGTTCGTTATCGTGAAAAACTTGTTAATTTGAAGATCAGTTTGCTTCAATGATTTAATCATTGAGTATCAAAACACTTACCACGCCTAACACTACTCCCCTCTGTCAAAATCGATCTTGGGACGATACGACTACTGTGAAGGAAGACTACATGAGTGATATTGATTCGGCTCACATCTCATCCGAGGATGAACTCAAGAAGGACATGAGGCCCCAGAAAAGAAGAAGAAGAAGGATATGAGCCGGAACAATACCACGCCATGTCGTCTTCTTCTTTCTCCTCCTTTCCTGGCCTCTCTTGCCTAGCTGGCTGGCTGCTCATCTCAAAACTATGTCTTGTTTGGGCTGCCGTAGCATGTCCTTTTTATGGACGTGTGCAAGTGTGTTGGTGGTTCCATGGAGGCATGGACCATGGTGAGCCACGTATTAGCAATTTTCAGCAGCCTACCTCCTCTGTCCTTTGAAACTTCTACAATGGGAATAGAAATATGCAACTTGCTCACGGATATGCTAAACCAAACAGCCCATCGGCCAACGGAAAGGCTGCTCTACTGATCTTGTGATCTAAATCTCTAATTTACTCTGTTGGCTAAGAATATTTATTCCATTGTGCTACAATTAGGGCAGTGGCCCTACGTATGTCGGCGAGCCTTTACAAAATAGCGTCCTGACACTATAGTACTTACTTGATCTAAAAGAAAAATCTGCAAAAGGTAAATTGAGCTGACATATATTACTCTCCCTCTATTACTAAATATAAGATGTTTTAGCTTTTCTCGGTTTTCTTAGATTCATATGCATATAGACGCGTTTTAGTGTAATATCCACTCATTTTTGTCCGTATATGCTTCACGTTTCAATATCTAAAACATCTTATAATTAGAAACGGAGGGAGTACGTATTTTCGAGAAATCCAGTCTTCTAATGTCTGCCCCAGTGCTCCCTGCAGGTCTTGCGGAGCGAAAGCTCGGAGACTGTCTGGATTGAGGTGAGCATGAAGGAATGTAGCGGGAGAAGCAAGAAAACGCGATAGCAATTTCTGTGCATTTTGTTTTGACGTTTCATTGGGTAAGTGGCGCAGCTACTTCATAAAGATTCAGTAATCAGTATCCACTTATGTATAATAATGTCGTGGAAACGTACCAGTTGCATCTCGGCAAGATTTGTGGTGCCAGGACTTGAGATCCATATGTAAATTACCAAAAAAGCCAGCGGCAAGTTCACATGGGTTTCCTTTGGAAGTGGATCGGAGCTTACTATATGAGCAGCTAGCAAACCTATCGCCCTACGGGCTGCGGCTACCGTGGCTGCTATCCTGGCAGCGTCACGCTGACAAGACACGATCATGATAAGAATAATAACCGCATTGCTAGCTGATACACACCAGTAGTACTAGGTACGAATACCCCGGGAAATCAGCAAGAATCTAGGGACAAGATCGAATTCGTTAATGAATCCATGGCAAATAAGGTGGCGCCGAATTGCCTTTGGCCCATTCTGCTCTCCCTTCTCGCCAACCTTCAGAGATTAAAACAAGGACACCATCAGCGCGAGATGCGCTCCAGTCACCGAATCTCCATACGTGCTAACTGAAACCCGTAAGTCCAAAGCCGACTCTCTGAAAAAATAAAAACAAAAGTAAAACGCCACGAAAAAGGCGAAATTTTCCACACCACCAATTGTTTCCCGATGAATGGCATATTCGCGAACAGCAGAGGTCTTCATGACTTGGCTAAACATGCTCGTATTGCTGATTCTATTAGGGATCATCGATTGGATTTTGTGAGAATTTCCGAGACTGGTAAACGTGACTTCTCTGCGAGCCTACTTAACCGATTATCCGGTGGGGTAGAATTCACATGGAGGTCTCGTCCGCCACGTGGTAGGTCTGGGGCATTTTACTAGGCGTCAGAACAGAGACCATTGATGTGTTGGCTAGTTCGGAAGGGGAATTTCATATTAAGTTCCATATCCGTAACAAAGCCGACAACTTCACATAGACTCTTGTCGCTGTGTACGGTGCCGCCCAAGATGAACATAAGTCTGCTTTTCTCAGCGAATTGGTGAACCTGGCAAAAGATAACCCATATCCTATTATTATAGGTGGGGATTTTAATTTACTAAGGTTTCCACATGAGAAGAGTAGAGACAGATTTGACAACCGATGGCCTCTCTTATTCAACTCTGTAATTGACAGTCTAAGTTTAAGAGAGGTTTCGATGATTGGGAGGCAGTACACTTGGGCTAACAGCCTCCCAGAGCCAACATACGAAAAGTTGGACCGCGTATTGATGGACTCGGATTGGGAAATTAAATACCCAATGGTCGCAGTACGGGTCCTCGAACGTATCGAGACATTGTCAGATCATGCACCCATACTTTTAATCACGGGAACACCTAATCCATCTTGTAAACGCCAATTCAAATTTGAGTTGGGTTGGTTACATAGGGAAGGTTTTTTTTGAAATGGTTAAGATGGTGTGGGAAAGACCGGTGCCTGGTCTTACTCCAATCCAAAGGTGAAATAACAAAATAAGCGCATTGCGTAAACACCTGAAAGGTTGGGCCAGACATATGATAGGTCAATTAAAAAATGAGAAGCTTCGGTTGTCATCTATTATTGATGAATTAGAGCCTTTTGTGGAAGTCAGACCGCTAGCTACGCATGAGATTGAACTAAAAAACCGATCTAATGCTGAGATGGCGAGTCTTCTTCGTGAAGAGGAGATTAAATGGTACCAAAGATCAAAAGCTCAATTTATCCTGGAAGGAGATTCGAATACGAGATACTTTCATAGTCTAGCTAATGGCAGACATAGAAAAAAACTTATTCATTCTCTTATCCAAGAAGAGGGACGATTGAAGGCCATGAACAATTAAAATCCTACATCACGAAGTACTATAAAAATTTGTTTGGAGAGCCGGATGCAGATAATTTCTCACTCGACGAATCCCAAATAAATGATATTCCGCAAGTTTTCGATCAGGAAAACGCCCTTCTGACAGCTCCTTACACTGAGGAGGAGGTGAAGAAGGCGGTATTCCAAATGGAACACAACAAAGCACCGGGTCCGGATGGTTTTCCTGCTGAGTTTTATCAAACTTTTTGGGACGTTATCCAATCGGACTTGATCGAGTTGTTTCATGCTTTGCATGCTGGACAACTCGAACTATTTCTCCTTAATTTCGGTGAGATAATTTTGTTGCCAAAGGTTAATGGAGCAGAAAGGATTCAGCAATATAGACCTATCTGTCTTCTTAACGTTAGCTTCAAAATTTTCACTAAAACCGCTACTATTAGGCTTAATTCAGTGGCTGATCACGTTGTGAGACCCACTCAGACGGCTTTTATGCAAGGTCGCAATATCCTTGACGGAGTAGTGATCCTACATGAAACAGTTCATGAGATGCACCGGAAAAAACTTAATGGAGTTATTTTAAAGATAGACTTCGAAAAGGCGTATGATAAAGTCAAATGGTCTTTCCTACAACAAACACTCAGAATGAAAGGTTTTTCTGATGAGTGGCGCGCAATGATACATAATTTCGTTTCCGGAGGAAGTGTCGCCATCAAAGTTAATGATGACGTTGGTAGATACTTCCAGACGAAAAAGGGATTACGACAAGGCGATCCATTATCACCTATATTATTTAATATAGTTGCTGATATGTTAGCCATAATCATTGAGCGCGCGAAATTGGATGGGCAAATTGTTGGAGTGGTTCCGCATCTAGTGGATGGTGGATTATCCATTCTCCAATATGCTGATGATACAATTCTTTTTATGGAACATGACATGGAAAAGGCAAGAAACCTGAAATTAATATTGTCAGCGTTCGAGCAACTTTCCGGTCTAAAAATTAATTTCCATAAAAGCGAAGTGTTTTGTTTTAGCGAGGCTCAGGACGAGGCTGCCCAATATGCTGAGTTATTTGGCTGCGGGCTTGGCCAGTTTCCAATAAGCTATCTTGGCATCCCAATTCACTTTAAGAGGCTAACGATTGCTCAATGGAAGCACGTTGAGGAAAGAATACAAAAAAAGTTGAGTAGTTGGAAAGGAAAACTACTATCCCTGGGTGATAGATTGGTTCTCATAATTTCAGTCCTAACTAATATGGTACTGTATATGATATTCTTCTTCCAATTACCAAAGGGAGTCTTGCATCGATTAGATTACTTTCGATCTAGATTCTTTGGCAAGGGGATAATGAAAAAAAGAAATATCGGCTTGCAAAATGGGATGTAGTGTGCCGCCCTAAGGACCATGGTGGTCTTGGGATTCGCGATCTTCAGGTCAAGAATAGAGCCCTCCTTGGTAAATGATTGTTTAAGCTTCTCACCGAAGAGGGGGTGTGGCAAACTATTCTTAGGAGGAAATACATAGGCTCAAGTGCGCTATCACAGGTTTCTTGGAAACCAGGTGATTCACATTTTTGGGCTGGCCTAATGGCGACGAAGAAATTCTTCTTCCCATATGGTTCTTTCTCCATTAAGGATGGGTTGGAGATAAGGTTCTGAGGATAGGTGGCTGGGACCTACCTCACTCCGAGAACAATATCCAGCTTTATATATAGTCCTTGGTCGTCACAAGAGTGATACGCTTGCTCAAGTGTTGGTAAATAATACTCCAACTATGACGTTCAGAAAAGATCTTGTTGGTCCCAGATTGGTAGCTTGGCACGAGTTGCTACAGCGCCTAGCTTCTGCCAATTTGACACAAGGGTCTGATGAGTTTCGGTGGAATTTACACAATAGTGGTAGATTCTCAGTGGACTCTATGTATACAGCACTAATCCAGCCAGAAGTGCCGGTTGATAATAATAAGAAAATCTGGAAGATGAAGATTCCACTGAAAAACAAAGTTTTTGCATGGTATCTTCGTCGAGGAGTTATTCTTACTAAAGACAACCTTGCAAAACGTAATTGGCATGGAAGTAAACAGGGTGTCTTCTGTCATAAAGACGAGACGATCAAACACTTATTCTTCGAGTGCAAGTTTGCTAGTTCTATATGTTCCATCATCCAGATAGGTTTTACCATTTACCCGCCTAAAAGTATTGCCAATATTTTTGGCAATTGGCTGAATGAGGTGGATAATAGGCTTAAACAACTTATTAGGGTGGGAGCGCTGGCCGTAATATGGTCGCTTTGGCTATGTAGAAACGACAAGGTTTTTAATGATAAAAATTGTTCTCTTATGCAGAGGTTATCTACAGGACTACTGCTACTCTCCGTTCGTGGTCTCAGTTGCAACGTGTGGGGCATCGAGACCTGTTTATGGAGGTGTGTACCAGACTGGAGGATACGACGAGAGACTTTTTATCCCAACATGGATGGCAGCATAATTTGCGGATTGGCCCTCCACCACCATAGGCGTTCTTACAATTTCTCATTATGATATGTAACTCGTCTTTTTATGTTTCGAACTACAGACTTGTTTTGGCTGTGTGCATCTTGATTGTGAAGAGTCTAGATGTAATACTTAAACCTTTTAAGTAATAAAGCTCTCTTTATCTAAAAAAAACTGAAACAACTCAGGTTCCTCACTCACTTGCACCTGCACCGCGTGAGTACAAGGTGGTTAGTTTTTTTTTTTGTGCGAAAAGAGGATGATACAAAGGTCATACAGATAGGTCCTGAAACAAAGGAAAAATACAAAGAAGCCCTCAAGAACCCACCGACGACGAAGACGAAGAACCGGTGCTGACGATGGCGCGCCGCTGCAGAAACTCCCCAAATCTTGGATCGCCGGAGTCCACCACGTTGCAGACGGGAAGTCATCGAACACCGCCTCAAAAGAGACTACAGCCGGAGCCGCCGTCGCCGCCACGAAGAACCGCTGCATCAACCTCTTGAAGATCTCCCTCCAGATCCACCGCGTACTCGGATCTGGCCGTGGTGAGCCGAACCAGAGAAATCCGGAGATCCTCGAGCTCGGCCAAGTCGCGCACGAGACGGCGGCGCTCCAGGGAGCACCACCGACGAAGGGGAAACGTGGCGACAGCAAAAACCGATCCGGCAGCACCTCCACCTCCGAAGCTCCGCCGGTCGGCCACCCCCTACACCCTACCTTATTTACACGCCGTGAGACGGGCTTCCCCCACCCTCCCGCCGCCGAAGCGGCCGACGGAGGGGAAGGAACCCACGCCTCACCGGCGGAAACGGTGGATCGACGGTGGACTCTCAACAAATCTCCTCTCTGCACTGTAGCGGAAAGAGGAAGGGGAGGGCGACACTCTGTTAGTTGATTAGCCAACAATCATGTACAGTAGTACGCGGTTAGTTGCCATAGCTTTTTTTGAATTCGATTACAGACTAGCAAAAACAAGAGAAAAAAGATACAGTTGCTAGCTGGTGATCGAGTAGTTACAGTATTAATTAGCCAGGAATTATCATACAGTTGCTAGCACGGTGGCTGCTGCTGTTTGCGCCAATGGCGAAGCAGAAGGTCGCCCTCTGGACAAACCGTTGAGAACCGTGTTTGCTCGTCATCTGGACCCTTGGCGTTCACGAGCATGCATTAAGACTGGGGCACGAGCTGTACTCGTGGTGTTGATTGCAGTATCACGAAATGGTGATCGGTTTGCACTACGCTAAAGTCCTTCTGTTGACCTTTCTCCGGCCGGCCGGCCGGCGTGGTTTTAAAATGCATTCACGACTTGACTTAAACATTCTTAAAAGGGAGATCTTTTTTTTTGCGAATCTTAAAAGGGAGATATAGAGAGCTAGATGCGTTACATAGTGTATAACTAAGACTAATAAGATGTTGTACCTGTTAGGAAAATAGCAGCGTGTAATGGGGAAAATACTGAATAGACGTGACACTAGAATACAATTTTAACACCACTCAAACTTATGGTGTATCAACTGTTAGATTGTATGTGGATTGCCTAACTTTTTTCCACAAATTGGGACTTTTGCTTCTAATGGTTGGTGCATGAAACTTGACATGGTATAAGAGAAGAAATCTTCGGTTTAAATATCCGCTTTCGCAATACAATTGCTATTGCTCTCTTTTCTGTCCATGTATAGGTTTTCTCGAGCCATATGTGAGATTCTTCTATTCATGTATAGAGCTTATGGAGTCACACAAGAGATATGAGAGGGGGGTGTTACAATATTTTTGGATTCCTTACACTTTTCTTTTAAGTTCAGACGATTGATTGTAGTTGTTGGTTAATGAAATTTGACATCAACAACATTGAGTATGGAGAGATAGAGGTCGTGTCGTGCTCTAGTTTGGGTCTACGTAAAAAGATCGTGCAGCTCGACGGTGGGCGCCGTTCGGGAGTTCGAGACGGGGTCCTCCGGCGGTGCTCGAATCGCGGCGGCGCAGATGGACCCGGCTCGACTCCCGCCCCTAAATCGGCCTTCGCCGATTTTGCATCGGCTGAGCCCGGCGTTGATGGCGGCGGCGCAGACGCAGATGGTCGCGGAATCGGCCTGGCATGCCCTAGCGGCGGCGTTGGCGACGCATACAGCCGCCAGAGGAAGGCCTCCGCTTGGCCCGCCGCCGGTTTCCCCCTTCTGGTCGAGGTCCCGAACTACCAGTACCCGCTGCCCGGCGCAGGAGCGTCAAGGCCACCTCCTCTGATGAGCACCGTATCGGGACCCTCAAGGCCACCTCCTCCAACGAGCAATGTACCGGGACCCTCAAGGCCACCTCCTCCTCCGGCCACCATCGCAGGACCGTCAAGGCCAATACCGGTAAAAGTGGTACCATTCTTCTCCATGTTCATCTTATTGCAGATATGTTCAAGTTTCCGATTAGGATTCATCTGGTACAGGGTTCATCTTATTGCAGATCTGTTGTAGTTTCGTATTAGTGTTCATCTACACCATGTTCATCTTATTGCAGATCTGTTCAACTTTCTGATTAGGGTTCATCTTGCCCATGTTCATCTTATTGCACGTTTGTTGTAGTTTCTCATAACGGTTCATGTAGTCCATTGTGCACTGTCTCTAATGCACACTGTCTATCATGTATCATGTACCAATGCACATTGTCTATGATGTTGCAGTGCACACTGTCTATGATCTTGCAGTGCACACTGTCACCTTTCTTCCAATGCACACTTGCAGGATTGGCACACCCAATGCGCAAACACAATCGAGCTTCCACATCCTCTAACTGACTGCATCGTCCACAACAACGTGGTGCGAAGGCCTCATGTGCCAGCTCTGGCTGCGGCTTTGAAGGAGCTGACCGATAAGAGGATGAAAGGGGAATCTGAACTGGGTCGTAAACCACGCCTAGGGAAGGTTCTTCTTAACGTCGTGCCCTGGCATTTCTTCGTGGAGGTCAAGGTGGTGGATCTCCATGCGATGGTCATCCCGGAGGAGATCATGGGCCTGTTGGTGGAGAAGTTGGAGATGAAGAAGCCGAAAAACAAGAACAACGACAAGGAGGTCAAGGAGCCGAAGGTGTGCATTCCACTACGCACCACCAAGTGCTGTGAGTTCTTTGTCCAGCTCAGGTGGTTCCAAGATCACCTTGTCATGTTCAAAGGGTGGGAAGACTTCATCAAGGAGATCAAGCTGGAAGTCGGTGACGGAGTGGTCTTCAAATTTGACGGTGATGGCTTCAAGGTCAAGCTCTTCAAGTACATCAACTCGACGCAGGAGACCTTCGTCTATCCAGTTCATGGCAAGTGAGTGCCAACTGTTGGTTGCTTGAAGGGCAGTTGTTTTATATGCTCTTCTTATTTTGATTCCAGGGCGTGTTTCCCTGGTGTAACTACTTATCAGGTGCACAGATTGCACCTGTAACAACACTTTAACCCTAGCTCTAGCTAAGCTTGTGGGGTGTAAGTTAATTAGAACCCCTCTATTTTGAGTCAGTGGGTGTGTTCCCCTGACGTAATCAGCTGTTAGTACCTGTTAACTGGCTAGTTTATTTTTGCTTTCGTTCTTTCCATGGCTGGTAACCTCACCGAATTTGAAAAGGGTGAGTGGATCACTCTTGCTGTGCCAACGACATGCATTCTGCACGTAGCCAAACAACGTGTGGTCGTCTTTGCATAGCCGAAAACGGAAACAACACGCAGCCAAACGTTGGGCCAAATTTGACTTAATTTTTGCCGCGGGCTACCAAACAACTCACACAACATGGCCCAACGCCTGTTTTAGTCCAGCAGTGCCCTCCACAGCCTGCCCCTACGCAGGTGCAAAACTCCTGCTGGCTACCAAACGCACCCCTAGTGAGTATGATATGAAGATATCGTAAAACACAAAGATGGTGACTATAGTTGACCGAAGTGGGAGTAGAGACAAACTAACTCAGAGTGTTGACGAGATATGAAATTTCTAGACGAGTGATAATTACGTAGACAAGACTATCAATCAAATGACGATAGCGCGTCAGGTTGAAAAGAGACTCCCCATCAGAAGCACGGAGGTGGATGTTGAGATCCATAGGAGTGTCTATAGTGCCCTCATCAGTAAGAGCAACACAATCAAGAACACCCTAGATATACTTCTCTTGGGACATAAAGAAACCATCAAAGGTAGAAGAAACCTCAATTCCAAAAAAAATTGCGAAGAGTACCAGGATCAGACATAAGAATTGCTCGCTAAGACGAGATTTCACAAAGGCAATATACTTAGAATGGTCGCCGGTGATGATCCTGTCATCGACATACAGAAAAAGACGAGTCAGACCACGAGAAGAAAGATGGACAAAAAGCGTGGGATCATGGGCACTCGATGAAAAGCTAGCGCAGTCACCACTGAGGCAAACCGCTCAAACCAGACCATAGAGAGAGAGAGAGAGAGAGAGAGAGAGAGAGAGAGAGAGCAACAAAGATGCCCAACCATGCCATCAAAAACAAAATACCCAGCTGGTGGTTGCTCCCCTAGCTCACCATTAGAAAGACATTCTTGACATTAAGGTGAGAGAGAGACCAGTGGCAAATAGAAGCCGTATCAAGAAGGGTGCGAACGATGGTCAATAATGGTCATAAGCGCCACAAGAGAAAATGTCTTGTCGTAGTCACGACTATGCTCCTACTGAAACCATGAGCCAAAAGACAAGCCTTGGAGCACTCGAGAGAACTATCAGAGCGAGTATTGACCTTGTAACCCACTTAAAAGTGATGGGACGAACAAGAGAAGGAGATAAAACTTTATCCCATGTGCTAGTACGCTCAAGAGATTCGATCTCCTCGGCCATGCATGCTACCATTCAGTATGAACAACAACGTCACGATAATAACTTGGCTCAAGAATGGCAGCGTCATCCTAACGATCAGTCGGCGGACGTGGGCGAGCGCAAACACCATAATGAGGTTGAGATCGAGGCGTGTAAAAATATCAGGAGAAGATGGCCTATTCGGAGATGACGACACGTTAGAAGAATCCACAACACGCGGACGACGGGTGTAATGAAAAGAAAAGATTTATAATTGCAGCCTAACAGCAGAAGAATGACCAAATAGATGCCCAGGAGGAATGCTGCATTTATATTTGTGCACCTATCTTCATTAGGCTACATTTGACATAGCACGTTGCAATGAATCGAGCGAGGATTCAAGATTGAATGGGCCAAACATGGCAAATGGCAATGAGGGAGGTGGGAGGGTTGGGCGGGGGACATAACTAATCTTGCTTATAACTCCTGACTCGCCAACCCTAACCGCTCCCGTGCGGGCGCCGCCGCCCCCCTGCACAAGGCCGCCCCCGCCCCCCTCCCCTCCGCCGCCGCCGGCGAAGACGCCTGGGCAAAGCCTGGGCGGCCGGCGCGGTGGGCTTCCTTCTCAACCGGCGGGGATCCCATGGAGGCGGCGGGGCTTCGTCGGATCACCGGTGGTGGGGGATTGAGATCTGCTAGGGATGCTGGAGACGTCGTCCGGATGGTGGAGGCAGCGTCGCGTCGGAATAAGGGTGATGGAGCTCGATCCCCATCTCGGCAAGGCCACTTGTGGCGGCGCCGGCGAGCTGCTGGCCTGGTTTCCTCTCAGATCTGCGGATTTGGAGAGGGTGGTCTCTCCGGGCGCGGTCGTCTTTCGACTCTGCCGTGGAGTTTCGGGAGTCTGTTCGGGAGTCGGAGGGCTGCTGATGCTATTGTCTTCCCCTCGGCCGGCCGTGGTGGCGAGGGAGTGGAAGGGGATGGTACAACCGCCTTCCTCGTTAGGGTTGTTTATGGTCTTTTTTTGAGATGCGACTGTCTCGTCTTGAAGCTTCTTCCGGCCGGCCATGGTGGCGAGGGGAGGAGGCGGCTCGACGTGGCGTCGATGGTTGGGACCTACTGCTCAGGGATCTTGGATTGGAGGTACTGCCTGGTCTTTCCCATCTCCTGCCTGCCCGATGGTCTGGAAAAGGTTCTTAGCTCTCACCCCGTGGGGTGGGCACTCCTGCGGTGTTCAAAGCCCAATGTGGCGAAGGTGGCGGCGGTGACTCGATGGTGTCTGAAGATGTGTTGCTTCTGGGTCCGGTCCCTGTACTTGGTTGGTGACGATGAGGACGATGGGCTTGATTGCGATTTGGAAGTACGGTGTGTGGTCTTCTGGGTCCATATTGTATTTTCTTTTTTTGTGGAGTCGTTTGTAATCGGTTTCGCCATTGTTGAAATTCCATCAGTTGTTATCTAAAAAAAAAACTAATCTTGCTTATAAATCGTATCTCAATTAAGCATTAATTAGATGTTGACTCATGCTGTACACTACCATAGGGGGGACACAGCACGTTCTGGTTCCCCTAGCTTCGCCATTGCAATTGATACACGAAGATATGTCTATTTTTCCTATTGATAATTAATGGGTGTAGAAGACGAATGTGTTTATGTTATTGTATTTGTGTTTATTTTTTTTTGCAAATAAATACAGTTGAAATGTTCTCTTTCCTATTCGCATAAAAAGTTTTCTTTCGTAGCTGAAATTCTCTCGGGCATCCCCCCCCCCCCCACCCCTTCCCCTGTAAACTCGAGACGTCGTGTGTGCAGCGGATTGACTAACCACATGGTGCTCGGGGAGGCATTCTTGAAACTTTTTTCCATACAATTTAGAATGAATTGGATTTTGCTATCAAAGATAACGGAACATACATGCTGGTGTCCAACATCGAAAGCAACAACGGAAAACACCTACATGTTCAAGGATTTTTGCCAGTTACTGCTAGAAACTCCCGCGTAAGTAAATCCAAATTATTCTTGAAAAAAAAGTTAAATAGGAAGTGCGACATGCCAGATTTTTTAAAGTTTTTTTGCAATTGTTTTATCTATAAACACCCCAATAATTTGGAAGGGGAATGGATATTTTCATTTCGGAAGAGAAGAATTCACTCACTGATACGAAATGAGGGAACCATGTTTGACTGCCAAATAGTCCGATTGGGCCAAAATGCCACTCATATGTTCCGCTCATCTTTCGCTCTTCCTACATTCCGCCCCAACCGCGACCACTAGTAGTGAAGCCTCGCCTCCGCACCAAAGCCCTAAGCCCCAGCCCGCCGCCGACGTCGCTCGCCCCGCCATGGCCGACGCCGTCGAACAGCCCCGGCACGGCGCACCCGACGGCTCCCGGCGCTTCTACACGCTGTACCGGCCGGAGGCCCTCAACGCCCTCTCGGCCCGCGTGCTGTACGACCTGCCGACCTCGCCGGAGTCCCTCTTCGAGCTCCGCGAGGGCCGCTCCTGGGGCGACAACCTCTCGTACTACGCCGGCTGCGGGTTCCTCTCCGGCGCGGCGGCGGGGACCTTCACGGGGTTCAGGCGCGCGCTGAAGGAGGCGGAGCGTGGCGAGTCGTTCAAGCTCCGTACCAACCGCGTGCTCAACCAGTGCAGCTCCGTGGGGCGCGGGTACGGCAACCGGCTCGGCGTGATCGGGGTGCTCTTCGCGTCAATCGAGAGCGCCGTTGGTGGGTACCGCGACACCGACGACTGGCGCAACACCGTCGCCGCAGGGTTCGGAACCGGCCTGCTCTACCGTGCACCTGCGGGCCCGCGATCCGCGATCGTCGGCGCCGTGGTCGGGGGTCTCATGGCTGGTGCCGCCGTCGCAGGGATGCAGGAGCTCGAGAGACGCGAATCTCCTCTGGCCGTCTAAATCAGAAGACTCTTTTTAGTAAGTTTCGATCAACTGGGATGGTGGGAGCAGTAGTGTTTTGGTGAAGTCCTTATATCAGTTATGTGTATGAGTGTTATCTAGATTAACAAGCTTTGTTGGTGATGCGTAGAGCACTGGACCTCAATCGGTCGAACTAGTTCATCTTGAAAATGGCTACAAGCTGTTGCCTTTTTTGTCTGAATCTTCAAACCCAAGGCTTTTATGGTGACTGCTGATGCTATGTTGCTATATGTATGATGGGCTTATGCAATGTGGTATGGTGATTCAGAATTATGTCTTGTTCTATTTCTGGTTCATATGGTGCATTACTGCATTTTGGTTGCCAGTAGAAGTCTAGAAGTGATGGATTGGTGTTCAGCTGTGAAGGTGTAGCATTTATTTCTGTCCTATTTTTGGTGAAGCCCTTATATCAGTTATGTGTATGAGTTTTATCTAGATTAAAAAGCTTTGTTGGTGATGCGTAGAGCACTAGACTGCAATCTGTCGAATTAGCTCATGTTGAAAATGACTACAAGTTGCCGCCTTTTGTCTGAATCTTCCAACTCAAGGTTGTTATGGTGATTGGTGATGCTATGTTGCTATATGTATGATGGGCTGATGCAATGTGATATGTGTGATTCAGAACTATGTCTTGTTCTATTTCTGGTTCATATGGTGCATTTTGGTTGCTACTAGAAGTGATGGATTCGTGTTCAACTGTGAAGGTGTAACCTTTGTCTCTGTTCTGTATTGTTTTTTAAGTAAAAACGTGTGCAATGTTGTTTGCACTGAATTGAATCCTCCTGTTATTCCTCTGTGTGTGGATAATCCTGTCGGAACATCAACTGCAAATTCAATTCTGATCTTGCCTAGGTGTTAGTTGCATCAATCTGTCAATGGCTAATGCAAGACATGCTGAATTGCTTCAAAATTCTAATTTTAGGTCAGTAGTTAATTAGTTAAGATGTGTAACACAAAAAACTAAAAGTTTGGTGCTGTTGTATTTCCATATGTGATGCATAATATGTCTTTTTCCTATTGTTTAATGTCTTCAAATAGGGTGCATTTGGTTGCTACTGAAAGTTTCGTTAGTGTGGCTATGTATTAAAGTGAGCATAATTCCGACGTCTGTTCTAGTGCTTTTTGCAAGTAACAGTATGTGCTTTGTTATTTCTTGTTTTGTGGACAATCTGTCTGAATATGAACTGTATGTGCCTTTATTCCTTGTTTTGTGGATAAATTCTCTGTACATGAACTGTGTGTGCTGTTATTCCTTGTATCTGTCAAATTAGCTCATCTTGAAAATGGCTACAAGTTGTTGGCTTTTTGTCTGAATCTTCGAACTCATGGCTTGGTGATGGGTGATGCTATATTGCTATATATATCGTGGGTTAATGCAATGCGGTATGTGTGATTCAGTCTAGTTCTATTTCTGGTTCATATGGTGCATTTAGGTTGCTATTAGAACTGATGGATTCGTGTTCAACTGTGAAGGTGTAACACTTATTTCTGTTCTATATTGTTTCTGAAGTAAAATATGTGCACTGTTGTTTGCTTTGAATTGGAGCCTCCTGTTATTACTCTGTGTGTGGATAATCTTGTGGGAACATCAACTGTCAAATTAAACTCTGCTCTTGCCTAGTTGCCTAGGTAGTCCGAATACTAAAATTAGAGAAATAACTTTTGCAAGGGAATGGTACATAAGATTCTACAAGGATTTTTGAGTTAGTACCATTCAACTGGTCCTTGTTGCTTTTAGATTGTTTGTTTTTCAATAGTTCTGGATGCAGACATTAGGTTTTATTTTCATCAGGCAGAAGTGCCATTGTTAAGTCATCTCCCACACTCACCAATTCATACTGTTCAAAGATATATTGGTAAGGCCTGATGGATTGCATCATCTCAATTTCGCCTATGATTCTAGTTAGGCAGTGTTTGCTGTTTTTTTAATGTTCTGGCCTTCTAGGCCATGCAAGTTTGTTAAGTACATAATGCACACTGAGTTTGCTAAAAAGAGGAAAACAAAATACACCGCTTATTTTCTTGAGACCGGATGATCAGAATGTACTTTGTTCAAGAGAGTAAAAATGATGTAGCACCTGCTATGTTTGTAAAATCAAAATTATCCATTGATGTCGTCCACTTTATCATCATCACCCATAGGATCCGTGACTTGCCGACTCTAACTCCACCGAGGGAAACAAACACTTTAACATACATGTTCATAGGGTTGTACGATTTAAAAAAATGTAGGAGTAAGGAAATTCCTGGATTGGAATGTCATGTAGTATATTCTGACAGGGTTTTAAAATAAATGATTTTTGTTGTGAAGCCTTTTGTATTGGTTATAGGCATGAACATGAGAACTTTCAGGAATTTGGGGAGGAGGTAGAGGGAGACAGAGAGAAGGTGCGTTGTAAGAAGTGAATGAGGTTTAAGCTCATGTCCGATTTCCTGATATGGGTCAAAGGAATTCATTCCATGAGAATCTGACAACCTCAATTCTTCAAAATTTATATGAGAATCCTGCAATCAGAAGAGCCACTAAAATCTGATATGTTAAGCACTTTGAGTCCCAGTTGGACCTCAAATGATGTTGTCTCTGAAATCTGAGGTGTTTGGCACTATGAATCCTGGTTGGAGCCACAGGTCACAGCTGACGATACTAGCAAATTCAATTGCCTAGTCTCATATCCATTAGCCAAAGTTTAGAAAAGTATATATAAAATCAGGAGAATCAATTTAAGGTTAGCTAAAGGTAGAAGGCGTGATTAATTAAATAAAAGACGTCCTGGCTATTCTATCTAATCGGATAGCGGATACGACCGCTTTAAAACTCAAAAAAAAAAAGACGTCCTGGCTGAAGAAGACCGAGTACTGATTCTCCCAAAGAAAAACAAGGACTGACTACTTAAGAACTAAAATGGCACCAACGTATGGTTGTGGGATGGAGACTGACGCATGGAGGAAATATCTCCCCAGGTGTGGAAACCGCGTGGTGTACTTGATTTGTATTTCAAATTGGTGTGGAAATGCCGCCATCTGCAGACTGACCCCACTTATTAGGGCTGAAAGTCAGTGGAGAATTCATCGAAAAATAAATAAGTGGAGAATTATGCCTCCTCGTCTATATATAAGAAGAAGAGGCACTGCTGCCATTGCACATCTCAACTTACAATCAGCACACTGAGCAATGGCGCCGGTGAAGGTGTTCGGGTCAGCGCCTCAGCGGCGTTCACGAACGTGGCGCGGGTGCTGGTGTGCCTGAAGGAGGTCGGCGCAGAGTACGAGGTTGTGGACATCGACTTCCTGACCAAGGAACACAAGAAACCTGAGCACCTCGCCCGAAACGTAAGGCACATGTTTTGACTTTGCTGAATTATTGTAAGCTTTTCCTCCAACCTTGTTGATTCACTTGTTCTGTGTTCCTGCAGCCATTTGGGGAAATCCCAGCTTTCCAAGATGGAAACCTCGTGCTCTTTGGTAAACCTTTTTTGCCCTATGACATTTCTTTTGGATTTTGTACAAATACATGTTCTCAGTATCATGCTAATATGTGACATCTTCTGTCGGAATTTTTCGTACATACTTCGCAAATACAGGACCGACGAAGTCGACATGCTAAGAGAAAGCGACCCACGAGAAGCAGCCATGGTGGACGCATGGACCGAGATCGAGGAACACCAGTACAACAAGGCGCTGGCACCGATCGTCTACGAGTGCATCATGTACCCCACGGCCTACGGCATACCGACGAGGTCGTGGACGAGAGCGTGGAGAAGCTGAGGAAGGTGCTTGAGGTCTACGAGGCTCGTCTGGCGGAGCACGAGTACCTGGCCGGAAGCTTCATCAGCTTCGCCGACCTCAACCATTTCGCCTTCACTCACCGGTTCATGGAGACTCCGTACGCGTCTCGTTCGACTCCTTCCCTTCCGTGAAAGCGTGTTGGGAGAAGCTGATGCTCAGGCCTTCCATGAAGAAGCTCAGCGCTGGCATGGTTTGATCACATGGGGTTGGGCTATATATGTTTTGTGCATGATGTAACCTTGATTTTGAGGAATAAAGGTTAACTAAGAGTTCGTGAATCTTAAGCAAAAGGACGCGGCAGGCGTCCTGCTTCTTCTGCGAACGTTCCGTGATGCGTTGAAATCTGTGATCATCGGCACGGCAGCACGCGCCGGCGTGATGCGATGTAACCCGTAAACCAGCGGGGATGCACATACCTGTTTACTGGATCCGCATGTGGTGTTCCTCCTACCTGTAAACCAGCAGTGTTTTATAGATACCGGGTGGCTAGAGGCATTCTTATAGAATAAAATATGCATAAAGACTTTTTGTACGTTTTATTACACCAACTTATTTATGTTGTCGCATTTTGTGATACATGAGTTGTAAACTTGATATTTAAACTTTTTCAATAAAAATCTGTGTGCATCGTTTCAATGAAGAGGCTGAGGCTATATTCCCCATTTCGGAGAAGTTCAAGTTTAGAATTGTTTTTCTAGTTAAATAACTGGATAGGGGAGCATGGTTTTGGCTCCCAGGTGCATATGTACCATTTATATAAACACATTTTAAACGAATTTTGACATATTTGAAAATTTCCAAAAAACCGCGCGCACATCTTTGCATCCCCTGTGGTCACAAAGTTGTTCCAATAAAAACCGACCATTTTGTGGTCTGTATAAAAAGACAATATTCGGTTCTAAAATAAAGGTTTTTCACAAGGCATCTTTTGTCTTTTTTACAGAAGGCACAAAAGATATCGATTTCTCGCGAAGCTTTAAGTGCGCACATATAACATGCAGATCTATGCTCGGATATTTTTTTTGGAATTTTTTAAAATTTCAAAAAACATATATTTTGGTATGATTAGCATATGCACGTGAGAATCAAAGTGAATTCCGGACTCGATAGTTCAAACAGAAGAGCCAGGAATCTACATCGGAAAAAAAAACGAAGGTGTTTGTTGTAATCAGTTATTGATATTTACGTCTCCACTCCTGAATGTATACTCGCCATGAATCACAAGCACTAAAGATCAGAAGGAAAAAATACAAGCACACAAAAAAATCAAAGGGTGAAGTCCAAAGAAAGAAAGAAAGAAAGAAAGAAAGAAGAGAAGAAGAGAAGAAGATCGTGGAGAAGATGAAACCAGGCATTCTCACTTAATGAACCAAGTGCATGGACAAAAAATAACTTCAGTATTGTTGTTTTTTCTCCCTGTAAGGGGCTATTTTTGTTTTGTTAAAAGACTCTTTGGCCCCATATTTCTCTCCCACCAAGGGTATTGATAGCATTTTGTATAAGGCTCTATGCTTCTAAAAAGCAAACATGGATCACTTGTAAATCATCTCATATGAAATAAGAGCTCTCCAAAAGGGAGACACCTACTTCTTGAGTTGATCACTCCAAAAATCGGATTTGAGTGGGATTCCTCCGAACTTTTGTCAGAAACAATCACGGTGGAAGTTATGCTGCATCTAGGGTTGGAATCGAGCCGAGCCGAGCCGGCTCGAGGCTCGGCTCGGAGAAACTCGAGCCGAGCCAGGCTCAGCTCGTCTCTAAAAACTTGCTGAAAATTAGGCTCGAGGCTCGGCTCGGCCGGCTCGCGAGCCGCAGCATTTTTTTTACATGAATCAATCAATTGATGCCGTCCCCGACTCCCGTTGACTCGCGGTGTAGCAGTAGCACTCGATCCCCTTTCCCTCGAGCCTCGACCTGCTCCGCGCCTCCGCTGCTCGCTAGGGTTTCCGCCGCCGGCCGGCCGCCACCACCGCCGCTCGCCGACCATGGCCGTTTGCCTTCCCCCGTGGTCGTAGCTCGCCTGGAGACGATCAAGGACAGCCATGGCTGGACAGGTCCTGGACAAGGCGCGCGACTACCTCGACCGCGCCTGCACCATCGTGAGCCTCGCCGTCGCCATGGCGCGACAGGTCCTGGACAAGGCCATGGCTGGACAGGTCCTCTCCAGGTTCATGGACCCCAAGGAGGCCGCCAGCCTCTCCGAGTTCGCCGACAAATGCGCATACATCTCTGAGGTACGTACACCGCACCAGTTCCTGGGTTTGCTACTCCTACTACCACTAGATCTGTGCATCGATGTGTTCTCTACGGACTACAGTTACATCAACTGATCTTGAATCTAATCAACATCCAATTCCTTTTTGTTCACTGCATCGCAGGACGGACCCTACCCATCATCAGATGACTGATTCACCTGATCGATCGAGTCTTTGAAGCGATGAAGGGGTGGGAAGATGGCCTTGCGTTGTTCATCCAAGCCGGCGGCTCATTTACATATGCTTTCTAGTCTGCAATCCTATGATTCAGTTTCAGTTTTATTAATCTCTGTTGTTATCTAGTACTCCGTAGCTAGTTTAATTTCTGGACGGTCGTGGCTATCTTAGCTTTATTCTGCGTAAACCTATTGTAATGGTACCCTGCATTTATATGTGTTGACGATCGAACTGCAGCAGCCCATCTCTGAATTGTGATATCAGGGATGCAATCATGCAATGCTTTGTGTTGTTATTTGTATCTGCAGTTTTGTAAAATCGTGTGATGCAGTATTCTGGTTTTGATCAGTATGCTCACCAAGAAGCATATCTCTGAACTGTGAAACTTTCGGAGATGCCATGTTTTGATCTTGTTTTGTTCTATTTGTTGTTGTTGAACTATGCACGTGTTTGTGAATTGTGATGTATGAGACTATTGTTGAACTATGCACGTGGTTTGTGGTTGAACTTTGTGATGTATGAGACTATTGTTGAACTATGCACTGTTTGTGGTTGAACTTTTATTTTTGTTATGCTTAGTTGATGCTTTGTGAAACTTGTTACACTATCTATTGTTGATTATAATTGTCAATTGTTACATATTTGGCAAAAGTCATGTCAATTCTTTTTATTTCATCGAGCCGACTTGCGAGCTTCACCGAGCCGGCTTGTCGAGCCTCGAGCCTTGTTTGGAATGTCTAGGTTTGGCTTGCACCACCTTCGAGCCGAGCCGAGCCCGAGCCGAGCCTCGAGCTTCAGGTCCAGCCCTAGCTGCATCGATGGATTGCCTCGATGCATCATCACGTCGTAACTTTCGTGTACTCGAGGTCGATCATGACTAGATCACGCTCTTAAATAACAATCAACTAGCCACACATCAATGCCATAAAACAAGCAACAATCGAGTTGGCATATCCTTCATGTGTGCGAGTTTCTGAACGACGAGTTTATTAACAAAAGATAATCTTGCCAAGAGGAGATGGCCGGGATGTAAAAAGTGTGTATTATGTGATACAGCTGAGTCTGTTGAACACCTATATATTTGTTATTCTCTTGCATGTCAGAATTGAGATTAATTCATTTTACATTTAATATTACCCCTTCTACCAGTATTACAAATATGTTTGACAACTGGATGAATGCGATCGACAAAAATACTAAAACACAAAGGTGTTACTGCATTTCTTTTGCCAATTTGGAACTGGCGTAATTATGTTATTTTTAATAAGGTAGGAGTTGCTTTTTTTGCAGGTTATCAATAGAGTCATCTACTGGATCTGCGAGTGGTCCATCCTTTTTCCCGCCGACCCATAGAATCGTATGGATTCTGCATGTACTCGACTCATGGCAGTTGTTCAGGCTATCTTCAGTCAGAATGGGGCTACTAAAAGACTAGATGTTTAGAACCTCTATCTTGGGCAATTTTTATCTTCACTTTGTGTGATTCATGAATTATAGTATAAGATAATTCTATAAACTACGCAATATAAGAATGTGTATATAGTTTTCGGAAAAAAATGTGTTGTTTGTACCGTCTGTCAGTTAGGTGAATGAGCATATAGTGGCTTCTTTCGTCAACTCTGAGCCTGCTTCTAATATCGAGATATAGATACATAAGTAGCTGAAAGACAATTACTCCCAACCGCTATGATTGCTAAACCATTATGCCTAGACAGTGAAACATAAATTTTACAGTTTTTGGAGTTTAGCTCCGTGCCACCTTTTCAGTGCCCTTCAATGTCAAAACTGCGAAAGCATGTGGGATATGATATGATGGCATTTGCTACTGTATCAACAACTTTATCTTATGCTGGCCAGTTCACAAAGGATCCATGATACTGATGCTCGAGAGGCAGCAGATGTCTGTGGTGGCTTTTGTTTCGCCCATCGTACACTCCTGCCATGCAACGTAGTACACCAGGGACAGCGACCAGGTTCATCATGGATTCATGGTAATAATTTGCACTTGGGCTGAAATTTTGTCAGCTTTGCATTCTTTGGGAAGTTGAAATGGTTTCCATCTTAATCATGTTGCTTCATGCTTTGCTATATATTTGGTACTATTTGGTTGTTGTATCTTCTTTCGATCTGCACTAAAGAAAGAGGTTCCGGAGAGCAAGTGAGCGCCACCTAGGTGTTTTGTGAAGCCTGGTCAAAATGTGTTCATCATTCCTGCACCTGTCCCTTGGCCTTGTTTGGTAGCAGTAGGAGTGATCATGGCATTTCCTGATGGAGACCGGCTTGCACGAAGCATGCTCGGTACTGTACTCTGTGCCAGCAAGCAGAGGCGTTGTAGCCTCCCCGAATACCATCCATCAACTATGTTCTTTGGATGCTCTCCAGGGAGAAATGCAGTAGTAGCAATTTTGGGAAAAGAGAATCTGCTTTGTTCAGGGTATAGCAAATAGGAACAGCATTGTGGGCAGCAGCAGGCCAGCAGCACACTTGTGAGAATCTTGTCTTGCCTTTGAGACGATCAAACAATGGGCAAAAGGAAAAGATGGCTGGGGCAAGAATCTCGGCCTTTTCGGTGCTGGAGCAAACAGTAGGACCGTGATACTTGTGAAAAGAGCTACTCTACGAGATACAAGATCACTGAACTTCATAGGCCCTAACCTACCGACCTGCCATTAGCTAATCTAACTTCCCTAAAACCAGGCACCGAACGATGTACAAAAATTCGGGCAGCAATCTAAGATCCGCAGATGGACAAGGAGAGTTCCAGGTTGACACCCGGGGCATCAAAACTGGCCGAGTGCCCGGAGCAGCCGCTGGAGCTCCTCCTCGGAGATGACGACGAGATGATGCAGCTGCCCTCGCTGGGCGGTGGCGACGAGGAGATGGCGTCCAAGCCTTTCGGGTCCGAGCGGAGGGACAGTGACAGGGAACATTGCTCCGGTGGAATTTCACGCCTTACTCCCCTACTGAAGAGGAAGCAACCAATGCCATTGTTCTCACTGGGACCTTCTTGCTGCTTCACCACAAGAACAGGAAACTGTGCTTCTGGCTTGATTACCTGCCAAAAAACACAATGCAAAGGTTACATTCAGAGTTGACAATTAGTACGGCTTACAAAGAGAAGTACTCCTGCTGTAACTCTCCAATTTATTTCCTTGCCATGCAACCGTACCATCAGATCTGACCCTGTTGGAAATCTTATTTCCTAGACGCAGTACTCTTTCATTACTATGTGTGTTTTCAGAAGCCAAATGACATATAAAATTCAAAACAAAAAAAAAGAAGCCAAATGACATATGCATTTTTCTGAAAGATGATCACTCAGAACAAACCACCACAGAGAAGCTTTAATGAGTACGTAATTCTATCTGTACTGCAGCCGTGCAAGAAATGGAGTAAACAGTGCAAATTAAACGCTACGACTACGAATTCACAAGTGCAAGGTGGCGTAGATGCCTGAACGTTCTGATGTTTTCTGCCATGAACAGGGAAAAAATATTTTTGGCACTGCACTACCTTGTCCTTTTAGAGTTGATAAGATACGTAAATGTACCAGAAAATCTGTAAATGAAGTGCTATCTTCTACAGGAACATGCTACAGTGAAACAACAGTCCTATGGGGTGATAAAGGATTGCGCATCGGTCAAATAATATACTAAGATCAGGATATTTCAGCTCCCTCACACAACTAATGCCCTATGGCAGGTATTGTCATGACACTGCATCATGCAATTCAATGAGATTTTTCTAAATGGTTAGATTGACTGGTTGAACAATGTCAAGGATAGCCCAGAGAATAGCTCACTGTCCATGCGAAATACAGTACGGCGATTCTTTTTGACAATACAGTACGGCAATTTAGAAGTGCAAAATATATACGTTGGCGATAGCTCGTGATTAATGACCAAACGGTGTGAAACAAGTTACGGCAAGAAAAGGTATACTGTACTTTTTTAAATCAAGTTTTCGGAATGCTTATTTCAACAATACTTTTCTAGCTGATGTACCTTATTAGAGTCGCCAGATCGTTGCTCCAAACATGGCACTGTTTGGAGGCTGGAAGCAGCAGCATCCCTCTGCCACCTGAGGCCCTCATCCTTTATTCTCCTCTCCATGGCCATGGCTTGCATGTAATCATCAATGCAGTACCGGGTGCCAGCGCCAGTATTCTTCATCTCACTGATTCCTTGGCTTCCTTGCATGCCTTCGTCTTCCTGTGTGGTCTCTGTCCTCATCCTGGCCCTGTTTATTCAAAGACCCCGAAGGGAAAGGTGCTCTCTTGTCAAGATTAGGCCCCAAAAAAGCTTGTCTTTTTAACCTGAATCCGGTTCAAAGCTGGGAAAGTAGCAGCCCAAACCTTTTCAGAGGTGGGCACATGAACGCTGCCTTGGGGCCTCCTTGCTCATAAGCAGCACATGAGTGCTTCCTTTGCAGCTGTGGTTGCACATCTGATTGTACCATGAAAGAAAGGGGTTTGGCTTTCCATTAGCAACATCTAAAGTGTGGGCAGAAAGAGATCAATCGAGCATCTTAACTTTCTTCCTTTTTGAACAGAGCATTTGCATGCATGATGAAGGGATGACTGGTTAGTTGCCAAGTGCGAGAAGCATGTGGCGGATGCAGCTAACTTATCAATGAATACCCAATGAATTAACAAAATGAAGGGGAAAAATGATCACTGGTATTTGTGAGGTTGTGGAATTTTACAGCAGTACTAGTACTGTTTTGGACGAGACAGTTGGTTTTGAAGATATTGAAACAATTTAACTAGCCAACAAAACGTTTTTTTTAGCGAAGAGCTACAGATAGTGTTGACATACTGATACTCTAACAAGAACATGGCCTTATCCCATGGTTTCCAAGAGTGGTGAAGTAAAGAAAGATGCATGAAAACTAAAATGGAGAAGCCTCCATCTCTCACCTTTCTTCCCTCTGCGAGTACTTGGGCCTCTGTACATCTGTTCAAAACAGAAAACGAAGAGAAGTCAAGATCTTGTATGTATCAATCTGCAAGCTTGATCCGACGGAAGAAACCAAAAGATAATTGGCTGAAGGTACGTGCAGGTGAGCGAAGAAAAGAACCTGGAGATGGCTCTTGACATGAGCAATGGTAAGCCCCTTCACACCCATGACCAGAAGAATCAGTTTCGGGGTAGCATCTGCAATTAACATAAACACCGCCCAGGATATAATTAGGATTTTGAAAGGATGAAAAAGAAGATGAACAACTCTGCCAGGCCGACTAGAAACCTGACCAGAAGAACAAACCAAATATATGAGAAGTACATGCCAAAAAACAAGAGTATAGCAGGACAGAAGTGCGGAACTAACTAATCAACAATCACAAGACCAGCACAGCAGACACCGGCGACAAAACAAAAATGGCTACGGGAAACAACACAACCGCGAGCAATCTTTGGAAGCGAATACTACTGTAGTTCAGGAGGAAGAAGGATAAGAACTCACGGTGTGCACCACCGAGGCGGTCTATGGCCAGCAGGAAGCTGCTGTGGAGCTCGGCCGTCCACTGCATCCTGGGAGTCCTGGATCTGACGTACCGCCTCACCTTCTCGCCGCCCATCGCCGGAACACGGACGGAAGGCGCCCGCTGCTTCCTTTCGATCACCGCCGCTCCTCCTCTCCTCTTCCTTGCCACCTCCCCTCTCTTCCTAGCTTATGTAAGCCTAGCTACCTGGCTAATGGATGTGTCTCTCACTAGTCACTAGCAAGGAGACGCCCTCGCCCTTCTATCCTGGAGAGGAGAAAGACAAGGGGCTGGGTGTAGGCTTTTATACTGGTAGTGTCTTTGTTTGGGCTTTGGCCTCTTGGGTTCTTGGTTGTGTCGTGCTCCCTGGCCGTATGCATGGCTAGATGGCTACTGCAGCGGGCCTGTCTACAATAATTATGGTTGCGTCTGTCTAGGATTAGCGGAGCATTGGTCGTAGGCATCATTAGCTGGATTTAATGAGGTCAGGTTCTACCGCAGAGGTCAGAGCTGTATATGTGTGCGGGTGAGAGAGAGGGAGCGCTTTATAGAGTTTTAATAACGCTGACATGCTTGGCAAAATTTCTTCCCAAGGGAATAGAAGACTGCTGGTGATCGAAGTCCAATGCAGCTCAACATCTCTCTCTAATCTGTACAGTAGTATATACCCGAACACCTCGAGTATATATTTCTTCCTAATCCGTCACACATGTTATTGCAGCTTGCATTGCTTATGCAAAAATCACATGAACAGTTTTCATGTTTATCTGCAGCATGAAGGCGATTTTTTTTTTTTGATTTTGCATGAAGGCGATTATTAACAGTTCACAAGAACAACAGCAACAACAGTTAGCACCAAATGGGAGGGGACAAACCGGAGGCACTGGTCCAGCTCCAAGCCACCTCTCTCTGAGATCCGTTTCACCACCTGAAGTCCTGAACTCAGCGCCTCTCCATCCCACCACGTACCTTCACCCTGTACGTCTCCAGGCCAGGCCACGCCTCGCCATAATGGCACGCGCGGCCAAAGCCTTTGACTCCGCCACCGGAGACAGCGACGTCGTAGTACGGGAGCCGCGAGGGCAACAGTGGCAGCGTATGTGTATGTACGCACGCATCTCTACCTCTCTCTGTGCAGCCAGTAAAATTGGGACTTGGTTCCCGTTTAACCAGTGGTTAGGTTAGGTTCCTAACCTGAAAAAGAGCCCAATGGCCTGATGGTTTACCCCAAAACCGTTTAGGTTCTTTAGGTTCGATCCAAATGAACCAAAGGTTCTCCCGTCACTAACCTATTCCCGCACCTGGATATGTCTCGCGAGCGCCGCCTCCGCATTCTGCCCCCGTGTTCCTCTCTCCTGTTATGGGCGGCCGCCGCCTACGCCCCCGCCGTCTCGAAGAACCAGCAGCTCACCTCACAGCCCTGTGGCCCGCCTCCCTCTCTGCTCCGACGCCCAGTCGCCAAGCCCCAACGGCGACCTCAGACGCGACTTCAGCGGCGGAGCTGCGAGCGCCAGGCCATGGGCGGGTCGCCGGCTCCAGCCGCCGCGTCGTGCCGCTGAACGCGCGCGCGGCGCGACGATGGAAACAGGTTCACCAGGCTGAACCCGGCGGCCACCTTGACGCCATCGTCCATGCACTGCAGGAAGGCGTCCCAGACGCTGCCCGCGAGACGTTGTCGACTCCGACGCGAGGGGCGCCACGGAGCCTCGCGATCTCGACCTCGCGGGTGCTTTGGAGGAAGCGGACCCGCTGCGTGCTAAGCACTCGTTCTGTCGTTCACACATAGCATGTGACTATGCGAGCCTGGCGCTAGTGCTCTTCTTGCGGCGCCATGGCGATGCCGACGCCGTTCCTTGTCAGCGTGCTGATGGTGGCGGTCTGCAGTCGAGTCGCGAAGATGGCGTCATGGGTTCTCAGCAAGGCCACGACGAGGTAGAGCTCGCCCAGCTGCCATGGCCCCGGTGGCAGGTTTCTGCCGTGATGCTTGCATGGACTGAGTTTAACGAGCGCGAGAGGAAATAGGAGGATGGTGACCAGACGACAGTGGAATAACGGAAATAGTACAGCACCGCAGGACCCAGGTTGTGGCAATTCTTTTGTTTGCACTTAGCATACGAATCGGCCTCTTTACATAAAATGGTTCGAACCTTAATAACCACTGGTTAACCATTCAGAGCCAAATAACCTAACGGTTAACCTATTTGGCCCCTTTACATAAGATGGTTAATTAGGTTCGAAACCAAATGATAAATGGTTAACCAAATCCAACGTGACCAGCCAGTGTATCTCTGGGCGCAGGATACAAATCACGTCACGCGTCGCGCAGTCTCCAGCCAGCGCCAATTTACTCGCTCGTTCCGCCGGCGTCCGCGGCTGGCTTTTTTGCCTTGTTTGGCCACGCACGCAGAGGCTCTCTACCGATTACGTACCACGCCTGGTAGCCTGTACCCCGGACGGCGAGCGATGCGACGGGTTGATGTGGATTTGGATGGACAGTAGTAGTATTTTTTAGTGCTAGCTCAATGGTCTGTGAGCAGCGCCATCAAGCCACTAGCCAAAAAAGTGCATTGTATCGCTCTCTCCTTTCCCCATCTCCTTCCTCTCACGTCCTTGAGAGTTCACCGCTCCTTCCCCGGCCCCTCTTCGATCTCTCTCCGGCGGCTTTGCTGGCCGGAGTGGAGAGAGGAGAGGGTGTCCGGCCTCTCTGTCCATAGTAGTTGTAGGTTTGTTTTCGCCGCTATGCCGTCTTGGAGCTGCTGCCTCGTCGACAGCGGCGATGGTGGACGGCTGGATCTGGCTCCTGGTGATTCTCCATGGTGGGGAGGCCGGCAAGGAGTGGAGATTTGGTCAGGTTCCTTCAAATAAGCGCGGTTCGGCTCAGATCTGGGCGTTTCCCACTTGCTCTGGTTGCCATGGTGGTGACGGAGAGTGGGGGTCGGCCAGATCTGCTGTCCTGAAGGGAGGAATCGCGTTGGTGCCTGGGCGCTGCACCAAGCGGTGGATTCGAAGCTTCATCGACATGCTTCCGAGGTGGGAGGATGAAGACGTTGACTTTTGGGTCGACTCCCTTTGCAAGCGCTCGCATGTGGCGCCCCGACCCGACTGTCATACAATGATGTTGTGTGTCACCGGTTAAGCGATACAACCGGAGGTTACGGGTTTACCAATCCCCGGCCAAAACCTTTGGCAGGTGTTGCTCGGAATGGATCATCGGCAACACAACACCCCGATTGATGCCTTAACACAGGCACAATCCTCACTGCATAATAGAGAGATCAAGACTTGTGGAACAACTGGCACATCACAGACTCTAAGACACAAATCATATAGTTCAACTCTTATAATAGAGAAAGATAGCAAATGACATTCAGAGGTCACAGACCCAACATTACATCAAGCGGAAGCAATTTAGGTTGTTCTAAACAACAAGATCCAAATATGGCCTAAGAGGCCTACAGATAAACATCACAGCGCCAGCTGTTCCGGAATGTCCCAAACTGCCACCTGGAAACCCCAGACTACTCGTCGACGTCCACAGAGAAACCCACCTTCGAGATCGGTGAAGTCCTCCTCTGAAACAAAACAAACGACGTTGAGTTCGACGAACTCGCAAGATTATATATAGAGCTTTAGCTCGATGAGGCTTTCAAAATTATATGGCTGTTTTGCATAAAGCTGATTTTATTTATGAAAACATAACTCGAAGGCATCGACTAAACAGAGTATTTTCAAAAGAGGTAAGAAGTACGCTTTCTTTCATCACCTTTCTCAACATCAACCATCACCAACCATTGTACCTGTTCATCAAAGGCACCTCCCGAATCACCCTCGAGGAAGCTCACCTTACAATCTTGAGTGGTACCTCTAGTACCCAGTTTTTAATCATTCCGTTAAAATTATTCTATGGTCTTATCGTCCTTTCCCAAGTTGTCCCTAATCGTGGACACGGCTTTTCGAAAAGATTTAACCCTGCAGGGGTGTACAATGTTTACCACGCGTACCGTCCGGCCCATTACCTAGCTTGTAGCTCTTCCTTGGGAAACCGGCTGGGTGGGAGTGGTGTCGACTTCTCCCTCGTTAAGGACTTTCCAGGATCATCATTGGCGGTAGGACTGCCAGGATCACAACACCCCGCCCCACAGCCACTCATTTCCCTAACACCACCATCCTCATCCCAGTTCATACCACCATCATCACGCACGCGCAAATGGAAGCCCGAACTAGAGGACCCTGGCTAGCCCCGCTCGAGTTATTTAGTCTATGAGGGTTCCTGCACTGCGAATGCATAGGCCTCACGCATGGTTGCACGCTCAGTCTTGGTTCGGGAGGTAAAGAACTCGCACCTAGGCGGCGTGAACGAGACAAAGCACCACAACCACAGTGGCCTCTCATCCCCACCTTTAGCATCTTATTACCTGTCACCACAATTCTCCACCATCAACCATTTATCTCATCACCTGTTTCCACCACAAACCATCCACCGGACAGCTAAGCATCTACTAAGCATGACTAAGCATCAACATAGCATAGTAATTATCTCGGCCAACAATACAATCCTATGGATATTAGGAGGGAAAACAGGTATTGGTATCGGAATCTTAATGCAACTATAGGATACTCTAATCCAATAAAATTGACATTTGGAATCGCATGCAATATTATAGTGGAGAAAATATTTGCGGAAATATAGGATAAGACATGCTCAGAGGGGGGGTTACGCTTGCCTTGATCAGGGTGCTGGTAGTAGGGATCGTCGGGGTATTGCGGGGGAACCCCGTCTGCTTGACCTATCAAAACATAACGCACGGGAGACAACAATCAAACACCTCACATTTACTAACAAATGCAATGCGCAAACACATGATGGCATGACATTTTAAATCCTCCAGAAAAGGATGAATCACGCTAGTCAACTTAAATGGAGTTCGGATGCGAAAAGGGGCACATCTCGAATATACCGGGGAAATAAGTAATGCTTCAACTTTACTTGTTGATCACAAAAGATGAACCCTATGGTTAACTTTGCATATTATGACATGAACATGTGAAGATGCATGGTTTGGGGGGGAATTAAACATACTTGTAACCGGATTACAAAGATTGAGGAGAACAGGTTTGTATTAAAGTCAGAACAGGTCAGCCGGATTATCCGGTGGAAACAGTAACCGGAATATCCGGTGTGTCGGATTATCCGATAGAGTTGGATTCGGATTACCCGATGCACACGCCGAAGCCGTGCAACGGCGAGCCTCGATGGATTTGAGCTAGAGAGCAAGAGGGAGCGAGGGAAAAATATGGAGAGGTTCGCATGCTCACCCTGAACTTGTGGGTAGGCTTGCCGAAGGAAGGGAAGGTCGGAGTCGTCGTCGACTTGCTTGGAGTGCGGCGCACGTCCCGGACGAAGAACGCGAATCCGGGCGATGTACAACGCCTTGGCTTGATTCCTTTGGTGAGATGGTAGAGGACGTCGAGGTGCAACTTCCTATGGTCTTCGATTTGCTCGGGCCTAGCTCAATCTCCGGCGGCGAGCTCGGCCATGGCGGGCTCGGTTTGGAGCTCGTGGGAAAAAGGAGAGAGAGGAAGAGGAGCAAGTGAAGGGATGGGGCATGGGGAGAGCGGGGCGGCCCCGAAGCCGTGCTGAAAAATCCCGCAGCGGCGGTACTACCGCTTAACCCAGCGGTGGTACCGCTGGTGCGGTCTGGTTTCGTTCTTCCCACTTCGACGGTTACCGGCGGCGGTACTTGTTGGTACCGGTCAAGCGCTTCGGACGCCGATTCTGGGGTAGCGGCTGCGGTAGCGGCGGTGGTGGTGGCAGGTCCCGGGCGGTAGTACCGCTTAACCCAGCGGTGGTACCGCCGCCTGGGTTTTTTTCTCTCTTTCAGTTCCTGAATTTTATTAGGGCACCAAAACATTTTATAAAATTTTGGGAAAATTTGGGGAGCCTCCCCATATTGAGTAGAAGCTACACAAAAATTAGGGCTCCAACATAAAATATTTGGTACCACTTTGTTCATAGGTTTCAATTCGGGCAATTTTCTAATTCCCCAAATTATAATCTTTTAGCAAAAATTTAGAGCAAGTCCAAAATAACATTTTGAACTCTTAGAACTCCCTTGACCAATATGGATGTCCAAGTATTTTTGTTTTGCAGCTTTGAGTGTCTTCTTTGTTTGGGGACTTTGTTGAAGCACTTTGGCATTTGGTTTTAGCAACTTCATATCATTTCGATATCAAGGTTGTATTAACTCAGAAGAGCCATGTTTATGCATGGATGCCATGATGCAATTAAACACAAAAGTGAAAAATTTACACCGATTTTTAGGTTCCCAGCTTTGGGCTGTTACAACTCTACCCTCCTTACAGGAATCTCGCCCCGAGATTCTAAGAGTGCGAAAAGAAGTCGGGATACTCCTCACGAAGACTAGACTCTCTTTCCCAGTTGCTTCTTCCTCGGAATGATGTGACCATTGAACTTTGAGGAATTTGGTAGTCTTGTTGCATGTCTTTCTTTCAGCTTCATCCAAGACACGGATAGGATGCTCGCGATAAGTGAGATCTTCTTGTAGATCTAGCTCTTCATGATTGACCCCATGGATAGGATCCTTGAAGCACCGGCGAAGTTGGGAGACATGAAACACATCATGTACATTTGGGAATTTGACCAAAGAGTGCTCTCTCTCCGGTTTCGGACCAATTCAGAGGAGTACGGCATTTTCTTCCATATAGAGCCTCGAATGGAGCCATGCCCAGACTAGCTTGATAGCTATTGTTGTAGGAGAACTCCGCGAAAGGGAGATACTTTTCCCAACCCTTGCCAAAAGAGATCACACATGCCCGAAGCATGTCTTCCAACACTTGGTTCACTCTTTCGGTCTGACCATCAGTTTGAGGATGGTAGGCGGTACTGAAGTTGAGACGGGACCCCATAGCAGTTTGGAAACTCTGCCAACTTGGATACAAAGATACTTCCACGGTCCGATATGATCCTCAGAGGGACCCCATGCAATGGAACAATACGAGCCAAATATAAGTCAGCAAGTTGACTTGCACGTATATCATCACGGACTGGTAGGAAGTGAGCAACCTTGGAAAGACGATCAATGATTACCCAGATAGCATTGTTGCCCTTTTGAGATCGGGGAAACCCGGTGATGAAGTCCATACCAATTTCATCCCATTTCCACTCGGGACTGCAATAGGGCGAAGAGTACCGGGAGGTCTTTGATGTTCAGCCTTTACCCGTCGACAGGTGTCGCATTCAGCAACATACTTGGCAATTTCTCGTTTCATACGAGTCCACCAGAATAGTGGTCGAAGGTCTTGGTACATTTGGTACTACCGGGATGAATAGAGAGAGGAGATTCATGAGCTTCTTGGAGGATCAGCTCCCTCAATTTTCGTTTCTTTGGCACTACCAAGCGGTCACCAAAATAAACAACTCCGGATTCATTGACAGAAAAACATTTTGCCTTCCCGCTAGCAATGTTCTCTTGATTTTCTGAATACCCTTGTCACGAGTTTGAGCATCCTTAATCTGGTCTACAAGAGTAGATTTGATCTCCAGATTTGCTAGATAGGAGGGAACCATTTCTAAGTTCAAACGGAAACTCTTCATGAGGCAGGTTGGGCCTTCTCAATCATCAGATTGTTGCAATAGGACTTCCGACTTAGCGCGTCAGCCACGACGTTTGCTTTGCCGGGTTGATAGTTCAGACTCACATTATAGTCCGTGATTAACTCCAACCAACGCCTTTGCCTGAGATTTAAATCCGGCTGGGTGAAGAGGTACTTCAGACTCTTGTGATCCGAGAAGATCTCGCAACGGTTACCAAACAGGTATGGTCTCCATTGCTTCAAAGCATAAACCACGCGGCAAGCTCTAGATCATGAGTGGGTAATTGAGCTCATGCGGCTTAAGTTGGCGAGAAGCATATGCCACCACATGGCCATCTTGCATTAGCACACAGCCCAAGCCTTGTAGAGAGGCGTCACAGAAGACGACGAAATCCTTGCTTGTGTCCGGCAGGACAAGCACAGGAGCGGAGTGAGTTTGGCTTTCAGTGTTTGAACTCTCTTCAGCTTCGGCCGACCATACAAACTTTTTATCCTTCTTGAGAAGGTCAGTCAGCCTTGGCTATCTTGGAGAAACCTTCGATGAATCGGCGGTAATAACCGCCAATCCGAGAAAGCTACGGATGTCCTTGACTGACATTGGAGTTTTCCAATCCAGAATGGACTGAATCTTGTCGGGAATGACAGCCACACCATTAGCGGATATCACATGACCAAGGAAGACAAGTTATCCAACCAAAACTCACACTTGGAGAACTTGGCATAGAGGCGGTGTTCTCGAAGTCTTGTCAGAACCAAACGAAGATGTTCCTCATGCTCTTCATTGGTTTTGGAATAGATGAGAATGTCATCGATGTAAATGACGACAAACTTGTCAAGATAATCCATGAAGATGGAGTTCATGAGCCTCATGAAAGTAGCTGGGCATTTGTGAGACCAAAGGACATGACGGTATACTCATATGAGCCATAACGAGTAACAAATGCCGTCTTTGGAATATCCTCCTTTCTGATTTTTATCTGATGGTAGCCTGACCTCAGATCCATCTTGGAGAATACCGTTGCACCAGCTAACTGATCCAACAGATCATTGATGCGAGGAATAGGATACTTGTTCTTGATTGTCACCGCATTCAACGGTCGATAGTCAGAGACTAGACGAGGCACGGTAGAATCCCTCTTCTTGACAAAGAGTACCGGACAACCCCAAGGTGAACTGCTAGGCTGGATGAACTCCTTGCTAGCACAGATCAATTTGCTCTTTCAACAGAGCCAACTCTTCCACCGGCATACGGTAGGGCTTCTTGGAAATTGGAGCGGTACCGGGAGTAGCTCTATGACAAACTCCACACTTCGGTCAGGAGGCATGCCAGGCAACTCTTCCGGGAACACATCCGGGAAGTCACACACCACGTGTATGTCCTGGATTTCGGAGGGGATTCGCCTTCCATAAAGCAAAGGAGGATCTCAGGTGACTTGGGTACGATGGCGGACGGAGGTATTGATGTTGCAGGCCAATACTTCACAATGTCACCGGAAGGAGTGGTCACAGTAATGGTCTTGGCGGCACAGTCGAGATTAGCCCGGTATTTGGTTAGCCAGTTCATGCCCAGTATGACATCAATGCCTTTGGACTTCAGAGCTACCAAGGCATAAGGAAAAGACAAGGAACCTATATTAATCTGGACCTCAGGAGTAACCCCATCGGTTTGCCATTTGGAGCCAGGAGTGGCAATCACCAAGGGATGGCTCATTTTCTCGAACGGTATTTTGTGGTCTTTTGCAAAAGCTATGGATATGAATGAATGCGATGCTCCAGAGTCAAACAAAACTGTAGCTGTATTGCCGTTGATTCGTAACTCACCCATAAGAACGGGGTCCTCTTCAGCTTCTTCAGCAGAGATGTGGTTCAGGCGACCACGCACAATAGGTCCAGCCTTGCCAGTTGGAGTGGCAGGGGCTCGTGCAGGAGTTATCGCGAGAGGTGCCTTCTGGGGGCACTCCCTGGAGTAGTGACCAGCCTGGCCACAGGTGTAGCAAGTGAGTCCAGGTGGAGCAGGTAGCATAGGACGGTACCCACTCCCGCCTATCCCAAGTGTCGAAGTAGTGGGCGCGGAGGAGGTGGCCTATATCCTGCGGCCTCGGCATGAAGGGAGCACGAGGTACGGCGCTGTAGGGAACAAACACCCTGCGCTTCTTGCTCTCAGAACCCGAGGAACTCTGGTGGTCCCCATGTGCGGGCCTCTTGGAAGCTTCAAGTTCCTTTCTTCCTTGCTCAAGAGTGAAAGCCTGGTTGAACAGCTCCTGATAGGTCTGGAACCTGAAGGGCAATAGCTCATAGCGGAGCTGCGGAGTCAGACCCTTGCGGAACAGCTCTTGCTTGTCAGCATCATTGGTCACGTCCCTTGGGGCGTAACGAGAGAGATGGTTGAACTCACGACCATAAGTGCGGAGGTCCATCCGTCCCTGTTGCAAATCCAGGAACTCCCTCCTCTTCAAGTCCATGATGGCTGGGAATGTACTCCGCTCGGAAGGCAGTGCGGAAATCAGCCCAGGTGAAGACATGGTTGGCTGGAAACAAAGCCACATGGCTTTCCCACCAACAGCCAGCAGCACCAACCAAGAGATAGGTGGCAAAGTTGACTTGCTCCGCCAATGGACATGAAGCGCGGAGAACTTGCGCTCCAAAGCACGAAGCCAATCATCAGCTTCCAGTGGCTCCTTAGCATCAGCAAAGTGGGTGGCTGGGAACGCAGGAACTCGGTGAGAGTGTTGCACTCGTTCCTCCGTGCATTCTGCTGCACCAACTGCTCAAGCAAGCGCTCATTGCGCCCACGGTTCTCCTCAATGGCCATCAAGACCTCAGCCATCGAGGGTGGTGGCGGCAGATCATCCTCATCATCATGTGGTTACCGCGACCACCACGGCCTCCACGACCTCCTCGAGCCATTCTGGAGATTTGACATGACACAGTTAGTATCTTTCTCCGAATGGTCGAACAATAGTATTAGCGTCTACACAAGTACACAGACTAGGGACGATAATACATTGTACAACAATTGACAAGGAATCAACAAGATAGAACTTGGGTCGAAGATCAGCATCATGTGCTACTAGCGAGAGTTAAGAAGTCACAGGTGAGAAGTAAAACACTAAAGGTCGCACCCCCCACGTTCTCCTAATTTTGAAGTAACAGGTGAGAAGTAAAACATTTAACTCAAATCGAGATAAGTTTGCTCCGAGATTAGAGTGTAACCAGATAAGGAGTAAAATAATCCTAAGATGGTTTTTACAACTCCTTTTTAGGTTAAAAATATTTTCACAAACACTAGACTCAACATCGACCAGTAGAAGGGTTTCCTACAGGCAGTACTGCTCTGATACCAACTTGTGGCACCCGACCCGACTGTTATACAATGATGATGTGTGTCACCGGTTAAGCGATACAACCGGAGGTTACGGGTTGACCAATCCCCGGCCAAAACCTTTGGCAGGTGTTGCTCGAAATGGATCATCGGCAACACAACACCCCGATTGATGCCTTAACACAGGCACAACCCTCACTGCATAATAGAGAGATCAAGACTTGTGGAACAACTGGCACATCACAGACTCTAAGACACAAATCATATAGTTCAACTCTTATAATAGAGAAAGATAGCAAATGACATTCAGAGGTCACATACCCAACATTACATCAAGCGGAAGCAATTTAGGTTGTTCTAAACAACAAGATCCAAATATGGCCTAAGAGGCCTACAGATAAACATCACAGCGCCAGCTGTTCCGGGATGTCCCAAGCCGCCACCTGGGAACCCCAGACTACTCGTCGACGTCCACAAAGAACCCACCTTCGAGATCGGTGAAGTCCTCCTCTGAAACAAAACAAACGACGTTGAGTTCGACGAACTCGCAAGATTTATATAGAGCTTTAGCTCGATGAGGCTTTCAAAGTTATATGGCTGTTTTGCATAAAGCTGATTTTATTTATGAAAACATAACTCGAAGGCATCGACTAAACAGAGTATTTTCAAAAGAGGTAATAAGTACGCTTTCTTTCATCACCTTTCTCAACATCAACCATCACCAACCATTGTACCTGTTCATCAAAGGCACCTCCCCGAATCCCCTCGAGGAAGCTCACCTTACAATCTTGAGTGGTACCTCTAGTACCCAGTTTTTAATCATTCCGTTAAAGTTATTCTATGGTCTTATCGTCCTTTCCCAAGTTGTCCCTAACCGTGGACACGGCTTTTCGAAAAGATTTAACCTTGCAGGGGTGTACAATGTTTACCACGCGTACCGTCCGGCCCATTACCTAGCTTGTAGCTCTCTTCCTTGGAAACCGGCTGGGTGGGAGCGGTGTCGACTTCTCCATCGTTAAGGACTTTCCAGGATCATCATTGGCGGTAGGACTGCCAGGATCACAACACCCGCCCCACAGCCACTCATTTCCCTAACACCACCATCCTCATCCCAGTTCATACCACCATCATCACGCACGCACAAATGGAAGCCCGAACTAGAGGACCCTGGCTAGCCCCGCTCGAGTTATTTAGTCTATGAGGGTTCCTGCACTGCGAATGCATAGGCCTCACGCATGGTTGCACGCTCAGTCTTGGTTCGGGAGGTAAAGAACTCGCACCTAGGCGGCGTGAACGAGACAAAGCACCACAACCACAGTGGCCTCTCATCCCACCTTTAGCATCTTATTACCTGTCACCACAATTCTCCACCATCAACCATTTATCTCATCACCTGTTTCCACCACAAACCATCCACCGGACAGCTAAGCATCTACTAAGCATGACTAAGCATCAACATAGCATAGTAATTATCTCGGCCAACAATACAATCCTATGGATATTAGGAGGGAAAACAGGTATTGGCATCAGAATCTTAATGCAACTATAGGATACTCTAATCCAATAAAATTGACATTTGGAACGCATGCAATATTATAGTGGAGAAAATATTTGCGGAAATATAGGATAAGACATGCTCAGAGGGGGGGTTACGCTTGCCTTGATCAGGGTGCTGGTAGTAGGGATCGTCGGGGTATTGCGGGGGAACCCCGTCTGCTTGACCTATCGAAACATAACGCACGGGGACAACAATCAAACACCTCACATTTACTAACAAATGCAATGCGCAAACACATGATGGCATGACATTTTAAATCCTCCAGAAAAGGATGAATCACGCTAGTCAACTTAAACGGAGTTCGGATGCGAAAAGGGGCACATCTCGAATATACCGGGGAAATAAGTAATGCTTCAACTTTACTTGTTGATCACAAAAGATGAACCCTATGGTTAACTTTGCATATTAATGACATGAACATGTGAAGATGCATGGTTTGGGGGGGGGATTAAACATACTTGTAACCGGATTACAAAGATTGAGGAGAACAGGTTTGTATTAAAGTCAGAACAGGTCAGCTGGATTATCCGGTGGAAACAGTAACCGGAATATCCGGTTGTGTCGGATTATCCGATAGAGTTGGACTCGGATTACCCGATGCACACGCCGAAGCCGTGCAACGGCGAGCCTCGATGGATTTGAGCTAGAGAGCAAGAGGGAGCGAGGGAAAAACATGGAGAGGTTCGCATGCTCACCCTGAACTCGTGAGTAGGCTTGCCGAAGGAAGGGAAGGTCGGAGTCGTCGTCGACTTGCTTGGAGTGCGGCGCACGTCCCGGACGAAGAACGCGAATCCGGGCGATGTACAACGCCTTGGCTTGATTCCTTTGGTGAGATGGTAGAGGACGTCGAGGTGCAACTTCCTATGGTCTTCGATTTGCTCGGGCCTAGCTCAATCTCCGGCGGCGAGCTCGGCCATGGCGGGCTCGGTTTGGAGCTCGTGGGGAAAAAGGAGAGAGAGGAAGAGGAGCAAGTGAAGGGATGGGGCATGGGGAGAGCGGGGCGGCCCCGAAGCTGTGCTGAAAAATCCCGCAGCGGCGGTACTACCGCTTAACCCAGCGGTGGTACCGCTGGTGCGGTCTGGTTTCGTTCTTCCCACTTCGGCGGTACCGGCGGCGGTACTTGTTGGTACCGGTCAAGCGCGTCGGACGCCGATTCTGGCGGTAGCGGCTGCAGTAGCGGTGGCGGCAGCTCCCGGGCGGTAGTACCGCTTAACCCAGCGGTGGTACCGCCGCCTGGGTTTTTTTTCTCTCTTTCAATTCCTGAATTTTATTAGGGCACCAAAACATTTTATAAAATTGTGGGAAAATTTGGGGAGCCTCCCCATATTGAGTAGAAGCTACACAAAAATTAGGGCTCCAACATAAAATAGTTTGGTACCACTTTGTTCATAGGTTTCAATTCGGGCAATTTTCTAATTCCCCAAATTATAATCTTTTAGCAAAAATTTAGAGCAAGTCCAAAATAACATTTTGAACTCTTAGAACTCCCTTGACCAATATGGATGTCCAAGTATTTTTGTTTTGCAGCTTTGAGTGTCTTCTTTGTTTGGGGACTTTGTTGAAGCACTTTGGCATTTAGTTTTAGCAACTTCATATCATTTCGATATCAAGGTTGTATTAACTCAGAAGAGCCATGTTTATGCATGGATGCCATGATGCAATTAACACAAAAGTGAAAAATTTACACCGGTTTTTAGGTTCCAGCTTTGGGCTGTTACATCGCATGTCCAGTTCTTCTGCTTCTGTGGAGTTGTGTGTTGTCTCTCGGCCGGCCTCTGTGGCGAGGGAGAGGCTGCAAGCTGCTCTGAGGTGGCTGGAGTGTGGGGATGGCGTCGGGAAGCTGTCTTTGCGTTCGAGGGCGGCGCATGACAGGTGCTTCTGTGCGTCCCCGGTGGACTTCCAAGGTGGAAGCCGAAGCAGGTGATGTCGGTAGCAAACTTCTTCATCAAGCGTTGCGACCTTCTTCTTGGTATGCCTCGGATATGTTCCTTCTTCTTGATCGGCCGTGGTGGCGAGGGAGATGAAGGGCAGTGTTGGATGCTTGCTCGTCTTGAAGATCTGTTGCTGCTGTTTCTCGGAGCACCACACGCGGTGGCCTTGCTTGCCGCCGTGATCCTAGGCCAAGATGGTGGCCTTTCTTCAACCTCCACGACGGAGGCCTGCAGAATCCTGCGCCGGAGCTCGGCAGCTCGAGGTGGCCAAAGTGGTTCGTCCCCGGTCATTTCGAGCCAGCCGGTCGCAGAGGTTCATCGCTGGAGGAGAGCATCCGGGCGCTCCCCTCTCTGATTGCGGTGCTCTACGCACCTGCTGGACGCCGGCGATCGGTGGCGGCAGTGCCCTAGGATTGATTGCTTTTTATTTTTTAGTTCTAGGGACTTCTGTGTAAAAGCACTGGCCTTATCTTCGAATTCTAGGTTTCATGGGCAATAGATGTAAAGGGCCGAAGTGTAAAGTTGTACCCGCCACGTGTTTCAATACAATGCAGCATCGGGGTCTTCTAGGCCCCATCCCCTTGTACAAAAAAAATCAAGCCACTAGCCACACATGGTTATACGTTAGGAATAAGGCTCCGAAAAGTTGTCCCTTACCAGATTTCTGGGAAAACCACCCCAAAAATTTGAGAGAACGCTCTCATTTTAAATTGGACCCCAACTCTGTTTTTTTTAACATCATTTTGGCCGCCCCTAGAAAATTGTAGAACATCATTTGGCTTTAATTGTAAGAATAATTTAACTTTTTTTATTAGAATTCATTGTTGTAGCACTCGTTTGTATGTGTTGAACACTATGGAGCTACAATTTTTGTATTTCTGTTTGCTAATTTTTTCCAATTTAGCTACAAAATGAACTACTAAGAGGCCACTAGTTTGTATGTGTCGTCGTGCGCTGACAGGCTATTGGGGGGGGGGGGGGGGTGGACCGGAGGTACTCTAATGTATTCATTCAAAACATTTGGTTGTTGCTATTTTGTTCTATAATCAAGCTAAACTTAAGAAATTATTAACTTTAAGATCAGTTTAAACTTGATGTATTTTAAAACGGAGAGAGCAACAGTTTAAAGGAACAACAACAGTTCACTGAAGCAGCTCAATATGAAAATAAAAGAGATATATGCACGGTTAGTCACTGAACTTGGCCGAGATGAGCACTTTGGTCACTAAACTTGCAAAATATTGCCCGCGGATCACTCAACTTGGCAGAGATGAGCAAACTGGTCACAAACCATTGACTGAGCAGTTGACCATTGACTCTGACCATTTTTTTTTGCAAAAACACCCCCGTAGAATCACAAATCACATTAATATCTCTCTACGGAGATACTCTAATGTATTCATTCAAAACATTTGGTTGTTGCTATTTTGTTCTATAATCAAGCTAAACTTAAGAAATTATTAACTTTAAGATCAGTTTAAACTTGATGATTTTAAAACGGAGAGAGCAACAGTTTAAAGGAACAACAACAGTTCACTGAAGCAGCTCAATGTGAAAATAAAAAACAGTTCACTGAAGCTGCGCTGGTGCGAGTGTGCATGCCATGCTTGCGAACACCAAACGGGAGGGGACAAACCGGAGGAACTGGTCCAGCCACCTCTCTCACCACCTGAACCCAGGCAGCGCCTCTCCATCCACGTACCATCAGGCAGTACGTCTCCAGGCCACGCCTCGCCATAATGGCACGCGCGGCCAAAGCCTTTGAGTCCGCCACCGGAGACAGCGACGTACAGTACGGGTGGGCAACAGTGGCAGCGTATGTATGTATATGTACGCACGCATCTCTCCTCTGTGCAGAGCAGCCACAGTGACAGTGTATCTCTGAGCGCAGGATACTCTTTGCCAAATCATGTCACGCGTCGCACAGGGTGCTGCTCCAATTTACTCACTCGTTCCGCCGGCTCGCTTTTTTGCCTTGTTTGGCGGAAAAGTATTATAATCATCCGGGGATCGTCGTCTCGCATCCTCCGCACGCGTTGCGCGTCCAGGGTCGTGGCAGAAGAAAACACACCCCACACTTTGGGCCCACCCACGTTGTTGCCTACCGTCCTCCCCTCTCCTTATCCTTTGGGCTCTTCCCGTCCACTGCTTTTCTTCTTCCTTCTCTCACGCGAGCAAACAGTTCCTCCTCTCGCCCAACGCCGGTGCGCCTCTACCGCCTCTCTCCCGTTCGACCACCATACGCCGGCGGCTGCTCGCCTGCTCCGCCACCAACGTGTCGCCCGCTGCTCCCCCACCCAACGCGTCTCCTGCAGCTCCCCATCTCTTTCGATTGCGGTCATGGGGGCTGCGAGGCCAACATGGATGTTGTCACCGGCGATGGAGGGTTGCTACTTGCTATCGGAAGAGTCCAGCAGTGCTACCGGCGGTGTCCGACCTGCTACCGTCGACGACGGCATGGTCGCAGTTCGCGGCATGGATCATGCCGCGCTGCTGCCGTAGTATCCGTCGGTAGCTACCGCCGATGCTACCGTCAGCGGTGGCGGTGCTACTAGCGCCGGTTGCCGGTGCTACGACAAGTAGGCAACGTTGCTACATGGAGCAGGCGGCGCTGCTACCGTAGGTGTCGTCCTTGCTACCAGCGACCACCGCCCTTGCTACCTTCGGCGGCGGCGGTGCTGAAAGTGCATCTTCCCTAGATGATGTTTTAGTGTTAGTGATAACACAATTATGTATCTAACGATGTATTTTGAGCTTCCAGGAATTTCTGATATAAGTGTCATCGGATAGAGCTTGCAATTTGCTCTTAGCAGTTTTCTGCTACAGGCAGCGGTAGTACCGCCAGGAGGGCCGGTAGTACCGCTGCGCAGGGTTTCTGCCAGCTACCGATGCGGTACCGCTGGAGGTACCGCCGTTTTTTCAGCTTCTGTTTCCTTCAGCGGTAGCTCCAGCGGTACCGCCGCGGTAGTACCGCTGGGCAGCGGCAGTACCGCCATACCCAGCGGTGGTACCGCTGGCCAGCGGCAGTACCGCCCGAGGTACCGCCGTTTTGCTGCTTCTGTTTCATCGGGCGGTAGCTGCAGCGGTACCGCGGCGGCAGTACCGCTGGTCAGCGGTGGTACCGCTGCCTCCAGCGGTAGTACCGCTTTGAGACAGGCGCGGGCTCCAGAATTTTGAGCCGTTTGAATTGAAGTCGAAGAAGGCAGCGGTACTACCGCCGCGGGATTTCTGGCTGTGCAACGGCCACTTTTGGAGGAGCTATTTAAAGGGGTCTTCTTCCCCACTTGAAGACTAAGTTTTCCTATGCTCTCTCTCCTCCATTGATGAAAGCTTCAACCTACTAAAATCTCCCACTCCAACCACCCAAACCTCTTGATACTTTGTGGAGTGAAGGAGGAGGTCTAGATCTACATCTCCACCGAAGGAATTTCAAATCCCTCCACACGGATAGTGTGGAACTTGCATCTTGGGTTGCTTGTAACTCGAGGTGCCTTTGTGAGTCTCGGAGGAAGTCCGAGGCATTGTTGGGAGGCTTCAACTCATTGTGGAGTTCCCCGACCTTTGTGTGCCGGCTTGGTCAACGCCATCAAGGTGACCTCATAGTGAATGAGCCAAACCCCCACGGGTGAAGCTCACGGAGAATAGAGTGAGCACATCCGTGCTATTGGAGCGCCTAGGTGGCTCCACACTCCTCCAACGTAGACGTACTTCCCTTGGGAAGGAACTACGGGAAACATCTCCGTGTCTCCACTTTGCGGTTACCTCTATCCTTTACTTGTTGCTTCCGCTACTTTGTTTACCTTGCTTGTATCACATAGGTTGCTATCACCTAGTGCACATCTAGTCAACCTTGTTACTTTGCTCAAGACTTAATTAATCGAAAAAGAATTAAAATTTGGTAGTCGCCTAATCACCCCCCCCTCTAGTCGACATATCGATCTTTCAATTGGTATCAGAGCTTCGTCTCTTTTCTAAGGCTTCACCGCCTAAGAGAATATGTCGGATGTCGTGGACCCTCTCGCATCGGTTACTAATGAACGCTTTGGTGAGGTTGTTAGTGAACTCAAGAGTGAGATATCGAATCTCAATACCGAGATCACTACCAACCTCAACATAAGCATGAAGGAATCGATGCGAGAAATGTTCAAGGAGTTCCTAGGGAAACCGGATCCCCCTAAGGTTGATTTACCCTCCTTGGAAAATGTCCCGGGGAAGTTAGATACTCTTCCTTCTACGGGTATTGTCAATGTGGACGGAAAGGCGCAAGTCAATCCCGAAACAAAGAACTCCGAGGATGGTAACTCAACCCCAAGGAAGCCGCGGGGGGTGTATGCTAATGTTCCACCGGAACAAGTGTATAACACAATCCACCAACACGTCTCTCCGCCACACATCGCTAATATGGGCGCACCTCCTAAGCTTGATCCAAAAGACTTTCCTAATTGGCAATTCTCTATGCGTTCACACATGTCTAGTTGTTGTGTTTTCTTGATTGACATTTTAGAGCAAGGCTTCCATCCTCAAGACCCACACAACATGACTCCAACGGAGAAGGCCAATCATCAACTCAACGCCATCGCCATGCACATGATATAAACGTCCGCAAGCCCAACTTATCGCACGCATATCCGTATGTGCACGACGGCAAAGCAATGTTGGGAGAATCTTCATAATTTGTTCTTGGGGAACAAAAGCATTCAACTTTCCAAGTATGAAGCGGTTCAAGATGAAGCCGATGAGTTTGTGATGAATGAAGATGAGACCCCCGAAGATCTCTATCGAAGACTCTCCGCTCTTGCCATCACCTTGAATGATTTCGGTTTTGAGAAGATTGGTGATAATTGGATCAAGCGCAAATTTCTCAAGGCCATCACTCCCTCAAATCAAGGCTTAGCTCAAACCATTCGATCAAGACCGGACTTCTCAACACTTGACTCCAACACCATACTCAACGAGTTTGTATCCATTGGGATGGTTGTCAAGAGCTCAATTCATGCTCAAGCTCGGCAAAGGGGACTTGCGGGACAATCTCCAAATATCGCCTTGAAGTCCACCTCCATCACTAGTGAAGAAGAGTTTGAACATGGAGGTGAAGAGGAGGATACGGAGGACGTCAAGAAAGACTATTGTCCCGTGGATGTGAGAAAAAACAAGGACGAAAAGGTCGGGCCACGCGCACGGTCGTCCCTACTTTGACCGCTGGGTGGGACACGTGTCGAGCGCTCCACCCGGGGGATCGGACGGAAAGATCCCCCGGGGGACGCCTAGTCCTTTCCTTGTTTGGCCACGCACGCAGAGGCCAGCTGCCGAGTGATGCAACGGGTTGATGTGGATGGACAGGTGTAGTGCTAGCTCAATGCTCTGTGCGCAGCGCCATCAAGGTACACATGGTTATACGTCTATTTTAAATCTTATTAAACTTGTAGAGGTTAGATAAATCGAACAACCAACTCTGATTCACTGAATTTACTACTCTAAACTATCAACTCCCGGTTTAAATCGAACCTTAGAGCCTGTTGACGCCAAAAAAGCCGGCGTGCCATGGATTAACCGGGATTCTTACCTCGCCCTGGAAAACTGTTCGGGTCATCCACATCGGAGTTCAAATCAGAGTGAGGGAGAGAGAGAGATTCGGGGAATAATTTATTTGGTCGGTCGGCGAAGGCAGTTTGGTGATGGCCCAACTATCTGTCTGCGGGAATGGGATGATGTCGTGGTCATTCGGTTCATCTTCCGCTCCCATTGGTGGACGAGGAAGACGAAGAGGACTAAAACCGACGTTCGCGGGTGCTGTATCTGGAGAACTCGATGGCATATGAGCCGATGAAACCGTGAGGCAGCAAAACATCAAAGAAGGCGTCTGCTGGATCTCGTGGAAAGCTCGCGACCCATGATAGAGCTACGACGCATGCGTGGGTTCCATGGTCAGCTCAATTTTTTCAATGTCTTCTCTCTCTCGTCTCCTTTGCTGGTTATTTGTCTCATGGCATGCGTGGATGCCATGATTGATTTTTATGTTCAATTGAACAAGGATGTGTGTTTGTTTAATGGTGTGACCTCTCTTTATCTATGTTTCTTACCGATTTGATTTGTGATTTACACGACAGAGTATGGAGGGTGCGTGTTGAATAAAATGCCACACGATGTGAAGCATTGCAAGAACTTATGAAAGAGAAGAATGCATAGATTGTTGAAATTACGGGAAGATGTGAGAAAATACAAATGATATTGCTGTATAAGAATGTTGTCTTTGTTCTTCTCATATTTCTGTTAGGTTTAGTATTAGGAATTTTTTTTTTTTGAAAGGGAGACCGTGAGGGAAGCCCCCACGGTAAATTTTATTAATGATTGAAGGTAGTACAGGATTACAAAGATAGGTTGAGAGGATCAACCCATTTTGAACATAAATAAAAATTACGAAAAACTAAATGGTAGCAATCCAGGCGTGTAGAGCTTGTTTTTTAATCGGCTTGAGACGGTAGCAGATCAAGTTGATGCCCTTGATGAAGTATTAGGAAAATTATCGGGGCAGTGAGTTGAATTTGTGCTATTTGTGTCGAGTTTGACAAGTTTGCATGAAATGCAGTTTTGAAAATGCAACTTTATTTGAATCATCTAATATTCCTGACATTTTATAATGTTGGCTATTTTCATGCAACTTATCAGCCCTTTAGGTAGCAAAGATATACCTAACATTTTTCAGTAATTTGACTTGAGCTTCTTAAATATGTTGGGGCATATTTTCCCATGCCACTCCTCACGCTTGACCCTTTGTTCTTCAACTCTAACCAATCTATTTTTCCTTATTTTCTCTTGCGTGAAAATTATTGTATAAAATTTTGCATAATTAAATGACTCACAAAGGTTATTGTCAACTGACTCACATTTTGAACCCACGTGAAAAAAGGGCATCGTCTATGACACATGCTCTGTTTCCGTAATATCCTTACTAATGAGGTGTCTATTGTGCAAGTTTGACTTTGTAGTAGTTGAACTCTTTTCTTTTAGAAGCTTTGGCAATTGCCCAATTTTTCTTGCCACTCATGAGCTCTATGCTTCTTGCTTCAGTTTTCTTATACGTGCCTATCACACATCATGTGTTTTGCATTTGGAAAATAACCCTTCATGCATCTATGAGGCCCTTATGCTGATTTGAAATTAACAACCAACCATCTTCATTGTTGTTAATATCCATACCACTATGACCGACGCTATACTCAGAATTGCCATTTGACCGATCGAATCCTCAGAAACACCAGTCTGACAATCAATTTTGCCATTCCGTTCTCTCCACCATTAGTATGTAATCAGTTGTGCCATTTGAGATAGTTGAGTGTTACTGTAGCTAAATTTTAGTTTGATGTATGCTATCAATATTCCTTGCATGCACACATTACATTATTACTAACTATATGAAAGACGACCGAAACGGCGGCCTCGCAGCGCCCCGAGTTACTGTAGCTACTGTAGATTTTCTACAGTGCTACAGTGTTTTGATCCGCACCACCGCTTTCCGATCGGACGATCCACAGACCACCTCCGTGCCGCTTTTGCAAAAAAAAAACCCCACAAAACCGGAAAACAACCCGCAGTCCACGAAAACCGCGAAGCGAGGGACTGATTAAAAAATAGCGGAAAAACCAGGGACCTCCATGCAAAACGTGCACAGACACCCCCCTCGCTCTTTCTCTCTCCGCGCGCGGCAGCGGATCGCCGGCGCCGCCGACGCGCCTCGCCGCTGGTACGTCCCTCCCCGGTCGAATCGGAGGTCGCGACGACCTCCCCCGCCACTTCCCCTACGTCCTCGCCGGAGATTGGCGGCCGGGACGGCGCACGCACGCCGGGATCGACGCCGCCGCGCCCGGCTCCCTCGGCCGCGTCCGTGTGCCACCGTGCGCCACCGGCGACGCGCCGGCGACCTAGGAGTGGCGGCGCCGCCGTTCCGGGGTAGCTCGCGCCCGTGCGCGTCGAAAGCGCCCAGGCGCGCTTCCCGCCTCGCCGTCGCGCGGCGCCGACGACGACGACGCCGCCGCGGCGGATCCGCCCCAGGGTGACGTCACCCTTCCGTCACGTCGCGGGTGGGCTGGCCAGCCGGGTTGGTTCGTGGGCTGGGCCGCCTGCTGCGTGGCTGCCTCAGTTTTTTTTCCTTTCTTTTTTCCCCCTATTTTCCTTTTCCTGATTTTCTTATTTAAAAACTTTTGTAATTTTTTGTGTCCATCCAAAATGACTACAAAAAAAAATGCTTAGAATAGCAAATAAAAAAACCTTGAATTTTCCCTATCGACCAATATTTGGATAAGTTTGTGGAAAAAAAAAAACAAACATACTCGACTATTTAAATTCAAATTTGAAATTTAAGCCTCCACAAAAAAAAAACTCTTTGAAGCCCGATTATTTTAGACCCGTGACATGTCATAAAAATACCACAAATGTGAATATTACGAAATATCTGTTTAAAAAAATTTCCAAACCATTATAATTGAATTACAAATCAAAATCTAAAATATAACATGCTTCACAAAATTTATAACACTTTACACATATTTTTTTAACGATATTTCAACAATTTTCTGAAACTACTATTTATGGAATATGACCAAATTCAAAAAAAAAATGATAAGCATTTATATGACTCCAGGCGCGCCGTGTCGGCGCGCGGAAATTCAACTAGTTGTAGAAATATACATGAGATTATTGGATACTTGATAAGAATTGATCACATACATGCATGCAAGAATCGTTGGTCGGATTATTTACTCACCATATATAGCTAGCTAGCTAGATCGCTTTCATCAGATGAAAAACGTTGCTATGCGTCCTATGATTTCGTCCGAACGGACCAGCAAAAACTACAAATGGAGGCTGGCCTACATAGTGCCCTTTATTTTGAAAATCATATTTTGAAGTTTCAAAAAAAAATCCTAAGTGTAGATATGTGGTGATGCCTGGGTCGGTTTAAATGCGTGTGAGCAGTGATGCGCTCACGTAAGGCTGGTCACAGTGGGAGTAACTTAGGTGATAACATCACACATTTCAAGACAAGTTTGCTTATATGGCATGTAGTTAATGAGGAGAAAGATGTTTGTGATAACTTAGCTAGTTGCTGTAACATCGCACTTATCAAGACAAAATGAGTCTATAGCCTAATAAATAAGATATCACACATATGTTACTTCCCATTGTAGAGGTAGTAACATAGACTAGTAACTATGTTACTCTCATTGTGAGCAGTCTAACGCAACGCAGGGCCTCCTTCCTGGGAGCAGTGTAAACTACTAACTACTCGAATCAAATCACTATAGATTAGACCAGGCTAGGCGGAGCAGCACTGTCCGGGCCATGCTCACGTCAAATCTGTCGACTCTGCCAGTAGTAAATTTACAGTTGAAGAAAAGAATGGGAATAAAATCTCTTGCACCCAGTTAAAAAATACTTCTACCAAAGTACTACTCCCTCCGTCCGTAGATAAGTCGACGTGTGGGGTATTCCAAGAAAAATAAGAACTTTGCAAAAAAAAACCTTCCCTCCGCAGCCAGCTTTGCCACTGCTTCGATTCACGGAGAGAATAATTCACGGAGAGAATAAATGCTGCGCATAGGAAAGAGCACTCCAGGAAGCCTCCTCTCCTCCCCACCGCTCTAGTTTGAGAGTCGTCTTTCTCCTTCCGTCCTCTTCGCCGGCTCGCTCTCTGCTCCTCCCCGGCGGCGACGCCGCTTGGTGTGGATGCAGAAGCGCAGCTTGGCCTGTAAATAGTAGGTTTAGTTGTTTCTTACCCTTCGTGGAGCTTGGCGCTATGCTGTCCTTCTCCCCCCGAAGGCCTAAAGCTCTGGCGCCATGGCGCGGTGCCGAGTTCGGCGCGGTGATTTCTCTCGTCAAGCCTCCATGGTGGGGGATGGACAGTGGTGGTGGATCTGCAGCGGCCTTCTTCAATAAGCGTCTTGCTGGCCAGATCTTGATCTGGCGAAGTGACGCTCTTGCTATCTCTCTGGCCGGCCGAGGAGGCGAGGGGAAGAGATGGATAAGTGCTCATGGAGTTCGATCTGCTTCTGGCACGGAGGAATTGCTGTGGGAGTGCACGAGCCACTACTTGCAGCAGGTGGAGATGATGCCGTTGCGGTTTGTGCTCTGGAGGTCAGAGCCTGTGGCCGGGAGTACAGTAGATGGCCTCACTCAGATAGGCAGGAAATGACCATCCTCGTGTCCCAGTTTTGTCAAGCAGGAACCACAATAAAACAAAACGAATTCATTTCGCGGTTTTTGGGGTCTTCGTTGCGCGTTGCATCCAGGGAACAAGGAATTTTCCCCACGCAAACAGTCTTCTTGCATGCCAACAAAATCCAGTATCATTATTTCCTACTGTCCTTTCCGCAGTGCCTCAAGATCGAATACTATGTGAAGAAGAATTTTATTGCGTACTGCACTTTTTACTAACTGGTGATAATTAAAGATGGGCAACTGGCTAGAGAACAATGACACTTTCGAAAATTCCACTTTCTATGTTCTCGCAAGAAAGTTCAAAAGGAGCAAAGATCACAGCAACCGAAGGCAACCATCACAAGATAGATTCACGAGCTCTGGGCAGCGAGATCTTGCTTCCGCTGCAATATTCCTCCTTGCACATTATGAAGGGTAGGGTACTAGGGTGTGACAGCCAAGCTCAACTTTGAATAAGGCATGCAGAAGCAGAAGGCTCCCTCGAGGAATGCAGCTGTGTGAACTCGAAGAGGCATGCAGGTGGAGCAACTGACCGAAGCCTAGCGGCCTACATACCTGCCCTCTTGCTCCCTACCCCGTGGTTTGCCTACTAGTAGAAGCAAGGTTGCCATAAAAGTTGTGTAGAAAAGCTGGCTGCCTCACTGTGGGGATACGTAGGAGAAGAGAGCAGTGGTGGAGAGCAACTCATTTTTTTACATGGACCGCATGCGACCGGGTAATTAAGATTCCTATTATTTCGTTGGAGTACATTGGACTGGAACTAGAGCTCCCAAATAATGTTGGTTCATGACATCATGTAATTTAGAAAAAAAATATACTCATATAATCATTTAGAATGGAAAACTACTGTATATTATGAGAGGTTCGGGGCATGTTTGGTTTAAACTAATGGCCTTTTTGATTTGCTGGACTCTCAAAAGCAGAATAGGAAAAAGTCAGAATTAGAGCGTCATGTCCACTTGAATCCTACATGATTTAGAACCTACAATTTTGTTGTTGTAAAAGAGCGTTTAAATCATCAGAAAAACTTAACACTGGATTTGAGTGGATAGAAATTTATTTCAAAACATAGTGCAAAACCTATGATTTTTGTAATATGGATTCTAAAGGTTTGTTTGGTCGAAAGGAAAAGTGGAATAATAATGAAGGGGTAAGACTTGCTCTGCCGTCGGCGGAGTTGCGGTGGCGTGTGCGCGGCCCCTGCGCCATGGGCGGCCGACGGTGAGCTCGAGTCGTCCCCAACATCTGCGTGCGCCGGGCACCTCTTCTCGGCATCCTCCCGTCTGTGCAGCAGCTGGAAGCCGCCATGGGCAAGCTCTCGGCGCGCGCGTCCTTGCTGGCTGCTGTGGCACCGTCGGCAGCCTCCCTTGCGCGCGCGTCTGCGCCGGCTCCGGCTACGTCGGCCGCTTCCGTGAAGGCAGCTGTGACTCCATCGACCGCGTCTGCCGCTTCGCTGGATCCGCCCGCGTCTGCTCCGGCTGCATCGGCCCCATCAACCACCTGTGCCGTGTTGGCCTCCGGCAAGGCCACGCCTCCAGGAGCCGTGTCCTTCGAGCTGCCTGCGGCCCGTCCACTTCTCCCTCCGTCCAACTTCAAGAGCTCCTGTCCCCGCAGCCACAGCCAGCTGAAGGCCGCTCCGTTGCTCCGGCTCCGCCAGCTCCTAGCGTTGATGATGAAGAATCTGCAGTTGAAGTGTCGTCCGCATCGGTGGATTGGGGCTTTGGGATGCCTTGCGATCCCACGAATGCAGCACCGCCGCCCACCGTCAAGGCTGCAGCCGCGGCTTCGCACTGCTCGTTCGTCCCCTTCTCCGCTGAGGTGGTGATGACCCAGCCCCCGCAGGTCGCGCCAGCTCCGTCAACCACCTCCGCCGCCGCTCTGGCATGGCCATCCTGGCATCCCGCAAGGCTGACCCGGCTGTTGGGGGTCGTTTGGCTCGTCCCCGCTGCCCCCTTAGCCCCGTGGCGACGACGTCAACTCCAGCCCGGTCGCTCGGGGCTGCTACCTTCGGAGCAGCTTGCTCTTTGCCGCCGTCGTCTCATGCGGGTCAGAGATCAAGTGCGACACATGTCAACGACAAGGATGACTGGGTGTATGTGGGTCGGGGCCGCAGCCGCAGCCGAGGCCCTCCCCCCGAGTCACAGGAAGGTCGTGAGCGTTGCCTTGCCTTCAAGCGTTGGGCTCGAGGAAGGTGCTTTCACTGCCTTGACCGTGGCCATCAAGTCAGTGCATGTAGTGGGCCTTTTAGATGCATTCGTTGTCGTCGTTCTGGGCATCGGGAGAGGTTCTGTCATGCTCGCTCTCCGGTTGCTCGCGATCACTCTCCGGCAGCTCGCAATTGCTCTCCGGTCACCCGTGCTCTCGACAAGGGAGGTCACTCTCCGTCCGTCCAGACTTGTCCTTCGATGTGTGTGTTGGTGCCGCCAAGATCGCCTGTTTGGTGCTGCAAGGATTCCTGCCCCAATGCATTGTTGGTCTCTTCTGTTGAGTCTCAGTTTACCCTGCTGCGCATGGAGCTCCTTCAGAAGGTTGAGCAACTTCGCCGTGAGCTCGACGATGCTCTTGTCAAGCTTCAAGCTGCATCGGTTGTGCCTTTGTCATCCAAGCTCCAAATTGGTTCCGTTGATGAGGGGAGTGAATGCTTCTTTGGAGATTTTTCTCCTCGAGCTCTGCATGCGACGCCATCTATAGTTGGGAGTGTGGTCGTCACTGAGGTTGTGGTTCCAGTTGTGGAGATCTTGCTCATGCCACTTGATCCTTGTGGGGAATCATCTATGGCGCTTCCGGTTGAGTTGGGCTCACTTGAGTCTTTGGCGGTAGACATGGCGCCATCCCCACCTCCATGTGAGTCATGCCAGCAGCCTTCCTATATGGATGGTGGAGGTTTGGTTGCTTCGGTCGCTCTCTCATCTTCAAGTGACCAGGCTGATGAGACATCTATGTTGGTGCCTCCTAGCTCAAAGGATCTGTTGGGCATAGAGGTTTGCGACTTGATTCTCGAGTTAGAGGCGGCTCACCCTGGATATGGTAAGGAGATTTTTCGCGTCTTGGCGGGGATGGCTTCAGATGCTGACATCGTGAAGGTGGAGAAGTCTCTCAAAAAGACGAGTAAGAAGTTTGGCGTTACTAGGAAAGGTTCCGCTCTTGCTTGACCGTTGAGCACTTTTGAGGTAGTCGTGTCGTGGTTGTGAGAGGTTGGTCGAGTTTGTTAGTGGTCGGGTTGCTTCTAGATGTTGCCTGCTATAGGTGTTGCTCTTTGTGTTTGTGTGGGCACTTTGCTATGGTGTTGATGTTTGTTGTACGGTTTTCGTCCGGTTTCTTCCATTAATAAACCGGACACCTTCTTCTTAATTAATATAAGGCAATGCTTTTGCCTTCGTTTCTAAAAAAAATGAAGGGGTATGCTTTTTTTCTGTGATGTTCATATGTTTGGTTCAAAAGAATTGAACAAATGAAAACACAAAAATTTCCTTTATTATCCGCTTTAAAGGAAAAACGCAAGAATTTTACAATCCCTTTTGGCCTCCTTTTCAAATCAAAATCAAACCGCTTGAGAAACTATAACTAACATCTTATTATGCCACTAGAGACCTCGGTCTCATTCTCCGTGTGTAGGATTTTAAAAAAGAGGTCATGTTTATTAGTAATCTTGTGTTTCTCCTATTCCTGTAAATCTGAATTTTTAGAATCATGAGAGGAATATCATAGGAATAGGAAATTTCCTACTGTCGCAATGTTAATCCGTTCGGTTCAAAAGAATGGAGCAAACGAAAAAAACACATGAAAGTTTTATTTGATCTGAATTTTAGGGCCTCTTTGATTTAAAGGAAAATGCATATAGATTTTGTAGGATTTTTTCTATGGTAGTCATTTAATTTGTAGGACTGAATCTCATAGTAACTTTTCGTAAGGAATTCCTTGCACTAACTTTCATAGAAAGTTTAATATACAGTCAAATATCTTTTTGATAATCCTTTGTTTTTCTGAGATGGAATAGACAAACTTTGGTGCATATGAAATCATGTAAATTTGTAGTGGGCGCGGGCATTGCAGTCCCGCGTTTTTCTTATTTCTGCAGATTTTAGAATCATGTGAATCAAGGGCCCTTAAAGGAAAAACGAATTGATTTTAAAAGTCACCTAGACCGTTTTTTTCAAATCCCTACGCACGAAGAATAAGAATGTCTAGATCCTTAGTGGCATAATAGCATCATAATTAATTATACTTTTTCATGTAGTTTGAATTTGATTTGACCTTCGTCATTAGGATTCATCTGTTTTTCCTATTCATGTGAACCAAACACCCAACTTTATAAAATTTCGGTGTTTTTTCAATTCTTGCATTCATATCGTATTTATACGTTTTTCCTATTTTTAATCCTGTGAACCAAACAAGACAGGAATCACAGGCGAAACGGGGACGCAATGCACAATGGGGGAACTATATTGTATTTGCACTAGGTATACTCCATTTTTACTCCTAGCTTTCGACGTTAAAATCTTGCAGAGATATGTATCAGATGTGAGGAAAATCGTTGTGTAATTAAGCTCGGCGTCGGCGCGGCTGGGTGCACATCGAGTAGTCCAGCTCTGTATTCATTGGGCAGAAAGTAGAAAAGGAAAGAAAAGGCAGACGCCTCTCTCAGGGCACCGTGCAGCAGGGCAGGCAGCATCCACATCGCCTGCAGAAAACTCTGACGGCGTATCTCCGTTCCTCATTTCCTCCTGTACAATCGTATCCCGCCATTGCTGCCCTCGTAAACTCTTCCTTTGAGCTCGACCCGTGAGTGCATCCACGCCGCCGTGCTCCAAGCCACATGAATGTCGTCCACTCCGCCCTCCTCGGCCTCCACTCCATGCCCCTTGATAACCGGTGCCTAGCTACAGCTATACAGAAACATAACTCGCCTACACGGACGTCGCTTCAGCCCAGCGGAGAACGAACTTCGCATGCATCGCATGCAGCGTAGGCGTAGGCATATACATGCAGGAGTAGCAGCATATCAAGTCATTTCAGATGGGATACGCAGCCCTTTACTCTCAGTACCTTGCAACAGGCGCGTAAAACGGATTAGACGGAATAGCAGCTGCGCCTAGCAGCTTCCTTGTCTTGTTGTAGTACTAGCACTAGCAGTGCTAGTGTTTGTTAGTTGTTACAGTAGATGGATAGGCATGTAGCCCTGTGGTGTGCTTCGGTGCCTGCGCTTGCTGCAAGCAGCAGGCACCGGCAACTCGCCGGAGCACAGTGATCCTGATCTCTCTCGCGTAGCCAAGGAAGCTTTGAGCCGTCTCGGGTCTCGGCCTGCGCCGGCTCCCTGGAGCGCATGCATGGTGCCTGCCTGCCCAGAGGCCAGAGGAGAGAATTTCGCAGCACGTAGCTGGCTTCCATTTGTGGCCAAGGAAGCTTGCGCAGAGTTGCAACATGAATACAGCTTGTCTGCATCCCGCGCATGCCACTGTGTCAACGACTCAACGTGTGGCACCCGCCAGAATTTGAACAGTGCGACCATGAGTCCAGGAGAGTTCATACATGATGCGTCCACGGGCGGATCTTGAACAAATCTCTGGGGCGGCGAAGCTGTAAAAGAACATGTAAAAAAATATTGGAAAACCAAATCTTACCAGAGAAATAGGCTAGAATTTGTAGCATTTTCATATAAATATATAGTTAGATTAATCTTGTCCAGAAAATACATTTTAATACATGTAGAAGTTCCACCTTGGAACGGCAACCCGTCCTCTTTCTTTACCTTGGAACGGCAACCAATCCTCTATCTTTTGAGATACTGCTAGTGTTTGAGGTTTTATTGTTGGTTCAGGTTCAGAATCAGTCATCTTTCTTTTGAAAAATGAATTAATTCTTTTGTCCTTAACCATCGCCTCCTCACTGCAGATTTATAAAACAATATGTAAACAATAATTTTCATGACCTATGTTGAACATTCCCCAACTTAGATAAACCGTTCAGAACAAAGAAAAGCAAAGTTAAACATAAAATTACCTCACGAATGAGAGGGAGAGAAGCTTGCAGCGAGCTTGAGGCATCACCAGTGGGGATGATGAAGCAATATTAAACACAAATTGGAGTTGGAACATCGGATGAAATCATGATGTATCAGGTCGATTGTGTTTACTAGAGTTTACAACCGCAATAGGAAATGCATGTCTCTTTTCTGTATACATAAGGGATGATGAAGTATTCGGTGAACATATATTTGCACCACAAGCCACATGTGAGATGTTCCCATTGCAACTAGAAATTCGGTAAGTCCTAATCGAAACCATAAGTTTTTTTTGGTATTATATGCTATTAAAAATTGTTTAAATTTTGACTTTTGATGTATTTCATGCAGTATTCACCAAAATCAGTTGTTGCATTTGTCTATAACATTTGACCAATTAAAATTGTGGAATAAATGTTCAAGTAAAAGGAACAGTTTAGATTCTCTGTGTACATGCAATAGTTGGTGACACGGGAAAATATTAATGTAATACTACAAGTGAACAAGATTGACAACACGATAAAAAAAATAAGATAGATCCGAGCGAGTGATGAGATAAAATGTCTTGGCAATTTTTTATGAGCCAAAATTAGAATAGGGTAAGAAAAGTCTGCATATTTGAACTTTGGAGCTTTATTAAGTTAAAGCGTGGCATTATAATGCATGGTATCTAAAAAAAGTCTGCATATGGAAATATCTAGGCAAACAAAAGGTACATGATAATTTTAATAGCACAATGTGTACACCATATTTCAGCTGGTATTATCTACAGAACTGCACGAAATCTTGAATTACGATGTTCCTAAGGGAGTGGATCGAAAATAGCTGGTCCATTTGTATATGTCAAATTTAATCAAACAAAAGTGTGAAATAAATATTAAAATAACAATAAGAATTTAGATTCAGTTTGAGAGCATGCCATACCTAGCGATATAGGAAAATGTTATTAATGTGGTAATGCAAGCTTTATATATGCAAAATGATGGTCAAAGTTGTGTACCAAGATGATATCCAAGTATAAAAACCCATTTGTACTCACTGCTAGTTAAGGATTTTTTTTATGGGATCTTTTCCTCTGGAGGATGAAGACGGGCAGAGAAAAAATAATGTACTCCAACAAATCAAGGTAGACAGTTTTTTCTTTAGTGGGCCATGGAATGCAGTTCGGCCACACGCACACTGCATCATCATTGCAGTTACACCGATAGGGCCCGGTACGCAGTTGGGCTCCCCACGCGACGAGCATTGAGCATCTCCGGGTAAGCGGGCCCAATCAAATGTCGTACGTGTGTTTGTGGGTTTCACGGGTGAAATGTTTTAGTCGGCATCATCTACCACCCGGAAGATCAAGAGATATACAGAGAGCCTGTAAAAAAAGAGAGAATGCCGAGAGATCAAAGATGGCAGTTCAACGCGATAGGCAATCGGCCATGTAGTCTGGACGAAATTTCATAACCGCATACCAACCCAAAATGAATCGTGCTTTTCGTGCGTCCACTAGAACAACAGAACACAGATAGGATGCATGATTCACGCTTCACAGTTCACAGGATGCGTCAAACAATTCATGCAGCAAAATAGCGCGAGAGGCGAGATTCTTCTTCCACCATCCCCGTGCAAAATCAGTGCTCTCGGCTCTGATGGCTTCATGCCTTCATCATTGTGTCTCGTTTGTCCTCCGTCTCAGTTCCCCTCTCATTTCAACCCCCTGCTTGCACTACTCGAGCACTCACCACTGCTCCAGGCACCCTGTCATCATTCGTCCCTAACACCATCTCCACCGGCGGCCCTAAACTTGGTTTGGCACCACGTAAAACGAACATGATTTGGATGGTGCCGGACACTTGTCC